>OY744538.1:40875391-40915391 GCA_963556195.1 Sepiola atlantica | reverse complement strand
CATCTTAAATGATCTTGACCTTTAACATTGAAAAGTTCGGTCAAGTTTGACATTTTGATCCAATCTCAACTTACGTTGTCAGAAAGAAGGTATGCAGTTAAACGACTGGCTGACGTTTTTTTTGTGTGTAAATAAAAATGATTTAAAACCATTGTGTGTGGATTTTTGTCCCTAAAATAAAGTTTAATTCTCGCACGTGAGAAAGTAGCAATTATACTTGAAGATCAGCGCGGAAAGTTGAATTGGGAGCGACAGCTTTTGAAGAGGAGGAAAATCAACGGTGTAGAAATTACACGAAAGGATCCTGTTTCTTCTTTCACGGTAGATGAACAATATTATGAATGGAATCTTTAAAGTTTCCATTCATAATGTGTTTTTTTTTTGTTTTTTGTTTTTTCTTTCTCATTTTCACTTGAATGGCTTTATTTGAAATAGATTCCCACGATACTCCATTGATGAATGTCACTTGAAAAAAAAAGACATTTTACTAAACTATTCATATTAATAATGCGCCAAGTTGGTTTCGTTTCGTTTGTAGTATTATGATTATTCGGACTACTATTCTCATCTCGGTTGTCATATTCACAACATTTCAGCCGATCAAACTTTAACCAGGCAAGGTACAGAATAGTTAACAATCGATAACTAGTAAACAAAAGATAAAAACAACAAAAAATGTATACCAAATGCAATAGAATGTAATATTTTCTTTCTTTCAGAATTTGATGTCGTTAAACTGACTTATCGACACACGAATGAAAAATATGTCGGTCGAAATTTTCGAGGTGACGGCTTAATGTAGGCGATTAAGTTAAGTTTAACGAGGGTTTTTTTGGGGGGAGGGAGCGCTTACCACTCGGACGTGGAGATAGTGGTAGGGCAAGTAATTTCTTTTGCTATCTTTTTAGCATGAACTTAACCGAAGTTAAGCGATCACCTCGAAAATATTGACCGCCATTTGTTTTTGTGTGTCGTGAAGTCAGTTTAACGAAACAAATTCTGAGCTTAAAAAATCTTACAGTTTCCACACTTTAAAAGTATGCGGGTCGCTAGATAATTTAATTCTATTGCGTTTGGTATAAATTATTTGTTGATCTTTACTGTTAAATATTCTGGATTTTTACACATCGGATCTTCTTCAGGTGCATCTTTTCAAACTTGGGAATGTTTGTGTCGAACACGGGAACCTATATGGAATTTGAAACTAAGCCTTCTTATTTAATCCACGGGGGTAGATTATTCTCGTCCCGTCAGCCATTATTGGATAGAAATGTAAATTCCAAAAACTAATCTACTCTTGTAGCAGTCACTAATAGGGACTACTTTTGAATGCGTAATCACTGTCCCTGTGAGCTGGCTTGTCAATCAAATCACAGGGCGCAGTAATATCGTTAGTTCCCTAAGGGACTACTTATGTCCCCTTAGGGTTCGAGGAAAAAGATCAGACGACCTCCAGGCACCAGCTTGGACACATCGCTGAGAGCACCAGCGAGGAACGAGGAAACGCCCTCTTTCCTGCCACCGTCGCCACTTGACGACTACTACCATCTTCACCCCTGAAGAAATCCACGGGCGGCCCTAAGAACTCTTATATTCTTCCTCTTCCTCAGACGGACACCGTCTCACTCTCTTCTACCTATACCAAACGGTATAGGTAACCTTGAGTTAATAAAACCCCTTTTTGTTATAGTTACAGAAATACTTTTCGTTGTTCCGTTTCTTTACGAGAAGATAAAAGGATAACCCCTTTCAACCCACTCATCATCCTCTTACATATTAATTTAACAATTTTACTCGAGCAAGTAATAAGGAATTATATACAACAGAAAATGGTATATTGTCGGATTTTTCTCTATCCGACGTAATGAGGGGGGAGGGAAAGAAGTACGGTTTTTGGCAACTCAAAGAAAAAAGACCCGAACTCGATGTGAAAGAAAAACGATAACATTTTTGGCAGCTCCTTCACACCTATAGTTCAATTGCAACGAATTGTCTCGTTGCTTACAAGCGAATAATCCGTCATTGCAATCGTAGCAAAGGTTTTCAATAAAAACCAGTAACATAAAAAAAAAATATTTTTCTCATTCTGCTCCAGTCCACTATAGAGGTGAAAACGATCGCCTTTTTTTTTACTGTAGCATTATCCAATCAAATCAAGAGGATTCAAATTTAATATGCAAATTGCTTCAGATTTAATCTCTGTTCCTATTTTACTGACGCCACATAAAATTCCATCTTTTCCCACCTCCACATCGAGCTCTGACAAATAAAATTCATACAATATATATATATATATATATATATATATATATATATATATATATATATATACAAAATGAGGGGTTGTGAATACGTGTTTATCTTAATGAAGATTGTTCGGGTAACTGCTTCGGTCACTGGACTACGAGAGACTGGCTCTTTTCTAGTTGGAAAGAAATGTCTTTTGTCTGCGAACTGTCATCCGTGGGTTTCTGTCGCAATGCAGCCAGGCCGACATCAACCAAAATGGAGGAACTGGAAAAAAGAAGAATGGCTACCTGCGACTGCCTTCTGTGGGGTTTAGCACAATGCAGTAAAACCGTCTTCCAAAGTGGTAGAATAACTGGGGGAATGAGCAAAAGTGACTGGAGCGCTCAGATGGAGACATATTGCCGGTTGGAGAGCCTAAGAAAAAAAAGATTTAAAAAATAAGTAAAAATTAAAACGAATTTCTAAAAATCCTAGTTAAGAAGAAATTGTAAACATAAACATATTTTGAATTATTTTTTTATTATCTAAGTCCTTCACCCGAGCAACGTCTGGTACATACAGCTAGTATATAATATATATGAATATATTTTCAATCTTAAAGAAAAATAGATTACAGCTATGTAACAAATATAACCTATTGCAGACGTAAGATCAAAGGGAAATAATGGTTGGATCTGGACTGAAATTGATTACTTAATGGGACGACCCAACAAGAATTTGTTTACACTGGACTTGAAAACGACCATGCTGTAGTGAACAGGGAAGCAGCCCCGTGCTATTGCATTCCACAAATGGACAGTTCGTGAAAAGAAACTTTGCTCATGGAAGTTCCGTTTAGTTTTGGGTACACAGAGGAGAAAAAGAAAAAAATATTTATAGTGGTTGTAGTTATACGCGTTTCGTACTGTGAATGTTTTACTTGGGGAACTAGAGATTGAAACTCAGTCGAGCATCTACCATAAAAAGTGTCACAACGGCCGTTCTAACAGAAGGGAAACTACACCGGTTCTCACTATAAATAGTGCGAGTAGACAATCACCAGGGAGAAAAAGGATAGTATTGTAACTGTCTAGCCGAGTGCCAGTCAGTTTCCTTACCTTTGTACCTTTTATGTTAATACACTTGTTATCTTAACCCAACCTCGACTTGACTTCTTTTTACTGTTGGACTACTTCACAACAAAAAGAATGATAGAGTATTTATTTACTCCTCTCCAGGAGTTAGACATAAGGCCAGTTTTATTTTACTCCCACAAGTAAGATGTGACCCAAGGTCGGGTCGGGAAAGTGGGGTTTGAAAAGCCAGCGCCCGAGAATTGAGCACTCTGGCCATTAAAAATTGCCTTGGCAGCCCCGTAGGCATTCCTTGGTAGGGCGCCTCAGGTAGTAAGCAATAAACTTACTCCTGAAGCCTGGGAAGGTGGATCTCCTAGAACTGCACAGGACAGACCCATAGACCGGCGTAAATCAAGCCCGAAGGCCAAGACAATATCAGTCTATGGGGTGCAGTATCCATCGGAACCCATACTACACTTTGATGTTAGCCAAAAGGCCAAGAATATTTATTTACCCCTCTCCAGGAGTTAGGCACAAGGCCAGTTTTTTATCTTACTCCCACAAGTAAGATGTGACCCAAGGTCGGGTCGGGAAAGTGGGGTTTAAAAATTGCCTGGGCAGCCCCGTCGGCATTCCCGGTAGGGCGGCTCAGGCAGTAAGCAATAAACTTACTCCCCCCCAAGAGGGGAGGCGAAGCCTGGGAGGGTGGACCTCCTAGAACTGCACAGGACAGACCCATAGACCGGCGTAAATCAAGCCCAGAAGGCCAAGACAATACCAGTCTATGGGGTGCAGTATCCATCGGAACAGATACTACAATTTGATCTTAGCCAAAAGGCCAAGAAATTCCGAGTTGAGGGATTACAGAAAATACGACGAAGCTAGTACGTAAGAAATATGTTAGACTCATCATAATCATCATGGACGGCCCTACCTTCGTAAGGCGTCGGCGACTATGGTCCTCCACATTGTCCTATTATCCATTGAACGAAATAGTTTCATTGCATTCCGGTTTGTCCACTTACACATTGTCCATAAACTTATATCTTGGTCTGACCAGTAAGAACTAAATGTTCGAGTCCTTTGTGTCTATATATATGGCCGATAAAAGTCATTTGTCTTTTCATTAAAATCTGCATTAATTACTTAGGTTTGTATCCAGATCGCATCCACACCTCCTTATTGGTTACATGCAGCTTCCAGTTGGTATTCAGCATCTGACGAATAAATAATGTCTCCACGGAAAAAAAGTTTATTTTCTAATTAAGGATATATAGTCCAAGTCTCGCATCCATAAAGTAGAAGGGACCAAACGTACGCTCGAAGTATCCTCACTCTGGTCTCCAACTAGATGGTACGAGACTGAAGAACAGAAGACAGCTTCATAAATGCACTCTTTGACTGGGCAGGTCTTGATTTTAAATCTGCCCTACACCTTCCATCTGATGTTATCACTGAGCCAATAATTGTACTTGCAAGACTGCAGTGTCCTCCATCTTGATTTCACGGGCGGGCATTCGGGGTTTTCCAGAAATTGTCCTGCAAAAGGTCTTCTTAGCATTCAGTTGTAATTCGTATATTTCTCTTTCTTTACCACTACATAAAGAAGATTTTGCAAGTCTTCACTCGATGTTGCCATTTGTACGGTATCATCAGCGTATCGGATGTTGTTCAGCTGACGTCCTCCAATTCAAACACCCTCTAGACCATCCAGATGCCTCGAGATATTTTCACAATATAAAGCAAAAAGATCCGGAGACAATAGACAACCCTGTCTTACTCCACGTTGTATTCATGTATATGGACTCATTTCATCATCAATACGAATAGCTGCTTGCTGGTCCCAGTACAAGTTTCGTATTAATTGAATGTTCTTGCTATTAATATCGAGGTATTCTAGCATTTGTAATAAAGGTTCATGTCGAACTTTGTCGAACGCTTTGCTGTAGTCGAGGAAGCATACATAGATCTTGTTGGTGTTAGACTCATACAAAGCATAATTGGTTTCCATATTGAATTCACATTTGCTGCTGAAAGAAAAGATTTGTTTCCCTGTGAAAAAGTAATCCGTTCAGTTGTATTTGGAAAGAAATTAAATCTAATTAAAATGTAGTGTTCCTAATTGCATGTGCCGACAATAAATGCCAGAAGAAAGCTAGGCAGAATGAAATCTCGATTTGTTTTATCTTACATGCTATTTAGCTCTGAAGTAGGAAATCCGACTGACTTAATTTTATATATTAGAAGATTAACTGTACCTACTTGGCGTTGCTCGATATGCAATGAAGTAATTTTTGTTTTTACCTGTTATGTGTTTGTCATTTTTAAACTAAAAAAATAGTTGTAAAGGAGACAATTCTTTTGATATTCTTCAAATAAAAATATAAGTTTTTACCCTTGTTTTTTCCATACCTGACAAACTCATTAACCCTTATCCTCGAGTGGCCTTTTGACCTTGATAAGTGGTGACTCTTTAGTAAAAGAAAATACTACCAGTTGTCCGGGCGGAACTACATCATTTATAAGTAAATTGTAGTGAAGTACATCATTATAGTTCCAATAAAATGGTACAACAATAATAAATGAAAAATAGTTAGTCAGAATCAAATTTTGATATGCCAGCTTAAATGCTATTTGATTCCAATTTAAAAAAAAATCTCGCACGATTATAAAAATGCGTTTCAGTTTTTCTTAATTTTATTTTTGATATCAATACACATTCAATAATAATAAATAAATAGATAATTCAGTGTGTGACATATAGGCGAGGAACAGACACACGAGATCTTCTCTGATAGTTTTATTAATACAGAAATGAGAAACTGTTTCTTGTGAACCTCCTTCAACGAATAAAAAGCTCGCCCTCAATTTTACGTGCTAATTTTACGTCATAATTAAACGTACATTTATCAAAGTTACACATATGCAAGAAACACGCGCACTTGTCTTATAGTTTTATCATGAGAGAGATTAATGGGGTAAATTTTGAAAAAAATACCATTTATTAGCAACATGAAATGATGCTGCTTAAAAACAAAAAAGTTTAATAATAATGAGCAGATTAACAAACTTATTTATGAAATGTGGGAACATGTTAAAATATGAAACCGACACACTAACTGGATACCGACAAATTGAAAGCAGTTGAGAAGGAGAGAGTGCAATGTAAATTTTAACGTTTAAGAACATTTTTTAAACTACAAAAAAAAAAAAAAATTGATGATTAGATTTTAACGTAAAACACACATTTATTAAAATGAATACGAAACTAATATATATATATATATATATATATATATATATATATATATATATATATATATATATATATATATATATATATATATATATATATATATATATATATATATATATATATATATATATTATTAAAAATAACCGACAATTTTTGTCTGGTTATTTTAGTGTTGATCCCTTCAAATTGGCTGATGAAACTGCCATAGTGTACATGTTAGTCCAGAGTACTTTCCTTCCGAGATTAAGATTTTAATCCGGAAAATTGAAGGGATCAACACTAAAATAACCAGACAAAAATTGTCGGTTATTTTTAATAATACGTGTCTTAAAGAAAAAATGCTGCCTCGATACACACACACACATATATATATATATATATATATATATATATATATATATAGAAAATAATTTATTAAACTTTTTAATGTCGAAAATAGAATAATTCTTGTAATTTGTTAACTCTTTCATTCTACGTATCGGATCTAACTTGTTCTTGAACTACGTGTTTTCAAGTTGAGCTGACTTCTGAAAAATAATGGCGGCACAATCTATCCTTTGATGTTCCTGACTCTCACAGAAACAAATATAACTGGTCAAATCAAAATTTATGATAATTTATGACAACTTTTCGATTTGCTGTTGTGGAACAACAGTATGCAAATGAAAGGGTTAAAGCAGGTTTTGGGGATCAGGTAAAGATCAGGGACCCTAATCGATTTAGGGTCTCTTATCTTCACCTGGCAACCATGAGGGTCACTGATCTTTACCTGATCCGTATTTTGATTAGCCCTTTTATTAATCATTTAGTCATGTGACCTGCTGTTTACAAGGCCTAAAAGAATGCCCCTATTTATTTGCCTCTCCACGTCGACAAAGTTAGATACAAGGTCGTTTTTTTAATGTGGGAAAGATCACGCTCCCCGAAAAAGAAACGGTACACTGGATGGGAAAAACGTAAAAATTGCTCAATTCGAGAAGGATTTCTTTTTATTTGAATGGTAATAGCAGAGATAGCTCAACGTCGAGTGTACTTACCACCCCCCACTGCAGCAAGGGTTGACATGGTCAATTAAACGTGGAGTAATCTTGACATAGACTGTTAGACCAATTCCTATAATAATACCAAACAAAAGAGTCGTGAAATGAAAGGAAAACAAAGCTCTTTTATAAACAACAATGCTATGTATTTATTTAAGCTAATTATGTTGCAATACGCTGTCGCTCAGGGCATGTGGGGACAGGAAACAGGTTACAAAAACGTGAACACAGTAATATGAAGAAATTATTATCTTTATTTTTTCTTCTTCTTAATTGATACATCTGTGGGAAAAAGATTGGACATGTATATTTGTTTTTGGTGTCCATAATAAAAAGTCTGCGTTTGTGGTTCTTTTGCGAAAAGTGTCTTTTTACAAGGGAGATTTCTCGAGTATCTTTCGAAAGTGTTTATTGTGAAAGTTTTAGAGAGAAACGCCCGACGATTAACTCTTGTCAACGAAAATGTATCTTTCTTGGCGAAATAAATTCAGAGTTCATAGTGTTTCAAGAAAGAAATTAGAGTTCGCCACGCTGGGTCTTTCTCTTGTGATACTCGTCCCTCGAACCTTCAAGCCAACACTACTCAAATCTCGTCCGTAGGCCTTTTTTATATTAATCCCTGGCCGAATCTTTTCCCCCGTCGTTCTAGTCTTCGTCTTTTCGCCGCTCTTTCTCTCTCTCTCTCTCTCCTTCTCTCTCTCTCTCTTTGTGAGCAATGATTTTCCATTCGCCCCCTCCTCTCTATGCACATGAAATCATATTTTAGAACAATTTTTACTACGCAATTAATTTCCTTTATGACACCTTTTGTTTTCATACGCAGTCTTAATATCTGCTTTTAATCTCAGTTCATTTCCATTGATCATTGTTTGACCTTTTCTTGCAAAAGGTTAGTCGTCCGAACAAATCTTTATTTATTTTTTTATGCACTTATTCAAAGAATCTCTATTTAAAAATTGTCTTTTGATATTCGTTGGTGATTTAATCTATCGTAACTTTTGGCAATTATTGTTGGGACATGCCCTTTAACCTTTGATTAAAACTTGTTTCCCCAAAGTCCATTGTCAGATCACAAGACGCGTGAATCATTCCCGTGACTGGATTTCCTTGTTGAAAACAGATGACAGCTCAATTTGCACTGAATCGAAAAATTCACACCGGTCACAATCAATACTAGTAAACCTACCCTCTTTTCAGGGCCATTCATAATATAACAATTACACCGTTGGGTGTAGGTTGCCAAGTGTTAAAACAGCGAAGAAAGGAAGAGAAAAGTAATAAAGTTTGGCTGCCGAAAGTCTTCAAGTGAAGATAGCTTTGCTCGGCGGTCTAGGTGACGGAGGCATGAGAGGACGTCCTTCTTCCTGGGTGCCTGGAAGTTCACTGTCTGCTCTGCAAATACTAACGGACCTGGATGTAGTCCTACAACGGTTAGGTCGAAATTAATACGCTCAGGAGTCTGATTGGTCATCCTGTGACCAAACAGATTCACTAAGGGTTCTCTCCGCAAGCAGAAAGAAATCTTAATGTTTATGACTGCTACATAGTGACGCACGTGTTGGATCTCCTTTGCAAATATATTGCCGCCATATTGAATATGTTGTGTCATCGTGCATAACACCAGGTCGGGATATAAAGGGAAAAAGGGCGATTATGAATAAATGGTAATAATAAAGAGACGGGTGAATTTGTAAGCATATACATATATTATCTTTCTCACAAAGAAGGTTTGTCAAAGATAAATGTAAGAAGGGCATAATAAAACCTGATAAATAGAAGTGGGCGTGAGTTAAAGATATAATTACTAACGTAACAGTCCACATTAAAAGTCCTCACACAGAATTGAAACAAACATGAAATGCCAAGGCAAACAATTTATAGAGAATGCATTGGGCTATGTTAAATTAATACGACGTACTTACTAGGGCTGCTCTCCGTAAGAGGGCAGAAATGTTAATGTTTATGACTGATGCAGCTCAAGCTCCGCTGAGGAGTCACATGACCTCGATTTATGCATCCAGTGTTTCTGGTTTTGCTAAAAGATGGGAGTGCCATCGATAGGGTCTGGCAAGAGATGATGGATTTATTTTGACTGCAAGAATTGAAACAAGAAAAATAGAACCAGATAGATACACATATGGTTGTTATTTTTATTACTTGCAATGGGCCCGTGAATTTTAACCAACAGAAAACAGGAAATGTTTTTAGCGTAGCAGGCGGATACATAATGAATGTTAGAATAACTTATGCATTAATATTCACGTGTTTTTCATTTATTTTCTTTTAGGGAAGTAAACAGAACAGAAAATCCCATTCAAAATTAATATATCTATGTGTTCAAAAACTACTGGACGGTTTTTTTAAAATGAATTATTGAATCATTTTTAAATGATCACTTAAAAATAAAAATCAGCTTACATCAGTAATAAAAAGAAACACTTTCCCCATTGCTCGCTTTATTTTCTCTGACAAATAACCAATTAAACGTGTTTAGATTACATATTACAATTTTTTTTCCAACGAAATTTTCTTTTTCTCTTTTATCATACTTTAAAATAAACAAATAAACAAAAACTATTCGAACTTTCGTTTCTTAAAATGGATACATTTATCCTTAGTCAAAGAAGAGCTTACACCCTTAATAAATACACTTGGGACGATTTCACTTCACCAACTACTAACGCTACGAAATCTCACTGTGTTAATAATTGATCATTGATATATATGAGTTAACAATTATTCTTTAAATAATTGCTTCGATTAAAACAAATGTCGATTACTTTATATAATTCATTCAGAAATTAGTTAAAAAATTACACGTTAGAGGCAATCAAAATTAGCATTTAATGGCCTTTTCAACTATTTTTCTCCTTCGCTATAAACATGGTTCCGCCTATAAAAAGAAGAATAAAAAAACAGGTGGTCGGTAGAGACCTCAGTTCACGATTAAATCGAATTCATATTTCTAAACTTGACACGGTGGTGTTGAGATTAACAGTAAAGAAGTTAGAGTTAGTTAATTTGAACCTCGACCAGTACTGACATTTTTTTTTTGAATTCGTGCAAACCTGGACTTTATTCGGTAAATGATGAGTTCGAAGGGGTAAACATAATGCGATAAAAAGATGTATATAGGCGATAAAAATGATTTTATGTTGTTTTTTTTAAAATAATATTTAATAAAGAACCTTTCTGACTTGAAATCTATTTAGTACAACGCATGTAATCTGATGAAAAATACGTTTCAAATGTGTAAATATGCTACAAGAAGGGTAATTTTCATAAAATAAATTCTTACGGGATGCAGCCGTGTTGTTTTTTTTTTGTATCGTTCAAAACGAAATATGTATTAAAACGTATTTTTTTCTATATATCCCGACCAGTCTTGTTACTCGGCCAACAATATGAAAATAATAAAAAAGACGGCCTAAATTAAACCAAAGAGAAAAATGTCTTCGAACCGCGTGCAAAAAGATACCCTCCCTCCCCGTCAAATTCTATCTTCAAATGTGCGGTCATTTATAGGGTAGGAGCACAAAGCAAGATCTCGCGAAGATATGCACTTTTTTTTGGCTACTCACATATTACTCTTCTCTAAATTCTAATGTGTATTATTTGAATGTACTTAGTTCTGTGTATGATTTTAATGTGCTTAATTCTTGATATCTATCTATATAGATACTGTTTTATTGCCTGTCTATTCATTTCATAATCAAGAAATTCCTAAACTCACCCTCTGGCCTGAAGTTATGGCTGTCTTTCTCTTATTTGTACTTACTTGTGAGAGGGAAACTTATCTTCAATTTTCTGTTCCCTCTGAAGTATACAGTAAACTTATTCTATATATATATATATATATATATATATATATATATATATATATATATATATATATATATATATATATATATGGATTTCTTTTTACCTGCGGGGGCTCGGAAATACCCGACTAATACACGGGCGCAGGCTATTTTCCCCTCTCGGTATGTTGGACCCGTAAGACCTTGTCAGGCTATCCATCTAAGTGAAGGAAATCTCTGATAATAAAACCTTGCTACTAACTACTGACATCAAGGCAGTAAACCGTTGGGGAGGGAGGCCTCTTTAGTCCTGATTGACAACCTTCCTAAAGCTGGAATCTCGAACAAAATATCTGGTTTGCAAACCTACAATTGCTTAAGTAGTAGATAGGTGATGCCTATCGCCCGGCCTTTTTACTCCTTCTCTGTCTATTAGCCAGGCGTAGAAGTACCAGCGCTGGGACGCCTCAAAACACCGAGTTCCTGGCCTTGTTTCTTTACTAGGACAATGAAGGCCATTTCTCTTTCTCTCTATTTGGGCAACTTGGGTCACTAAGTCTTACATGACCGGTCTGAGTCGCTCTTGTTCCGACAGGTTGAGGGTACAGGTTAGACAGCTTGTCTGGCTGCTGTTTCCGACTGAAAGGACAGGAGCACAAACTCTTAGGTAGCGCTAAGAACAACTGCTCCATCATCAGTTGCATAATATCGTGGGTAGCTGTACATCCCATGTCGCGCATGGAAAGGTACCCTACAGTTATCTCTGGTGGACTTTCCCGAGGCCACACCCCCCATGGACCAGGTCGTGACTAATGGACTGGTTGTGTGAGATTATGGCCTACCCCACTCTATCTCAAAACAAACATGTCATTGCAAAATAAAAAAATAAAACCTAAACCAGACACCCAACAAAAAACATCTTCGCCTCTGCCCTTGAGGCTCGCATTCACAGATATCCGGGGACTTAGAACCAACATCAACGACGTAGAAACCTTTCTCCTGACAAACATCCCGGATATCCTAGCACTAAGTGAAACAAATCTTCAATACTCAATCTCCTCTCACCACTTTGACATGACTGAATACTTCCCACTCTACCGTAAAGACTATGACAAACATATGCACGGGCTAGGAGTTTATGTTCGGAACACTCTCCTCTTGACTAGAGAACATAGGTTAGAATCAGATGACCAATACTACATGTGCTTTAGATTAACTTTACATCACAGCGTTAGTTACTTATATTTCTTATACCATTCCCCTTCAATCCAGGACTGTACCCTGCTAAACTTTGTCTCTGAAAGCATAGATAGAGCACGTTCACTTGACTCGAATGCCCAGATACATGTATTTGGGGATTGGTGACTGGTTGGGATTCGAGTAGACCAGCAAGCCTCACTTCTATACCTGTTCTTGACCTCACTGCCTGAGGCTTGTGTGACGAAAGCTCATAGCCTACTCGGGAATGTTGATCATATTGTGCTAATGATTCATATCACCCTAAAAAGTCGTCTAAAAGCTGATGAGCCGTTGCTCAGAACAACGAGATACTACAAGCAGGCTGATTTTGAGTCCATCAGAGATCACATCAGCAACGCTCCATGGAGGAAAACCTTCTCACTCCCTGCTGATCAGTGTGCAAATGAGTTAACTGAATGGGTCAAAGCAGGCATTGAAGCCTATGTCCCCATGCAAAACTTCTTTAGCAAGCCCCACTCTTCCCAATGCCGCACCTCGAAATATACAACTGCCATTGCTGAGAGGCAGCAAGCATTCCATAAATTCGGCCGCCATAAGTCAGGTGCTAATAGACAGAAATTTATAGAGTCAAGAAATAATTGTAAGGCCGTAGTAGGTGACGCAAAGAGAAGGTATACAGAGATAACCAAAAAAACGCATCCATTCACAGAAACTAGGTACTCGCAATTTCTGGAAAATCTACAATAGTATGATGAACAATGGTCAATTAACGATTCCCCCACTATCAAACCACAATGATGTCGTTTGCACGGCAACTGATAAGGCTGAACTACTTGCCCAGCGTTTCGCCTCAAACTCCACTTTAGACTCTGCCGACCACGCCCTCCCTAAATTCCTATTGTGAACTGAAGCCACACTTGAAAACATGGTCATCATCCTATCCCAGGTCAAACACATAATAAAAAACCTTGACACATCCAAAGCTTGTGGGCCTGATCTTATACCTGTAATAGTAATAAAGAAATGCTTTGCTGAACTGGCCCCTGTCCTCTCCAAACTCTACAACAAATTCCTAGCTGAATATTGCTTATCTGATAGCTGGAAAATTGCATCTGTGGTGCTAGTCTTCAAGAATTCTTAGGATAGAACTGATCCTCAGAACTACCACCCAATCAGTCTACTCCTGATCTTTGCTAAAATCTTTGAATCCTTAATCAATCTAGCGATAGTCCGGCACTTAGTCTATGCAAACTTCTTTCTGACCGCCAGTATGGATTTAGACAAGCATGATTTACTGCAGACATCCTAACAGTCATCTCTGAATGCATATATCATACACTGGACAAGGCAGGTGAAGCTAGGGCAGTAGCGCTTGATATATCCAAGGCCTTTGACAAGGTATGGCATAAAGGGCTTCTCCTAAAAATACGCTCATATGGTATTACTGGGAAAATATTTAATATAATTAGATCCTTCCTAACCAAAAAAAAGATCCAGGTTGTCCTTGATGGTCGTTCATCTAAGCAACATGGCATAAATGCTGGTGTACCCCAGTGATCTATCCTTGGACCTTTATTGTTCCCGATCTTCATAAACGATCTCCCTGATGACATTGAGTCGGAGATTGGTATATTTGCTGACGACACCACGCTTTACTCTCGTCATGTGGGCAAAACGGATGCACACATATCCTAGGCAATGGCTCAATCCTTAGAAAATGACCTACAGACTGTAGTGGATTGGTGTCATAAATGGTTGGTAACTGATGACATTGAGTCGGAGATTGGTATATTTGCTGACGACACCACGCTTTACTCTCGTCATGTGGGCAAAACGGATGCACACATATCCTAGGCAATGGCTCAATCCTTAGAAAATGGCCTACAGACTGTAGTGGATTGGGGTCATAAATGGTTGGTAACTGATGACATTGAGTCGGAGATTGGTATATTTGCTGACGACACCACGCTTTACTCTCGTCATGTGGGCAAAACGGATGCACACATATCCTAGGCAATGGCTCAATCCTTAGAAAATGGCCTACAGACTGTAGTGGATTGGGGTCATAAATGGTTGGTAACTGATGACATTGAGTCGGAGATTGGTATATTTGCTGACGACACCACGCTTTACTCTCGTCATGTGGGCAAAACGGATGCACACATATCCTAGGCAATGGCTCAATCCTTAGAAAATGGCCTACAGACTGTAGTGGATTGGTGTCATAAATGGTTGGTAACTGATGACATTGAGTCGGAGATTGGTATATTTGCTGACGACACCATGCTTTACTCTCGTCATGTGGGCAAAACGGATGCACACATATCCTAGGCAATGGCTCAATCCTTAGAAAATGGCCTACAGACTGTAGTGGATTGGTGTCATAAATGGTTGGTAACTGATGACATTGAGTCGGAGATTGGTATATTTGCTGACGACACCACGCTTTACTCTCGTCATGTGGGCAAAACGGATGCACACATATCCTAGGCAATGGCTCAATCCTTAGAAAATGACCTACAGACTGTAGTGGATTGGTGTCATAAATGGTTGGTAACTGATGACATTGAGTCGGAGATTGGTATATTTGCTGACGACACCACGCTTTACTCTCGTCATGTGGGCAAAACGGATGCACACATATCCTAGGCAATGGCTCAATCCTTAGAAAATGGCCTACAGACTGTAGTGGATTGGTGTCATAAATGGTTGGTAACTGATGACATTGAGTCGGAGATTGGTATATTTGCTGACGACACCACGCTTTACTCTCGTCATGTGGGCAAAACGGATGCACACATATCCTAGGCAATGGCTCAATCCTTAGAAAATGACCTACAGACTGTAGTGGATTGGTGTCATAAATGGTTGGTAACTTTTAATACCGCAAAGACAAAACTCCTTTCCTTCAATAACTACAAGAAACCTCTCCAACCACCGATTTTCATAGCAAATAACACCCTACCTGAGAGTACAACATTCAAACTCCTCGGCCTAACCTTCACAGGTAACATGAATTGGAACAAAAACATTGAAGACATTGCCAATGGCTGCAGCAAAAAAGGTGGGCTCCCTCTACCGTGCTAGTAAACTCCTCACACCTGAATTATCCTGTATCTCTACAAAGCCATCATCCGCCAATGCATGGACTATTGTTGCCACATCTGGGCTGGTGCATCGTCCACTAGTCTCTCCCTCTTAGACAAGGTCCAAAAAAGAGTCACCAACTTAATAGGTCCCTCATTATCAACCAAGATCCAGCCCCTGTCCCATCGCCGCAATGTTGCTTCCTTGTGCTTGTTTTACAAATATTTCAATGGATTGTACTCTGATGAACTGGCAACTCTGGTGCCCTATCGACGTAAATACACTAGACCAACTCGACAATCAGCTAAATCCCATCCATTCACTGTGAAGGTCCCCATATGCTGTAGAGCCTTCTACTCCAAAAGCTTCTTTCCTCGTGCTGCCGGCGTCTGGATCTCCCTCCCTGCTTCCTGTTTCCCCGACTGTACCGACATGCAGAGGTTTAAAACTAATGTAAACAGACATCTCGCTACACTGCTTCCAACTTAGGATGACACCCAAAACCTACACCCTAATTCCCAGTAACCCTTTACGTCTACAGTGGCGGCGATGCAATAATTTATTTCAACCTTGTGGTATTGTCAAGCATCCAAGTTAGGTGATTACATTTTTGTAAACTGAGAAAAGAGAAATTCACACTCGACAATTCAAATATAATTAGAGAGAGAGAGAGAGAGAGAGAGAGAGAGAGAGAGAGAGAGAGAGAGAGAGAGAAAGTGACAACATATCTAATACATATTTAGAGAGAGGGGGAAACTTGAAGCATATTTAATCTATAATTTTATGGGGGATTACATGATTTATATATATATATATATATATATATATATATATATATATATATATATATATATACTAGAAGGATACTCGTTCCAGGAGGGATAAACTTAATTTCCCAACCGATTAATTTAGCATTACTTTTATGTCCCTTTACGACGTTTAAAATCAAGTTATAATGATATTAAAATGAATATATAAAATTCTAATTCTAATTTTGATCAAATTCATTTTACATAATTTTGATTCTAGAAAATTTCTCAAATGTAAGTGGTCTTTAATTAAAATTCAGCTAATCTTGCTTCATTGGTGTCTAATGACTATGGATCAAATTCAATGGAAATTTGGTATATTTTAATTTTCAAATCAAAGGTTGTGTCAATATTATGCCCTTAAAAACCTTACAATTTGGGAGATATTTGATAATTAATGTTTAATACCCATTGTTAAAATTTCACAAAAGTCGATGATATCTGAATTATCACGAAAGGTTTCTACCCCTATTCTCTACATAAAACTTAATTAAACTAAATATAGCCCACATTACCCACCTTTACGCCTAGCAGCTGTGTTCAAAAATTCATAATGATCGATTAATTTGTTTCGGAGTGAATAAATAACTATATATATATATATATATATATATATATATATATATATATATATATATATATATATGCATGTTTGATTAAACAACAGGGACAATTCCTGTTTGTTTCTTTTTTTATCCATCTTTTCATGTTGACGGACCAATGATCTAATGTTCTATTCGAGTGTGAACAGGAACTCGCCAAAATTGCTAACGTTTTCGATTCTCATGAGTCTTCTTCAGGCAAATTAAAACTGATGAATTTATTAAGAAACTCGATTAAAACAATTTTAAAAATTTTTTTTAATATATATTAAAAGCATTTTAGTATACCTTCTCTCCCCCTCATATCGAGCTTGATTGATGGTAGTTTTGTTTGCTCGAATGAGTAAGGCTTCAATTATGGGGAGGCGCAGGTTGCAATTTGAGACATCGAGGATGGCAGTGTTTTTGACTAATGTTTTTGAAATCTATTTTTGGGGTGTTATGTTCTACTAGGTGAGGAGAGGTGACATGTGGGAAAGATACTAGTCCTAGTCATACCAATATATGTATTGTTTTTGGAGACACATTGTCATTATCATATGCATCCGTGTTGTGTATTTAGTTCATTCTGTTGGCTTTAACTAATAAGGTTTATGAATCTATTATAGGTCTGTGTGAGGCGGGGGGGGGGGTAGCTCTTAAACATCTATGATACTTTTAAATTCTGTAGTATTTGATAGTTATAGTGTTTAAATTAGGGGGATTCATGTATTTACTGTTAGAAAGGTAAAAAAGAGATGGGTTATCTACTGATTAATGTTTCATCTGTGGTGGATGGGGTGAGGTTGTGTTGGGATTTGATAGGGGTGATGTAGTTGTGGTTCTAGTATGTGCAATATATCCGGGGGTGTTATGTTGTACATAAAAAATTGAGTATAACTTTGGAAAGGTCTTGGGGAGGGTTGGTATTTTATGTGTTTTTTATTTTTAAAATTTTTATTTATAACATTTTATAGGGCTCATTGGTTTTTAGGGGGTGATTGGTGAGTTATGTATTATTATTGTCGGTCCATTGGGCTAGTAGGAATTTTCTTTTGTGGGGATATTTCTTGAAGACTTTGGTTTTGATGTTCATGGAATGTTAGCAGAATCCTGAATTTTTCAGTGGTACGAAGTGGGCAAATCTTGTAGGTAGGTCTGTAGGATTTTTGTTTGTCGGTGATCCTCCATTCTATTTTATAGGAAGTGTTGGACCTCTTGAGTTCCCATATAGTGATTGCTAGGGTGGTGATGTTGTCTTTTTGGGGGTATCTAAAGGTGTTGTTGTGGGCGTAGAGTCTTTGTTTAAAGGTATCTTGAGTCATTCCGATATAGATTTCTTCCTTTTTGGTATCCACACCGGATGTGACTTTGGCTTCGTATACAATGCAACTGATTGTGTATCCTCCTCCTAAGGGGAAGATCTCCCCTCATTTGCATGAACAGCGGGGGTTGGACGGATTGGTTGATGGTGTTGGTTTAGAGGCTAGAATGGATCCTACGGATTGAAAGCGAGAATAACTAGTTTTGATAGTGTTTCTGTTAAAGAGTTTATAGAGCTTATTTGATGGTGGGAAGTGTTTATCTATTAATTTGAAAAACTGCTTGCCTACGCTATATTTAACACTTAGGAAATAAGGGGGAGTAATAATGTTTTTTTGTCTATTGCGTCTGTGTTGTCTAGTAGATTGAGTGGGTATGTAAGACATTTTTTCGCTAAAACCGCTTTCGAGGAGGGCTTTGTTATAATATGGGGCGGCTTGCTAGAAAATCTCGGAGCTGGATGAAAGGAGGGAGATTCTCTTGCTAACGTTGGGTAGAAGGTTCTTGAATACAAGAGGGTGGTGGCAAGATTTGATGTTGACATACCTGAGTTGTTCGGTGGGTTTGTTGTATGGTCTAGTAGAATTCTTAGCTAGGTCTAAAGTTGCGTCTAAGAAATCTACGCTGATTAGGTTGGTATCGATGGTGATATTAAAACCGAGTTCTTTAAGGAATGCAGTTAATTGTTTTCCGAATCTGTCGAGTTCTTGTCCGTTATTGTTGCGGGATAGGCATAGGCCGTCGTCTTGGTAGAGGCCGAACTCTTGGTCGGGGAATTTATTTTGTAGAGAGTGTAAGATTAAGAAGATAATAAATATGTAAATAAAACACAAAACAAAATAAAACCTTTAAAACACAAAACTATAAATAAACTAAATAATAAATCCGATACATAAATTAAAACCCGGTATTACCATCAAAAAGAGACTTCAATATTACAACCTTTAAACGACGTATTCAACCGCCCCCTTTGTATTTTCACTTTCCAAGCCACAGTTATCTGCTACGAACTACAAACACCACCTTAAATAAAAATAAAAATACCAAAATTCAAGAAAATAAATAAATAAAACACTTAGTAAAATAAAATAAAAACTATAAATAATAAATAAAATAAAACTCAATTAATTCCCAACTAATATATTTTTCTAGAGAGATTTTCCGGCAATGCACCGGTTTTTTTATCGATATAACGCCATGTCTCATCGTGGTTTTACTCCATTCAGAACGCCGATGATTCCACTGGGCATACAGATTTTTTTTTAAGTAAAAAGTCAGTGATTATTTATATTAAAATGACCAAAAAATTCAGTCTTTAATCAAATCATTTATTTTAATTTTTATTTTAATGTTTATTTGCATGGCAGAATTGCTGATAGTCTTACAATTGTTTCTCAACGAGTAAAATGCAACCACGAAACGCATTCACTCGCTGTTCCTCAAAGACCGAAATGAAAAGCATATATAAAGTGTCACATCCTGCACAGACTTCGTGGAGAAGCAACAAAAACAGAAAGCAGGTAACACTCACAAGGGATCCGTCCGCCAATAAGATGACATAATTCCATTTCGCAATTTTGAAATTATCATTTAAAATCATATATATATACAAATATATATATATATATATATATATATATATATATATATATATATATATATATATAAATTTGGGAAAGTTCATTTTAAAGCATCTTTTGAATTTTAATATAAATATAGAGGCAAAATGCCTTCAAAGAAACCATGTGTTAGATGCAGATATTTTAGTAAATCAAGATAAGAATAAAAATATTTCAAAACATTTCTCAAAATATTTAAAATACCTTCCTTTTTTTTCTTCATCTTGATTTTTTTTCTTTGAAGGCATTTTGCCTCTATATTTATATTAAAATTCAAAAGATGCTTAAAAAATGAACTTTCCCAAATTTATAACTACCAGCGACCATGCGCGATCAAGTTCTATTTAAAACAGACATTTGCACCGTTAGTCCACATCATCGGACGGGACACTTCTACAAGACCAAGAAGGATATTATGAAGAAAAAAAAGGTTTTATACCTTTTATTTGTCTAAGCTATGTCGAATCTTGTTTTATCAAGCGAAATATTAGCTAAAAAAATCAAGGTGAAGAAGAAAAAAAAGGAAGGTATTTTGAAATATTTTGAGAAATGTTTTGAAATATTTTTATTCTTATTTTGATTTAATAAAATATCTGCATCTACCACATGGTTTCTTTTAAGGCATTTTGCCTCTCTCTCTCTCTCTCTCTCTAATATATATATATATATATATGATGAATTATTTTATTTATACAAACATTATTGACTACATATGCACATACATTTTACAGCTTCGACTATATTCCAAGTCTTTTTTAACATAGTTCACCCCAAACAAGGCAAGTTGCTACTGTAGACGTAAGGGGCTACTGAGAATTAGGGTGAAAGTGTTGGGGGTCATCCTAAGTTGGGAGCTGTGCAGCGAGATGTCTATTCACATTAGTTTTAAATTTCTGCATGTCGATACAGTCGGGGAAACAGGGAAAAAGGATGGAGTTCCAAAGACAGGTAGCACGAGAAAAGAAGCTATTGGAGTAGAAAGCTCTCCGGAATCTGAGGACCTCCGCAATCAATGGATGAAATTTAGCTGATTGTCGGGTTGGTCGAGGGGACACCAGAGCAGCAAGTTAATCGGAGCACATTCCATTGAAGGACTTGTAAAACAAGCACAAGGTTGCAACATTGCGGCGATCGGACAGGAGCTTGATCTTGGTTGATAGTGAGGAACCTATTAGATTAGCGATTTTTTTGGGGACCTTGTCTAAGAGGGAGAGACTGGTGGATGGTGCACCAGTCCAGATGTGACAACAATACTCCATGCATGGGTAGATGTAGCGATATAAGATACTGTCAGATGTGAGAGGTTTTCTAGCATGGTAGAGGGAGCCCACTTTCTTTGCAGCAGCCTTGGCAATGTTTTCTATCTATTTGTTCCAGTTTTAATCTTAGACCGAGGAGTTTACACGTTGGACTCTCAAACACGGTATTATTTGTCATGGCAATCGGTGGTTGAAGAGGTTCATTGTAGTTGTTGAAGGAAAGGAGCTTTGTCTTAGCAGCATTACATGTTATCATGTATTTATGACTCCATTTAACTACACACTAGAAGTCACTTTCTAAGGATTCAGACATTGCCTCGGATATGTGCGCGTCTGTTTTGCTCACATGATGACAGTAGAGCGTGGTGTCATCAGCAATATACCCATCTCAAACACAATGTCATCAGGGAGGTTGTTTATGAAAATCAGGAACTATAAAGGTCCAAGGATCTATCCCTGGGGTACACTTGCATTTATGTCATGTTGTTTGGATTAACGGCCATCGAGGAAACCGGAATCTTTCTTTTGGTGAGGAAGGATCTTATTAAATATTCGCCCAGTAATACCATATGAATTAATTTTTATAAGAACTTCATGCCAGAGTCTAATATCCTCGGGCCGTATTAACTAAACTGAAAGAAATGAATGAATATATATATTATTGCTTTTTTCTCTATCGATAATTGTATTTTCTAAAAACATTTAGGAATAAAAGCATGTTTTCATGTAATTAAAAAAACGTTTCATTGTTGTTTTTATTACTGTTTCAGGTGTTTTTCTTTCTCTTCAACATCGGCACAACCCCTTTTATGTTCAGATTATTTTCGAAAATCTTATCTGAAAGCTCCAAATACTGGCCACTCTTGAAAGAAGGAGATAATGCTTGAAAGGATGTCACTCTGAGATTAACAGATACTACACTTTGCTCCAAGCCAAAACGCCGGAGAAAAAGAGTTTTCAATTGACTTTAGCATTTCTTGTCTGTTCTTAGAAATTTTATCGAGATGCCCCCCCCCTTCTCTATGGGGTTAAAGAAGGCGACCGTGCCACAAGAAGATGGTTTAGCAGTTTCTCATGCGCCACAGATGATCACGCTGTATAAACTAGGATGCACCGAGGGACGCGTTCACAACTTGGCTTGTACGCTTTCATTTTCGGAAATTTAAGATTATTAAAATAAACATGTGCACAGTACCCGCCGTGAGGCCCAGTTTGTGCTTTGTAACATTTTTTTAGGTATTCTCAAGGATTGACATACAAATCCAAATTACTAAAAAAGATAACCATTATTTAATATATAAAGAAAATTCAGTCGGATTATCGTAGTTAGACATAAAAGACACTGTATCTAATTAGCAATTTTCTCTATTTTATTATTGCAGCATGTGTTTTACACTAAAAAATATAATTCACTTTAGTTTTTATTCAGAAAATATTTATTCCGGATAGCAAGTGTGGGCATTTTCGTTTATGATTTAAAAAGCAGCAACCGGTTACGAATTTGATAAAAACAAATGTCTACATTCCTCTACCTGTCCCCGACTTCAGATAGACCATTATATATTTTTAAATGGATATTCATTTCTTAAAATTACTTGGATATCACAACAGGAGGAACAATAATTTGTTTGTGAAAACTTATTTAGTATGTTGTGTTTATGAAATGCTACATGAGTCATTTGCTGTTACTGTTGGACTTTCCATGGCTCATTAGTAGATTTTTCTTTTTATTCCTGTTTCGAATCTTTTTCTTTATCTCTACCATATCGGTACAACCCTTTTTATGTTCAGATTCTTTTCGAAAATCTCATCCGAAAGCTCACAATATTGGTCACTCTTTAACTGCATTTTTTTAAAATCATAAAACCGATAACAATCGTTTATAATTATAAAATCTTCGCCTAGAAACAAAATACAGTGTAACCCGGATATAAGATAGCTGTCGGGACCGGAGAATAAGTCTCTTATATCCGGGTTCCTCTTATATCCGGGTATTGTCTTTTTTGTTTATGTAAGTATGGAAACACCACATATAACGCTTTTTACGCACAGAACACTAGTTTATTTAACAGTTATAGACGTAAAAAATACTTTTCAATCAGTTTTCACAAATAATTCAATTAAAAATTACTTTTTCTTAAAAAAGGCAGTCATTTTTTATTGTACACAAATCTCTTTGTTAAACCCGGATATAAGAGAGCTGTCGGGACCGGAGAATAAGTCTCTTATATCCGGGTGCGCCTTCTAACAACAACAAAAAAGAAACCTTTTTTACGAATATTTTACGGTTATGGCTATAGTGAAGGTCATAGAAAGACTCACCAATGAGGTGAGAAAATTTAGCAACGTCTTTTGACTGATTTACGACATCACACTGTCACTCAAAACGAACTCTCTTATATTGGAGAGGATGGGACCGGAGAAGAAGTATCTTATAGCAGGGTTTATCTTATATCCGGGTCTCTTATATCGGGGTCTAATTTATAGACATTAACACAGGCTGTAATTTGGGACCAGAGACAATGTATCTTATATTCGGGTTTCTCTTATATCCGGTGCTCTTATATCCGGGTTACACTGTATATTGACATTACATTACATAACACTAGGCCAAGAAACGAATATTCGTGTTGAATCAAATTGCGGTGATTAAATAGCTTTCTTCTTTTTTTTAGTTTTCTTCTTTCTTTCCGAGAATAAATTAATTTCTTTTTATCCTTTTCTTCTTTTTATAAATTCGCATTTAAAACAAGCGATGTTTATTAATCACAATAATACAATCTAACTAAACTATTATTACGTTAAATAACGAAAATTTACTTTCCAGTAAGTTAACGTTACTTTTCGATTTCTTTAAATAATCGCATTTTTTTAAATAATGCAAGTCATACTACTTATATAATTTCCCATTTTTTTATAAACAAAGAAGTGTGGTATTACTGCTTACATTTGCCACGGGTACGCGGATTTCGTCTTGTTGTTCGGTGTGTCTCAGGCTCTAAACGATAATTCCGGTCTAGTTGTAGAAGTTTTATTTAAACAGAAAACAGATGACACAGATTGAGGTTTTTGTACGGGAGAGAGAGATGACAGAGAAATTACTTGGGGAGGATTTATCATCAACAGCTAGGCAATTTTAGGCTACACTACGCGCTGGTCTTTGCGACTGCAGCGACCCTTGCTTCGTACGTCTTTCTTTCTTGGTGGTCAGGAACAAGAGACCGAAATAACCTTTAACGGACGTGACGTCACTTCCGATTTCTGCTGCTACTCCTACCACCTTTCAAGACGTCCTACCACTCTCTCTACACCCCACTATCTAACAGAAGGGGATGAATAAATATGGTCTTGTTTCTTTTTTTAAAATAAATATTTCATTTTTGTGTTGTACAATCATTTTAACATAATTTGATAAAATAACTTGAAAATTAAATCTCTCAACAGTCTTTCTTTACTCTATCGTTATTTTCTATGGTTAGTGCTCGACTGAGCTCCAATCTATGATTCCCCTTGTAAAAAAATAAAAATAAAAACTCGTCTAGCTACAACCACTCTCAGTAATTTCCCTTTCTCCCTCGGTGTACCTAAAACTAAACGGAGCTTGCACGAACAGAGTTTCTTTCCTAGAACACAATACTGCGGGGCTGCTTCCCAGCTGGCTACAACATAGTCGTTTTCAAGTCCAATGTAAACAAATTCTTGTTGAGCCATCCTTTTAAATAATCAAATTTTGCCCAATTTCAACCATCCTTATGGTGTTATCTCACTGTCCACCTCACACGGTGTTATCTCACTGTCCACCCGACAAATGCATTAACCCTTATCCTCGAGTGGCCTTTTCGCCTTGATAAGAGTTGTTGCTGACGTCAACTGTGCAATCAGCATGTTAAAATATTGTTAGACATGTTTTGCATTATGTTTTGTATGATTTGCTTTATTTGTACTTGTGACGGTTGAGCCAGCTCCTTTCAATGAATTCAGAGCGCCCTATTATTAATGATCATTTTAAAATAAACAACTAATTTCTCCACCCGGTCGAAGTCGGGAGAGCTAGTAATAACTAATATTTTGACACCTTACAGAATTAAACTTCTTTTTCTCATGCGTTAATCCTGAGCTACGGCGGAGTCCGCAATAATGGATTTTTGCTTCCACTTGGCACAATCACATGTTCGGTCCGAGTGAAGGTCGGTTTAACGGATATATTTGTGCAGGGCGTCTGTCCATCTTATCCTTCCTCTCGGTCGCTTCCTGGTCACTTCTAATGTAAAAGTAAGTCGGCCCACAGCACATGTCTAAACCATCTGAGCTACCATTCCCTCACTTTGCTCTCGATCGGTGCGATACTGTAGCGCTTTCAGATGTCGTCATTGTAGATGTGGTCGAGCAGTGTAATTCCACGCATCCAGCGGATCATTTTGGTTTCGATAACAGCGAATCTTCGCCCTGCCTTCCTCGTTGTCGATAAGCACTCTGAGCTTTACAAACGATAGGTCTGTGGGGACGTGGCCCCCTTTATGTAGCAGCGCGGACCTTAGCTTGTTAAGATATTGTGTCTTAGAGAAAATGCTAAAGTCCACGTATAGTTAAAGAAACGTTTAAAAGAGTAAACACAGATAAAACATGGAAAAACATGCATGAAAGTTGAATGAAAGATAAGACATACATATAGTTGAAGGAATAATAAAACGTAGTTTAAAAGTAACACAATATTTATATATGTACGAAATACAAAGCATTAATTGTTCATTTCAATGTTCAGTTAGAGAAGAGATAAATATTCATGCCTGTGATTTATGAGTGTGTATGTATGTATGTATGTATTTGCGTGTACGTGAGTTGATAAGTCGTTTAGACATTTGTATGTGTGTGTGCCTTTGTCAGCAATGTGTTGTTGTACGCATGTGTGTGCGTGCGTGAGTTAAAAAGGATAGGGCGTGTGTGTGCCTTTGTCAGCAGTGCGCGTAAGTATGTGCGTGCGTGTGTGTGAGTTGAAAGTAGCCGCTGTGCGTGTGTGAGTTGAAATGTCCAGCAACTTCCCCGCACCCGAAAGCGAGGAGGGGAGAAGTAGTTGGAGCGAAAACGCTGTTGCCTGATCGCTGGAATGAGGAGAAAGAGGAAAGAGAAAAGAGACAGGTTTTGTCGCACGGTCTGCTTTCATATTGTTTCACCAGTGGTTTGGCCGACATAGTTGGCGATAAGTCACGTGACAGCTATTTTTTTTTTGGCTTTTTTGCGCCTTTTTGTTAGATTGGTCGCTGGGAGCTGGTTTTTATGGCCCCAGTTTTAGCTTTTGTTGTTGAAGTGAATTCGGGTTGGTTTCTGTTTTTTTATTTTTTGCCCACGCCGTTTGTTGATGAAAAAGAGGATGCCAGTCCGATAGGTCTCACAATAGTACGGTGGATCTTGGATTTTGGACGATCGATGATCTTGCGGTCACAGAGGATGCCGATGGTGGTGCGTCATTTGACTTCGCCGAGAATGCTATCGTTATCGTTGAGTGTCGAGCTAAGATATTTCAAAGCGTGTGTTCGTGGAAGATCTTACTTCGATGGTGCCATGTTTGTTTTTATCGTCTTTATCTTGCACAATTAAACAAGAACAAGTATTCATTCTTGACATGTGTCTATTTAATATGCGCATTTATATACAGACTAAAATGCTATTTCAAACTTAAACGTAATAGACCAAGCAAAATGTCACATAAAACTTAAGCATGATAGTGGCAAAAATGCTATTTCAAACTTAACCTTGGTAGAGCAACGAAATTGATATTTTAAATTTAATCATGGCAAACTGACAAAAGTATTATTTCAAACTTAAGTATGACAGACCGACGAAAATGCTATTTCAAACTTAAACATGACAGACCGACGAAAAGGCAATTTTAAACGTAAGCATTACAGACCGACGAAAATGCTTTTTTAAAACTTAAGCATGACATATTGACGAAAATGCAATTTCAAATTTAAGCATGACAGACCGACGAAAATGCTATTTCTTACTTAAGCATAACAAACTAAGAAAAATGTCACTTCAAACTGAAACCTGGCAGACCGACAGACTGACAGACAACGCCTTCTATAAAGATGCTTAAACACATCTAAAAATAGAAAAAACTCTTTTCATGACCTTTGTATTGGTTTTTATAGTTAGATCTAGTTTTACTTCTGACCCAAATATCCCGGTTAACATAAGGTGGTTATGATGATGATGATGATGATGATGATGATGATGATGATGATGATGATGATGATGATGATGATGATAATGAGGAGGAGGAGGAGGAGGAGGAGAAAGAGGAGGAGATGGAGTCACTATTTAGCAATGACTAAATTCAACTTAGTACTTGTTTAAATGGTTTGGATGAGATATAGACGACGGTCACGCCTCTGAATGTACCAAGACTTATGGTAACAATTAATGTCTATTAAATGGAGTAATGGACAGAAATGTTTGTTGTGAATGAAAGAGATAAAAGCATGATTAGGGTACGAAACGTACTCATATATTTACAAATTTACAGTAGTATTAAAGATATTTCTTGCGAGAAACTTCTTGGTGTTGAAAAGTTAAATGTTCTCATTTGTAGAAAGTTCGAATAGAGGAAGATGCACGAGCCTTAGAAATATGTATGTGATTAAAGGTCCATTGTGTGTGTGTGTTTACCTTTTTCGTTGAGCTGTAATTGTAGAGCAGTTATAGCCGTAGCCGTTATGGGATCTTCAGTGTGACACAAGTCGTGATTCTTGTTTGCACCCTCTGCCTTGTTTAGCGCCTATTATTCTTGTTCTTACTGTTGTTTTCGTAATCTGCTCTGAGTACCGGCGCGTAGGTGTGTATCAGTCAGAAAACCCTGTCCTTTTCGTTATTGAGTGACTGTTTATATAGGGATCAGCTAGCTCTCAGATCTCCAAGACACGTCGTTTCAAATACACGAGAATTATTCTCCCATTGGTCGAGAATTCTCGAGTTCACACCTGCAATGAGAGTTTATGTTTTCTTATTTTGAGATCCTACGCTGCGTTTGTGCACACGTCGAAAAAGAGCAATTGATTTGAGTGCATCCCATTTCCACTCGGTACAGAAAGAGGTAAAAGTGAAAGAAAAGAAGAGAAAAGAGTAAGCCGGATGAATTGAGAAAGAAATAGAGTAGCTTATATAAAGCTAGTGTCTTTTTCACGTTCGCTCATCTCGCATTCCTATTTACTAATAAAGCACAACCATTCTTTATGAGAAATACTCATGCGTTTATTTTCCATAATAACTTTTTAAAGTTTAATATCCAGTTTATGTAATGTGCTCAAGGCGATACCTATTTCAGGCCTGGCAGTCATGCAACTAAGAGCGAACACGTAGAAATATACATGACTACAAAACAACCTATACCGACAACATTTTTTTTTACTCTACCACATCAGCACAACCTTTATTAAATGTCAGATTCTTGTTCAAAATCTCATCTGAAAGGTCCCAATACTAGCCATCTCTAAAGTAGGATGCCACTCTGAGACATAACAGATACTACATTTTGATCTCAGCTAAAAGGCTGAATAAAAGAGAGTCTTCAGTTGATTTGAGCATTTCTTATCTGTTCTTTTTCGAGCGTTTTTTTTTTATCTCTCTGAAATTGAAAGAAGCGGCCCTGCTACAATAACCTGTATTAACAGTCTCCCTTACGCCACAAATGATCAACGCCCCATAAACAAGAGTTCGCCGAGGGATGTGTTCACATCTTCGCTTGCAGAATTTCATTTTTGGGAAATTTAAGATTATTAAAATAAACACGTGCACAGTGCTCACCGTGGGGCTCAGTTTGGGGTTTCAAAAATATTTTCATAACCTAATGATCGGACTTAATTTAATATTATCATCATATTTTTTTTAATTCAGATTCTCCGTTCAATTTTCTAACAGAACGCTTCTTTATTACATGTATAGGTTTAGTTTGTATTACCATCCTCCTTGACCCTTCACGACTATTTTGTGCTGAATCAGCCGAGGCTGATGCTTTGGGGGGGATGATGGGCACAGTTTATAAGATCTCTTGCAGTTTCAGTTCCCTTGGTTTCATGTGGGGTTCCTTCCGTCTTTTTGTTTTACTTCTGTTGCAGTTTCCATGTGGCTGGTTTGTGTTTGTAGTTTGTGTAGGTCGAGGATTTTCCTCAAGATTTCAGTTGTTTTCATCATTGATTCCAATTTCTCCTAGTCTTTTTGCCAGTTTTTTGGGGACTGTTCCTATTATTATTATTATTATTATTATTATTATTATTATTATTATTATTATTATTATTATTATTATTATTATTATTATTATTATTATTTCATAGTAGTCTCAACTTTTGAATGTTTTTAGTTGGAGTTTTCTTTTTTTGAACATCAAGTCAACTCCCTTGACCGTAGACATTCAAGCTGTACCATAACACTTTCGCTGTTCCTATCAGGCAAGCTTTTAGCAGAATTGGAAAATAAATTATATCGTCAATCTGTTTAATCCATTTATGGTGGCTTTTCGTTATGGTTACAAGCGTTCCAATTACAACGGGAATCACCTTTACTTTTTTACATTTCCATAGTCTAACTAATTCCCATTTTAGGTCTTGATATTTATTGATTTTTTCGTGTTCTGTCTCCTGCACTCTGGTATCGAAGGGGCAGGCTATATCAATGATTAAGCAAGTTCTCTTGTTTTTGTTTAGACAGATTAAGTCAGGTTTTGAATGTTCAAGAACCTTATCAGTCTGTATGCGCATGTCCCAAAGAAGTTCAACATTGTCGTTTTCCTGTACAATTTCTGGCTTATGCTAATACTACTTCTCATTGTGGTCCAATTTATAAAGTTTGCATATATTCCAGTGTAGTACCTGAGCGATTTTGTCGTGTCTCCATTTTTTATACTGGTGTTGTGCTAGCATAGGGCATTTAGATACAATATGCGCTAAGGTTCCTTCCCTTTCATTATACAATCGGCATATCGGTGATTCTGCAGTTTTGTCAATGTAATGTTTGATGGACCTAGTGTGAGTGGCTTGTTCCTGGGTTGTCATTAAGGTGCTCCCAGTAGATCTTTTGAGATCACCCCTGACCAACCAATTCCAGCTGTCATTATCTCTAAATGCAGTATTTTTTTTTATAGAATACAGTGTGTTGTTACTTCTAAAATAATTTTAACCCTCTCTCTTGTAAGCTTTGATTGTTTTTCACCACAGTTCTTAGTATTTCCTCTCTTTTCCCTTCACGAAGAAGAATCTCATTACTTTCAGAAATATATTTCAATAGACAACCTTCTTCTATATTCACAGCATCTTTAACACTAAGTAGACCGTGATTACTTTCCTTTCTAGGTAGATACAATCGATCTGCATCCCTTTTCTTTGCAAAAGCTCCATAAATTGTAAGCATTTTCCGTGTTTTGATATCCGAACATTTTAGTTCATCTGCATTCCAGTCAAGTATACTGGCAGTATATCGAATGATAGCTACTGCTCTGGCATTGATAGCATAGATTGTATTTCGACTGTGGAGGTGTGATTTAAGGATAATCCCTACTCGTCTATTGTACTCAGCTGTGACCTGGTTTTTCATTGCCTTGTTTTTAATCTTATTATTATTATTATTATTATTATTATTATTATTATTATTATTATTATTATTATTATTATTATTATTATTATTATTATTATTATTATTATCATTATTATAAATAGCGAGAAAAGAACAACCCCAAGCAACCACAGACCAGTAACCTGCCTACAAACCATGTGGAAAGCTTTAATGCCAAAACTGAGAGAATAAATCTACAAGTTCCTTAATGACCGTGGAACAGAAAAGATGTGGGTAAGCGACAAGAGGGACACATGACCTGCTATACATATATTAAAACTTCCTGCTGGTGGTAAAAACAGGGAAAAAGAACACACCAATGACATGGATTGACCACAAGAAAGCTTACAACAGGATTCCCTAAGGATGGATAATTGAATGCTTACAAAAGTACAAAATATCCGACAAAATTATCAGTCTTATATAGAAAGCAATGGAAACCTGGAGATTGGAACTGCTAGCTGGTGGACAGCATCTGACTGAGATAATAATACAAAGAAGCATTTTCCAGGGAGACTCTCTATCACTACTACTGTTTATCATAGTCATGGCCGTACTGAACAACATATTAAGAAAATGCAATGCTGGATACAAGTTCGCAGACACAATAAAAATAAAGAATATACCATCCCATGTATAAGGACGACTTGAAGCTATTTGTAAAAAAACAAAAAAGGAACTGGAGAGGATGGAACTGAAAAATAGAAATGTGCTCTACAGATCTTTGGTTGTTGCCGACTATTATAAGTATGACCTTTGCCCTCTCCCCTAGCAACCAGACACCGTTGTAGATGCACCCGGGTACCTTGCTATCGATTCTGGTTAGTAATTTCGGCATGGATTTATATGACGTCTTCACACTTGTGTTGTTGGTCGTGTTGGAGACGACGAGCCGATGCAATCCTTCGTCTTTATTAACTATTAACGCTGTGAGTTGTCTAGTAAAAAGTATAAGTCGTTGTTGTCCGGGAACACATCGACTGGGAGAAGACAGGAATATGTAGAATTAAAAATACGACAAAATGGTGAAATCAACAGACAGTCTGTACTTCTTATTTGTTGAAAATTCGCCAGTTCACACTTGTATGTGAGTTAATTTTAAAATTTTTTTTATCTTACGCTGCGTTTGTGCGGGCATCAGAGTAAGCATTTTCACTCAGTACAGAAAGAGGAAGAAGTGAAAAGAAAAGAAGAGGAAATAGTAAGCCTAGCAAATGGAGAAAGAAAGAGAGTAGCTCATATAAGCTAGTATCTTTTTGCACATTCTCTCGTCTCGCATGGTTATTCATTAATATGCAACAAAACTATGCAACCAAGAAGAGATGAAGGCACTTGGTGAACATGATATCTATAAATATCTGGGAGTTTAGAAGCAGACGCCATCAGATCAATCGAAATGAAAAGAAGAAGATTGGAAGCGAATAACTGAGAAGAACAAAAAAATCAAATTATATCATAGAAATCTGATAAATAAAAGATAAATACCTGGGCAGTATCCTTACTATGATATTCTGGATTTTTCATAAGCTTGACAAAAACAAACAAAAAACCCAGGCACTTGGACCCAAAGACTAGGCAACGAATGACCATGCACTACACCTGAAGGATAATATCGACCCACTTTATGTAAAATGGAAGAAAAGGGAGAAAAGGACTGGTAAGTATAGTTGATTATTCGAATGATGCACAAAAATGTAGAAAAATACATAACATAAAACACAGAAAGGCTGATCATTGGCATCACCAAAAAAAAACAGCGAAACTGGAAACAAAAACGGCAAATGAAGAAAAATGGGAAGAGAAGCAGCTACATGGACGATGTATAAGACTGATCAGAGAAGAGACACACAAAAACATCTAGAAAACATCTGGCCACTTGGATATAGAAACAGAAGTGATAATTACCGCCACACATAACAACGCAATCAGAACAAACTATATAAAAACTTAAAAAGACAAAAAACAGGAAAACAGTAAATGTAGACTCTGTGGACAAAGAGACCAAACTGTAAATCACATAACTGAAAGCAAAAAACTAGGCCAAAAAGAATACAAAAACAGACACTGCTGTGTGGGAAAGGCAGTCCACTAGGAACTATGAATCGCCTACACTTTGAATATGTAGAGAAATGGTACAGTATCGGAAAATGAAAATCACAAAATACTGTGGGACATGGAGGTAGAAACAGATAAATTTATCTAACCAAGGAGACGTGATAATAGTCAAAAAGAAGGATAAAAACCTGTCAAATCGTAGATTTCGTTATCCCAGCAGTTCATAGGGTGAAGAACAAGGTGTCAGAAAAACGAAACAAATACATAGAACTGCGAGAGAACTTTAAAGGAACATGAAGAAAATCTCGATACAGAGTGTTCGAGATAAATTTGACGACATTTTTATATTTTTTCATTTCAGAACCATTTGAAGTATTTAATAGCGGTAACGTGAAAGGAATTAGTGTTTACGTGTACTATTAGTTGGTTTGAGAACTGGTGACCATAGACGACGGGAAAGCATGGGCATATTGGAAGGGAGTGACCTGCATGGTGAGGACTCGCACCGGCTGAAAAAAAATCGGAAATCATGGCTGCAGCTCAGTGCTCCTTGAATACGTTGAAGGCCATAGAATGTGAGCTGGAGATTTGTGAAGGAGATGTAACTAGTAGGATGGACCATAGCAGGCTTTCTGACTGTGTCCACACAACGAAATTCGTCGAGAAGCTGAAAAAAGAATTGTACGGAAAAATCCAGGTAAGGCAATGTCAACGGTGTCGAGAAATATGGGTGTCAGGGTGGCGATTATGAAGAAAGCACCGAACGAGTATCTTCGCTACTCTTCATACAAAAGTTGGAAGGTTTAACTAATCATCGTCAAAGTCTAATAGAACCGCATTAGTTAAGCCAAGAATCTCCTTAACACCGAGTCGAGCTGGGGATTCTCTGGGGTTTTTTTCAGGGTCAGTTGCACAACGTGCAGAACAATAGGCGGCTAGCTGATAGCCACACGAAGTTCCGCGCGTCATAAAAACAATTTATCTCAAACTGTAATGGTCTTTGGGTTTGTTTCCAACGGATACTGCATCATGCCGCCTCACATCTTTGAAATGGGACTCATACCCAATTCAGCTGTTATCTACTGTTGTCAAGCGCTGGGAGGAGAAGGTGGCTGCGAAAAGACCGTGACCCCATGTTACACTTCCGGGTAAAACCTAGAAATAGCTGTTTGAGATCTTCCACGACTTCATCAGTCCAAACATCTGCCTCTTACTCGCCTGATTGCTACCTCATGGACAATTACGTGTAGGGCGCAGTTGAGAAAGACACCAACCGCCTGCAACACCAAAGACAAGCTGATTGCCATGATCAAATTAGTGTTCAGGCGTCCCTCAAAAGACACTGTAAAGGCCGAGTGCTCTAAGTTCAGGTCCCACCTGGAGACCGTGGTGAAGGCTCCGGGGAGCTTCTTCATGTGAGCTGTATTCGACAAAATATCCTATAAGTGATGTACTTTACATTTTGAGAATGCTTCAATTATTGGCCAAGATATGACGTCTTTTCTTTTCTTTCTGAAAAGCGCCTAATTCGCCTCGCACACGCTGTATGGATTAAATATTACAGCTGCTGTTCTTCTAACAATAAAAACAAACATTTGTGTCGAAAAATGGTTGCCAGCATTACATTACCGTAAAGGTTGATATCTCATTACACAAAATAACCCAACCCTTTATAATACACTAGCATGGTTATCTGGCGTTGCCCAGAGGCATGGACAACAAAATAGAAAATTGAAAAATGTGTAAATCTTTCTCTTTCTCTCTTTCTCGCTCTTCCCTATCCCATATCTCCCCATCCACTATCTCTTCCCTATCTCCTATCTCCCCCTATCTTCAATCTCTCCTCTCTTTTCCATCCACCTATCTCCCCGTCTTTCTTCTCTTCATGTTTATAAACTTGAGTTATCGTTCTTCCTTAGCTAGTCTCTTTCTCGACTTGTTTAGATAGCGATTATATTTTTCCGACTTCATTTTTTTTTCGCCGTTTCATGTGTATGGTGAAATTTGGCATGACAAAAACAAAAACATTAAACACCCTAAGTTGTGTTTTTTTTTACTAAAACAATGTTTATGTTAAAAAATAAGTTGTTTATGACTAATGCCGAAACCTATTTCACTCTAAATAATTTACGTGACTGAAATAGGAATTAACCTCTAATAAGAGAAGAAAAGCCAGCATGGCTCCTTTTAAATTATTTATTATTATTATTTATTGGGAGGGGGCAGGATTTAAGTGAAAGAAAACTCAATTTCAACATAAAATTCAATATTATTGTTTTGCATTTTCAGTGAAAAACGTTTTTATTTCGGACTATATATATTTATATTTTTTCAGGGACAAAATGTTGCGCTCTTACAGAGGAGGTATGCCATAGGAGGACGGTCTTATTACAACAGAACCGATACTACACTACCTACCCGATTAAAAGATATTCCGATTCAATCAAGTTTTATTTTTCATTCATTTAAAAATGCCTAGTAAAAAAACATTATTTTTTTTATGGTTCCTTGGCCTTTTGGCTAAGATCAAAGTGTAGTATCTGTTCCGATGGATACTGCACCCCATAGACTGGTATTGTCTTGGCCTTCGGGGCTTGATTTACGCCGGTCTATGGGTCTGTCCTATGCAGTTCTAGGAGGTCCACACTCCCAGGCATCGCCTCCCCTATTTGGGGAGGAGTAAGTTTATTGCCTACTGCCTGAGGCACCCCTACCGGGGAATGCCGACGGGGCTGCCCAGACAATTTTTAAACCCCACTTTCCCGACCCGACCTTGGGTCACATCTTACTTGTGGGAGTAGGATAAAAACTGGCCTTGTGCCTTACTCCTGGAGAGGAGTAAACCAATACTAATGCCGGAACTGTCATGTAAATTATCTCCATTGATAATGAAATTCTAAAAGTTTTTAGAACGTTATCCTTTTTTTTTTATAAAATCTCTGTAAATAATTTTATCTTCTATATATTAATACGATAGCGTGTGTGTTCATGTGTCACGCTTACATCAAAAACTCTGCGCATGCGTGCCGCACCTACATTTGGAAAAGCGTTCAAGTAGCCTAATTTTCACAATATTTTTAAGTATCTCCATCTGGCGCAACGGTTAGCGACGTAGGATCTTGACGTCGGTTTTGTACGTCGGCCCGACTGGTTTATAGTTCAACCAACCTCTAAGAATTTTTTTCTTAAATCAAAGGTGGGAGGTAGGGAGGGGACGACCGGGAAGACACATATTAATATGATAGCCTGTGTGTTATTTTGTGTGTCACGCTTACATCAAAAGCAACGACCTTCCGAATCTTTGTATGCTACTCATGAATTAGAGCCAAATTTAATTTAATCTAAAGCATTTACAAAGTAATGTATAGGTTAGGAACAAGATAATTAGTATTGAAAACATCATTTCTTGTAATTTAAACGGGTCCCGCTAGTTAAGAATTAAAATAATAGTACTATCAATAAACCGATTGCGTATATATAAAAAAATTGGCAATATAAATTAGAAATGTATATTATAGAATCTTTATTTATTAGAAACTTTAAAAAATAAATATGCAAATGAGAAAGATCGAGATTTGTTTGAGTTAGTTTGGAGATTGGTATATTCGAAAATATTCTCGTATCATTAGAATTACACGCTAGGAAGTAAGTGTAGTATCTGTTCCGATGGATACTGCACCCCTATAGACGGATGTCGTCTTGTCCTTCGGGGCTTGATTCCACCTGTCTGTGGGTTTGTCCTGTGCAGTTCTAGGAGGTCCAGCCTCCCAGGCTTCGCCTCCCCTCTTTGGGGAGGAGTAAGTTTATTGCTTACTGTCTGAGGCGCCCCTACCGGGGAATGCCGACGGGGCTGCCCAGGCAATTTTTAAATGGCCAGAGTGCTCACCTCTCGAGCGCTGGCTTTTAACCCCACTTTCTCGACCCAAGCTGTGGTCACATCTTACTTGTGGGAGTAAGATAAAAACTGGCCTTGTGCCTAACTCCTGGGGAGGAGTAAATACCTGTCCTGGCGATTGGTTCGAAATGTGTTACCCCTCAATGACATACGATTCAAAATTGGTCTGGCTATGAGCCCCTTTTGCCCACGTTGCGAGGAAGATGAAATTGAAACGGCGGAACATGCCTTTTTCACCTGCTCCAAACTTCGTGAATTTTGGACGTATGTCGGCGAGGTGACGGCTCGCATCACCCCCGATCGGGTGACGTGCTTGGATTTAGCATCCGTTGTCTTCAACATGGACCCCTTGTGGCCCAGGGAGAAACGTATGGTTTTGCTCGCGATCTTAGCCGTGGCTAGACTCGTGGTGTATACTTCTCGCTTAGAGATAGGGCGTGGGGGGGGGGGTGCCGCCTTCTTATTATGATTTGATTTCGTATTTTAAACACCAGCTTAAAATCAAAATCAAATCTGATAGAAGGAGGTTGCCTTCTCCACTTTTCAAAAGTAGGTGGATACACACCGCTAGTTTATGCGTGTTCACGCGGAATAGATTCGAGTTCGTGTTCCCTGCCTAGGCATGGCACACAGCGACCTTAAAGTCTCTTTGTCGAAAAAACAACCCCTTTTTAAAAACTGACCAGCAAATTTTTTGGCACAGTCCCTATTAGCTAGTAGCGTAAATGAGCTCTTTTGCCCCCAGCTTTATTTTAGGTGTCAGAACTCCTTCAGGATGCCCGCTCCCTAATTTATTTTATATCCCTGACCTACCCTAATAGTTCTTATCCTGAAGGACACCGCACATCCCGACAAACCCATCCCTCCATTTCTTTTGCCCCCATAGAAACGCCCACTCCCATTTAGGAGCTGACTCTCTTGCTTTCGGTCTTTACCAGAAGACAGCGAGCAGCTCATACTCTAGATAGGATGGGGGGGACCTTACTAACACACCTTAATTAGCATTTTCTTTGGTTCTTTATTTTTATCACCCCTTTTATTTTTATTTATTTTTGGGGGATTATTTAAGGCTTAGTTTTTTGTTCTCCCACTCCCATCATCACTCATGTAAATATTTATTGTAAATAAAATCCATTTCAACACCTGGGGATATTTTAAATAGCTTAAGTCCATAGAGTGAATGTGGTATTGTGGTGACTGAAACTAGTTTCTAGGGTATTCATAGACCAAGTGGACGACCCCCGACCCCCATTTTCCCTCCCATACCCCCCTTTTGGCCTTGTGCCACATCTAAAACTTTGTAAAATTTTTTGGATAAATAAATAGAATTACACGCTAGGAAGTAAGTGTAGTATCTGTTCCGATGGATACTGCACCCCTATAGACGGATGTCGTCTTGTCCTTCGGGGCTTGATTCCACCTGTCTGTGGGTTTGTCCTGTGCAGTTCTAGGAGGTCCACCCTCCCAGGCTTCGCCTCCCCTCTTTGGGGAGGAGTAAGTTTATTGCTTACTGCTTGAGGCGCCCCTACCGGGGAATGCCGACGGGGCTGCCCAGGCAATTTTTAAATGGCCAGAGTGCTCACCTCTCGAGCGCTGGCTTTTAACCCCACTTACTCGACCCAAGCTGTGGTCACATCTTACTTGTGGGAGTAAGATAAAACTGGCCTTGTGCCTAACTCCGCGAGGAGTAAATAAACATTAGAATTACACGCTAGGAAGTAAGTGTAGTATCTGTTCCGATGGATATTGCACCCCTATAGACGGATGTCGTCTTGTCCTTCGGGGCTTGATTCCACTTGTCTGTGGGTTTGTCCTGTGCAGTTCTAGGAGGTCCACCCTCCCAGGCTTCGCCTCCCCTCTTTGGGGAGGAGTAAGTTTATTGCTTACTGCTTGAGGCGCCACTACCGGGGAATGCCGACGGGGCTGCCCAGGCAATTTTTAAATAGCCAGAGTGCTCACCTCTCGAGCGCTGGCTTTTAACCCCACTTACTCGACCCAAGCTGTGGTCACATCTTACTTGTGGGAGTAAGATAAAACTGGCCTTGTGCCTAACTCCGCGAGGAGTAAATAAACATTAGAATTACACGCTAGGAAGTAAGTGTAGTATCTGTTCCGATGGATATTGCACCCCTATAGACGGATGTCGTCTTGTCCTTCGGGGCTTGATTCCACTTGTCTGTGGGTTTGTCCTGTGCAGTTCTAGGAGGTCCACCCTCCCAGGCTTCGCCTCCCCTCTTTGGGGAGGAGTAAGTTTATTGCTTACTGCTTGAGGCGCCCCTACCGGGGAATGCCGACGGGGCTGCCCAGGCAATTTTTAAATGGCCAGAGTGCTCACCTCTCGAGCGCTGGCTTTTAACCCCACTTACTCGACCCAAGCTGTGGTCACATCTTACTTGTGGGAGTAAGATAAAACTGGCCTTGTGCCTAACTCCTGCAGAGGAGTAAATAAACATTAGAATTAAATAGCTTCTTTCCAAGAACTGCAGGCTTGTGGATCTCTATTGTTGCTGACTGTTTTCTTCCTACCCATAGCCTTGGTCTTTTCAAGACTAAGACCAATAGGCATCTCCTGTATTTGCGATAATCATATTTCGTTATTGTTTGCTCCTTACATCAAGTGGCTTCATGTATTGTCTGGACCGATTTCCATAAAAAATAAAAATTAAAATAAACCTATTCAGTTTTGATATTAATATAGTTAGGATAGATCGAAAGAACTTTTGCATTTATCCATTTAGATTTATGAAAAATATTTATTTAAGAATTATACGTTGACGCACTTTATATATATATATATATATATATATATATATATATATATATATATATATATATATATATATATATATATATATATATATATATATATATATATATATATATATATAATAGTATTTCATATATCCACATGAAATTTTATAAGGAGATATAATTTTTTATGTATCAATTTTCAGTATTTACTTCTACAGTGCTCGATACATAAGTAGAGCTAGGTAGTAAGCTATGAAAATATATTTATGGCAATTAAGCTACACAGAGGCTCCCGCGTTTCATCCCCGTTTAGCCTGAATATTCCCCCCGAGGATGAAACGTGGGAGCCTCTGTGTAGCTTAATTGCCATAAATATATTTTCATAACTTATTATATATATATATATATATATATATA
>OY744538.1:40835391-40870391 GCA_963556195.1 Sepiola atlantica | reverse complement strand
TTACGTTTAATTTATATGTGAAGCTGATCCCCTCTCTAAATTCTAAATTGATAGTTTTTTTCATTACATGTTTCTTAGAGTGTTCACATGTAATCGCCTATAGAAAGTAGAATCTTACTTTGGGGGAGGTAGCGAAGGGTTTTAATCTACAATAACACTGTAATAATCAAATTTTAAAGCAAACGCCTTAAAAAAAAAAAAATGTAATTATTTGATTTGAAAACAAAAAATATGAAAAAATTCAAAGAAAATAAATTGAAATAATTTATGTTTTTTTTTTTTACCTCGTCTCATATTCCGAGTAGAATTTGTTAAAAAAACTTGACGGCAGTTTTATTTATAAATTATGTATAATTCTTTTATATGTTTGTTTTCTTTTTACACAATATAAAACAATGGGTAAAACTTTTCTGAAGCAGCACCCACACTAATCTTAGCCACGAACCGCCACTAATCGTAATGTAGTAATGGAATGGATTAGGAATGAAAGAATACTATTCTGTTATTCGTTAATTTACCGGTGATTATTTTTTCATTGTTTTTACATAGGAATCAAACTATTACCCCATAACATTTTACAAAAATCCTTACATCTTTTTTTCTTGTTGATATTTTTGGATGTGATTTTCAATATTGAATTCCTCATGCATGTTTCTATAATTTAAGCTGAAATTAAATACAGTTTTTTTTTAAAATAAAAAAGATAAATTGTTTCGCACATGAAGCGTTAGTGAATTTTCTTTTATAACATTTTACCTTACATCTTTTTTTAGTACACATTTTTGTAGAATGGGACCAACACCATTAGATTCTTCATGAATTTTTCTAAGTTTAAGTTTAAATAAAGTATAGTTTGCTTTTAAAATGAGGACAGAATTTTTAATTAAAGCTGATGTGGGGCGTTAATGACATGGACTTCAAGAAATTTTTCTATGCATTTTTTTTTACTACAAATTTTTGTAAAATACGACCTATACCATTACATTCCTCAGGCATTTTTCTATCATATAAGATAAAGAAAAATATAAATTGCTGTTAAAATATAAAAGAAAAATTGAGTTGAAGCTGATCGGGTGCGTTACTCTCCTTTTTTTGGTCCTTACATATTTTAATGTATCCTTTTATCTACTGGACCAAATTTCAATATTTTTATGTCAAAATGTAGCTTTCATGGGGCCATCATACAAAGTGCAAACAAAAATAATCACATTTTATTAAAAAAATGAATTAGTGACAAAGCTTTGAAGGTGCCACGCGTGACCGAAATGGGACCTTAAGAATATTATACACCTACTTCCGTAGGTGTATAGTTTCACTGTCTTTGATATAAGTATTCATTTACTTGTATTATTTATTTATACATTTGTTTTATTGTGCCGCGATGCCTGTTGATAGTTGGTCTTTATAGCATACTCATATTATATATACCTTATATTTTTAGAGCTTTTTCTTGTATTTATTGAATTATTATTATTATTATTATTATTATTATTATTATTATTATTATTATTATTATTATTATTATTATTATTATCATCGATATTTTATGATGATCATGATCATCATTTGTACTCACTAAGAGTCCTCACACAGGTCATTATCAGAGATAATAACCGGTGGTGTTCTCTGAAATCTGGGTGACAACAAGTCTCCCCAGATTTCCGATTCTTTTCACATCATCATCATCATCATCATCATCATCATCATCATCATCATCATCATCATCATCATCATCATCATCATCATCATCATCATCATCATCATCATCATCATCACCACCACCACCACCACCACCACCATCATCATCATCATCATCATCATCATCATCATCATCATCATCATCATCATCATCATCATCATCATCGATATTTTATGATGATCATGATCATCATTTGTACTTACTAAGAGTCCTCACACAGGTCATTATCAGAGATAATAACCGGTGGTGTTCTCTGAAATCTGGGTGACAACAAGTCTCCCCAGATTTCCGATACTTTTTACCTCTTTCGATAACCGTTGCAAATGACTTTGCGTTATCACAACATACGCTTACCATTGATTTCTCGCTGGCACCGACCATTGGTCTTCACTTGAATTTGGGTTGCAATAAGCCTCCTCAAAGTCACAGTACTCTTCGCACTCATCCAGTGGAGGTCAGGTTAGTGCTCTCCCCCCCCCCCGTCCTTCCTCCTTCGATGACCCTTCCTTGACCGACTATTTTGATGCCTTGGGGGGCGGGACACAATCTATAAGATTTCTTGCAGTTTCAGTTCCTTCGGTTTCATGTGGTATTCCTTCCATTTTTTTGTTTTACTTCTGTTGCAGTTTCTATGTGGCTTGTTAGAGTTTGTAGTTTATGTGGGTTGGTTTCTGCAGACAAGCATTTCAGCTGTTTTTATCATTGCCGTTCTTTGTGTAGTTTCAGCCTTTCCCTTGATTCCAATTTCTCCTAATCTTTTTTCCAGTTCTTCCAGGACTGTTCCTAGTGCTCCTACAAGTATTGGTATTATATTGACTTTCTTCGTGTTCTATATTCCTTTCAATTATCTGGCAAGCTCCGTGTATTTGCTTCGTTTTCCCGTCTCTTTAGTCTTCACCCTGTGTCTGCTGGACGGCAAAATGTACAATTTGGCAGTTTTTTCTTCTTGTTAATTATTATGACGTCATTACTTGGATGAGTTTATCTGTTTGCACCTCCATGTCAAAAAGGATTTTATGGCTTTCGTTTTCCAGTACTGTCTCTGGTTTGTATCTGTACCATTTGTCTGCATGTTCAAAATGAAGTCGTTTGCATATTTCCCAGTGTACTGCTTTCTCTATGCAGTCGTGTCTGTTCTTGGATTCGTTTTGAGCAAGTTTGCTGCATTCACTTATTATGTGATTTACCGTTTCGTCTGTTGGTCCACAGAGTCTACATCTACTGTTTTCCTGGGTTTCATCTATTTTAGCTTTAATGTAGTTAGTTCTAATCGCATTGTTCTGTGCAGCTGTCAGTAGCGATTCCGTTTCTCTGTTCAAGTGTCCTTTTCTTAGCCATGTGCAGGTGTTTTCGTGATTATCTTCTCTTGTCATTCTTATGAATCGTCGATGTAGTTGTTTTTCTTTCAACTTTTATGTTTTCGCTGTTTCCTGTATTGTTCATTTTTACGGTGTTTCTTGCTGCGTTGATCAGTCTTTTTGTGTTCTGAGTTATGTATTTTTCCAAGTCTCTTTTGTGTCTTCCACCCAGTCTTCTATACTTACCAGTCCTCTTCTCTTATCGTTCTTTTTCACGTAGAGTCGGTCAATATCATCTTTCGGGTGTTATTATTATTTACTCACTAGGAGTTATCACACTGGTCATCGTCAGTGATCACCCACTGCCAACAACCTGTGGTATTCCCTGGGGTCTGAGTGACAACAAGTCTCCTCAGACTTCCAGTATGCTCCGCCTCTTTTCGTTCCTCACCGCTGATGACCTTGCAGTATCGCAACAGCCACCTACCACCGATTTCACGGTGATAAGGGCCATTGGTCTCCTCTGGGGCCCGGGTGGCAACAAGCCTCCCCACGGTCCCAGAGCTGTCCGCGCTCTTCCAGTGGGGGTCTGGTTTGCGCTTTCCCTCCTCGACCTTCTGTCCATAATTTTTGTGGTGTCAGCCTATGCTTGCGCCTCTCTCTCGCGGTTGTATTTTCCCCGGTTCTGTTGTCTTGTGCTTCCATGTGTTTGTTCTCCATTCGTTGCTTATGTGGGTTGGTTTCCGCATTCGAGGACATTTCTCAGGATTGTAGCTGTTTTGATCATTACTGTCATTTGTATAGTCTCAGTTATCCCTTTGATTCCTATTTCTCCTAGTCTTTTCTCCATGTTTTTGGGGACTGTTCCTAGTGCTCCTATGATTATTGGTATTATACTGACTTTCTTCATGTTCCATATTCCTTTCAATTCTCTGGCTAGTTCAGTATATTTGCTTCTTTTTTCCGTCTCTTTGATCTTCACTCTGTGGTCTGCTGGAACGGCAAAGTCTACGATTTTGCAGGATTTTTCTTCCTTGTTGATTATTATCATATCCGGTCACCTTGCTGTTATGGGTTTGTCTGTTTGTACATTCATATCCCATATGATTTTGTGTTTTTCGTTTTCTAGTACAGTTTCTGGTTTGTGTTTGTACCGTTTTTTTGCATATTCGAAATTCAGTTGTTTGCACATTTCCCGGTGTACTTCTTTCCCCACGCTGTCATGTCTGTTATTGTATTCCTTTTGGGCTAGCTTGCTGCATTCACTTATTATATGATTTATCGTTTCGTCTCTTTGTCCACACAATCGGCATTTGCTGTTTTCCTGGGTTTTATCTATCTTTGCTTTAATAAAGTTTGTCCTAATCGCATTGTTCTGTGCAGCCGTCAGCAGAGATTCCGTTTCTCTGTTCAAGTGTCCTTTTCTTAGCCATGCCCAGCTGTTCTCATTGGCTTCATCGCTTGTGAGTCTTATAAAGCGTCCATGTAGTCGTTTTTCTTCCCACTTTTCCTTTCTTGTCTTTTTGTTTCTGGTTTCAGTGCTTCCGGAGTTGTTTGTTGGGCTGGTGTCTCTTGCCGTGGTGATCAGTCTTTCCGTGTTCTGGGTTACATATTTCTCCAGCTCTTTTTTGGTGTCTTCCACACAGTCTTCTATACTTACCAGTCCTCTACCTCCTTCATTTCTTTTCATGTAGAGTCTGTCCGTATCGTCTTTTGGGTGCAATGCATTGTGCATAGTCATTAGTTTTCTAGTCCTTTGGTCAAGGTGCCTGAGTTCTTCTTTGGTCCAGCCTATGAATGGTCCAGAGTATCTTATTAGTGATACAGCCCATGTGTTTATCCCTTTTACTAGGTTTCTGCTATATAGTTTAGTTTCTAAGAGTTTCTTGTTCTTTGTAGATATTCTTTTCCAATCTTCTCTTTCATTTCTGTATATTTGATTGTGTCTGCTTCCAGAACTCCCAGGTATTTATAACTATCTTGTTCTCCTAGCACCCTCATCTCCTCTTGGTTGGGGAGTTCTATACCTTCTGTCGTCTCCAGTTTTCCTCTTTTAATCTCTAGCAGTGCACATTTTTCTATTCCAAACTCCATTTGGATATCCTGGCTGAATATCCTGGTTGTATTTATCAGCTTTTCCAGTTCTTTTTTGTTATTTGCAAACAGTTTAAGGTCATCCATGTACATCAGGTGGTTTATTCTTTGTTCTGTATCCGTAAACCTGTATCCGGCATCACACTTTCTGAGTATGTAGTTGAGTGGCATCATGGCTATTATAAACAATAGTGGTGATAGAGAGTCTCATTGAAAAATGCCTCTCTGTATTTTTATCTCAGACAGGTATTGTCCTCCGGCTGTCAGTTTTAGTCTCCATGTTTCCATTGCTTTCTGGATGAGATTAATAATCCTGCCTGGTATCTTGTATATTTTTAAGCATTCAATTATCCATGTTTGGGGGATTCTGTCGTAGGCTTTCTTGTAGTCAATCCATGCCATGGTTATGTTCTTTTGTTTGCTCTTCACCTCCCTCGGGGTTTTTGATCAATATATAGTAGATCATGTGCCCCTCTTTGTCCTTTCCGGCATACTTTTTGTTCCTCGGGGAGCAGTCCACGTTTGTCCAGGGATTGGTAGATTTGTTCTCTCAGTTGTGCAGTGAGAATTTTCCACATTATTGGTAGACATGTTATCGGTCTGTAGTTGCTGGGGGTCGTTCCCTTTTTGGGGTCTTTTTGTATTAATGTTGTTCTTCCTTCCGTCATCCATTCTGGTACGTCTGTTTTGCGGATACATCCACTCAGTTTCTGCGCTAGTCTTTCATGCAGGGTCGTGAATTTTTAAAACCAGTATGCATGTATTCCATCGTGGCCTGGTGCTCTCAAGTTTGCCATTTTTCTTAAGGTTTTCTTGATCGTTTCTTTGTTAATTTCCGTTTCGATTCCTTCTTCGATTTCCTGCAGTTCATCTTTCATGTTTTTCAACCATTGGGCATTCTTGTTGTGCTTTTTCGGTTCTTCCCATATCTTGCTCCAGAATTGTTTTGTTTCTGTTGGGTTCGGTTGCTCTGTTGTTGTTTTTTTCTCCATTTACGTTTTTGTAAAACTGGCTTATTATTATTATTATTATTATTATTATTATTATTATTATTATTATTATTATTATTATTATTATAGAAGGCCCTATGTCGGATAAGAGTAAGTCAACTACTATGAACTTTGACAATGGTCGATCTAAGTACGGGTTATAGTGACACACACTTTGGGAAATGAATCTTTTTTCACAAGCGAATCATCAGATAGGATGACCCGAGAGTCAAATCACAAAGTATGAGGTCAAGTTAGGTCAGACAAAAAAAGACATGTGTAGATGACGAGTGACGTGACTTTTTGTCGTTGGGAGGAAAGAAAGGCTTTTTTAGATCAGTTTTGTGTGGAAGCAGACGTCCAAATAATATGCTGTAATACTTTGAAAAGTTAAATTAGCCGTAAGGCAAAATTTGCCCTCTCAAGATGTCTGTTCGCCGCGTTCATCAATTTATCCCGTAATGAGATTAGTAAAATACCTAAACCTTTCGCAAGTGTATAAATTAGCCAACTAGTTAAGAGAAATGTAGTCTCTCTTTCATATGAGTTATATTTCTCCAGAATAAAACCTATAAGAACTCCAAGCGAAAGTTGTCGAGTCTACTTTTCTGTAAGAACAAATGTTTTATTATCTAGCTTCACTGATGACGATCAACGCCCATGCAGAGAAGAGAAGAATGGAGACAAAGAGAAGCGGACAACGTCAGTCAGTCAGCGATGAAAGGGAAGGAGAAAAATGACAACGAGACAAAGGTAAATTACACGTTGATATTAAAATGGACATTTTAGCTTGTTGTTTGAAAAAAAAAGTAAAGTAATTAATGAATGAATGAACACATATACACACGCGTAAAATTTTTTAATGAGCCCTCGCAAAAGATTTTTAAAATGAATACGCGAAAGTCGCATAAAAAGAAATTAATGAATGAACATCCACACACATAAAGAATTTAAGATACGCGAAAAGCGCGTAAGAAGAGAGTGAACGAAAAATAGTTTTAAGAACACTTTCAAGTAACTTTTAAAGTTTCAAAACGTTACATTATCATTATTATTTTTATAACCATCATTATTATTATTATTATTATTATTATTATTATTATTATTATTATTATTATTATTATTATTATTATTATTATTATTATTATTATTATTCACTAGGAGTTATCACACAGGTCATCGTTAGTGATTGCTCACCGACAGCAACCGGTGGTGTATCCTGGTGTCTGAGTGATAACAAGCTTCCCCAGATTTCCAATACTCTCCACCTCTTTTCGATAACCACCGCAAATAATCTTGCGGTATCGCAACAGTCGCTTACCATTGATTTCTCGCTGGTAAGAACCATTAGTCTTCTCTAGGATTTGGGTGGCAATAAGCCTCCCTAAGCTTCAAGCACTTTCCGCACTCTTCCACTGGAGGTCTGGTTTCTGCTGTCCCTCCTCGGTCTTCTCATCCTCCTCTACAAATATTTTGTGTGGGTCAGCCTAGGCCTGCACCAGCTTATTATATTTCTTGCATTTTCTGTTCATGCGGTGGTGTTTCTCCCGTGTTTTGTTTTCTTCTTGTACTTCCATGTAACTGGTTACCATTTGTAGCTTATGAGGGTTGGTTTCCGCATTCGAGGGGGTTCCTTAAGATTGCAGCTATTATGATCATTGCTGCCCTTTGTAAATTTCTTAGTGATCCCTTTGATTTCAATTTCTCCCAGGTTCTTTGGGACTGTTCCTAGTGCTCCTACGATTATTGGTATTATACTGACTTTCTTCATGCTCCATATTCCTTTCAGTTCTCTGGAAAATTCCGCGTATTTGCTTCGTTTTTCTGTCTCTTTGATCTTCACTCTGTTGTTCTGCTGCAACGGCGAAGTCTACGATTTTGCAAGATCTTTCCTTCTTGTCGATTATTATTATAACATCCGCTCTTCTTACTTGTATGAGTTTGTCTGTTTGTATATCCATATCCCAGAGGATTTTGTGTTTTTCGTTGTTGTTGTTGTTGTTATTATTATTATTATTATTATTATTATTATTATTATTATTATTATTATTATTATTATTATTATTATTATTATTATTATTATTATTATTATCCAATTTTAATTATTATCCAATTTAATTCATTTTATTCCCATCTGTAACCAACGATACAAACTAAAAAAAAACTAATCCTTCTAATTTGTCCCTCGAAAATTGCGTAACCTCGTACAGATAATATATAGCCATGTCTAGCTTTTGTTGTATGTGTATTAAGTTATGATGTTATTCCATTTCTAAGCCCCTTTTTCTATACAATATACCATCGTACTCCCCTCACACATCCTCTAAATTATGACATCCGGCACCCTACTTTTTAAACTGTAATCTAGCCGAACGAACAAATACTAAATTAGGAGATACGTATTCAACCTTGAAATAGGTTAGCGTCCAAACTCCCAAGATATCCAAACGGTTTATTTAAAATATTATTTTAAATTTTATCAGGTGATCTTTTCAAGTTTGAATCTGATGTTTTTTCTTCATCTTTTTTCAATATGAGCAACTAAAAAGCAGACATGTTTTCTTAGCCCGACAAAATCGTAGTTTTTATAGCTCACGATCGAAACATCTCCATGGAAGTGTTGCTTTTGTACATGCTTGTATAAATCTTGATATATATATATATATATATATATATATATATATATATATATATATATATATATATATATATATACAATAATATTTTTATAAATAAATATTAATTATTTAAATACCTAGAGACATCGATGTTTCATGCTAACGCAATCTTCAGTTTAGGAACTAATTCTCAACGGTCGGTAGGCGCGAACCCCGAACACAAATCGCCACTGATTCGTAGTCGGGGATCATATCCAAACGGCCATCGCCAATTAGTTAGTAAATACAGAGGAACTTTAACTGTAAATAGCGAAAATCGGCGGCTATTTACCAGGCAGTTAGAGTGATCTACGAAACGTCGTTCGGATCGTGCATATAGCTATTTGTACTGCTTGTTATTAAAGCTACTCGAAAGTGCCCAGCCTTTGTGGGAGGGGGCTGATAAACAATAATATATATATATATATATATATATATATATATATATATATATATATATATATATATATATATATATATATATATATATATATATATATATATATATATAGGGTGATTCATAAGTCACTTAGCTATTTATTTTTTAAATTCTAAAGTTAAAAAATACGGTAATACAAAACAGAAAGTTTATTCAACAAATTAATTCATGGGAGTTTAAAATTACATCAAATTTTCAAAATTTCCACCTTCGTTCTGCATGCATAGCTCCATTCTTTTTAGCAAGGAATTTACGACTCTTTGTAGCATATTTGATTGATTAATTTTAACAAACTCGGCAGTGATTTTTGATTTGAGGTCGTCATTGCCTTTCAACAAGTGTGGGAGATTCATCAAATTTGGCCATATGAATAACAATAAAAATTGCTTATCAATTGTAAATGACATACTGCCTGAAAAAAAAGCACATATGATGATTTACACAAATTTAAATAAATAAAAATAAATATATATAGAAACAAATATATAAACGAACACATTTTAAATAACAAATAGCAGTAATTAGAGAGTAAGATAACAATTATCAAAAGTTCATAGTATGTTTGTGCTTCATATGGTAATCATTTTAAATAGCTAATAGACTTATGAATCACCCTGTATATATATAATGAGTCACCACTTATCAAGGCCCAAATTCCACTCGATAATAAAGATTAATGAATTGTTCAGGTGGATTGTGAGACACCACCGTAATGATTGATAATGATGGTTGAACCTGGGTAGAATTTAATTATAATCTTTTTACAGTGGATTTGAAAACGACTATGTTGTAGTCAATTGAGAAGCAGTCCTACGGTATTGTGTTCCACAGACGTGTAGTTCTATGAAAAAACTTTACTTACGGAAGCTCCGTTTAGTTTTAGGTTCACAGAGAGAAAAAAGGGAAATTATTGGCAGTGGTTGTAGCTAAACAAGTTTTTGTTGTGAATGTTTTACAGGGAAGAACCGTAAAGTGGAGCTGGGTCAAGCATCTACTATGAAAATAACGATAGAGTAGAGAAAAACTATATATATATATATATATATATATATATATATATATATATATATATATATATATATATATATATATATATATATATAAGGCATATTCTGACAACGTTCGTTGAATACTCTAGTCAGTTATTCTATATATGCTTCCCTTCGCATAAATAGAACTTAAATTCCTTTCTTGACGTGGTAATGTTTCGTGGCCGTATGGTTATGACGCTTGCTTGCGGAGTCTAGTTTGATTCTGTAGCAGGGGTTCGAACCTTGCAACCGTCTGAGATTATCATTTCCTACACTGATGAACGTGAAACGCTGGCATATATAGGTAGAAATAAATAAATTAATATTTATATATATATATATATATATATATATATATATATATATATATATATATATGTGTGTGTGTGTGTGCTGAAAACTAAACCGGACAAAAAATTCCTAAATCTCATAACTCTTATGCAATCCACTGCATAAAATATTCAATAAAAATAAATCTAGAAATGATAATTAAGGCACACAATAACAAAATACTAAAAGAGAACAACATAACAAATTGCATAAAAAAGTGACCAATATAGCAAAAATAACACTAAGAACAAAAATAGCAATAACCAAAACCCTAATATTAATCAGCCAAATAGAAATGAAAAAGTTAATAATGAAGAGAAAAGATGTAACTGCATAAATCGTACACTTTGTCCACTACAAAATAAATTCCTACACAGGGAAAGACCGAATAACAAGAAGTACTACGTAGGTATAACCTCCCTAGATATTACGACCACAACAGCACATTTAAAAACAAAGAACATCGAATTAAAAAGCAAACCATTATTGGGAGTTCAAAAGAAACGGACGCTCACCAATAACTGAATAGAAAATAATACGACAGTACATGTAGAAATGTAGATGACCCGTGTAGATTATGTCTGAATGAGAAATTTGAAATCCTAAACTTAAAAAAACCCAAAACCTATTAAACTGTAGAAGTGAAATCGCAAACAACTGCTTGCACAGAATAAAATTTACCTTATGTTAACAATACATAATAAATAAATAAGTAAATAAATAAAACAAACTAAACTAAAATCTTAAAAACTTAAAAACTAGAACCTAAAATAGAAATACAAGCAAGCACGTGTTAAAATAAGGTCACCCATTATATTGACACAACAAAGAAACATGGATAGGCCACCCTATAGAAAACAATAGCATAGGAAATAGGAATTAAAATTAACGAACCTTTGTTTGTGAGAAGCCTAACGATTGGCTAAGAGAACAACAAAGAATCTGATTGGTTAACTAGCTAGACGTGTATATAAAAACACCCGACAAAACTAACTTCATGCATTTTAGCCTGACGATTCCCTCTGGGGATGAAACGCGGACACCTCTGTGTAGCTTAATTGCCATAAATATATTTTCATAACTTACTACCTAGCTCTACTCACGTATCGAGCACTGTTAAAGTAAATACTGAAAATTGATACATAAAAAATTATATCTCCTTATAACATTTTATATGGATACATGAAATAATATATATATATATATATATATATATATATATATATATATATATATATATATATATATATATATGCACTGAATTAGTCCCCGTCAATGTTACGCATATATTTATACGTGTATATATTATATATTGAAACAGGAAGAAAACACACATTACTATACTGCCGTAAGTAAGAAAATGTGTTTGTGGTTTTTGTAAATAAATGCTTGTAATGTTATCAATAATAACAAACCATGTCCCCAACAACAAAAAAAGGAAACAAAATATATCGTGTTGTTTAAGTTGTTGATTAAGTATATAAATGTTTTACAGAATTGTTCGGATTAATTACCGGTGTAATTATTTCATGACAAATGATTAAGACAGAAATAATTACCCATTTTTAGCTACCGGAGCTGTCGTTACGCATGCCCATATAGTAAATTACCATGAAAAATGTAACCAATTTACATAAGTAAAACATAATCGTTCATTTAATGTGTGTGTTGTGTGTGAAAATTTACACCCTTGTTCGCTTTTAGAGATGACAAAATGTTTTTTACGGCATATCAACCCTTTTCAGATTATTTAATGTCGGATTCGTTCTTTTTGGTAAATATTTTTACGTTTAAAGTTCTTAATGTCTTCAAACATTTAATTAGGCTTTAAATACATGTTTTATGTATGTATTTTCTCTGGGATGCATATGTTTCGTAGAAACGTGCAAACCTCGGACAGCTAGCATAAACTCTTATCGACAATCAAGACTCTGATGTATGGTATATTTTAGACACAGGTTTATTGATCATCGACAAAGGTAAAACTGGAAAAAGGAATCAAAACATTGTTTCCGAAACACGTAAATAGAAAACGAAGACAAGACAGAGACGAGGAGTTTACTAAAATTTACAGAGAGCCGTAAGCTGAATAAAATTACAGAATAAAAAATATTTTGAGCATAAAAATAAGCTTGAAAGGAAAAATACAAATTACGCTAGGAGATAGGAGTGTTGCGAGCGATGAGAAATGTAGGCTAACACGTGGGGAACAGGTTAACAAAGTTCGTTGGACCATAGAAATAATAATTTAAAAAATACTAGCACTATTTAATTCTATCCTAAGAGAGAAGAAAGGCCATATTTCTTACCCTCGATCCTCAAAACGTTAGGATATTTAAATAAATATCAAACTGCACGATGAGGGCCGTGAAGAAGATAGCTAAATAGATCGGGACAAACACCGAAGCTTCTCGCCGGTGACGAGCCTGAAAGAAATCTCTTGAGAAAATAGGGCCGGCAAAAGGAAGTAAATGTTAGAGGATCTATTCTACGCTAGACAGAACAGTATATGGATTGTTTATTATTGCGTTTTACGGTATGTCACCCATTGTTGGATCATTTTATGCCGAAACAGGGCATGTTTTTGTGTGCGATTGATTTGTAGATTAATTTGAATTTTGAAGAAATCTTTTTACATAAAGCACTTGGTCTTCCCTAAATGTTCACCCATTTAGTACTGACCAAGTTCAAAGTTGCTTAACTTCGGTGATTTTATGGGAAGCGCTGTGTGTACACGTTGTTATAGCAATACGAAAAATGCTTTGTAGACTAATTTGTTTTATAGTCGTATATTTTTTTAAATAAATAGGTTGTACATAATAGATGTTATTTAATCCATAGGTGCTTCTGCATATCAACCCTGACATGTTAGACCGCTCTTAAAAATAAAATAGCTGAAGAAATGTATAAACTTTGTTATGTACTCACGTGGTAGATGAAAAAAAGACTGTACACCAAAAATTATGCAAATTCATCCAGTATTTATTTAATTATAAATAAAAACGATTTTATCACTCGGTAGATATTTCCACCATTTTGTATCTTAGATTTTCCAGTGGTCAAGGACGATAACTCATTTTCACGATTTCGGAGTTTGGGGTCTCCATTGTTTACAAAAATGTCAAAATGTACGTAAACTCATTTTTTTTCTTTTTCTTATAATTTAATAACTACTGGATGAATTTGCGTAATTCTTTCTGCGCAATCTTATTTTCAGCTAACACGTAAGTACATGATAAAGTTTATACATTCTTTTAATATTTCAATGCCAGGGTTGGTATGCATAAGCACCAATCCATACACTGAATCCTGGAATGCTAGAATGAACCTGGGAATAATGGCAACTGATGGGTGACTCTTCGAGATCCAAAAATAGTGTCACGCCACCGGATGCAGTTTCGTATTATACCCAGGACAAATTCTATTCAACCCAATAGATGGGATGGGACAGGTATTACCATTCTGGGTCAGAGTGAATCTGGAATCAACAGCATTAATAGGTGATTATACACCTTATCTCAATATGAATCGTGTTCATCCATTCAACCAAATCCAGCTTCCAGCGACGGAGAATAAAAATCAACATGGCGACGGTTCACCAAGTGTGGAATTCAGCTATCAGATGGAACCACTGAAACGACCAATGAAGAAGAAATATGATAAAAACGAGCAGACATACACATCGTTGTCCTGGCATGACCCCTGCGTACTCCTGCACCATGTTAACACTTTTATTCATATTATTTTTTAATTTCTATCAATTTTCATTTTTCAAATTATGAATAGAATAAAGTAAAGCGTCGTCTTTACTGTTTATGGATGTCCGAAATGAATGCAGACTCGACGATGTTATTGTAAAAAAAAATAAAGTAAAGCGTCGTCTTTACTGTTTATGGATGTCCGAAGTGAATGCAGACTCGACGATGTTATTGTAAAAAAAAAATAAAGTAAAGCGTCGTCTTTACTGTTTATGGATGTCCGAAGTGAATGCAGACTCGACGATGTTATTGTAAAAAAAAATAAAGTAAAGCGTCGTCTTTACTGTTTATGGATGTCCGAAGTGAATGCAGACTCGACGATGTTATTGTAAAAAAAAAATAAAGTAAAGCGTCGTCTTTACTGTTTATGGATGTCCGAAGTGAATGCAGACTCGACGATGTTATTGTAAAAAAAAATAAAGTAAAGCGTCGTCTTTACTGTTTATGGATGTCCGAAGTGAATGCAGACTCGACGATGTTATTGTAAAAAAAAATAAAGTAAAGCGTCGTCTTTACTGTTTATGGATGTCCGAAGTGAATGCAGACTCGACGATGTTATTGTAAAAAAAAATAAAGTAAAGCGTCGTCTTTACTGTTTATGGATGTCCGAAGTGAATGCAGACTCGACGATGTTATTGTAAAAAAAAAAATAAAGTAAAGCGTCGTCTTTATTGTTTATGGATGTCCGAAGTGAATGCAGACTCGACGATGTTATTGTAAAAAAAAATAAAGTAAAGCGTCGTCTTTACTGTTTATGGATGTCCGAAGTGAATGCAGACTCGACGATGTTATTGTAAAAAAAAATAAAGTAAAGCGTCGTCTTTACTGTTTATGGATGTCCGAAGTGAATGCAGACTCGACGATGTTATTGTAAAAAAAAATAAAGTAAAGCGTCGTCTTTACTGTTTATGGATGTCCGAAGTGAATGCAGACTCGACGATGTTATTGTAAAAAAAAATAAAGTAAAGCGTCGTCTTTACTGTTTATGGATGTCCGAAGTGAATGCAGACTCGACGATGTTATTGTAAAAAAAAAATAAAGTAAAGCGTCGTCTTTACTGTTTATGGATGTCCGAAGTGAATGCAGACTCGACGATGTTATTGTAAAAAAAAATAAAGTAAAGCGTCGTCTTTACTGTTTATGGATGTCCGAAGTGAATGCAGACTCGACGATGTTATTGTAAAAAAAAAATAAAGTAAAGCGTCGTCTTTACTGTTTATGGATGTCCGAAGTGAATGCAGACTCGACGATGTTATTGTAAAAAAAAATAAAGTAAAGCGTCGTCTTTACTGTTTATGGATGTCCGAAGTGAATGCAGACTCGACGATGTTATTGTAAAAAAAAATAAAGTAAAGCGTCGTCTTTACTGTTTATGGATGTCCGAAGTGAATGCAGACTCGACGATGTTATTGTAAAAAAAAATAAAGTAAAGCGTCGTCTTTACTGTTTATGGATGTCCGAAATGAATGCAGACTCGACGATGTTATTGTAAAAAAAAATAAAGTAAAGCGTCGTCTTTACTGTTTATGGATGTCCGAAGTGAATGCAGACTCGACGATGTTATTGTAAAAAAAAATAAAGTAAAGCGTCGTCTTTACTGTTTATGGATGTCCGAAGTGAATGCAGACTCGACGATGTTATTGTAAAAAAAAATAAAGTAAAGCGTCGTCTTTACTGTTTATGGATGTCCGAAGTGAATGCAGACTCGACGATGTTATTGTAAAAAAAAATAAAGTAAAGCGTCGTCTTTACTGTTTATGGATGTCCGAAGTGAATGCAGACTCGACGATGTTATTGTAAAAAAAAATAAAGTAAAGCGTCGTCTTTACTGTTTATGGATGTCCGAAGTGAATGCAGACTCGACGATGTTATTGTAAAAAAAAAAAAAATAAAGCGTCGTCTTTACTGTTTATGGATGTCCGAAGTGAATGCAGACTCGACGATGATATTGTAAAAAAACAAAAAAATTAAATAGAAAAATACCACTACCATTCGATTCCTCGTCAAATCGAAAAGTTGTTTGATTTTCGTCTAAGGGTTTGTTTCAATTGCACCGGGGGACAATGAGATAGAGAGAAACAGAAAAACCACAAATATAGTATATATTAGCTGGGTAACCTGGCGTTGACCATATCTAATATAAAAAATAAATACGGTCGGATTTTTTTAAGTTAGACCTAAATAGGAATGCATCTGACACATCGATACTTGCTTACGACTAGCCAGTGAAATGCGAAAACTTTTAGTCTCTGTTATTTAGATTAATAGAATTAAATTACAATCGATTTCATCGATTACGTGTTCTATTCGGCCTGATAATTATTTCAGTGGCATACACTGCACGAGATTCACCGTGTATTTGTTAAAACTGGAAAAGGCGGCGACCGATTACTCATCGTTCATCATAGTACTTGGGTCAGAGATTTTCCTCTGATATAAATCCATTATATAAAAGGCAGTTGTCTGTGCGTGTTTGTCTGCGTGTCCAGCTAAAAGAAAAATGCATAAGACACAACCATAAAGCTGATATATTCTTTTTCAGCATTGCCTCGGCAGTATTAAAGCACATACATTTTTTCGTAATATTCATTTTTGGGGGTCAACCGGAAAAGAATTAGTCAGAGAATGGTCGACATTTAGAGCGATTTTTTAAATGTTATTATGTAGTAATTCGTCACTTTACGGAAATAAATTACCTAGCGTTGAGAAAGGCTAATTCCCCATTCTCCTCGGGAGTTATTTAGCCTTTCTCAAGGCTCTGCAATTAAATTCCGTAAAGTAACAAATATTCTCTTCAGACAATTGTCCTCATTGGGTGCCAGATGTCCATAGAATGGAAATATGTCACAACCCCCTACAACATTTTTGAAGACAAACCCCTATAAGCAAATATATTCTGAAACTACATTAACCAGAGTACTTAGATAAATATGTTTCAATTTGAACAAAGGTAGTACAATAATACTGATATTAATAAAAAAGAAAAGGCGACATTCTACTTTATTTTATTTTTAATTATAGAAATCAAAAATAAGAATTGAAATGGAAATATGGAGTTATGGGCTTGGAGCAGGGTTGCACATGTGTCCCCATTCATTTCCGGGAAACTAAAATTTACCAAAAATTATTTCTATAAATGTCACTGTACTTGCACCCTTCTCATCTCATCAATACACATCATTGGATCTCACCTGAAAATTTTCATATTATAGAATGTAAAAGTAAGAATCTCATGGGCTCGGAATAGGTGGACCTACGATTCCTCATTCAATCCTCGAACTGTTTATGGTAAAAAATACTTTAATATTCATTTGAACTAAAAAAATTCAAAAAACAACACTGAAACTAGGTCATACAGTTGGCTATCGATAACTTTTGTTTGCCTTCTTTCTATTATAGTTAGCAGTTGCGAATGTTTGCACATTAATTATAGAGAGAAACAGTCATTTGGAGATGTGTGTTAATAAAGAAAGAGAGAAAGAAAGAGAGAGAGAGAGAAAAAAAAAGATAGAAAAAGAGAGACTTTTAAAATGAAGATGTTATACACACTTTTTAAAACTATTATATATCTTTTTCAAGACCAGAGCAACGTCGGGTAGTCCTGCAAGAAAGAATGTATATAAAAAAAGTTTAACATCTGAATAATTATTTTTGTTGGCATTTTTTAAGATTTAAAATAATTAAACTCGTTTCGTTTCGTTTCGTTTCGTTTCGTTGAAGCCATTTACCGGTTTACAGAAACGCAGAGTCAACAAGTAAGGTTTTATTTTTTTTACGTTTTCAGCGTCCCAATTTTTTCAAAAGACGGCAATTCGATACGATTATTAGAGTTGTAGTTTTAAAATTTCATTGCAATTTAAGACGTAGTAACAAAAAAAAGATTTAATTTCATTTCAATTCTTTTTTCTTAAAGAGAACATAGTATTTTTCTAACCTTATTATAAGAAAAATACATGAAAATACGATAGATTTAAATTTAAAACTTAGTAAATAAATATATAAGAATACATTCTCTTAAAAATCGATATTAAATGAAATCTTTATGAATGTACTTTACTTTGTTACGACATACAATGTAATTTTAAAACTACACATCGAATAATCGTTAAGAATGACGTCTTATTTTAAAACTTTAAAGAAATGAAATAGACTGTTTTTTAACACCACGGCGCTGACAGTATTTTTTTATGCCTTTTTTAAACATGGTTCACCCCAAACAAGGCAGGCCGCCACTGTATACGTAAGGGCTACTGAGAAAAAAGAAAAGGGGGAAGGTTGGGGTGGGGGGTCAGCCTAAATTAGGATCTGCGCAGCGAGATGTCTGTTTACATTAGTTTGAAATTTCTGCATGTCAGTACTGTCGGGGAAACAGAGGGCAGGGAGGGAGTTCCAGAGGCCAGCAGCACGAGGAAAGAAGCTATTTGAGTAGAAGGCTCTCCGGCATCTGGGGACCTCCACAGTGAATGAATGAGATTTTGTTGACCTCATATTCAAAATGTCATTTATTAATACTTTTCTTCTAAGGCAAAATTGTAAACATTTGAAATTATTTCGGAGCAGCTATATATCTCAAAACGGACAAGTTCTTTTTTTTTTTAAAAACACCACCGCGTTAACAGTTTTTAAAATATTACTTGACCTAATATTCCAAATGTCATTGTTGGTGTTCCTTTCAAGGTAAATTTTTTTACCATGATGATATTTGGTCGGTTTTTCTTTAATGTTGTCGCATGTGCATGCGGAGGAGGCGATAGGAATCTATCTGGAAATCAAAAAAAAAAAAAGGGCGCCAACCTGAAAAAGTTTGGGACCGGTAAAATTGGCACCGGTAAAAATGACATCGCTAAAAATGGCACAAGTGGATGAATAGGAAAAAATGGCACAAATAAAAAATAATAATGACAACCTCACAATGAGTTCATGTAACATTGTCGTTACTAAACAGTTTTTACGTGGGTATTTGTTCTTGTCTTTCGAGCGTTCATTCATTCTTTGGCTCTCTTCTTTTCTATATCGTTAAGCGACAACCTTAAATGTCCCTCATATACTATAGTGCGTGAAATACCTTTTTCTTCATTAGTTTATCTTTTCGTCGCTTCTTTCACCTTCATCGCCGCCGTATGATTCGCATTCGCCTTCGCCTTCGCCGCCGCATTGATTCTTATCTCTAGTGGTTGCCGCCCGTATTCATGACTTATTCCCTTCTATGGCTTGTGATCGTCTCACCAGTGGAGCTAGACAAATATAACTTTTTATCTCGCACAGAAAAGGAACTAAAAAAAGGGGGGGTTCGAGAGTTTTTAAAGTTTATTTCATGGAGAGAAATTCACGTTTACACAAATAAAATAATTCAGAGAAAGAGAGACTGGAATTCTATTGATTAACTTTAAGTTAGCTATATGGGTAGATATACTGATACATGTATGGGGGGGGGGGGCAGACATTTTGGGGCTACCTTCGCTTTTTGGCGATTTTAACTTATTTTAGGTATTACATTCTTATCGGCTTTCCGTCCCACTTAACGTTCAACCGAAGACTCCTTTAATGTATTACACCCTATCCGTCCAGCTTGGGCTTCCACACGGAACGGATTCTAGAACCTTTGTTTCCTGTTTATTCGATATTTGTGACGTCATTACTTTACTTTCATCTCATATTTGCTATCTAACATCTGCAAGGTCGGGTTAAGATCATATCCACAACTGCTAGAAATTAAACTAGGCTAGTCATCTCTACCACCATCCTCTTAAAGTTTCATCCAGCCGGAATACCCCATCGGCCCCACATGACGTTTCTTCTAGGATGTAAGTAAAGTTTTATTACTATCAATATCGGCTTCATGGCCATCCCATATCATTATTCGATTACAAGGCACCCCTCGCTCCAGTTTCTACCTCATCATAGTACACACTCAGTGGTCCATTGTCTTATGGCGGCCTGGCCATTTGCCTTACGGGGACTCTGCATGCGATGTCTAGTCATTCAATGCACACCCACACAAAATCTTCTAATGCATCGATAAATAACCAATTACAAATTAATCTTTGTCATGCGTATTACCGCGATATAAAGAGAACAAAAAAACAACAACAAACAAACCTCTTTTTAAAATGTCTTCTTATGTGAGAAGCCCACGTATTTTACATAAGGTACTGCTCTATACACAATTACTACATCTGGACCGTAAGTTCTAGACACCTCAGTACTCCTGACACGAATTTCCGAAAAACATCCCACCTTCATTTACCCCCCCCCCCAATCCCTGTCATCAGAGGTGGCACCGCTCCGAATTCTATATAATTAACCAAACCCTTGGTTCTAACTACACTGTACGGCAAAAAAGTGAAAGGTTGTTTCGAACACAACACCGTTACTCATCGGATGACTAAACCAGGCCCATGTTCTACTCTCACACTATCCAAAGTTACTTAAATACGGTACCTTCCTTTAATTTGGCCACATCCATGGTTCCATTTGACTTATGATGCATAGACCGAGAGACCCTGCACCCTACTTAACTCCCAAACTCCTTTGATATGCAGAGGCTGCACCATTGTCTCATCGTACCTGCCAATGCGTGGTAGTGGGGGATGGAGTCGTCCCCAGCACACAAGTCAGTCAGCATCCCAAATCCGAAGATGGGACCACAGTTCACAACTTCATTCTAAAATCATTCATACCAGATCGGTTACGTAACTGCGGTATCTTCTTGTGACCTACTGATCCACAAAATAACAATGACTCTTTTGTCATCGACATCCCATTCGCTTCCTGTGTGTGGAGAGAACCTTTATTCCTGTTCGAAGTCGCTACCCGCATCCGAGCTGTGAGGATTCAGACTGCGAACTTCGAATATCTCTATTGGCTCAACCGAGCTTGCCTATACGATAGGCAACGAGATTTCATCGAAAAAAAATATACCCTCACACCGGGTTTTCCATAGATCTAAATTTGACCTCAACACAACCCTCACTGATTCCGAAAAGAATAAAGTACCGCGCGCACACACACACACACACACACACACACACACACACACACACACACACACACACACACACACACACACACACACACACACACACACACAAAATAAAGTAAGATAGCATCCACACTCGACATCTATAAACTGTAATTCATACCTGACCGACAACTAATTTAAATATTCAGCGAACCTTAGATAACTGTTTGTTTTTCCTTACATAATTATTCAAACAGAAAGAAAAATATTTTCTCTCTGGTTACGCTCCAAAAATTAAAAAAATAATAAATGGTACTCTCTCTCCTCTCTTCCACTCTCTCTCCCCCTCCCCCTCTCTCTCTCTCTCTCTCTCTCTCTCTCTCTCTCTCTCTTTAGTACAAAATCGACAAAATACAAACATCAATGAAATATTTAACATAACATAAGTAACCCATTTCAAATGCACAAAAAATCGCAGAAATCAAAAAAATTAACATTTACCAAGTTTAACAAAAATGTAACAGAAATGGCAAAACACCATATAAAAAAATTCAAAAAAATTAACATTTACCAAGTTTAACAAAATTGTCACAGAAATGGCCAAAAAACACCATATACAAAAATAACAAAAAATTAACATTTACCAAGTTTAACAAAATTGTAACAGAAATGGCCAAAAAACACCATATCCAAAAATTCTAAAAAAAATTTTTTCCAGATTTTACTTTTAATTTCATTATCAATAATGTTTTTCAGTATTTTTCTTGAATAAAATGTTTTATTTAATTTTTAAACATTTTTCGAAACCCTTTAAATCAACTTCATTCTTTTAAAAATTACTTCGCGAATTTATGCAAAGTTTCATTGTTTTTAGTTGTTTTACACAAGTCAAATAAATTTAACATCGTATTTTGATATTATTATGATCTATCGATCTTAAGTTTACTTTTAGTTTAACACCAATAAATATTCATCATTTTATCATTAGTACCAGCAATGGAAAATTAAGTTAAAAACAATTAAAAGAATCGTTTTTGGAATCGGATACCAGGCTCAATTTTTTCCGATTCCGATACCAATTCCGATACCCTAAAAAGTTCCGATTTTTCGATTCCCGATTCCGATTTCCAGTAATCGTCCCACCACTAGTGTAAAGTCAGCATATCACCTTTTAACTATTGTTTCAGACAGTGCAGAGTCCAAATAACATTTATCAAGCGATTGCTTTGCTTGAGCAGTATTTTTCCTATCAGAAAGCAATGCTTTATCAAAACACGAAATTCAGATTTTGGCATTTTTTTTTTAATTTGTAACAAAAGTTTTACTTAAATTACTGTAATTTGTAAACTAATAATCCGTTTGGGCTCAAATTTTGACACGTGCTATCTGAAGGTTAGTACTTTATAAAATAGTGCAAGTTTTTCTATTAAGGGCGCCATCTATATGCCAGCCCCTGTGTTTATCGAGTGGTATGTTATATATATATATATATATATATATATATATATATATATATATATATATATATTGGTACAGAAAAAATAGTACAACATTCGTACCGTCGGTTTCAAGCACAGAAGGACTTAGCCATCAGGCTCTCTTCAGCTTCTGTTGTCATCTCTGAAGCTGAAGAGAGCCGGATGGCTAAGTCCTTCTGTGCTTGAAACCGACGGTACGAATGTTGTACTAATTTTTCTGTACCAAAATAAATAAATATTACGCTCTTAATTTTTAATTTTTACCTTTAATTCTCAATTAATCGAGCATTCTGCTAGGATTTTTCCTGCTATATTACAAAGAAGTATATATATATATATATATATATATATATATATGCATGTATAATTATTGTTATTTCATGTATCTACACATACACTATCATAAGCTGATATAATATATTGTTTAAAGATTTTCAGTATTTACTTCAACAGTGAGTAAAGATTAGTAGTAGTCGTATGAAAATATACCTTTGGCAATTAAGTTTTCACTTCCTCACACGCTAATGTTTTCGTTAGCCAATGACCGAACTTCTCTCAAACAAAGGCCTGGCTGACCTTTATTCGACACCAAAAGGTTCTGATTTTTCCGATTCCCGATTCCGATTTCGAGTAAACGTCCCAACACTAAACCAAACGGCGATAAACTGAACGCGTTAGCTTAGAAGGTAAATAACAATGTCTGCCGCTTGTTCGCCTATGTGACTAATAGGCGCCAAAAGTGTTAATTTATGTAATTAGATAACATGCGATTTGCACAAAATATGTTTTTGGTAATGGACGGTTGGCGGGAAAGCTGGAACATTTAATAGGTGTATAACATTATGCTTTCTTGGTCAATGGTTTAGATACGCGTCCTCGTATCGCTATGGGTGCCTCTGTCTGTCAGTCGGTCGGTCACGCGTTTTTTTTTTTAAATCGCTAAATACGCAGATTGATTGGTCACAACTTATTTTGGATGCGTCTAATGATCTCTTTAATAACCTTTGTCCGTCGGCTGGTCTGTCACGCTTACGTTCCAAATAGAAACAGACATACAAAATACAGTGAGAAAGAGGAGGAGAGGAGGAGAGAAATAGACAGAAAGGTAATGAGAAATGGGTCACTTCGTTAGTTAATTGCAAATCACGGCTAATTAGAATTAAAACGGATTATTTTTTCAACCATAATTTAATTTTGAGAAAGCATTTTAGATGCGTCCATGTATCATTATAAGAAGCTCTGTCTGTCCGCCCGTCTGTCTGTCTGTCTGTCTGTCTGTCACGCTTAAGTTTGAAAGAGCATTTTCATCGCTAAACACGCAGATTGAATGAACGCATCTTAGTTTAGAGGCGTCCAATGATGTCGTTAATAGGCTCCGTCTGTCGGTCGGTCGGTCGGTCGGTCGGTCGGTCGGTCACGCGTAAGTTTGAAAAAAGCATTTTAGATGTGTCGACGAATCTCTATTAGAGACACGTCTGTCGCTTTCTCCGTTTGTCTGTCACGATCAAGTTTAAAACAACATTGATCTTTTTAAATGTCCAAATTGAATGGACGCATCTTGAGAAGATTTGTACTCGTTATATATATATATATATATATATATATATATATATATATATATATATATATATATATATATATATATATATATATATATATATATATATTATTTTGAGGTTTAAAAGTCGGCGTAACAAAAGTTTATGTGGGTGCGCCCGAGTTTCAAGTTACTGTACACAAATAATATACGCAGTTCGAGACGCTGCTAAAATTTGGCGGGAAAAATAATAATACTAAAAAAAAAAAAACGCATTAAAAATAATTTCAGTGTCTTCGTTGTAATAAAAGTTTTGTTTTAGATGAAAAACTAATGCGTTCGTAGCGTAAAACATGATGGTATAATTTTAGCATTGCTTCCCAAATTAGTTTGAGCGCAATAAAATGAAGGAAATTTTAAATATTTGCAAAAATTGCTATTCGGGGATATTTTAATTCCCTTTCGGATGATATAAAGTGTTTACTCGGCCTCTAAATTTTTCTTACGCATAAACAAAAAAGGGGTAAACCGTAATAATTAAAGCCGTACTTATAAAAAGGTAACTGAATTTATTTAGGCTTACAAGTAATATACGAAATTTTAACACATATCACAAATTCCGGGTATCTTTTACAATAATCCGAAGAGTGAAAACGCTAAAAAAACACATATACAACAAATAAAAGTAACTGTAGCCGATAAAAGTTATTTTCCAACTTATCTGTGACATTTGTTTGTATTTTTAAGCCGTTTCAACTGCTATTTATTAGAAATCAATATTTTTGTCACGCGAACATTGGACAAGGCAAGGGGGTATCGTAACGAGGATAAGGCTGGGACGCCATTTTTTTTAGTAAAAATCCGTGCCCCCAAAAACAAGAAATATTTTTTTTACATCTAATAAAAACCCATCTATACTACGTAAAAATACAAACAAATGTCATAGGTAAGTAGGAAAATATCTATTCTCGACGTTGCATATTTATTTTTTTTACTCCGTTCTCGTTCGTTTTTTGGACCTCGTTCGCGACTCTGCGGATTATTGTAAAAGATACCCCAAATTCCTAATGCGTAGAGACATGAACAGGACTTACCGATATGTGTAGGAGCGACTTCGACCATAGAGTTGTACGCGTTGTAACAACTGACCGCCTGGTGTCTCAAAGACATTCCGACAGAACTAGTCTGATGGCGAAGAGACGACTTCATGTCCGATAGCTTGGCTGGATAAAATAGGAGCCATGAACAAATGAATATTGTCCCTTCGGTGACTAAACCAAAGATGTGTAGAGAGAGAGAGAGGGAAATTGTCGCCCCTCCCCCAACAATCTAAGCTGGGTACTGTAGTGAGTAGTATTAATACAGCCGTCAAAATCATAGCTTTAATGCATGTTCCTTCTTAAGTTGAACACTGCTGGCGTCGTCTGCCTAAAATATGGTTTTAAATTCTCACCGATTTATGTAGTTGTTCATAGTGACCGCGAGGGTTAAAACGTCAGAATTTGAGTTATAAATATGAATTTTTCCGAAGTATCGAATCTTGCGACCGCTTGAATAATTATCTCTACACTGACGATACCAGAAATATGAAACATATACGTATGTAGATAAACAAATATTATATATATATATATATATATATATATATATATATATATATATATATATATATATATATATATATATATATAACAGTATTTAGATTTCTTGTACAACAAAATGGTAAGATAAATTTCAGAGGAAACATTATTTTTAATCAATGAAACAGGCGGGTGGAGAAAAAGAAAACTGCTAAATTTTTTCTTAAGGCCTTATCGTCTGACCCTCTAAGAATGATAAATCAAAAACTAAGAACATCGAATGAGATATGAGGGGAAAATTGTTTCGGTCAGAGAAATCAATTAGTGGTATATCCATGGGTAGCCCTCTCGGTCCATCGTTAGCCAACATTTTCGTTGGATTTTTGAAAAACCAATTGATTTCTAGAATGACTAAGCCGGCTTTTTACACACATTACGTCAATGACACTTTTGAGTGAGGCTGAACAGTTTCTTCGTCTTCTTTGTGACTTGCAATTTACTATGGAGGTCGAGGAGTGTGGTTTTCTCCCATTCCTTGATTTTTTAGTGTCTAAAGCTGGTTTAACGTTTGAAACTTCTGTGTATAGAACCCGAACATTTACAGGTCTTTATTTAAATTGGGGTTCCTTCGCCCCAAATCAAGAAAAATAAATCTTATTGATACTCTTACTCATCCAGCAATTATGATTTGTTCCCCAACCAGACTCAATGCGGAACTGTTGCCAATGGATATCCTATCAATATCATAAAAAGCACCATTGCACGCAAAATTGCTATATTTAATAGTGATAAATTTATTAGCCCGTCACGATGTCCTATCAATTTGAAACTTCCATGGTTAGGCCCCAACGGCCTTGACATTATCACAAGGATTTCTTCTACTCAACGCTGTTTTCCAGCAACCATGCTCAGAGTAATTTACACGACTCAAACCCTTTTCTCTTCTTTCCGTAAGGATATTTTGCCAGCCATTAAAAAGAATTCTGATGTTTATAAATTCCTATGTCAGTGTGGAGCTGACTACGTTGACAAGACATCCCAAAGATTAGAAATGAGAATAGCCCAACATATATCACGTGATATTCGTTTACACAAGGTTTCGAGATCATCCGCATGAAGCGCATGAATTTGCCATCGGTAATCACCTGGTTGGTACAAATATTTGTTTTGACCAGTATTCCGATGGGTGGGTTTCTGTTTTACACTGTGCCAGGTCGAACTATCATCTCAATGTTATTGAGGCATCAGTTATTAACAATCCTCGACCTGGCCTGTGTAGACAAACGATTTTGAAAACATCAGTTGTTGATCTTCCATGATTAAAACTCCCCCATAACGTTGAGAGATTTACCTTTTTTTCTCTCTTAATTTATTTCTCCAACTGAAACAAAGTTCCCCATATTTCTCATCCGAGGTTCTTGGCTTTTGATTTATCATTCTGACGTTTTCTCTTAGAGGGTCAGACGATAAGGCCTTAAGGAAAATTTTAGCAATTTTCTTTTTCCACCCGCCTGTTTCATTGATTAAAAATAATGTTTCCTCTGATATATATATATATATATATATATATATATATATATATATATATATATATATATATATATATATATATATATTACTATGTTATGTATCCACATAAAATTATATAAGGAGATATAATTTTTTATGTATCAATTTTCAGTATTTACTTCAACAGTGCTCGATACGTAAGTAGAGTTAGGTAGTAAGCTATGAAAATATATTTATGGCAATTAAGCTACACAGACGCTCTCGCGTTTCGCCCCAGGGGAATCTTCAGGCTTAAATGCATGGAGTTATTTTGCCGGGTGTTTTTATATACACGGATAGCTAGTTAACCGATCAGATTCTTTTTTGTTGTCTCAGCCAATCGTTGGGCTTCCCACAAACAAAGGTGGGGTGTTACTTCCTATATCCTGTTCTATTGTTCTGTTTTCTATAGATTGGCCTATATCCTGTTTCCTTTGTTGTATCAATATAATGGGTGAATTTATTTTAACACGTGGTTCTTTGTATTTCTATTTTAGGTTTTAATATTTTAAATTGTTAGGTTTTTGTTTAGTTTAGTTTTTCTTTTACTTATTTGTTTGTTTATTTATTTATGTATCGTTAGCCTAAGGTAAATTTATTTCTGTGTAGGCAGCTGTTTGCTATCTCACTTCTACAGTTTAATAGATTTCGGAGGTCTTTAAAGTTTAGGATTTCAAATTTTACATTCAGACATAATCTACACGGGTAGTCTAAATTTCTACATGTATTATTTTCCATTGAATTATTGGTAAACGTCCATTTTCTTTGAGCTCCCAATAGTGGTTTGCTAGTGCTGTTTTAATTCGACGTTCTGTTTTTAAATGTGCTTTTGTGGTCATAATATCTGGTTTTAAAATCTAGGGAGGTCATACCTACGTAGTACTTCTTGTTATTCGGTCTTTCCTTGACAAATATTGTGGCTTGGTATACACTACTTTTGGTTAGGCATTTATTTTGTAGTGGACAAAGTGTACGATTTAGGCAGTTACATCTTTTCTCTTCATTGCTAACTTTCTCTCTCTCTCATATATATATATGTATGTATATATATATATATATATATATATATATATATATATATATATGAAATATTTTTGAAAATCAACACATCGTTCAATTTAAATGAAAACATCCTCTTTTTTTGCAAGCTTTCGTTGTAAAACAACTTTGTCAGGCGAGACCGTCTTATAGTTTTTTTTTCTTTTCTTCATTTTAATTGTATTAACCCAGAGGGGTCGAGTCACGGTAGAGGCAGAAAAGCACGTCAAGTTCTAAAAGACATCGATGGTTGACGCTTTTTGAATAAGGAAATTGACAACATCTTTGAGGCGCGCATGAAAATGTATTTAAGTGAAATATTTTTGAAAATCAACACATCGTGCTATTTAAATGAAAAAAAAATCATTTATTCAATTTTTTTTTGCAAGCTTTCGTTGTAAAAAAAACTTTGTCAGGCGAGACTGTCTTATGGTGTTTTTTTCTTTCTTTTCTTCTTCTACCTCATTTTGATGGCATTAACCCCGAGGGGTCGAATCACGGTAGAGGCAGAGAAGCACGTATAAAACGATTTGGAATATTTCATTTTATAATTTTGAGGATTCCAAAAAACCTGTTCTTAAGCGTCCCCTCACAAGCATATACCTTCTATTCTTTATACCTCTTCTATACCTATATATATATATATATATATATATATATATATATATATATATATATATATATATATAAAAGAGGGTAGTGCAGTATTAGTGCAGTTCCAACGAGAGAAAAGTATATATGTAAAGGACTAAGGCTACCAACATTTGTAAAATGTATTTTCCAACATTTATTTATTATTTTGTTATTTTATCATTTTATCATTATATATATATATATATATATATATATATATATATATATATATATATATATATATATATATATATATATATTCTTTTAACTCGTTCTTTGTCCTATCAAAAAGTTATTATTCACACTGTTTTTGTGCTGCAATTGTGGAGACCGACGTATTCGATATTTTACTTTTCCTTCTAAAACTCGAATGGCGAATACTTTACCGTCGCTTTCCCCTGTTTACGTATCTCCATTTGTATGACTAGAAAGTACATTATGCATGCCGTTTTTATTTTCGGACTTTTCAAATACAACGCGTTCTTTTGTTTGTCTTTCAGTTTCGTACGAGAAACATAAAAGCGCGTCACATAAGTACTTTTGAATATATCAACTTAGCCGGCATCGCCAGGGCGTGTAATGGTTTTATTTGAGAGGGGGAGGGGGGACTGCTTCAGACGGAACAATGGTGGACCTAATATATTCGACTCAAAGTAGACCAATGACTCAACAACCTCCAAAAGGGTTACCTAATGGACAGTCATTCACTTTTGGGAGGCTAACTACAGACTGTAGCTGTACAAGAGTGCTTTTTGAAACGCATCACACAGTGCTGGGTGCATGTGTGTGCGTGTGTGCGTGTAAATATATCAATGTGTGTGTGTTTTCTATAGAAAGAAAGGGTAACGATTCTACAAAAATATTGAGATTATCTTTATATGTAACATTTTCCAGGAAAGACAATGGAAGTGGTTTCGAATCTCTAAGTGCAACCCCCCATGGACCTATGTGGACATAACCCATCTTAAAATTTCAAATGTATCCTATTTTTGTGACATTTTAATCATATGTATAACATTCTCTGGGGAAGACAATGGAAGTGGTACTAAATCTGTGAGTGTCCTCCTAAGGTAGCTATGAGGCAGTGGCGGACTAAAGGGGGGGGGGCGCACGTATAGTTTAAAATAACATATTAACTGGGTGCTACTCTCGTTGATATGACATTTTACAAATTAAACTTTAATTAAATGTTTACCATTGAAAATTCAATTTTTATTGTCCAGCGAGACGAAGTAAAACATATTGTCCATAACCCATGATCTCGATTGACTTACACAGTCGTTTCAGGTAAAATGAAACTTTCAATTATTGACTCAAAAAGTGCTGCGGTTCTGTTTTCAACAGATTACCGAAACCCTTAGTTAGTTGTTAGTTAATGTTCTTTTGGTTTCATGTGACCTTGAAGGACCGATAATAAATAAGACAACACGGTGGTATATTTATAAGAGTGCGTATTTACAGAAGTACAGAATACTATGTTACAGAAAGACTACTCGAGACGTTGTCGTAAACACCTCTATACATAGTGCCTACGAGAGTTCATATAGTCACGGAATAGGGTTAATTACCATCGCCATCACATCATAACAAAGTTCAATTATTTTTTACTTGTCTTATTTAAGAAGTATTCCACAATATATAAGTATATCAATTACTGATCGCAAAAACGCACAAAAAAGTTCGGCAACAACAATAGCGAAATTTAAACAATTAATAATAATTTAGGTGACTAAGCTGGGAAATAACACTGTCGTCGTATATCTTAGAATTACTCATTGATTATTAATCACCAGGGGAAAATCGACTTTACTTTATTATATAGATTAACGATACCCGTACTTCGCTGCCTAGTAAAAGTTTTCGCGTTCTTTTTTCCCCTTTTCCTTTAAACAATTATAGACTCACCTCCGTAGTTAAATGTTGGGGCCCGGAATTTCTTGCTTAAAAAAACAAAAAACAAAAAACAAACAAAAAAAAAACAAAAAAAAAACAAACAAATCGGCGACGATTCTACATCACCAACTATACAAATGCAGATTCATTCTCGGCGGATAAAAAAACTTTAACGTAACATAAGCTTCTATTTTTATTACACACAATTATTTTAGATTTCAGTCAAACAGGGCGGAAAAAAAACAGACACACACATATATTTTAGAATTTACAATGAGTGATTAGTTTCACATAGAACTTTAACGTACCATGTTGCTTTTTTATTAACTTACGAAGTATTTCTAAAAACATAAATATATTCACAATACCCGTACTTCGCTTCCTAATAGCATTTTTCGTGATTTTCTCCCTGTTCCTTTAAACAATTATAGACTTATTTCCGTAGTTACATGTTGGGGCCTGGGATTTCTTGAATAAACAAACAAAAAAATAAATTAGCGGCTATTCTATATCACCACCCAAATAAAAATACAGGTTCACTCTCAGCGAAAAATAATCTTTGAAAAAGGTTCGGTTCAAGAAGTACCAAACAAAAGACATACACACTTATTTTAGAATTTACAGTGGGGAATTAGTTTCGCGTGTACCTTCAGTGTAACATGTGGCTGTTTTTTATTAACTTACTTACGAAGTATTCCAGAATACATAAATATTAACAATTGATTATTAAATAAACTTTCTGATGACGCGCCGGGACCCGGGTTACGTTAGTTCAAAAGTAAATCACACAAATGTACATGTATTCAATAATATCGAATATATATATATATATATATATATATATATATATATATATATATATATATATATATATTCCAGAAAGGAAGGATTGAATGCATAAGCTCTTAAAGAAAGTATGTTTCATAATTCGTCAATGATTACCTGTTCTGGAAATTTCGACTTCGAGATCTCTAAACTGAATATGGAATCTCGAGATTGCAATCTCTACTCTTGATTTACGGATCATGTTGAAAATGTCCTATGTTCATTTTTAATATGTGTATTTTTAGATTATTTTTTTTAACACGATTCAATTATTTTAGATATTTATTTCTAACACGTAACATTCTACTTCGTGTCGCATTTGTATTTCTGTGAAAAATAAATCTGATCCAAAAGCAAGTCCAAGAACTGGGCATTGGTTTGAATGTTTGTGTAACTCACAAGAAAGCAGCTAAAACTTTATTTAACAGAAGCAGCGACACTCTGGTGTCTGAATCGATTAATCTAAGTAAAACCAAGTGCGAAGAGCGGATTAAAAGAATGAGAAAGCTGCATGTGGAAACTGAAGATGATATTGAGCAAACCCTTGAACAAGAAGTTAAAAGAGATGTATACGGTGTTATGATTTAATTGTTACTAAACTGGGAGCAATATTTTACTCAATATTTAATCTGCGAACTGTCTTCGCTGAATTATCGTCGCCATCAACCCTAAAAGACATTAAGGATGGGTTGCAACAAAAATTTAATAATATCGGCAAATAATAAATTGGGGACTTGAATGTTTCTATGTTGTCTTCAGAAATTCTTCGTCTTCGGGACTTTTTAGCGGCAGCTTCCGAAGAGGAAAGTGGTATAAGCCTAACAGTGATGAACAATTCATCGACTATTGAATGGTTGAGATGGGTCTATTGGTGGCAAGTGCAGGAAACAGTGTCAAATATTGTTATTGCTATGCGGATCTGTTTGATTCTTACAGTTTCTTTTTTTTAAACATAGTTCACCCCCAAACAAGGCAGGCCGCCACTGTAGACGTAAAGGGCTACTGAGAAAAAGGGTGAGAGTTTTTTTTTTGGGGGGGGGGGGGGTCAACCTAAATTGGGAGCTGCGCAGCAAGATGTCTGTTTACATTAGTTTTAATTGTCTGCATGTCAGTACCGTCAGGAAAACAGGGAGCAGGGAGGGAGTTCCAGATTCCAGCAGCACAAGGAAAGAAGCTTTTCGGGTAGAAAGCTCTTCGGCATCTGGTGAATGGATGGGATTTGGCAGATTGTCGGGTTGGTCTAGTGAATTTACGTCGTGGGAGTACCAGAGCAGCAAGCTCATCAGAGCACAATCAATTGCCACTACAGAAAGAAGGCTATCAAAACTAAAGCGTATTGAAAATTATTTAAGATCGAGCATGTCGCAAGATCGCCTTTCGAATTTGTTGCTCTTACCAATTGAGCATGAAACTGTGGAGCTGATTCACTTCGACAAAATAAAAAGTGACTTTGCTTCTTACAAATGCTCGCAAGTCAAAAAGTTAATAAATCTATTTTTCAGCTAATTTAAAAAAATTGTTTGTTTTGCGAATTCATTGGTTTTCCGTGTTTTTTTTTTTCAATCAAAATCATTATAAATATTTGATTTTTTTGTTCTCCATGAAAAATGGGAAAATCTTTGCCTTGGTACGCCACTGCTATGAGGGTAGAACTTTTCTTAAAACTTCAAATGTATCTTATTTTGATAACATTTAAATCATATGTTTGAATTTCTCCATGGAAGACAGTGGAAGCGGCCCTGAATATGTACGTGCCATCAATGTGTAAAATCTGAACGTGCCACTCTAAGGGAGCTATTGAGGCAGACCCCCTCAAAACTTCAAATACGTATATCCGATTTTAATAAAATTTTAACCATATGTGTAAGATACCGATTCAGAGTTTTCCCAAATTTCTGTTTCTTCCGATTACGGGCGAAACCAGATGGGGTGGCGGGCGTAAAAAAGGACATAGTGTTCCTCATTAAATCCCGAGAAACGTCGTGTTTTCCTGCTATTACATATATATATATATATACATATATATATATACATATATATATATATATATATATATATATATATATATATATATATATATATATATATATATATAGATAGATAGATAGATAGATTGAAAATTCACACATGGAAATGTTGCTGAAATGGCAATAATAAAGAGAATATTTTGAAAAAATATTTTGAAAACCCGGAAAACGCAATTCATTTATGTTTCTAAAAATGTATTATTCATTTACTTTAAAAACTTGAGTACTTTCGGTGATATATACCTTTGTCAAAAGTATAAGCATATTTTTTTCTGTTCTTTTTTCGTTTAATCCTTTTTGATTGAGACATATTTATCGCAGTCAAGTTGAAATTCGTCTTGATGTTATCGACGATTAATGTTGATATGCCGCTGTGTGTAGCACACGGTTACGTGAATAAGGTAAATTGAAAAGTCAATATATATATATATATATATATATATATATATATATATATATATATATATATATATATATATATATATATAATTATTAAATAATAAATATTTAGTTATTATATACATACGTGTACGTTTCATTCTTGCGGAATCGCCAGTATAATGATAACCATTAAAGCCGGTCGCCCGATCCGAACCCCGGAACGAGAGTTGTTCGTTTAAAACTCCAAATCCGACGCTTTAACCGATGAGGCCAGCATGAATGGTCATACGAAAGTCAACTTATTTATGTAAGTGGACATTTTTATAATCATAAAGAAACATTGAATTATAACCAAGGATTACAACTGTCTTATCTCGTATTAAAGGGCCAAGCCAAACGAGGGGAAATGGTTTAGAAACCAGTCAAAATGCAGATTTATTTTCATATAAATGAATGTATCCATTCATAATCCATAAATAAATATATTCACTTATTTAAATTCTTAATTGGAATTTTCGACCCATAAAAAGAGTTCTTCAAGAAAATACAGACTTTTTATTACGTAGCATGCTGTTATTTAGCCGTAGTCTTCTGTTCGTTTTTGAAGATTTAGGTGTTTTATGTTCGACTCAGTGAGGTGTACTCTAGTATGCATGAGTTGGAATAAGTTCTGGGTATTTCCACTGTTTGTTTGAATGCATTTAAGTTTGACAATTATAATGGTTTAGAAACTAGAACTGTTTTAGGGATCGAATATTCGAATTTGAATAAGTACATACATCTATTTATGAAATATAAATGAAT
>OY744538.1:40815391-40830391 GCA_963556195.1 Sepiola atlantica | reverse complement strand
TAGAATATGGAATTAGTATTTAAATTTAAAAAAAAACCCTGAAATTATTAAATATAACTAATAAGTAAAATTGCATTTTATTATTTAAAATAATATGATGTTTAAATAGAATACATATCATTATTTTTGATAATTCTTAACTTATTAATAATTGAATCCCTAATAATTGCAAAGAAACAAAATCAATTTTATTTAAAAGAAAACCAAAGAACCACAAAAAGAAGAATTAAATAATCATTTATTAATTCTTATTAGAAAGTAACCGCATTATTAATTTTGCTTGTTTACCTATTTTTAATAACTTCACTTATTCAAGTAAAACTCTAAATTAATTAATAGAATACTGTAATTTGTGACTTTGTTTCTGTGTGCAATACTAAATCATGTAGTAGGCTTGTCCAGAAAAGACTGATGTCTTTGATAATATTGTAAAAATATTTTTTCCATAAATTTCATAAGTAAATATATTTTTATTGTTTTTCTATTTATTGTTTCCAAATAACTTCATTTTTAAACTTAAATTCTAAATGTATTACTAAAGTCAGTTGTGGTTTTGTCCTTATGAGCAGTACTGAATCATGTAGTAGGGCTGTACAGAAATTAAAAAAGTTTAAATTGACTATATTCTAATTATGTACTTTTACTTTGTATAAACTAAAAAAGTGAAGTTATTTTTAATTGCAAGCTTCATTAAGATATTTTTAATAACTTGATTTATAAAAATACATTTTTTAATGATTGGAGTATAGTCATTTGTGCTTTGTCTTTATTGGCAGTACTAAATCATGTAGTAATTTCAATTTCAGCTTCAATATTTTAAGTGTTTATTTCACTTGTCCTGTACTTTTCCAGGTTTATATTTAAGAATATTAATACAGATGTGTTCGCATTTTTCAGTCTAGTATATATATATATATATATATATATATACAAACAAACATATATATATATATATACACACACACATATATATAGACTTATATTATATTATTGATGTTAAATACTTATATATTGTATTTTCTTTTCTCCCCACGTATAATATATATATATATATATATATATATATATATATATATATATATATATGTGTGTGTGTGTGTGTGTGTGTGTGTGCGCGCGTGTGTGTTCGTATCTTGAAGGCCTATTTCGTGAAATATTGCAGATGACTTGTGTCTGCATATTTTTCCTGATCCTTGATCCTACGAGTTTTACTGATTATCTGTCTTTTCACGGGGCCACGTCTGTATTGTCAAGTGCTGTTATCTTGATGGGCTGCAGGGTCGTGTAGTTTAAAATATGTATATCCTAGCATATTTTCTTGAAGCATATTCTGTTAAATATTAGCGATTACATGTGTCTGCATATCTTTTTCTTGATCCTTGAAGTAATAAATATGAAGACACAAATCACCTTTAATATTCAACTAATATATATATATATATATATATATATAATATTTTACAAATATAATTTCATTTGTATCCTAAAAAACTTACTGATACGACAAAATTATGCTAAATATTGGTAATAGAGCATTCAAACTCAAACTCAAACTCAAATAATTTTAATATAATTTTAAAAAAATATCTTTCCAGAACTGGCTTCACCTTCTGATGAGAAAAAACTTTTCTTTGAAAAGTCTTGATTTCAAGGAAACTCATGGATTGATCCTCTACTTTGTTGCACTTAAAAAATATGAGAATACATTTGTTAACTATCTAACTATATTTTTGCATACTTTCGATCTCATTGTACTATAATCGTGTGATCGGCACAGCAATCACCCTCCACACTGATAATTCCTAAAAAAGGATGAAGCACACGTGTATGTTGATAAGAATTTAATAATATTTATCATAATATTGTTTATAGCCTCTTTAATACTAAGACGGGCCCTTTAAGAGCATTATAATTAGGCTGTCAAATTGAAATGCGTAATGCTAAGTTCCAGCCTAACGGGTCGTTGAACACTGTTGATAACAGACTTCTAGATATGTCAGATTGCATAGACATAAATATATCTTAATTTTCTTCCTTTGTTTGTTGGCCACATGGCCATAAGCATTCATACGGAAGTTAAAATCTTGATGATTTCCGGAAAACATATTTGTGGGTGGATAAGAATTTAACAATATTTATCATATATATATATATATATATATATATATATATATATATATATATATATATATATATATATAAGAGAGAGAGAGAGAGTCATCCACATACAGACTGTTTCGCTATATCACAGCTCATCATACCAGTTAGTGCCTCAAGCCGGGATTTAAACTGAACCGTCGAGCTGACAGTCGGCGATCCTACCCCTGCGCTTTGATACGACACTGACTGAATGTAAGTAATATCTCAATGTAAACATTGCCAGTGCCGGGAGCTCGAATTAGTTTTACCTAATTAGCTTTAAAGCTAATGGATATATATATATATATATATATATATATATATGTTAAATAATGTTAGAAGCAAACTAATATAATAACTGTAAAAACTAAATTGACTTACATGAGTGATTTTCCACTGAACGACTTGGGACTTAAGGTTATTTTTTTAATTTAAAAAAAATAGTTTTAATGGTTAAGAAACCTCCGAGACTATATATATATATATATATATATATATATATATATATATATATATATATATATATATATATATATATAGTCCCAACCATTAAAACTATTAAAAAAAAAAAAATAACCTTAAGTCCCAAGTCGTTCAGTGGAAAATCACTCATGTAAGTCAATTTAGTTTTTACAGTTATAATATTAGTTTGCTTCTAACATTATTAAACATATTATATATATATATATATATATATATATATATATATATATATATATATATATATATATATATATATATATCCATTAGCTGTAAGGCTCATTAGGTAAAACTAATTCGAGCTCCCGGCACTGGCAATGTTTACATTGAGATATTACTTACATTCAGTCAGTGTCGTATCAAAGCGCATGGGTAGGATCGCCGACTGTCAGCTCGACGGTTGAGTTTAAATCCCGGTTTGAGGCACTAACTGGTCTGATGAGCTGTGATATAGCGAAACAGTCTGTATGTGGATGACTCTCTCTCTCTCATATATATATATATATATATATATATATATATATATATATATATATATATATATATATATATATATATATATATATATATCGCTGGTCTTTGTGTTGGGAACATGATCATTAACCAAAAACTATGGACCAAATAGGGGTGTTAGGGGATATAATATGGGCACAACCTCCCATTTGAAAATTCAAATACATCAGATTTGCACTGAGTTTTATTCATAGTAATTAGACACCAATTAAGCAAGATTCCTTGAATTTAAAGTTCTTCATAAGACTAATGTCTAAGTTCTGGCCTTAAATTTGAGACATTTTCTATAATCAAAATCATGTAATGGATTTAAAATCAATATTGGAATAAAGATTCATAAACACAAGTTTTACTATCATTATATCTTGATTTTAATCTTCGCCAGGGAACATAAAAGTCGTGCAAAACTGTTCTGTGTGGCGAATGTTATTCGTCCTGGGACAGGTATTCTAGTATCTTTATAAAATTAGGTGTGTTGATATGTTTATATATTTGCATGTACAGGATATATCGTTAAACAAATTAACCGATCATTATGAATTTTGGAACACAGTTGCTAGGCGTAAGAGGCCCAAATGTGGGCTGTATTTAGTTTAATTTAGTTTTCTGCCAAAGGGGTAAAAAGGAAATGGATCTATTTCGTGAAAATTCAGATACTTCCGATTTTTATGAAATTTTAACAATAGGTCTTAAACATCAATTAATACATATTCTCCAAAATTCAATTTCTTTGGAGTGTTTTAAAGGGTTTTAGAGGGCATAATACTGTGGTACTATAGTGACTCGAAGAGTGTATCTTTGTCTGGCCGCGCCGTGGAGATATTTCTGTGTGAAATCATATCATTCTGGCACGATACCACGAGATACTTGACGTCAATCGTCACATTTGCCTTTCGGATCAGCGCTTGACCATAGTTTTGAACACATGTTTCATTTAAGATCCACAAGAACTTGTGGCTTGCTGATTGATATATCTTGTTGAAAATATAATGACAAATAACCATAGTGGAAGGTTTTTTAAATAATAGGTTTATTTCCGGATGTATTTATCTTGTACATACAAGATATGTTAACAGAACACATAATATGTAATAGGGCTGGCCCAGGAGATGTATGTACAGTTTCGAGTACACTATTGGTTAGTGGCATGTCAAAAGTATCACATAGAATCTCCATTGGAACTTCTTCCTCGCTTTTTTTCATTATCTTCAGAATACCGTGGTCTAATTTGGTTGATGTGTCTTTTACACACAAATTTTTGACTTTTGATGGTGTAGACCACTTTGCCAATCATTTTCTGAATTATACCACCCATCCAATAACTTTTTCCACCTTGGAAATTTAAAAAATATACTTTATCTCCTAGAGAGTATCTTCTTATGTTGACTTTTTCTATTTTTTAGCAACTTTTTTTCTTTGGATAGGGTATCAACCTATTGAAAATTGATCGTATTTTCCTTGCGAACATCAGTTCTGCAGGTGACAACTTCGAGTCGTTGTTTTCATTAGGAGTCACCCTATAAATCGTTAAATATTTTTGGATAGATTTTTCTTCCGTGTCCATATATTGTTTTTTTTTCGTAAAGCACGCTTAAAAGTGTAAACACATTTTTCGGCTCGACCGTTCGATCTAGGATGATATACTGGTGTAGTAATGTGTTCAATGTCCAAGTAAGTACAGAAATCCTTAAATTCCTTTTCATGTGAACGCTGTACCATTGTCGCTGACCAGTGTCTGGGGGACCCCGAAACGACTGAAAAGTTCATCTAATGCACTGATGGTGTTCCTAGATGCAGGATGCTTGCACTTGAATACCTCAGGCCATTTCGATAAAGAGTCCACCAAGATCAAGTAGTAATATCCATTAATCGGTTCAGCATAGTCTATATGTATACGTGCCAAGGATTCGTTTTGACCAGAGGCGCCCTTGCAGCCAATTGACAACCTCTGCATAGTTTTACAAAACCTTCTATTTTCTTGTCCAATCCTGGCCAGTATACGTAGCATCTCATGAGTGATTTAATTCGAGACATGCCAGGATGACCAGTATGAAATTCTTTCAGCATAACTGTACGTAGAGATTGAGGTATTACAATTCTATCCGCGTACATTAGAGTGTTGTCGCATATTGAGAAAAGTGAAATCTGAGTTCCCTTTTTATTTCTTTCGTTCAATCTCGCCGTGTTCTTTATTTTTAATATATAACTATCTTTTTCGGTTTCCTTTCGCCTGTACATGTTTTTAGATGCGATGTATTCCATCCTAAAATGATAGTTCAGTAGGGTTACACCCCATCGCTGTAAACGGTTAGCAGTGTGGGTAGGAATGCTTTTTTTATCCAAATATAGTTACTAACGGTTTAGGGTCTGTTTGAAGTATAAAAGATCTACTATGTAAAAATCGATGGTAATTTTAACTCCGAACACAACCGATAATGCCTCTTTCTCTATCTGGCTATAATTCTTCTCAGCCGGTAGAAGAGTCCTTGACGCGTGCGCGATCGGTTTAGTAGTACCATCTTTATATTTGTGTAGCAGTGCAGCACCCACTCTGTATTCACTAGCATCAGTCACAAGGATGATTTCTTTCTCAGGGTTATAATGAGCTATGGCGAGATCTGAGAGTAGACATTTTTTTTATTTTCTGGAAAGCCGTCTCGCAATCTTTCGACCAAATCCATTTTTTTGTCTTTTCTCAATAATTCGTTAAGGGGGGCTCTTAAATCGTACATTTTTTTAAATGTAGATTACATAATATTGGGCTAACCCAAGAAACGATTGTAGTTTCGCAACTGTGTCGGGTGTATGCATATTCTTAATCGCATCGGTCCTCTGTGGGTCCGGGTTTCTGTCTTCACTGTCTTTCACCTGTCCGAGGTATTTAATTCTTTCCATAAAGAATTGACACTTTTCGGAACTTAATTTGAAACCAAATTCTTCTAGTCGTTTGAATGTAGCTCTAATGTGCATTTTATGTTCGTGAACATTCTTACTTTTAACTAGAATATCGTCTAAATAGGCGATACCAAACTCAAGACCTACCAGCATAATCTGCTGGAACAAAGCTGGGGCGACCTTTAAGCCGAAAGGGAGCCTATTTAGCTTGAAAATTCCCTTATGTGTATTTATGCACAAATATTTTGAGCATTCCTCGTTCCCTTTAACCTGCAAGTATGCATCAGACAAATCGATTTTTGAAAAAAACTTACCTCCATTTAGCTTTGAAAAAAATGTCTTCTGATGAAGGTAGTGGATAATTATGATCCTTCAGGTAATCGTTTAAACCCGTTCAAAAATCGGCGCACACTCTTATTTGTCTGTTTTTCTTTTTTACGTAGACAGTAGGCGATGCCCAGTTCGCATGGTCTACCTTAGAAATAACTCCCATTTTTCTAATCTTTCCAGTTTCTTGTTAATTGCATCTAAGGAGGAAAAGGGGGCGTTTCTCTTATGTTTAAAAATTGGATTGACATTTTCCTTGAGTTCAAACTTGACTTCAGTCTTTGTACATAAACCCAAACCCTCAGAAAAAACTCTGGGATATTCATCTTTCAATTCATTCATGAATTTTTAAATTTTAATAATTTTTTTCTTTTTCTGCACTGTTTATTTCGTAGCAAAAAGAATTCATTGGGAGTTAAAATAAATTAAGGAGTACTATCCAGTCTACTCCAAAAAGGCATGAAGTAATCCCTTGAATCACATATACTTTCGTTTTTGCAGTTTTGCCACAGAAAGAAATATCGCACTTTAATTCTCCTTTAAAGTTTTTTTTCCTGAAACCCCATTAACAATTTTCTTGGTTTCAGATAATTTGTTTTTTTCCAATTTTTTTCCATGTTTGTTCGTCAATAATGCTTATGTCTGAACCAGAATCCAATAACAAAGTGATTCTATGATCATTTATACGTACATCTAAGTGTTTTCGATTTTTACTGTTCTGGATTTTTTTTTTCGACAACACAACGCTTGCATTTTCAAAATTCTTTTTCTTTTTCTTGCGGCAAACAGACCATTTATGACCCTTACTTCCGCAAGATTAACAGAATTTGTTCTTATACCAACATAGTCTTTAGTATGTTTATTACTTCCGCACGTCTCACATTTTCCTGTCTTTTTGAATTTAGGCGTTTTTTTGGTTTTTATGTGTTGAACTTTGTCAACACTTTTTTCCTCAATTTGGGTATTATCCCTTTTAACATTTATGAGACGCTGACATTCTTCTGTCACTCTTTGTAACGTTATTTTCGTGTCTTGCTCCACCATTGTTAAGATTCTAGACCTAATTTATTTGTACTTAGATGCGGTTCTTGAAGAAAAATTAGGCATTTGAATAAATATTTGGGGATTTCATCTATCTCGAATTGCTCAACCAAAGAGTTCACTGTTCCTGCGTATGCCAAAAATAATCCTCGTTATCCGTTTTAACGATGTTTAGACATTTGTATTGCGTGTGGAAAAGACTATTTCTTTCATCGAATATCTTTGACAGTATATTTATAGTTTCATCAAATGAAACTTCCTCTGGTTTTCTGGGCAATATCGAGTTCGTATATTTAGTATTCTCGTGTGTCTCTAGTTTCTGTTATAAAAGGGTTACCCGTTCTTCATCCGACCAATGTTGGCACATTTTAGTAAATATTGTTTCAAAACGTCTGAAATATGCTGGAAATGTAATGCCAAAATCAGGTTCGTATACAAATTCAGATAACGTATTTACAATTCCTTTCGGCAAAAAAAAAAGTTTTTTTCTTTCACCAGTAGTCTGTTTCAGAATTTTTCGAAACATTTTTGTTGTTGTAGAATTTGTCGTTTGAACTCTTGGTGTTGTTGTTGCTGTTGTTGTTGTAGTTGTTCCTGTTGTAATTGTTGCTGTTGTTGTTGTTGCAAACTTGAACACAGCATTTTAGTCATTTCGACTAATTGTTCCATACTGAAATATTCAGGAATACGACACAAAAAATCATTTTTTAAACCCACACAACGACAAACAATAATTTAAAAAAATTAAAATATTTTTTTAGAAAAAACAAATAACAGCCGTAATATTATTACTTACTAAAAGTGCTTTTAACTTGAATAGATTGCAATGTTACTAGACCGCGTTCGCGTTTAAGTCACGGTTTAATATACATGTCATTTTACAATTTAAACAGTAACAGTTTCTTACTTAAAAAATTTCCTTTTTGAACGAAAAAAAAAAACCCCACCACGTGCGTTTGACTTCGTTTTTTGAAGTGTGTGTGTGTTTTTTTTTTACGTGGTAACTCCTTTGAAGTGTGAATGCGTTTTCGAAATTCGTCGAAACCAGCTCATATATTTTGTTGAAGATATAATGACAAATAACCCGAGTGGAAGGACTTTAAAATAATAAGTTTATTTCCGGATGTATATATCTTGTACATACAAGATGTGTTAACAGAATACAGAATATGTAATAGGAAGACCAACTAGAGAATACGTAAGACAGAATGTTAAGACTGCATGTGTCTTAACTCGAATGTCTCGACTGCTTGCTGTAGTCGTACTTATAGTCCGACGAGTCTATCTATTTCGTGAATGGGGAAGTAAGGTTATCCCATCACAACACTGTTCATGTCCTAATTGGGATTAACCAGTTGCATTAGGTACTCATCCTTAATTCTCTGTAGAGAATGAATTATTTTGACTTCGAGGACAGGAATAATTGCAGTTGAAAATAGAATACTTGATAAAAGAGTGAACAAGACATCCTTTATAACAAATAGTATTTATTTTCTTACCGCATTTACAAAATTAACAATACTCCCAAAGTGTGTCTGTGTTTCGTGACGATTTTAAGAAAACTTTCCTTTTTATTCATGACGACAAAAAAGAGAGACTGACAAAGAGAGAGAAAAAAAACAAAAGTCAATCGTGGCTGTTTACCCACCGACTCCACACACTCAGGCCGTCACCACTAGATGTCAGCTCCCAGGTGATTTGACGTTTAGTTTCCTGGTAGTAAATGGCCTGCATTATTTTGACAAAAAGGCTGATTCTTTCCCGTGAACAAGAAGAGGATAAGTTCTGATTGATAGCCTTCTATGCCACAACGGCAAGGGACCCTTTAAATCGGGTAAGATGATTTTTTAGTTGATAAAATCGTGTTATCTCCATCAGCCCCAAGTTTGGTCCAAGGCTACACAAAAAGTCGCCTATCATTGTCTTGTGTCACATACGTCCCCCACCCTTATTTGTCATTTGCCCCAATGAGCAAATGCAAATTTTTCCCTTTGAGATTGCACAAGGATATAAATTGGATAGTATTTAAAGAAAATATTTCCCTTTTTTTCTTTTTGAAAAGGAAGATAATTTAATTTTTCTTTTCATAGTCAATAGTCATTTCAATTTAGTTTTTTTTTATTATTACTTCGGCCGAGTTATGACTGGCCGGTGACATTTCGTTTTTTCTTGATAATAAAACAGTTTCAGCACGTTAACATTATACAGATCGGTAAATGATTAAATTCTATTGCGTTTGGTATGAGTCATTAAAAAAAAATTGTTTTACGATTTCTCGTCTGTTAACTATTCTGTACTTTTACCACCGGAAGACTCTGGCTTTCATTAATTTTATACCAGATTTATTTGTAATGATCTCCCTGGATAAATAAAAGTGGCTAAATAGAAAACGTCTTTTGGAAACGGTTTTGGAATCGGAAATTGAGAAGCAGTGTTTATCAAAAAGCAGTTACCCATTATATTTTAGGTAGGATGTTTCTTTAGGCGGGGGGGGGGGCAATTAATAATTTGTTTTTACCGGAAGCCGTCGTCAAACCGGTAGCTGTCACCAAATAGACTCATTCTATCTTATTATAAGGACCCTTTTTCTTTTTGCTTTTACATATATGCCATTGATGGAACACGAGTTTTTATTTGAATCAGAGTTGGCGGGGAATTTTTGCTCCATATCATTCCCAACGGTATTAGCGCGCAAATGGCCACCATATCCGGTATAGTCGATCTATATTCCGCGAACTTATCCATTAATCAATCAGGTACCCCCTTCCGCTTCCCCTCCCTTGGGAACACATTCACCGATTAATTCAGTGTGGGAACTGGGAAACCGAACAATAAATGTGTTATCATTTCTTCAGCCGTGAAGAAAGAAGTCAAAAGTTAAGTGTAATCGGGATTATTAACATTACTTAAGTTTTTTTTTTCTTTTAAAGAATGAAATAGGATAAGTTTTAATGGAGTAGAGAAGCTTTAATAATATATGGCAGAAATACTTTTTCTATTTTCAAAAGAAACATATTTGAAAATTTAGTCTTTTGTGGAAGAGCCCCGCCACTAATGCGTAATGCACGCCCACGCTTATAACCTACTTTTGCGAGTCCTGTCTAGACATGCGTCGGGTTGGGGATAGAGTTATGTTAGAGTCATGGTTAGTTTGTATACCATGCAGAATAAACGCCACGGTTGAACGAATCGCGAAATGGTGGACAGCAGTTTGCGAAAGTTTATATGGAGGCAGATATATAAGGGAAACGATCTTTTTATGCAAATACTTAACTCTTAAATGCTTTATTTTTTTTATATTGGTTTGAAAAAATTGTGAACATGTATAACAAAAGACTACAATATCATGGCCTTTGTTCAGTCTTGAGAGACAATGGATACCCCCTGCAATTGTGAAGCAAAGGTTGCGCAATCCCAACCACACCTCTCCTGAGTCAGCACTGCTTGATTCCTGTGGCAAGGTTAAATCTAAGACAACTGGAACCAACCTCTTCTGAACCAGTATGTCTTGAGTCCAGTAGAAAAGAAGTCACTGAAAACAATGGCGGGATAAGCAAAGGAGGTCTGCTGTTATTCTCCTAGACTAGTTGCACAACCAAGGCTTGAGAGTCTAGTCTGTGCTACTATTTAATCCCTAGCTCATTCATGGCCTTCACTCAGTCTTGAGAGACAATGCATACCCCCTGTAAGGGGGCCTGCACGTGTAATTGACAAGCAAGGGTTGCGCAATCCCAACCACACCTCTCCTGAATCGGCACTGCTTGATTCTAGTGGCAATGGAAAGTTCATGACGACTGGAATGAATGCCGAGATAAGCGGAGAGCACATACAGCATCTGGTACTTCTCAAATGGTCACCCATTTAGTACTGACCAGGCTCAACGTCGCTTAACTTTGGTGATCTAACGGGAACCGGTGTGTCAACGTGATATACTATGCATCTTAATATTCTAATACACTAGAGAATCACGAAATAATTTTTACTTACCATTATAATTCGCAGATTTAAAAGTTTAGGCTCTTGAATTAGGCAGATGACACACCGATGACACTCGCCCGTGACATCGAAGATATTGATTTAGCGGGCGTGTGTTGATGCAACATCATACAAATACTTACTCACATTTGCCAACAGGCTCGTTGCAGATGTGAAACAAGTTGCAGTTTGACACAATTTCGTTGAATATTATATTAAATATGTCCTTTTGTTGGAATGTGTCATATTCGAAACAAAAAGTATTTAAGGATTAAGAATATCCTTTTTTTCTTTCAGGGGAAAAGTTTTTGGATTCACTATCTCAATATACCTTCCTCCCCACGAGGGCAAAATTAGAGATGAGGTCGATTTTAAAGGAGGAAAAAATCCAGCTTCCAAAAAGGAATACTCTTTATTGGGAGAAGCAAATTCTGCTTCAGTCTAGGGCAGAACAAATACTGGATCTTTTGTAGAAGTGTCCTGTCACTAAAGGAAAAATGAGTTTTGCAAAATAAATAAATAGTTCGCCAGTCATGCGCAGTGCGCGCACACGCTCTTCACCTACAATGATGAGTCCTGTCTAGACATGCGTTGGGTTAAGGTTACGATTAGGTTAGAGTTAGGGTTGGGTTATTAATTATTATTAAGGGTTAATGACGTGAATGGATTCTATTCTCTTGAGTAAATAATACAATTCTTTCTTAACTACAACCTGGATTTTGTCAGTAATTTTTTTTTTTTGGGGGGGGGGGTGCTGGTAATTTTCACAATGGATTCAATATTTCTTGCGGCATTCCTCATCAAACTAAGAAATAAATATGAAGGAGATTCGAAGGCCTAATCAATAGATTTCCACGCACGGTTTCCCCCAGCAAGGATTGTTGGTAATAGTTTTGTCCACCCACCAATTTGTGGAGGGAATTTTACTACATTTTTTAGTATTTTTATAAAATCACTCCGTCTCCAAACCGGGCTCCAAAACTTTTTTTTTCTCACGTATTTTGGGTCGTTAAAACCGAATACACATTTAAATCCATCACAAATTATAAGGTTTAAGGTTAGAGTTATAGTTAGGTTAGGGTTAGGGTTAGAGTTAGATCAGAGTTATTAGTTAGGTTACGATTAGTGTTAGGGTTTGATAAGAGTTAATGTTTGGTAAGGGTTAGGATTAGGTTATGGTTAGAGTTAGAGCTAAGTTAGGTTTACAGTTAGGGTAAGGCTAGGGTTAGAGCTTGGGTTAGGTTAGCGTTATTATTAGGAATAGGTCATGGTTAGAGTTAGGCTTAGGTAAGGATTAGAGTTAGCGTAAGGTTTGTGTTAGAATTAGGGTTAGGTCAGGGTTAGGTTTGTGTTAAGGTTATGGTTAGGTCAGGCTTAGAGTTAGGGTTAGGTGATGGTTAAAGTTGGTGTTAGAGTTAGGGATGTTGTTAGGGTTATGTCAGAGTTAGAGTTAGAGTTACGTTAGGGACGGTTTCTAGACGGGAGTGATTCTACAAATCTACCCATCTTTGTTGAATAAACCATTTTCCAACAACAAAATCAAATCACAGGTAAATCACAATGTGTGTTTAACAAAAAGGTCTGAATATGATAGTTAATCATTATAAGCGGCATACGACATACGTGCTGGGTTCAAATACTGTCGGGGCTACTGAATCACTTTCACTAATAACCTATCATTTATAGAATTGCCCCACAAAAAGAAATAACCACACCAGCCAAAAGAACCAACAAAATACAGGTTGTAGTAATAAATGTATTTTTTACTTACCCATCAGGATGGAATCCATTCTTGTCACTAAGTATTTGCATAAAAAGATCGTTTACCTTATATTTCTGCTTCAACAGATAGCTGTCCACAATTCCGCGATGCGTTCCACAGTGACGTTTATTCTGCATTTTGTACGACGAGCAATGAGAGCTTTACTGATCTCAACATGAAAACCTAGACCCTGACCCTAACCTAACCATAACCTAACCATAACTAGCACTAATCATAACGCAACCCTAATCTGATACATGTCTAGACAGAACAAACAAAAGTAGGCCAAGAACGTGTGCGCGTACTGCGCATCACTGGTGGTACTATTTTGTTTGCTGGTGGTACTATTTTGTTTGCTGGTGGTACTATTTTGTTTGCAAAACTCATTTATACATTAGTGGTGGGGCTTTTTTTATAAACGATCTGGGAGGGTATGAATCTATATATCTTCCATCCAGCTATGCATTAAATAGTAAGGTAGCCTCGACTCTCAAGCGTTGCTTGTGCAACTTGTTTAGGAGAAGGAAACCCCCGAAATAACAATAGTCTTTCTTTAATTATCCCGGCATTGTTTCCATTCGTACTGGACGTATCCTTTACGACTGGACTCGTGCAATGCCACTCAAGGAGAGGTGCGGTTGGTGATAGCACAACGTTTTCTTCCCCTATAAACTCTCCATGCAGACATCTTTACAAAAGGTATCCATTGTCTTTTGCGATTGAAGGGAGCCTCTCTCCTCTCTCACCAAAAGCCTAAGTTTAATTCCAAGATGTACAAAATAAAAGACACTATACAGATATTTAAAGTTCACCATTCAAACCTTTCTAAAGAATGTTGAACTCATTTTAGTCTAGTAAATCGTTCATTTAAAAAAATTTCTCCCTGATCAGACAACATGAAAAAGCAAATATTCATTAATTTTAAATGGGCCACAGTGCATGTGAAATTATACTTTCTAGCTGGACCTGTGACATTGTGACAATTGCACAGTATAATTACAAATACAGAAAACATCCTACCAACATTTTTTCTTAGAATTTTGGTTGTAAAATAATTTAGAAAAGGCTTTATGGAGACTATCACTCTACAAGATAATCCTAAATTGCACCCAATGAATTTACACACTCTACACGTGATCCGGCTGGCTCTCGATCTTAGCATAGGTTTCACAACTCTGACGTTGTTCCCGTCAGACGCCTTTCATGGTAATAGTCGTCTTTTTACTGGTTGTAAATATATGTTCGCAGATATCAGCAACGAAAGTCCAATTTATACATACATCGACCACGCATATCTCTCTTTATTTGTTTACCCTGACAATACGTGTATTTTGATTGTCTTGGAACAATTTAATGCGGCCTTTTAACGTAACCTTTTTATTAGTATCTACGCCTATGGTTCTCACCCTCTTTATATATCATGTTTCCAATGTCCGTCCTACGTTTGTATTGGACAAACCGTCTCCGTGAGAAATATATATAAGATGGACATAACAAACAGGATATATAAAAAGGGCAAGAAGCACAGGCGTAGTTACTAACGGAAAATTTATATGCAAAAATAGGGTTAAATAAGTATTTCCCTAGAAAAGATTGCAAGGAAAAAGAAAATATGTAAAAGATATTGGATGCATTTAAATTTTTTAAGTCGGACTGATGAATTTTTATGCACTGATGAAGCTTCCTCATTAAAATCGGTGATATTTTATATATCATGAAAATGCCCTTGAGATTGCCAGAAACAATTGTTTGCAAATAAAAGTGTTTTGAAGGATATATGGAATGTTGTTCCCTGAAGTTTTCCATATATATATATATATATATATATTTGAATGTGAGATGAAATATATAATTATTTCCACAATCAG
>OY744538.1:40795391-40810391 GCA_963556195.1 Sepiola atlantica | reverse complement strand
TTCTTATATCACAATAAAATATATTTAAATTCAATCGACCAACTATTTATATAGGACAAAAACTATTATTAACTTACGTATGATGCCACACGTATACGCACATACTGACTAGCAAAATAAACACCGGAAAATACACACACTTCGTACATTGAAGCATTCATTTGCTTAACGCGGTTGTAAATGGATATTGTTCGATCAATTCTACGAGGAAAGACAATTTCTCTATGGGGGCATGATCTGAAAATTTCGGATTTTGCGTTAAGGCCCTAAAACAAAACATCGATAAGAGCAAATATCTCTAACTCTCTATTTACACGTTTCCATTATATTAATTTCAAAATCTCTAAGCTTGTTCAATATGCCCATTATAAGTCTTTTATGATCCTATATTATTTTATTTAATCCGCACAATAAGTTGAACCAAGGGTTAGGCTTTTTAAATATTTCTTTCTTCTTAGTGTAACTAATCTGAAAACACGACATTATAATATACATTGGATAGATTAAATAATTGTAAGCTTTTTTCTTAAAAAAATCAAATAAAAACCGTATGGGCATCATCAATTGAAAATATATTGATTAGATCAGAAAATTATATTTACACTAGCGATTTCAACTAGATATTGTATCACGATAAAAAAACAAACAATCTGCTATGATACAGCATAATCACATTGGCACACCGGTTCTTGTTGGATTACCGAAGTTAAGCAACATTGAGCTTGGTCAGTATCAGATGGGTGACCATTTTGGAATACCAAGCGCTGTATATGGGCGGACGCAAAAACTACTGCAAAAAACAAACAACAACAAAAACAACAACGTCGTTATCTCTCGTGATCACGATATACATACGATTTGGGACTGCTTGTGAATTTCATTCCCTAGAAACTTCCATCTTCGGGGGAAGCCGACTTAACTGGACAAGGATGAATGCCGCGCCGGGCACCAGGTATCGATGGCCTAGCTTCGAGATTATGTTCTATATATTATATAGGTCCGGAAACGCTTGCTTATATATGTATTTAAATTCCTACTATCTACACCACAGGATTCGATTTACGAGGTTCCCAGTGCATGGGGAAATCGATATGAGTTACGGATGATATCTATTTTAAATTCGTAGATCTATAAAAATAGTTAGGGAAAGACGGACAAACAAATCCATGATATTTCTATTTTATATACGTATATTTAACATCCGTAACACCCCCAGATCATGTAATCAAGCTAACCCTCATATAAAGACCATGCATCAACCTCAGTGATGAATTATAACGATGGCGGGTGTCACGGTCTTTACAAGCCTCGTGCCTAACTCAACAAATCTTGTTCCATTGTACCCTGAAAATTTAGAAAAGTGCCTAGGTAATGATTTGGTTCAGTTTTCATCATTACTCAAAACTGACATTGAATCTTTCAAGGATCCCACAAAAGACGCCTTGGAATTTTACTTATATCGTCTCAACATCAACACAAACGTTAAAAGAAACGTGACCGTAACCCGTTAAAATCGGGTTATATTTTTTGTAATAAGGAAAAGGTGAGTTTGCAAAACCAGTTGAGTTACTCAATTTCTCTCTTTCCCTCTCCAAACACGGTTTAAATAGTATTACTACTTGTGGTGATGTTTCCGTTTGTTTATAATGAACTATTCCTATCTTGAGTTTTTTTAAGATAGTTTAATTGCCGTTAACTGTTGATAAACACAGAGAGAGAGAGAGAGAGAGAGAGAGAGAGAGAGAGAGAGAGAGAGAGAGAGAGAGAAGGGGGAGATGGGACTGTATAAAATAAGAGGGTGGAATCAAAAACATACAGTTAGAGAAGGTGAGAGTTATAGGCAGATATTTGGTAAGAGAGGGGTCACTTGGTGAGTTAATTGCAAATTACGACTGGAACAATTAAAATGGGATTTTGTTTCATACATAACTTAATACCAAACCAGGAATAATTTAGTAAGTATTTTGTGTGATTTATATAGGAAAAAAACGCCTTAACAAACTAAATTTGATTAACTCCGCTTTAGTATAATAATACATATTATATGTCAGTTCTTTGTATTGTCTCTACAAGTGCTGTTACGGTGCTCAAAGGTAAATATACGCACCATTTGAAGAAAAGAATTTCTATGAGCAGAGTTTATTCTTTGCAAAAAGTTGCCAACATGGTCGTTTTCAATCTAATGTAACAGGTACTTGTCGAGCCGCCCTCTAAAGTAATCAGACGTTGTCCATTCCATCCATCGTTTTCAATCCTCTCGTAGTATTGTACATCAGCCAACTAACAATCCCATTATTCCCTATCCTCGAGTGGCTTTTCACCTTGGTAAGTGGTGACTCATTTGTATAAAAACTAGAAATAAACCTGTACAAAGACGGGTAAAATTAATTCCCAAAACAGAACAGTTTTGCACCACTTTTATGTCCCCTTTACAAAGATTAAAATCAAGATATAATGATATTAAACCTTATGTCTTGAAACCTTATTCTAATTTTGATCAAAATCCATTGCATAATTTGATTCTCGAAAATGTTAAAAATTTAAGGCTTAAGTTTAAGGGGTTTTAAGAAGAAATTGAAATGCAGGATATCTTGTTTAATTGGTGTCTAATAACCATAGATAAAATTCAATACAAATTTCAAACATCTGAATTTTCAAATGGGATGGTTGTGTCCACATTATTCCCCTTAAACCCCCTTTAGAATACTCCAAAGAAACTGGAATTTGGGGGAATATTTATTAATTGACGTCTAATATCTATTGTTAAAATTTCATAAAAATCAAATTATCTGAATTTTCACGATAAGCTTCCGCCCTCTTCCACCCTCTTTTCAGAAAACTAAGTCAAACTAAATATAGCCCACATTTATACCCCTTAGGACTCGCAAATTTAGTTTAGGAGTGAATCCTGTACATACAAATATATAAACATATTAACATACCTAACTTTATAAAGATAAAGATGTGTTCATTAAAAAAATCTTTTCCACGTTGTTCAGAGTTAAGTTTGCTTTTGAAAATGTCTCCACCTGAAATTTGATACAAGTTTCGCGCTAGTCTGATCCTATGCCCCCCTCTCCACATTCGTTAATTGTTAACAGCGCTCAGATCTCTCTGGTTCATTTACATTAAAAAAAACGCAGGCATAGAGTTCTGAGAAAAGTTGACGTTACAGACCATTAATAAATTCACAATAAAGTCATTTTACCAAAGACGTGTAACGCAAATATTTATTCGGGGGGGGGGGGGGGCGGGATCTTCCATTACCCCTCATTGTCAAAATTACTGCACTAAATAATGTGCAAGCCAGCAGAAAGAGAGTTCCACAAATCTACAGTTCTTGGAAAGAAGCTACTGGAATAGTGTTATGGTGCCGTACCTATAACGAACATGTGGACTCTTCCATTCTCAATAAATACTGGAAGCAGAGGCTTTATCAGCGTTGCTCAAATCCCAGTCTACACTGGCAGTCGTGACTAACGTACCACTTCTCTTGTTTCTCTGTTGTATATATTTTCTCCAATGTACGTGTTTTACCTAAACCCTGTGTCCGTGTTTTCATTCCGGACCCTAAACAGGGCCACAACAAATAGGAAGCTGTATTACAATGAGGTATCAAAACGGCGAATTGATGGATACCAGTAGAACAACGAGTCAAACGAGCTTAGAACAGAGAAAACAGGGAATAGATCAGACAATTCTGAAGAACACATGCCATAATAGTATTTATAGAAAAGACTGAGACTAGCAACACCACGTCTGTGAGAGAGAGGATGCAAAGAAGTAGAAAGGGTGAGGCACATCAAATTACAGATACGTTACTGCACCTTATCAAACCCTTCAAATGGAACAGAGATTCACCAGCTCAAATATGACAACAGTACTCCATAATAGTCTGATAGTACAATTAACCGTAGAAATAGGGGCTTCGCTATCAATTATTATACTAAAGCTGAGTTAATCAACGTTTGTTTCCCTAAGACATTTTTCATATTAACTCTTATCACGCAAAATACATGATAAATGTTTCCTTGGTTTTGGGATTGAGTTATGTTTGAAAAAAAATCCATTTTAATTGTTCTAATTAGCCGTAAATTGCAATTTACTCACCAAGTTACTCATCTCTTACTTAGTTTCTGTTTATTACTCTCTCTCTCTCTCTATGTTGTTTGACCTCCCCAATTTTATTTTATACAGTCTATCACTCTCGCTTCCGTACTCTCAACAGTCAAAGGTAATACAATTAACAATAACACGGAAGATTGGAATAGTCAATTATAAATAATAGGGAATATCACTTCAGGTATTGATAATATTTAACCCATAGCTGAAGAGAAAAGAGATAAATAGATAAAGAATGAGAGGGAAAGAGAGGAGAGAGATAGAAAACAGAACGACTTTTTTGGATTTCGTCTTTTTATTTAAAAAAAAATAACTGGCTTTTCAAACTCCATTTTTCCCCTGATTCAAACAATCTAATCCAAGCTCAATGGCTGAACCAACGGTTCACAGTTTTTTCTAATAACCCATTAAAAATGTTACTTAATAATACAGTAAGATAGTAGAGCCAATATTAATCTCTTTAGCGTTATATCTTCTCAGAGAAAAACTGACATGGATGCATCTATTGGGTGGTGAAGTACATGATTGGCTTAATGGATACCTTCACGGACTATGGAATCGTCAGTTCCGAGTTCAAATGTCATCGGATCGCATGTGGTTATTTACTTACGGGAAAAGTATGAACTCGAATCTCCAATTAATGGTGAAAATAGCACCTTGTGTTCAGTTAATCGTATACATCCTCAAATAATTATGCCTTAGTTGCACTGAATAATGGCCGAATATAGTTTAAACATCCATATGATTGACCTTAAAACTCTCATATATTCCAATTTAAATCGATCCTGACATAGCGAACATTTATCAATTCCGTCAACAAATGTGTGCATAATTATTATGCAAAGATACCATCATTGTTATAATTTCCAATAGAAATGTAAACAATGATTGAAACAATCGTGGAATATCATAGAAATAGTAGAGGAACCGTCTTTTCGAAATGGAATAGAAACTGAAGTTTCAGAAATGATAGAGGAATTATAGTTTTAGAAATAGTAGAGGAACTGTGGTTTTAGAAATGGATGAGGAACTGTCTCTTTAGAAATGGTAGAGGAACTGTATTTGAAGAAATGGAAGAGAAATTGTAGTTTTAGAAATGGTAAATAGACTGTAGTTTAGGAAATGGTAGAGGAGCTCTTGTTTCAGAAATAGTAGAGGAACTGTGATCTTAGAAATAGTAGGGGAACTGTATTTTTAGAAATGGTAGAGGATCTGTCTTTTTAGAAATGGAAGAGAAACTGTAGTTTTAGGAATAGTAGAGGAACTGGGATTTTAGAAATTGTAGCCGAACTTTTGTTTTAGAAATGGTAAAAGAACTGTAGTTTAAGAAATGGTAGAGGAACTGTAGTTTAAGAAATGGTAGAGGAACTGTTGTTTTCGAAACGGTTGCTAGCAATTTGTTTGCACAAGTTTTATACTCATACAGATAAAGAAATAACATTTTAGTTGTAAAGGAGACAATCCTTATATATATTTTAATAAAAAATATTAGTTATTCACTTTGATGATTGATGTTTCGCTCGTAATTGAAAAATGAATAAAATTGAATTATTTCAACTTGTGACGGCTATTTCGAATTCACAACCGTAAGCCGCCATTAATAGACTCTTTCCCTTGTACAAAACGGTCATAATTAAAAAAAGGCACAAAAAATATTTTTCAAGTAAAATTTTATAATTAAAATTTATTAACATTTTCTGGTATTATTATTTTTTTTTTTTTTAATAAAAATGAAATATAAAGTTTAAAAAATTGAATTTTTACTTGATATTTGATATGGAATTTTTACTGAATATCTTCAAATAATTCGAACAAAAAAATCGATGTGTTTTTAAATTGAATTTTTTTTAATGTGCTATCATTTATATGGTTGGACACCGTCTAAATTAAACTTAAAACGTTGTTTATGGCCGTTTGGTACAAGAGAAACAGTCCACTGATGGCGGTCTACGGTTATGAAGTCGGAATAGCCACCACAAGGAGATATAATTCAATTTTACCGAAAAATGTTTAAATTTTACCTGTTGTCCGCACCGGACTATATAATTTGAAAAATAATTTGTAGCGACGTACGTTATTATTATGCTAATAAGATGGTATAACAACAACAAAATGAAATTTCGCTAGTCAGAATCAAAGTTTGGTATGTCAGCTTAGATGCTATATAGGCCCAACTTTTAAAATCTCATATATGCATTAGATTTATAGTCGTATCATCGATTGATACACGCCATAAACTGGTATTGTCTTGGCCTTCGGGACTTGATTTACGCCGGTCTATGGGTCTGTCCTGTGCAGTTCTAGGAGGTCCACCCTCCCAGGCTTTGCCTCCCCTCTTTGGGGAGGAGTAAGTTTATTGCTTACTGCCTGAGGCGCCCCTACCGGGGAATGCCGACGGGGCTGCCCAGGCAATTTTTAATGGCCAGAGTGCTCACCTTATCGGGCGCTGGCTTTTCAAACCCCACTTTCCGACCCGAGCTTGGGTCACATCTTACTTGTGGGAGTAAGATAAACCTGGCCTTGTGCCTAACCTCCTGGGGAGGTAAATAAAATGCATTAGATTTATACTCTGGAAAATTGAGGAATCCTTGAAACTCCTTATGTTTTATTTTTGATGATCCCAGTCATTACCTCCTTGACGGAGTAGTTTAGTGTATAATTGTTTGCCATGATAACATCCGTCCCCCAGATATTAACCCCCTTTTCGGGGAGTGCAATGTAATACATGTTTGTTCATCATATCTAGCAAAAGTATCCGACCAGAGGGGGCATATTTTAGCTACTTTAAATAATATAACAATACAATTATCGAGTCAGTTATCGCGTTTCTGTTTACTACTACAAAACGATACATTAACTGCTGCATTCGTAGATAAAAAAAATAATTATAATTATTCGTTATTGTTTTTTTTTAACAATCCCATTTCTTATTATCGTTATTTTTTAAGTATTAGTAAGTTTTTCTTTAAAACCTCATCTATGAACCAGAATGACCTCCAAAGCGAACCACATAATTTATTCCCCTATATGTAACACGATGTAACTTCTCGGCAAATGCTCTCTGGAGGATGGTTGAGGAAGGGAAAACAGCATTCCCGGGCTTCAAACTGATAGACGAGGAGCACCCTACCCTTAAAAAATTATCATTTCAATGTCCGGGGAGGGTCCTTGTTTATGTTCACCCCTCTTTCTTTCGGGCCCTAAAACTAACCTTCCCCTTGGACGTGGGTGGTTTGGCACGAGACGGACGGATTTCGTCCGAACTGCTGACCAGCAGTCTCGGTCAGGCCTTCGGCGTCCTCACGCCCGATGACTTTAGCCCCGTCTGTGACACTAACTAATGGGGACCACAAATTTGAACTTGGCTTGTTGGAATGTGAGGGGCATGAGATCCCGAGGCAAAGCTGCTCGCGTGCTAAGGGATCTCGTGGCCCGTAAGGTAGATGTAGCTGCGATTGAAGAGACCCACTTCTGTTCGTACGGGGATTGTGATGTGCTGACTGACGACTTTGACGTCTACTCAGCATATGGCAATGTTCGTAGTTGTGGCATCTCGGTGATGGTTAGACGCAGCCTGTCGGCGAACGTTAGCGTTGTTCATACGGATGCGGCGGAACGGCTGGTCGTGATCGATGTTGCCGTTGAAAACAGTAAGTTTCGGATCGTTGCGGTTTATGCGCCCAACATTGCTGGCGAGAGGGTTTCCTTTTTTCGACGATTGGAGGCGCTCCTCGGGGGTCCGGAGCGAGTAGTTTTAATGGGGGACTGGAATGCCATCCTAGACTCCAAGATAGATAAGGTCGGTGGGAATAGAGGGTCGGTGTGGTGTGAGAGCAGTCTGTCTGACCTAATGGCCTCGTGCGATCTTGTCGACAGATTTCGCGTCGATGACCCAGGGCGGGAGATGTGGACGTGGTATACTAGCGCGGCCTTCTGTCCGAGTACCTACTTGGACAGAATGTTAGAAGAGGCGACATAGATTTCTTATCTTGTCGGACCATAAATTGGTTATGGCCCGTCTAAACTTAAGTGATAGGCCTAGGTTGGCTGGGTACTGGAAGTTTAATACCTCCTTGCTGGAGATACGCGACTTCCGGGAACAGCTGACATTACTACTTCAGCAGGGATTAGTGGGGGTGGTTATCGGGAGTAGATACTGGGTCAACACTAAGGCTCGTGTTAGAAGCTTTTGTGTCCGCTACGGCCAGCGCCTCGCTCAAGATAGGGCTAGGACGCAAAAGCATGCAGAGGATAAGATGACCCGGGCGGTGGCGGGGGGGGGATCCTCTAGAGATAGCATTAATTACGGGGGACCTCAATCGCTTGGCCAGCGAGCGATATGAGGGACAAGTAGTTAGAGCTAGGTTAAAGAAAGTCTCTAACGAAGCCGTGAACGTTGACGCTGTTGAGCGTAAGGCTGCTTTACGTCGTGGCTCGGGTGGGTACATTCGGAAGGTGAAAAACCTGGAAGGACATACCCTGGTATCGACTCGTGAAATTTGTGAGGGGTTCCGTGAGCATTTGGAGGAACGCTTCACCCAACTGCCCAGACTCCGCGGCCAAGAGTTTGATAGCTATTTGGCTGACTCGCCCCGTCTCGAGGCGGCTCGAGCAGCTGGCTGTGATGGCAGGATTACAGAGGGCGAGATCGTTACTGCGTTGAAGCAGGTCGACTTGAACAAATCTCCAGGACTCGATGGTCTGCCGTACGAAATGTATTTGAGGCTGTCGCCCATGTTTGTCCCAATTCTGAAGGATGTGTTTAACCACTGGTTCGCTCAGGAGTCAATCCCTGGACAGGTAACCAAAGGAGTGGTCACATTACTAAAGAAGGGGGACCAACCTGGTGGGGGTAATTTAGACGATTACAGGCCCATAACTCTGCTAAACACAGAGTTAAAGATTTTGGCCCGCGTTCTTGCGAACCGCCTGCAAGTTGTTATCGGTGATTTGATCAAGCCTGAGCAGAACTTTGCTGTGAAGGGGAGGTCGATTCAGAACAACTTGCATTTGATTCGCATGATCATAGAGGGGGCAGAAGACGACGCTGAAGCCGCGCTGATCAATTTAGATCAGTCCAAGGCTTTCGATAGGGTCGACCATGGTTTTCTGAAAGCTGTTTTAGCGGCTGCCGGTTTTGGTCCGGACTTCCGCAGGTGGATCTCCATTCTGTATGACTCGCCGACGGCAGTGGTGCAAGTCAATGGAAAAAGGTCGGAATCGTTCGTTGTTTCTCGGTCGGTACGTCAGGGTTGTCCGCTGTCGCCCCTGCTCTACATCCTGGCGTTGGAACCCTTCCTTCGCAAATTAAGGGATCAGGCGACAACACCAGTCCTGCGCGGGATCGCTATCCCTCCTCGCAAAGCGCGAGTCAGGGTTTCCGCGTTTGCCGATGATGTCACCGTTTTCGTGTCGAGCCGTACAGACATTCGAACGGTGATTAAGGCGCTCGCTCGGTACGAAGAAGTGACAGGGGCCATAGTCAACCGCAGCAAGTCGAACGGCCTGCGGTTGGGTGCCTGGAGCGGAGAGACCGCTCTTCCAGGTGACTTCAGCTGGTCGGATGGCCCGGTTCGAATCCTCGGTGTATGGTTCGGACCGGACCTCCAGCTGGAAAAGAACTGGTCGGAAGTACAGACAAAGGTCGAATCGTCGGTCCGGGCTTGGATTCGAAGGAAGCTTTCCTTAAAGGGCAGAGCGGAGGCGTGCGCCACTTACGTCTTCCCTCTCATCCTTTACCGGCTGTATGTACTACCACTGCCTGCGGCCCGCCTTCACGCTTTCACGCGCTTACTCTTTTCGCTTCTTTGGAAGGGCCGGAAAGCGTACGTCCGCAGACAGGTCTGTACTCAAGCTCCGAGTGTGGGAGGCTTGGGGATGCCTGACTTGGCAAGTCATCGACATGCCTAGAAACTGGCTTTCCTGAGTCGGACTTTGATGGAAAACACTTCGTGGGTCCCTGCGGTCGGGAGCGCCTTTCCCAACCTCATACCCGACCTCTCGGTCGAAGGTCGACGTAGGCCGAGAGGGGAGCCCTTGTTCTTCACCGAATGCCGGGCTGCGCTTAGAGCGTTGCCGGGGTCCAGTAACCTTGCCCGGTCTAGGAAGAGACTATATCGGGATCTAGTGGAGGGTACCGCTTCGGACCCACTTGAGGAGCGGCTTGGATTGTCGAGGGAGGAGGCCCGCTCCCAGTGGAGTTGGGCGCCGGGCCAGAGTTATCTCAACAATTCTGAGTATTCTCTGACCTGGCGACTCGTTCGGAACGCACTGCCCCTCTATGGCAGATTACGCAGAGATGGCTTAAGGGACGTCCCCTTATGCCTGCGCTGTGAAGACGACGAAGAAGAAACGGCCGAGCACGCCTTTTTCACCTGCAGCAAAGTTCGACGTCTCTGGGAATACGTCAGAGAGGTGACGGCTCGCATCGACGCCGAGCAGCCGATGGTCCTGGATGTCGCATCTGTCATCAACAACGCAGCTCCGCAGTGGACGGGGGAAAAACGAATGGTGTTTCTGACCATCCTAGCCGTAGCGAGACTAGTGACGTGGGTTACACGTTTTGATGAGGTTCATGGGGTTGAATCGGTTTCAGATCGCGATCTGGTAGTTTACTTTAAACATCAACTTAAAGTGAAGATCAGATGCGATTGGAAGCGATTACATCGCATGGATTTCAATAGGAGATGGGTGCATGACACTAGTTTGTGCATCCGACGAGGCGCCAAGTTTGAGTTCGTGTTCCCTCCATAGTTATGGCACACGCGGTACTGGGTTCTACGGAACCCACCCCTGAAGACTTTTTTTAACTAAAAGAGCAACTCTTAACTAGTAGGAATGAGAGATATCCTGTCCCTATTTTATTTTTGCCGGCACTAGAGAGCTTCCAAAGATTCCCACTTCCATTGTTTTACTTTGTCCCCGGTCTCTTGGAACCTTTGGCATTACTATCTTGGAAGCCGCCATCCACCCCTTGATCCCATTCCCGATGAATTTATTTTTGAATACCCCTCTTTTAAGTTCCCACTCCCATTTAGGGACCGATCCGCTTGTTTTCGGTCTTGGGCCGGAAAACAGCGGGCGGTCCAACACTTAGCAATGGCCATACTAACCCCCCTTTTTATAATTTTATTTGGTTCTTTATTTTTCTTTCTTTTTGGGTGTTTTTAATATTTTTTCCCACTCCCACGATAATTATTATTTACAACGACGACTTTTGGGGATATGTTAAGTAGGGATCCATCCACAGAGTGAATGCGGTATTTTGGTGCAAGAATCTGGTTAAGAGTAAGCAAAAGTTTTCTTTTCTGTTTTTGTTGTATTTTTTGATGAAAATAAAAAATGTTAAAAGCTTGTCTCACTTATCCCCGACCCCCCCCCTCCCCCTACATCTCGGGCGCTATGCCTAAGGTCTGGTGAGTTCCCAAGGTTTGTAAAATCTCCATCTGTAGATAAAGATGGAGGTTGTCCGAGGGAATTCACCGGCCTAAATAACTTCTCGGCCTTTTGGTCGAGATCAAAGTGTAGTATCTGTTCCGATGGATACTGCACCCTATAGACTGGTATTGTCTTGGCCTTCGGGGCTTGATTTACGCCGGTCTATGGGATTGTCCTGTGCAGTTCTAGGAGGTCCACCCTCCCAGGCTTTGCCTCCCCTCTTTGGGGAGGAGTAAGTTAATTGCTTACTGCTTGAGGCGCCCCTACCGGGGAATGCCGACGGGGCTGCCCAGGCAATTTTTGATGGTCAGAGTGCTCACCTCTCGGGCGCTGGCTTTTCAACCCCCACTTTCCGACCCGACCTTGGGTCACATCTTACTTGTGGGAGTAGGATAAAACTGGCCTTGTCCCTAACTCCTGGAGAGGAGTAAATAATACTCTAATATAGGTTAATATTATCATCTTTTGTACCATTCAAAAAAAGAAAAATAATATAAACTTCTAATGATTTAAAAAAAATTTTTTTTCAGCGTACGAAAATAATAAAAATTAGAAACTAAAATCGTGTTTACATTATCGACGCCGTAAAACAATGTTTTTATGTAGCGACCAATTTTTATGCGCTAATACCCGTGTGTTTAATAAATCTAGCAAACATCAACAAATGGTCAGATTTTAACGAAATCATCAATAATTATTCAATATTAGATGAATTTATGTTTAAAATGCTGTTTTCGTAAAATATATGAGTGTAACATTCTTTTGTACGTGACACCCTCCCTCATATTTCATTTTATTAAATATGAACAACATATATTATAATCGATCGAAAGTTTAATATTATATACAGCGAAAGAGTCTAAATAAACATATCAGATGTATTTGTTTTGTTTAATCTAACCATATTTTGGTAAAGTTCCCGTGAATTCGTAAATGAAAAAAGGGAAATAAATTGAATATTATTATGCTTTGAAAAAAAAAACTGCTTTTTCTCATAATATATACTATTATCTGTTTAACTGCAAAGGAAAAAAAACATTCGCAAATATAATGAATTTTTAAGAGATTAAAATGATTTAAAATTAATTTCATTATTTCGAAATATTGATGTTTAAACATCGAATTTATAAAAAGTGTTTTCACAATTTTTCAATATATATATATATATATATATATATATATATATATATATATATATATATATATATATATATATATATATAAGATTTTATTCCATTCCAAAGGCCAGGATTTTATCTATTTTACGAAACACTTTTTTAAAACAATCACTTTTGGTACAATTTACGGTTCCGTTTCGTTCAACAGGAGACCAACCAACATTTGTATGTCAATATCGGATCTTTTCTCAATAAACTCATCCGAAAGACAAAAGAGTTCTCAATTCGAAATCTTATACATTGCGATGTAACAAAAATATGGCTGCCTGCCTGAGGTGGTGATTTCAAAGGCGTTGTAGATGGAAGAGCATTTGATGTGAGTTTGTTTTGGTTTTTCGGACTTTTATTTTTGTCACATTGCAATGTATGATTTTTCGAATTGAGAACTTTTTTTGTCTTTCTGATGAGTTCAAGGAGGAAGGATCCGATATTGACACAGAAATGTATGTTGGTCCAAAACTGCTAGGACAAAACGGAACCCTAAATTGTACCTAAAGTGATTGTTTTGAAAAAATATTTCGTAAGATAAATAAAATATTGACAGTTGGAATGTAACAAAATCTTATATGTAACAATATATATATACATATATATAAAATTAATTTCCTGAACAGAACAGTTTTACATAATCTTTATGCCCCTTTACGAAGATTACAATAAAGATATAATCTCTAGAATTCTTATTCCAATCTTGATAAAAAAATCATTACATGATTTTGATTCTAGAAAATAGAAAAGGTCTAAAAGTCTTAATCTTAAGGGGTCTTCAGAAGAAATTGAAATCCAGGGAATTTTGTTTGGTGTCTAATGACTATAGATTGAATCTAATGCAAATGAGATATATTTAAATTTTCAAAGTTTGTGCACATATTATTCTCTCTAAAAACCCTTTAAAATACAAAAAAACCCTGAAATTTGAGGAATATTTATTAATTGATGTTTAGCACTCATTGTTAAGATTTAACAAAAATAAGAGGTATCTGAATTTTCACAAAGGGATTCCACTTTGTATAAAACTAAATTAAACTAAATATAGTCCACATTACCCACTCTTAGGTCTAGAATTTGGGTTCTAAAATTCATAATGATCGGTTAATTAGTCTAGGAGTGAATCTTGTAGATACAAGTATACGGTGGCGGACACGGGGAGGGGGCGGCCGCTAATGGTATCATTAGCGCCCGCTTTCCCGCCACCGTATACTTGTATGTACAAGATTCACTCCTAGACTAATTAACCGATCAGTATGCCCTCCACTCGTGACCAAGCCTCCAATGCCTTGAAATGTTCAAAATGTTTGAAATGTGCCTTGAAATGTTCAAAATCTTTTTCGCACGCTAACCGTTTATATGGCACCTCTCAGTGAGTTCCCGACTCAGTGAGTTCACGACTAAATATCTAACAGCTAGGGGACAATTTCTTTTTAATGCTGGCGCCTTGGCCTTGTACATTCAGGTCACCCGGTCACTGCATATATCTTCTCAGAAATAGTTCATATTTGTATTTTTTCGGTTTTAACTTCTTTAAACCTAGTGCTATGAAATTAATTGAATCAATTTTCAATTCATATAAAATTTGACTTCTAAACTATATCTCAAATAGCTATTTTTGCTAGGTGTGCTGGTTTGGTGAAATAACATTACCCAGTTGTATTTGGAAATATATGTTTAAAAATAATTATATTCTTTTTCCTAAATAAGTCCCTCAAGTTTCATTAACATTTGATAATTGTTACACCGGCCGTTCTAGCAGAAGGGAAACTACACCGGTTCTCACTATAAATAGTGCGAGTAGACAATCACCAGGGAGAAAAAGGACAGTATTGTAACTGTCTAGCCGAGTGCCAGTCAGTTTCCTTACCTTTGTACCTTTTATGTCAATACACTTGTTATCTTAACCCAACCTCGACTTGACTTCTTCTTTTTACTGTTGGACTACTTCACAACGATAATTATACCTGATATTTTTAAAAGATTTTCCAAATATCTCCAGTTAATAAAAACATTTGTCTTAATAATGACACAAAGATTGTTTTCGGTCTTTGAGCTGGAATCAAAGTGAAGCTTTAGAGTTATGAATACAATAAAATTTATCAACATTTTAGGGATATTTTAAGTAGTACGACCCCTTAAGTAAATGTGGTATTGTGGTGACTGCAACGATTCTTCTCTAAGAGTAGGATACACAAATAGAGTAGACAAAGGGATGACCAGCGACACCCATAAGTTGCACACTTTTCATGGCCTTGTTCCTAATTTGTCAAAA
>OY744538.1:40772891-40790391 GCA_963556195.1 Sepiola atlantica | reverse complement strand
GATAGAAACACATCCAATAAATGTAACCAATCGTGCGAAAATGTAATGTTCTACTAGTATTGGATGTGTTTACTAGTATGTTGTTTAATTTTAGATTGTTGATCGATTAGCAGGGTTCCTCGTGCAGATCTTACCGACGTCATCTTTTTTTTCGTTCAAACTGAACAGGGTCGGACTATGTTTGTTTAACAAAGCACAAAAAAAATTATCCAGGTAAGTAGAAGAGTAACTTATCTTGCCTTTTGTAACGTTTATTTGTTGCACATTTGTTGTTTTTTTACCTCTGTGTGGTGTTGACTTCAGTAAATAATACCCAGTTTTTCTAGTTTAAAATAAATGTTGGAATTTAAATCTGAACAGAAACGAAATGTACAATGGCGATGTGATGTTGCGACCATTATTGATAACAAACGAAGCAACGATATCACTGGCTAATGAACACAAATAATTAGTCAATGAAAAAATACGGTGTAAACCAAAACTTTATCTTCCTAACGGAAATGTAGGGCCAGATATACTATGTAACCGATGAAATAGATTGGATTTTCAAATTTTGTTTGAAAATAACACAGATTACTAATTTACAGGAAATAGCTGGCTAATCAGAATCAAGAATCGATTTAGCAGATTCATTGCTATTTAGGTCTATCATGGAAAATTCGATAAGATAGATTCACATATCAATTGTAAATTTGGGTCTCAAATAAGACAAAAATGAGCGACTCCATCCATATCTCCTCCCACCTAGTCAAGAAGAGTAGTTAAGTAAAGAAACCGGGAAACAAGCAACTGAAAGACGGCGACTCTCTCCCAGGTGGTATCAGGAAGGACGAATAAACGACCTTTCTATAACCCTCTCAACATGTCTTCTGAGTTCCTTTCTTTGTCGTATCGAAGAGTTTTAATTCACAGAAAGCAGATGCCCCACGCCAAATGATCAAGCAAGCCACAAAACGAAGAAAAAGGTAAGAAATTCGTAAAAAAAAACACACGGCGCGAAGCTACACGACCATGAGGACAGAGATCACAGCCAGACGAAGAAGTGCAGAACAAAGTGGAAGATTAAGAAGAATGTCAGGTAAATTGTGAACTATTGTGTTAAAAGAAAGGTTTGAACAATCCACGTACACACACGGTTAAAAAGAAAAAGAGTAGAAAAAAGTTACATGTAGTTTATATCATTGTATTATCGATGGGATGCATTTTAAGGGATACACACAGCCGCATAATGTTCCCCTTTAAAAGAGACCCTAACCCTCGTCTGTCCACGCGGTAAAGAAAGAGAATAATCTTATAAAAGAAGAACTGTTGCTAGTTTAAAGACTTAAAAACTCGTTAGGGAAGAAGCTTTTGTGAACGTTTCCAACTAAGACCCGACGTTGCTCGGGATTGAATGAGGATCACTACTATGTACTATGTACTTTTTCACTATGTTAGAACTCAATATTACTTTCTTTGTTTTTGGACTGCACCACCCCCTCCCCTGTTTCACCCCCTTATATAGTTCGAAGAACTGAAATGTTGGAAAGCTCTCTGAATTTGTGTCTTATACATATGGTTTAAATTTCATTAAAATCGGATATAGGTATTTGAAGTTTTAAGGGTCTGTCCCCATAGGTCACTTAGAGGTGGGAGCACGTAGATATTCGGCACATAGAATAGAGGGTAACGTAGAGGTTCGGGGCCACTTCCATTGTCTTCCTTAGAAAATGTTATATATATGATTTAAATATAATAATTTTTTTTATATATTTGAAGTTTTAAGGGGGTTATGCCCGCATAGCCTCTTTAGGATGCACTTAGTAGTTTGGGAACACTTCTGTTGTTTTCACCGGTATATTTTACATAAGAAAAGACTTTTAGATTGTATGCCTTTGTTTCTCTAGGGAATACACAAACACACAGATATTGAGTTTTATATATATAAATATATATAACATATAAAGTCAGACCCAATGCATATGACAAATCACTATTTGTTTCTGACTAGCCAGTGTTTTTTTTATATCGTTACTCTTTTCTTTAGTATAGAACAGTGTTCTTCGCTTTGCTTTCTTTCAAACGTTAGTTTATCCAACTAGGACTATTTTTGATGAATGAATTCTTATCGGTAGCATTAAATTAAAAGTAAAATTGACACTATATTGGTAATCTTCCTTAATTGGTATCTAATGACTGTGGATAAAATTCAATGTAAATCTGATATATTTCAATTTTAAAATGGGAGGTGATACCCATGTCACGTTCTTTTAAACATTTTAAAATACTCTAAAAAAACTGAAATTTGGGAATATTTATTAAGTGATGTCTAATACGATGGGGCGTTCAATAAGTAATGCCCCTGACCCATTTCCCATAGCAGTAGATTAATTAAACTTGGCACAGTTATTAGTCTTTTTCTACATAGGAACCACCCAGAGTTATGCATTTCTCCCATCGTTTGATGCAGCTCTGAACACCGTTTTTGTAGAACACCCCAGGTTGGTCCTCGAACCACGTCGTAACTTCAGAAATCAAGGCTGCATCATCTGGGAAATGTTTTCCTTTCAAAAACAACTTCATGGCTGGGAAGAGATGAAAATAGGAGGGTGCAAGGTCAGGAGAGTAAGGGGGATAGGGTAGGATTTCATAGCCACACGCCCGTGCTTCTGATTTGGCGACATATGAGTTGTGGACCGATCGTCATCCTGGAGGAGGAGGATACATTTGCTGATCTTGCCCCGCCTCTTGATTTTGATAGCTTCTCTTAATTTCATCAAAAGTGAAGCGTAATAGGCTCCTGTAATTGTGGTACCCTTTGCTAGGAAATCTATCATCACTACTCCGTCATGGCCCCAGAAGACTGTGAGCATGACCTTGCCAGCGGTGGGCTGCACCCTTGCCTTCTTTGGAGGTGGTGAGTCAAAGTGCTTCCACTGCATTGACTGGGCTTTGGTCTCTGGATCATAGTGATGGACCCAAGTTTCATCCTGTGTAATCGGTCGTTTGAAAAACTTTGACTTATCTTCTTGGCACATCTCCAAATTCATCCTCGAGCACTCGACGCGTTCTTGCAGCTGGAAAGGTGTGAGCAACCTGGGAATCCATCTGGCAGACACCTTATGCATATGCAAATGGTCATGAATGATAGTTTTCAACAGACACTGTACTAATCTTGACCTCTTGGGCTATTTGGCGAATAGTAATGCGTCGATCTTCCAAAATGGCAGCCTCAACTTGACAGACAGATACCTCATCAATGGCAGAAGAGGGACGACCAGATCTGGGACCTGTTTCCACATACTACCGGCCATGTTTGAATTCACGATGCCAGCGGTTTACAAGGTCATATGATGGGGCATCATCACCATAAGTTTCTTTCATTTCATCAAAAGTCTCCTTTGGTGTGCGTCCTTTCAAATACAAAAACCGGATCACTGTGCGACACTCAACTGGCTTCATTTCACACCTGACTCAGTTCAAACACCTGTAAATCAGAAACCACAATAATTTCAGAGCTGTTTTTTGCAACATAACCCATACAGATATAAATCATTACACATGCAAAATTTCATCTAGATCAAACAACCGGAAGTGGGTCAGGGGCATTACTTATTGAAAACTCCTCGTATCTACGATTTCACAAAAATCTGAGGCATCTGAATTTTCACAAAAGGCCTTTTTTGCCCCCTTTGCATAAAACTAAAGTAAACTAAATATAGCCCACATTACGACCTCTTCCACGGGCAGATGTCTTTAAAAAATCTATAATGATCGGTTAATTAGTTTAAGTTTTTCCCAATGCTCAAGCACAAAAAAGCCTTTGTGCACAGTTCGGTGTAAGCTTTTTATTAGGCGTATTTTAAAATGTTCAAATAGTAAACATATTTCTTTTTTCGTCATTAGACACCAAAACAAAATTTCCAAAAACTCAGGTAAAAAAAAAAATAGAAACAAAATTTACATAATATAGGTATTATTTGTGTTCGATTTACGTGGAGCGAAATTCCAGACCTTCCTTAATCTCGTTGAGTGATTGGACGTTGAGTAGACGTGAGTTTATATTCAATCTGGTTCTGTTCGGTTAATCTATTTTTAGTCTTTTATGCTGCATTCAATGCTGAAACACAATGCCCTTTGTGCACAGTCCATTGTGATGGTTTCGTTGACGGCGAACTGTTATGTTTGTCACACCTGGAGTGGGGGTACGGGGTTAAACGCCGTTTCGCAATGCTGTTTCAGTGGAACAAGGTTTAAACACGGCTTGCCGGTCTTATCTTTCACATCGGTAACCATACCGCTATTTTTACCACCCGAATCCGTGAGAATTAATGCTATTCTAGAAACTCAGATAGCAACAAAGACAAATGCGTGTTATTTGGATTTTAATTCGGACTACTGTTCTCATATTGGATGTTATTCTCACAACGTTTCGGCCGATGTAACCTTCTACCTTCTTCGGGTGCGTCTTGTTGAACTCGGGAATCTTTATTTCGGACTCGGGAATCTGTACAGAATTTAGAACTGAACCCTTTATTTAATCCACACGGGTAGATTGTTCTCGTTCCGACAGTTGTAACCGGGTTGAAGTCTTAAGTAATTCTTAATGATATTCTTGTTATTGCATGCACTGAAGATTGAACATCAACCCCCAGAAGACTGTCACTAAGAACTGGTTAATAATTAGCATTTTTTCTGTTTAACCACCAGTTAAAGGTTACGGATTTTGGAATACAGCTGCTAAGCGCAGTGGGGTCAAAATGTGGGTATTAGTTTTCTGATAAGGGGATAAAAAGAGGGTGGAAGCTTATCGTGTAAAATTAAGATGATTTGATTTTTATGAAATTTTAGCAATAGATATTTGACGTCAATTAATAAATATCCCCCAAAGTTCTAGTTTCTTTGGAGTATTTTAAATGTTTTTAGTGGGGGGGGGGGGGCATAATATGGGGACAACGTCTCATTTCAAAATTCATATATATCAGATTTGTGTTGAATTTGATCCATAGTTATTAGACAACAATGAAGTAACGTTCTTTGAATTTCATTTTCTTCTTAAGACCCCTTAAGCTTAAGCCTTAAATTTGAGACATTTTCTAGAATCAAAATCATGTAATGGATTTTGATCAAAATTAGAATAAGGAGTCTAGACATAAGGTTCAGTATCGTGATATCTTGATTTGAATCTTCGTAAGGGGACATAAAAGTGGTGCAAAACTGTACAGTTCGAGGAAATAATTTTACCCGTCCTGGGACGTGCATTCTTCTAGTATTTTTATAAGTATGGTTTTTAGTTCTTTTATTTATTTACTTTTGGTTTATCTCTTTTGATTACATGTAAGAACAAATAAGAAGAAAGTCAGAAACAGGTAACTCTTACATGCCGATTCCATTGGCCGCGACAATATCTATTAAGCCAATCAATCACGCCCCTCTCCCTAGTAACCTTGTAGGAAAGAATTAAAGAAATTGAGAAAAGTAAAGTAAAGTAGAACTTCAATCATGAATTAAAATCAGAAACAAAAAAACAGTTTTAAAAAGTGAGGCGGTCACGAAGACGTTCTCGCCAATTAGCTTGGTTTCATTATGTAAGCTTTACAATGATGATGTCTATCACTTTAACTCGTTTTCACTCTTACACACAATTTTCATTATTCTTTGCCAAACGTTATTCGTCATGATTTCAACCTGCATTAAGGCTTTTCTATTGCAGTCATTAAGCCGCACCTAGTTTCTTCAAAAACATCTATTCAAGACAATCAGACGCTTTTAGTTACGGAACACTCTAATAACGTATAATCGTGTCCTGGACACAAGCCAAGTCTAATAACACTACTGTTGGCTCAGGAATTATTCAAAATGATCTCCCTTGGATCATACTAGCCGTCGCAATAATGCATTTTCCCGTGTCGAAAGTCAAAGAAATCTAATTCTACACTCGTGGGGAATATAGAATCGGATATCATTCTCTTTCTGGCTCGAGTGCCCAAGCGATCGTTCGTGCTACCGTCGGCTGCTATCATGACATGACTTTCACAAAGCCTGACGCCGTATTCCGTCAGGCGCCTACTGATCGCTGTCACACGAGACTTCCAGGACGGATAAACTCAAATGTACGTAAGATGTACTTATACATTACTCATGAGTCTCTCGCTATTCCCTGGCCCTGGCGATGCATGTTTTTATCGATTGTGTTTGGAAATTAATGTATTCTTTCAATTAAAGTATTTATGCATGTCATATTTCGTATATCTTTCTTACGTGTGTCGTCGACAAACTGTTTATGAGAGAATAAATGTGTATATATGTAAATTCAACCGTTTCTTTATCATTGTCTTTTTTCATCTTTATTTCGACCCTCACGTGTGTAGCCAAGATAACACACACGTACACCAAAATGACGGCCGCGTGTCTGGAAGATTTGCCTAAACACGTGCGTTTCTAAAAATAAAAACGTCAAAGCAAGAAGATCACATATGAATTAGTTTAACACTAAACAAGCAGTTACAATTCATTCATTTATTTTGTACGAATCAGATGATTCTATTGCTGGCATCGGTTTCCCCGATATCTTTCTCGGTAGAATTATTTCTAAAAAGGCATCGGGTACTTACGGGAAGGACCATGTGAAGGTTGCCAACATTCTAAGTGAAATTGTTTCTGTGGAATGAATTTGATTAGAACCTGGCACCCCCAGGTCTTCAGTCCGTATCGTCAACCACTTAGCTACCGCCACCTCCCAGCAGTTACAATAACATATACATGTTACGTTGTGACTCTTAAAAGTTATTTGAAAAGTTTTCTTAAAACTATTTGTTGTTCTTTCCTCTTACGCGGTTTTCGCGTACCTTACATTCTGTACACGTGTGTGAGTGTATTCCTTATACGTGAGTGTATCTCCTTAGATTCTGTATGCGTTTGTGTGCTCATTCAAAAGTTCATTTTACGCAACTTTCGCGTACTCATTATTTTAATTCTTTTAACGAAATGCACATTAAAACTCTTTTACGCACGAGTGTGTGTGGGTGTTCACTCATTCATTAGTTTCTCTAACTCTTTTTTTTTTCAAGCGACAAACCCAAATGCCCATCTTAATATTAGTGTGTAATTTACCTTAGATTCTCCCTGACATTATTTCTTCTTCCCTTTCTCCAACTGTTTCTCACTGACGCTGACCGCTTTTGTTTTTTGTTCTTCTTCTATTTCACCGTCACTATCGTCACTGTCGTCGCTGCCTTAATTTCGTCGTCCCTTCCTTCTCTATGGCTACTGGTCGTGATCGTCTAGCGATTTCTCCAGGAATGACGACTTTCATTTGTAATTTCCGTGGTTTTATTTTTCTGGAGAAAAACATTAACTTATATTAAAGAGAGAGAGAGAGAGAGAGAGAGAGAGAGAGAGAGAGAGAGAGAGAGAGAGAGAGAGAGAGAGAGTAGACTTCTTTTAACTAACCGTCTACTTTATGCACTTGCAAAAGGTTAGACACGTAACTTATCTTATTAGCGGATGAATTGATGAACGCGACGAACAGACATCTCGGAGGGCAGATATTCGCCTTACGGCTATTTTCCCTGTTTCTGTTTTACAGCATATCATTTGCACGTCTGCCTATCTTCGCTTCCACACAGAGCTGATCATAAACCTTCATTTCCTTGTCAACGTCATCGTCATCTCGCATAACGCCCCTTTGTTTTTTAACCTTTTACTTTGTGTTTTGAACTCCAGGTCATCCTATCTGATTATTCACTCGTGAGAACAGATTAATTTCCCAAGGTCTGTGTCATTCTAACCCGTACTTAGATTGACCCTTGTCAAAATTCATACTAGTTGATTTACTCTTATCCGGCATAAGGCCCTCCATAATGTAGCATACATATACTCGCAGTGATTTATTGTAATCATTTTTTTCTTACTCATTACTTTTCGCACTGTTTTCTCCTTGTTCTTTCCTCTACGACTGATGTTTTTATTTTGTTTTTCTTTTGTTTTGTTCTTTCTGTTATTCTATCCAACATAAACCACCCTACTCTATGGATCAGACTCTTGGACACTAAATGTTGCTCGATCTTGATGGATCATACACCAAAATGCTATGCGTCGTCTACATTGCGGCGGGACAATATTACAAACAAAATGGTTTCTTTCCGCGCACATCTGTAGGTGTTAAACGCCGACATATACCCTGACACGACGAACCTGCTTAGAAAGTGCTCTTGTGATCCCCAGAGGTCAAACGACAAGTTGGAAGGTCTCATACCACGATCAAGACTCTTCGAGAGAAGGACACTGACCTCTCGGGATTTAAGCTGCTGACTGCAATGAGTGAACCAGCATTGTTGTGCACGAAGTTCGTGAATGACGCAAATCAAGTTTTATCGTCACATTTCAATTTATGTTTTATATACCACGCCAGTACATCATATGTTTAGTCTAAACTCAATGCCTTGTCCCAGTCTGTTTAACACTCCAATTTTCACTGTTTTTCTCTTAGTTTAAAAAAAAATCTTCTACAGAGTTCTTTATTACGTTATGATAATGATACTTATCACCTTAAAAACTCTTCCAAAAGTTGAAGAGCCGTTGCTCAAAACGACGAGAAACTATGAGCAGGCTGATTTTGAATCCCTCAGGGATCACATCAGCGAAGCCCCATGGGGTGAAACCTTCTCACTCCTTGCTGATCAGTGTGCAAATAAGCTAACCGAATGGGTCAAAGCCGGCATTGATGCTTATGTTCCCACGCGAAAATTCTTCAGCAAACCCCACTCTCCTCAATAGTTGACCTCAAAATGTGCAGCTGTTATTGCTGAGAGGCAGAAGACATTCCGAAAATTCGGCCACCATAAGTCAACTGCGAATAGATACAAATTTATAGAGGCAAGAAATGATTGAAAAGTAGTGATAGATTAAGTAAAGAAAAGGTATACAAAGATAACCAAAAAACGCATTCAGCCACAGAAACTAGGTATTCGTGATTTCTGGAAAATCTACAATAGTGTGATGAACAATAGACAATCGACAATTCCCCGCTATCAAATCATAACGATGTTGTTCGCACGGCAACTGATAAGGTTGAACTATTTACCCAGCGTTTCGCCTTAAACGCTACTTTGGTCTGAACACTCTCCCCCTAAATTCAGAGTCAGAGACATCTTAAAAATCTTGACACCTCCAAAACCTGTGGGCCTGATCTTATACCAGTAATAGTAATAAAGAAATGCTCTGCTGAGCTAGCCACTGTCCTCTCCAAACTATACAATAAATGCCATACTGAATCTTGTTTCCCTGATAGTTGGAAAATTGCCTCTGTGGTACCAGTATTCAAGAATTCTGGAGATAGAACTGATCCTCTAAACTACCGCCCAATCAGTCTACTCCCAATCTTTGCTAAAATCTTTGAATCCTTAATCAATCTAGCGATAGTTCGGCACCTAGTTAATGCTAAACTTCTTTCTGATCATCAATACGGATTTAGACAAGCACGATCTACCGCAGCTATATTAACGGTCATCTCTGAACGCATATACCATACACTGGACAAGGCAGGTGAAGCTAGGGCAGTAGCGCTCGATATATCCAAAGCCTTTGACAAGGTCTGGCATGAAGGGCTTCTCCTAAAACTGCACTGATATGGTATTACTGGACAAATATTTTACATAATTAAATCCTTCCTTACAAAAAGAAAGATCCAGGTTGTCCTCGATGGCCGTTCCTCTAAGCAACATGATATAAATGCTGGTGTACTCCAGGGATCCATCCTTGGACCTCTACTGTTCCTGATTTTCATAAATGATCTCCCTGATGTCATTGAGACTGAGATAGGAATATTTGCTGACGACACCACGCTCTACTCTCGTCATGTGGGCAAAACCGACGCGCACATATCTGAAGCAATGGCTAAATCCTTAGAAAATGACCTCTAGTCTGTAGTGGAATAGGGTCATAAATGGATGGTAACTTTTAATGCCGCAAAGACAAAGCTATTTTCCTTAAATAACTACAAGAAACCTCTTCAACCACCGATTGTCATGGCAAATAACACCCTACCTGAGAGTTCATCATTCAAACTCCTCAGCCTAACCTTCACAGATAACATGAATTGGAATAAATACATTGAAGACATTGCCAAGGTTGCCGCAAAGAAGGTGGGCTCTCTCTACCGTGCCAGTAAACTTCTCACACCTGACATTATCCTATATCTCTACAAAGCCATCATCCGCCCATGCATGGAGTATTGTTGCCACATCTGGGTTGGGGCATTATCCACTAGTTTCTTCCTCTTAGACAAGGTCCAAAAAAGAGTCGCCAACCTAATGGGTCCCTCACTACCCACCAAGCTCCAGTCCCTGTCCCATCGCCGCAATGTTGCTTCCTTGTGCCTGTTTTACAGGTACTTCAATGGATTGTGCTCTGGTGAGCTTGCTGCTCTGATACACCCACGACGTAAATTCACTTGACCAACCCGACAATCTTCCAAATCCCATCCATTCACTGTAAAGGTCCTCAGATGCTGAAGAGCTTTCTACACAAATAGCTTCTTTTCTTCGTGCTGCTGGACTCTGGAACTCCCTCCCTGCTCCCTGTTTTCCTGACGGTACTGACATGCAGAAATCTAAAACTAATGCTAACAGACATCTCGCTGCGCAGATCCCAATTTAGGTTGACCAAACTTTCACCCTTTTTCTCAATAGCCCCTTACGTCTACAGTGGCGGCCTGCCTTGTTTGGAGTGAACTATATATATATATATATATATATATATATATATATATATATATATATATATATATATATATAGTGTGTTTGTTATTTTAGTAATAAATGATTGTCTCCGAAGAACAGCTTTGGTAAACCAAACACTATATTTTTCTTACCGGGTTGTGAAACGCGCGTCAGACAGAAATAACAAAATATAAGCATTTGCCAAACTAAAGAGATACAAAATACATAAAAATAATGATTGTTAACTTATTTTTGGGGTCATTTGAATGCAACCAACCTATATATATATATATATATATATATATATATATATATATATATATATATATATATATATATATATATATATATATATATATCCTCTGAAGGCGGAAACTTCATTGAGCTTGTTTGTTTTTTTTAAAACAATTTGAATGGTATTATAAGGATGTATCTTTTTTTATGTAAACTCATATAAATCATTAATTAGTTATATCTTGTCAGCACATTTGACGTCCTGCGTGTTTTCAAACTGACTGCCGCTTGTTATTACAATTAATTAAAAACGGATATGACGTCACACGGCTAAAAGAGACATCTTTTAGCCATGTGACGTCATATCCGTTTTTAATTAATTCCCACAGCCTAAGTAATTTTCAACACGGTTTCAGCGAGTTGACCGTTGCTGACTCTTAAGCTGCCCCGTTCCCTATTATTCTCAACTAACTATATTATATATTAGAACGGTCTATCCATTAAATATCTAACATTGTAAACGAATCATTGTATACGTGTAAATGAATACAAGTTGCTATTAATCCGAAATTGAGCGGAAATTGGCGGTTCATACCATGCTCAACGGTAGTAATGTATGCACAAATACAACAGATAAAATATAATTTGATTTTGGCATCGATGATTAGAAAGCCTTCGATGATATCAATTGGACTATTCGCGCACCGATCCTTGACTATAGGTGATGTGCACTTTGTTCCGATGGGCGTCACAAATTGTAAATGTCCTTCAAAAAACAGAATTATTAAGCATTCGTAAATAACAAAACTAAATGTCGGAACAAATTCTGCAAACACAATAATCGTACTATCTTTGCATTGGGCATGGTCTTTAATGTCAACAGACTTGCCGGAAACAATTAACGGACTGATAGTTCCGTGGTGATGGCATTTCCAAAAATAAAGATGGGTTTAGGTTTGAAATTAAGTGTAAACCAGTATGGAGCTTTTTAAATTATCTTAGGAATTACATTTAGTAGAGCAACTCCTTTTTGAGTTAATTAATGACGAAATAGAACATCTATTGTTAACAATTCATTGAACACAAGGTGCTTCTGAACTGGTATAAAATGACCGCTCTGCTAATAATATAAGTGTGTAAATAGCTACAATAGAACCGATGGGATTTGAACTTGGCCTAGCTGATTCCGTAGACCGCGAGGGTATCTGTTCCACCAAATCACGCACCCCTAATAGAAAATAGAAAGACGCACATCTAGATTGCACTTCCACTGACCCTGCACTCCAAATATAACAACCTTTAGATGCAGGTGTGTAAAAATAAGGTTAAAATCGGACATTGTCCACGAAAGGTTAAAATTAAACAGAAAACGGAAAATTCCATTTAGAAGTTTAAAGTTTATTATTAGGAACACGTGGCTGGATATGATGTCATGGGGGAAAGTACGTGACAGAAAAGCGAGAAAGTTCCTGCCTTTGGGAATTTGACGGTGAAGTGTTCAGACGTGGGTTTCGGGTTTCTTCCACTCTACGGATGTTCGGAAGGAAAGATGTAGTTCATCTCGATGAGTCTGTAGTGGAATGGGGACATACATGGATGGTTACATTTAATGCTACTAAGACAGAGCGCTTTTTCTTTTAACAATTATAAGAAACCGTTTCAACCACCGATTGCCATGACTAAAGGCACCCTACCTCAGAGTTCATCATTCAAACTACCCGGTCTAACATTTACAAACATGAATTGGAACAAATGCAGTTAAGATATTGCCAAGGCTACTGCAAGGAAGGTGGGCTCCCTCTATCGAGCTAGAAAACTTCTCACGACTGCCAGAATCGTATATCTCTACAAAGCTACCATTCGCCCATGCATGGAGTATTGTTGTCACATCTGGGATTGTGAACCAACCACTCGTCTCTCCCTCTTGGACAGGGTCCAAGAAAGAGTCTCTAATCTAATAGGTTGAACACTATCTAACAAACTCCAGTCCGTCTCATCGCCACAATGTTGAATCCCTATACCTGTTTTTGCAAGTACTTCAATGGAATGTGATCCGACAAGTGTACTGCACTGGTGCCACCTCTACCTCCCCCGATAAACCGGTTAATCAACAAGATCTCACCCATTTCTACTCCAATAACCTCTTTCCTCGAACTGCCAGCATTTAGAATTCGTTTCCTGTGTTCTTGGCTGTACCTACATGAAGAAGTGTAAATGTAATGTGAACAAGCATCTCGCTGCACAACAACCCCCTACTTAGGATGCCCCTAATTACGAGTAGCCCCTTACGTCTGAGTGGTGTTGTGCCTTGTTTGCAGTGAACAAAGGCAAAAACAAAAAACAATTTGCTGCAAATTACCGTAAGAAGTAAATCCAAATCTCAGAGCAATTAACGGAGTTATTTGGTGTTCTTTTTGAGTGCCATTATTATTCGAACCACAAAGAGAAGAAAGAAGAAATGATGAACATATCTGCGACTGCCTCATCACCAACCACTTCAGAAAGACGAACAGCTGTTTTGTGCCCACAACACAACGCTGGCCAGTTATTTACAATGGCGATCGAAGAACATTCCACACTTCATGAATCGAGGCACGATAAAAAACAAAAACAACAAAAAGCAACAACAGAATCAAAACAACCCCTGATAATAAATACCGTAAACCACTTACGATTTTTGTGAACATTTCTCAGCAACTTTTCAAAGGTTGACTAAAACTAAAGATTATCTAGCAGCATAGAAAAGACTAAAGAGCACAACGGCCAAGTCCAGTATGAACAAATACTTGTTGAGCCGTCCTCTTAAGTAATTAAATTCTGCCCATTCGACACATCGTTCTCAATCCTCTCATAGTATTGTTCATCATCCATCTGACAATCTTATTAACCCTTGTCCTCGAGTGGCTTTTGGTCCTGGTAAGTTCTAACTTATTAGCATAACAACAATAAACAAAAAACGAAACAAACAAAAAAACGCATTGCGTATAATAAAAAAAGTAAGTTACGATATTTTGACCAGCTTCATTTTCTTTTATCGCCATTGGTTTCCCCGATATAATCAAATACTCACAAATGAAAGAGTCGCTATGAAACCGACTGGATTCGAACAATGCGCGCCAGTATCTGTTCTGTTGTCATGATACCATCTTCTCAGGCATTGTCTCCACCTTTGGAGGTAGTATAGTTTTTTTTTTAACATATTTCCACCCAAACAAGGCAGACCGCCACTGTAAGACGTAAGGGTCTACTGAGAAAAAGGGTGAGAGTTTTTTTGTTTTTTTACCATCCCTCATATACTAGCTGAAATTTGCGACCAGAGGGAGCATTTTTCTGCTAGTTTAAATGATGTGAATAAAATTTAATCGCGAAAATATCGTCTGATATGAAACAATGGTCGGCAACTTATGACCCGCGACGCGATTTTGACTCGCTCGCATATACTTAACCTTGATCCCAAGAACAATTTTCCTTGATCTCTCTCTCTCTCTCTCTCTCGATATATGTATATATATATATATATATATATATATATATATATATATATATATATAGGATCAAATATAAACCAAAGTAAAAACTTTTAGTAGATGGAACCTATTGTGAAGAGGATTAGCTCAATATACGAGATAGAGCAATTGTAGAGATATTCTTTCATTTATCACTCTTTTTTCTTCTCTCTCTCTCTCTCTCTCTCTCTCTCTCTCTCTCTCTCTCTCTCTCTATATATATATATATATATATATATATATATATATATATATATATATATATATATATATTCAATATTTAAAAAATAATTTTTATTCACAATTAAAATAACCCGGTTCAAAATTAACTGTATTTCTTGCGTCTTTAGGAAAAAAGATTTTACTGTATGGGAAGATGCAGATTGTAGGCAGGCCGTTATTTTCATAATCTAACAGATAAAGTTATCTTGTCGGATGTTCAAAGTTAGACTCAAACAACATTTGAGCTGACAAATTTATAACGAACCAATCTTCATTTATGAGAAATCACCTGGAAACCAATCACGACGCAAGAAGATTTTTTTTCAAATAAATGAAAACATCCATTTATAATTGTTTTTATTTATTTGAAAAACTATTTCTGCATCGTGATTGGTTTCTATGTGATTTTTCATATTTTCATTAACAGATGCTTCTAATGTAGAAATATTGAATCTAATAACTGTACACGCGTGCGAGCGTTTCTCTACAAAGAGCAGGACATTTAAAACAGTCTCCATTAATATCGGGAGTAGTCGGATGTCTACGACAGGGCGTCATTATATCTCGACAATGAAGAAAAAAAGGAAAAACAGAAAAAAAGTTGTTTATATATCATTGAAAAAGATTTGTTTAGGCCGAAATATTTGATTTATAATAGTTTTCATTTATTTGAAAAAAATCTTTGTGCACCATAATTTATTTCTAAGTGATTTCTCATATTTTGATTAACCGATGCTTCCAATGTTAAAATATTGAATTTAATAACAATTTTCATTTGTTATTGTTGGACCGTATTATTGCCAATATCATAACATAATTAGCTTCAATGTATTTAAAAAATGACTTAGTCCGCCAATATTAAACATTTAAAAATAATCACATAAAAATCAACAAGGGAGAAAACTCATTTTAAATTGAAGAATACAATAGGAAGTTTTTACGATAATTTTAAAAATGCGCAAATAAATAAAATTAAAGACTAAAATAACTTCACTTCATCCCGGGAAACACTCTGTAGATACGGATAGTCTTATACATAAAATAAAATTGATTTACCCTCATTATTTTGTAATCATTAGCCTTTTTACTGCAAGCTACATAAAAAATCTGTTTCGTCAGTTATATAAGGCAAACATTAGTCTGTGTTATTAAAAAATATAAAATTCGCTCAAGTATGAAGTATTGTTGCCAAATCTGGGCTGGTACACCAGCCACTAGGACAGGGTGCAAAAGGAGTCTCTAACCTAATAGGTACTACACTATCTATCAGACTCTAGCCCTTGTACCATCGCTGTGATGTTGAATCCCTGTGCTTGTTTTACAAGTACTTCTACGGAATCTGATCTGATAAACTTACTGCACTTGTACACCTTCAACGTAAATACCTCCGAACAACCAGACTAGCAGCAAACTCGCACCCCTTCACTGTAGATATCCCCAGATGCCGGAAAACTTTATACTCTATAACTTCTTTCCTCGGACCGTTTGCCTTTGGAATTCCCTCCTTGCTCTCTATTTCCCCGACTGTACCGATATGCAGAAATGTAAATATAAAAGTTTAAAAAATAAATAAAATACAAAAATATAATAATTTATTTCCTGAAATTCGAGACCAAGTCCCGGCAAAATTGTCGATCATCTTGAAAAGCACCCTGGCTTGACTAAGTAAAAGTGACGCTAACAAATAAATCTTACAATCAGTAAACGCACGTGAAAATTATATAGATAAGTAAAATAATTTTTTTCTTGCGTTTGTGACAAAGTATCCGGACCCCATGGAGATCGGGTATCTTGGTAACGCGCTAGTATGCATCTTGGTCGTTATGCTATGCCCTGCGTCGAGACGAGGTGAGATATAAAACTAGTATATATTGACGTAGAAACGAACTTATTCAGGCGACGGGACGAGGCGCCAGTTTGTCTCGGTGGGTCGTGTTTGATAGTCAGATCCATTGCCCCCGAAGTTGCCAGATGGGAATTAGAAATTATGAAATTCCATAATCTTAGATTTAATTCTGAAGTGTCAATAAAGCGATATTATTGTTTGGTAGAATGGCGCGTTTTGGAATCACGATTCTGTGAAGGCTGTTTTGACTTGGCAGGGATTTAATTGGGCCTGTCATCGTTAATTACGAGCCAGGCATAGATCATCTCCAGCTGTGTGACAGAATGAGAAAGCGTTTGTTTTGGCGATGACAATGGGCTAGAAAGAAAATTCCATTTATTTTAGGGAAGGGGGGAATGAGGCGCCCGTCCCCACCCCCACCCCCTTGAGAGAGGAAGACACGCAGGAAGAAATATGACGGAGAAGGAGGTGTACGACGATAGACATCTTCAATAAAAGAATGTGCGTTTTTCACGCACGACCAGTAGAGACGAGGGGCGAGTTAGTGTTGGATTGTCGGCAGAGGGAGTCGGACGAACCCCGGCGCGCGCCGATGATGGCGTGCGTCAAAGAAAAGAAAACCGGACGAAATCCCCGCCATCGCCTTTGCCAGTTAATTTGTGACTAAACAACTTCTTGTGTAAAGAATTCGCGCACACAGAGAACTAACGGAATAACTTAGAGAAAACACAACTTTTGCTAAAAGACATTTACGAGTACGGTAGACATTAATCCAATGTAAAATCAATTCTTTTATTTCATTAATAATTACTCTTCTATACAAAAAAACTCCGACCGAGTTGTTGAACATTGTTCTTTTCCTTTTGTTCTGCTTTGAATGATCTTTCGCACCCACAGAGCCAAAACGATAATGAATTTTAACGAACCCTAACCTTTATTATAGACTTTTTATCGTTTAATTATTTTAATTTTTGCATTAATTTAAGCTATAC
>OY744538.1:40745391-40770391 GCA_963556195.1 Sepiola atlantica | reverse complement strand
CATGTCTCCCACTAAAAGTAAGGTTCGAAGGACACCGAAAAGCCGTCATATGTGGAGATATTAAAAATCGGGTATGACTGACCACATATGTAGGGAAAAGAGAAAATCATCTACCCTTATGGGATGAAATAAACATCATAGGCAGAGAAGAACGGTGGAGAGTAAGATGATTAAGAAAAACAGCGCATATGTTGGGCGATAATGACTTTCCAAGTAAACCTAGTATCGAATTTAATACAATATGGGAATCATTAATGATAGAGAATAGATTAAAATTCCATTAATATCAACACAGTTCAATCAATGGAAGGATTCTGCTGACACAATTAAATGATTTAATGAAATAGAAAATAAAGAAAGAGCCTCCTTTATCCAATTCGATATAATGGATTTCTACCCTTCCATTTCGAAGGAATTGCTAATCAATAGCATAAACTATGCCAAGAATTTCGTTGACATTACAGACGAACAAATCAACATAATTTTTGCCTGTCAGAGATCCATTTTGGCAAACAATGGGGATAATTGGATTAAAAAAGATAGTACAGACTTTGATGTCCCGATGGGGGCCTTTGATCCAGCTCAAATAGCAGATTTGGTGGGAATCTATATCATATATATTATCAGTCGAATCGTTAACCCCAATCAAATTGGCCTATATAGAGATGACGGACTGATCATCATACCTAATAGCAATGGCCCTTTAATATCTAGTATGCATAAAAAACTAATTACGGTTTTTAAATATTTAGGTTTGAGGATTGAAGTGACCCCTAATTGCAACGAGGTAAATTTTCTAGACATGACACTAAACTTAAACGAGGGAACATTTCAACCTTTTCACAAAGATAATCATACCCCAATATACATTAACACTAGATCCAACTATCCTAAATGCATTATAAAACAAATTCCTACAACTATTAACACCAGAATTATCAAACTCTCATCAAATAAAAATATCTTTGAGACTAGCAAACACATATATGATAATGCATCAAGAAATAGTGGGTACAATGAAAAATTAATATATACTGATAATATAAACAAAAAATAAACCTAAAAACAGGGGGCGCATATTATCTGGTTCAAACGCCATATTGCCAGCTTTCTAGCCTTAATATCGGGAAGATTATTTTTAAATTTAATAGATAAACATTTTAGAACAACTAATCCCTTAAGTAAAATTTTCAATAGGAAAACTTTGAAAATTAGTTATTCTTGCGCTAAAAATATGGACATCATTATTAATACACATAATAAAAAATATTGAGAACACCGAGTAAGAAAACCAAAACGGGGGGAAAAATGTAATTGTCAGATTAAGAATAACTGCCCACTTAAGGGAAACTGTAACGTCGAAAGCCTTGTATATAAGGCCACGATTTATCCTAAAGATAATACTACTAATAAGAAAGTATACATGCGAATATCCGCCGGGAAGTTGAAACAACGATTCTACGTACACAAACACTCATTTTTAAACCCGGACGTCACCAATAAAACGGAATTAACCAAACATTGGTGGTTCTTAAAAAACAACAATTTAACACCAACTGTTTCGTGGTTCATACTATGTAATTCTAACACTCCGAAAGGATTCAGACATAGATGTCGATTCAGACAAAGATTGGAGTGATATAATATGTAATCGATGCAAACTATTGGAAGGAAATAATATGTAATCGATGAAATAGATTGGCGTGATATAGTATGTAATTAATGAAAAAGATTGGCGTGATATAATATGTAATCGATGGAATAAATTGGTGTGACATAATATGTAATCGATAAAAAAGATTAGTGTGATATAATATGTAATCAATGAAAAGGATTGGCATGATATAATATATAATCAATCAAATAGATTGGCGTGCTATAATGTGTAATATGCAATCAATAAAATACATTGGCGTGATATAATATGCAATCGATAAAATACATTTGCGTGTTATAATATGTAAACGATAAAATAGATTTGCGTGATATAATATGGATTCGATCAAATATATTTGCGTGAAATAATATGTAATCGATGAAATAGATTTGCGTGATATAATATTGTAGTACTATCGTTTTCCGGGGAGTATGGACTAGGTTATCCGCGCCGTGGGGACGTCTTTACTATGGCGATTAGCATCCTGACACTGTACCAAGCTCTCCGGGTGGCAACGATAGGCACATCCCTTTTAATGATAGGGTTAATTATACCCGGCTGTCTGGCTGAACGGGTACTTGGTCGGTTTGCAGGGCGGCGCCATTGGACTGGCTGCATTAGGCTGGGCTCATTAATTCTTTCCTGAGAATTAATCATCTGCTGAGACAATCTGCTTCTGGAAATCAAGGCTTGTAATGATGCAACAACACATTACTTTATATATCAAAAATATAATTTTATTATATTTCAAAAAGAAACATAATTAGAAACTCGCAAAAATTCAGCATGTAAAAAGCGCGTATATCGCATGTTGATTCCAAAAGCCGACTAAAAATATCTCTTCGCCGTAGACTAAGCTAGAGAGAGAGAGGGGGGGAAGAGAGAGAGATGATAGAGAATGCAGAGAAGACAGTCGTAATTGTTCTGAATTTAAACCTATCTCGGTGACAGTCGATTTGACCCCTTGAACCCGGCTACTGGCAGTGTTTGATTGTTTATAGTTAAGTCGTAATTCAACGTGTTTTACGAGATGACATTGTTTTCAGTGCAGAGCTGTTACGATCGTACTCGTCACCCCGCAAGGGGGTCATCCAAATCTGGTAAAAGGGTTTTAAAATGTAGAGGAGCAACAGCAATATGTAATTGATGAAATAGATTTGCGTGATATAATATGTAATCAATGAAAAATATTGGCGTAATATAGTATGTAATCGATGAAAAAAATTGGAAGGAAATAATATGTAATCGCTGAAAAGGATTGCCATGATAAAATATGTAATCGATGAAATAGATTGGCGTGATATAATGTGTAATCGATGAAAAGGATTGTCGTGATATAATATGTAATCGATGATAAAGATTTGCGTGATATAATATGTAATCGATGATAAAGATTTGCGTGATATAATATGTAATCGATGAAATCGATTGGCGTGATATAATATGTGATCGATTAAATTGATTTGAATGACCTTTTCATTATGTGAATAACACAGATTGAAAAATTCTGTACTTCTCTCGCCAGGAAAAATCAAATATTAATTTGACAGATACAATGTTATTTAGGTCTGTTGGCAAGAAATACACAATATAATTTTATATAGTAGATCAACAAAATTAAAGGATAAAGTAATATACCGACTCACTATTCGCCTTAAAAATATTTATTGTACTTTCAGTATATGAGCACAGACGAATCTCGTTTGTACTACTATATGTATCAAGTGTTTTTTTTTCTGAAAGGAGTTTTGTTTGCTTTTCTTTATTTCTTTGTTTATGAGCATTAAGAAACGCCGAATTACTACGAGTACTTTGAAGTAAGGCAGCCGAGCTATCAGTTTTAGCCCAAATGTACCCCAAATAAAAGGGTATGAAAACACTTCTTCATAAATGGCCAGTAACTCGATACGGAGGTCATATAAAATATGTATAATGATCTGCGATAGAATGAAGAGTTCCCGGTGAGAACCTTTATTTTTCTTTTCTTGTATGACTATTAAGATATGGGAAAATGGCATATTCTATTTCACAAAGGTTGGGGGAAGAGGAAATGGGGATTTTGTAATGGATTACCACGTGGATTATTAGATCTATCCACTCGGATCTTAAACGCATTCATTTGCATTGCGATACAAATGAGAGAAAGTAGATGCATAATATTTTACGAAGATTCCACTTTCTACGCATGAAAAGACACCATTGCATTACTGTGATCGTCCATCGAGACTTTCGTTTTAAGGAAAACACTGGAAAAGAAACTCAGATACAAAATGCAACCCCGTTCTTCAGTGGATGTTGTGATGGTATATATATATATATATATATATATATATATATGTACATACGTATATATATATATGTATACATATATATATAGATACATACATATATATACAGGGTGGGCCAAAATAAGGGTCCTATCTTTAAATTTGAATAACTTGAATTTGAATAACTTCCACAAAATAAAAGTTAAACTCACCAAACTTTATGTGTGTGTAGACTGACCCTTCCGAGATTTTTTGAAATAAACAAAACAAATTTTAGCTGAAAAACACTTCTTAAAACTTACAAAAACTAAAGTATTGTTTTTTACACTGTTTTGAGTTTTTTAAGCAAAAATAATGTTTTCTAAATGAGGGTACGTTCCTTAGGGCTAATACGGCTCATGCTTGCTTCGAAAGGGGTCCTTTACTTATTTAAAAAAAAAATAAAAAAATCAATAAATAAAAAAGTTATGAATTTTTAAAAATAGGACCCTTATTTTTGCCCACCCTGTATATGCAGTATCTACAATAAGTGAGTAGACCCAACGAATTTTTTACTTTTTACTTCATAGAACTTTATTTAAATTTTTCGTAGGATTTAAATGAACATTTAAATATGCATAAGCGTTAAGGTTCGAATTTGTTGTTTATTACAAATAATAGGAAAAAAATCCATAAAGTCACAGTAAAATAAATGAGTACACAGTTATGAAAGTCACTTATCATGAATAAATATGTACTCAATTAGCTATAAATAGCAGAACTTTCTGTTGACACCTTTTTATTGTACCCTAATAGATAACCTAAGGCATTTTACCGGCTTTTTGCTTACATTCCCCTGCTATTGCTTGGATCTATTGCTACCAAAGTTCTTTTCATATTATTCTTGGAAATGGCTCCTCATGGCAATGAATTAGATGAAAAAACTCGTGAAACTATTGTTAATTTATTCAGGAGTTGTCATTCATATAAGGAAATTAGTGACAATGTAAATATCAGCCGAAATACGGTAGCAAAAGTTGTTCAACGGTACAAAAAAGCTGGAACCGTCAAAAATGGTCGCCGTTCCGGTCGACCAAATAAGTTTTCTGATCGAACTAAGAGGCACATCAAACAACTAATAGAGGTAAACAGACGTCGGAGTGCTGCTAGCATCGCAGAAGAAATTTTGCACAGTTTAAACGTAACTGTGAGTGCTCAGACAGTGCGAAACATTCTCAATGAAGACGGGTTTAAAGGCTGCATGCCCCGGAGGAAGCCCATGCTTAAAACTTCTCACAAAAAGAAGCGCTATGAATTTGCTAATGAACATAAAGACAAAGACATACAGTTTTGGGACAAAATCCTTTGGTCTGATGAGACAAAAATAAATCTATTCGGATCAGATGGCGTTAAGCGTGTGTGGCGACGAAAAAGGGGAAGCTTACAAGGATAAGTGTGTCGTGCCAACTGTAAAGCATGGAGGTGGGAGCTTAATGATTTTGGGGTGTATGAGTGCCAAAGGAGTTGGACGACTTGCTTTCATCGAAGGAAAAATGGATGCCAAACTATTGCCAGATATTGGAGGAAAAAATGTTACCAAGTCTAACAAGTGTTGGCAGACGTGGAGTTTTACAGCAAGATAACGACCCTAAGCACACGTCTCGGGCTACGAAGGCGTTCTTAGACAGTAAACGGGTGAATACCTTACCATGGCCGAGTATGTCACCTGATTTGAACCCAATAGAGCATTTGTGGGAGCATCTGAAACGGAAAATTGAAGGGAAAAATCCGAGAAATAATAACGAACTGAAGGAGGTCATCAAGTGTGAATGGAACGTAATTCCGGCAAACACATGTCAGAAACTAGTCGAATCAATGCCTATGAGGTTGTCTGCTGTTCTTGATAATAATGGAGGCCATACAAAGTATTAAAATTAAGATTATTTGTTTAAAATGCTCATGTGTACTCACTTTTTGTTACTTGTTTCAAATGTTTTTGTTCAATTTTTTTGCATTGAAAATATATTTGTTTCTTCATAGTTTATAAAGCTATTAAACCACTACATGGCTATGTCCACATCGAGTTTCATTTAAATCCTACGAAAAATTAAAGTTCTATGAAGTAAAAAGTAAAAAATTCGTTTGGTGTACTCACTTATTGTAGATATTGTGTATATATATATATATATATATATAAGTTATTAGTATTTAATGTATCCACATACAATTTTATAAGGAGATATAACTTTTTATGTATCAATTTTCAGTATTTACTTCAACAGTGCTCGATACGTAAGTAGAGCTAGGTATTAAGCTATAAAAATATATTTATGGCAATCAAGCTACACAGAGGCTCCCGCGTTTCACCCCCCCTGGGGGGAATCTTCAGGCTAAAATGCATGGAGTTATTTTTGCCGGGTGTTTTTATATACACGGCTTGCTAGTTAACCAATCAGATTCTTTGTTGGGCTTCCCGCGAACAAAGGCTTTGTTGGTGTCACTCCCTATATCTTGTTATCAATGGATATGCCTATATCCTGTTTCACCCTATTTCACACACACACACACACACACACACACACACACACACACACACACACACACACACACACACACACACACACACACACACATATATATATATATATATATATGAAATACAATTTTGTTTAAGAAATCGATAAGATGCCAAGATTTATTTTTATATAATGAATAAAATATTTCGGACGGTTATCTGTCTTTTTTTTTCAATGAAATTAAGAATCCGACATTGTTATATATTTTTTTTGAATATTTCTCCACGCCAACTGTTTGGGAGCGAACTCCCAACGGCGACGCTCTCTTTGCTGTAATGTGAAGGCAGTGTAGTGTCGAGATTGTGTGATGGTAGTACACATAGTAGTAGTAAAACTTAGCGTCGATACGCTGATAGGTAATAATAAACTTCACAGGAGGATACTTCACCCTACAAGTAAACCCTGACCAAATATTCAAAATAACATAGTATTCGAAGCAAAAATAAGATCTACCCCGTTTTGCTACATGCCTATACGAGGAATGGTCCACCTTCTCCTAGTGATGTTACTTCAAGTAACAGCGCTTAGCTTGATAGTCAACCAGACCAGATGATTTATTGTCCTGGAATCCGGTAAAACCAAGAAACCGCAAGAAAAATATACTACAACATATTCAACTGGTGAATTGAGCACAGAAAATTTAATGTTCTTATCCTCTTTACAAACTAAACGCTTTACATGTAAATGAGAACTTTAAGGGACCACTCGAATATCTATGTATCTCATATAGAGATCAAGTGTTAGTCCCAGGAAAAGACCCATTGATTTCTGAGGACTTCGACTGAAGTAAAATTAAACAAAAGATAAATATACATATATATATATACATATATACATATATATATACAAATATATATATATATATATATATATACAAATATATATATATATATATATATATATATATATATATATATATATATATATATATATAAATGAAGGAGAGTGGAAAGGAATTAGAGAAAGCAAAAGCCAAATCAAAATTCAATTCAAAAGTTCAAAGCAAGGTATATTCCGCAAAAAGGCAATTTATTTCTACCTGCTCTATCCTGGATATTGAGCTGTATACTCTTCACAATAGGGTTTTACCTTTCCTAAAAGTTCGCTTTTAGTACACCTCTTTATATATATATATATATATATATATATATATATATATATATATATATATATATATATATATATATATATATATATATATATATATATATATATATATACATACATACATACATACATACATACGTACATATATATGTATGTGTGTGTGTATATATCCGGTTCTCGTTAGATCACCGCAGTTAAGCAACGTTGAGCCTGGCCAGTACTAAATGGGTGACCATTTGGAAACACCAGGCGCCGTATGTGGACTGGAGAGGATATGGGCACTACCAGGTTTTATCATACCAGCAGAAAAAGTTAGGACATATAGAGTATCTGCCTGACTCCCCGAGAACGTCATGGGAAAACAACAACAACAACAACAACAACACTCACACACACACATATATATATATATATATATATATATATATATATATATATATATATATATATATATGGTGCCCCGAAAGTCACTGCCACTAACTACTAAATTCAGAAGTCTTATAGCAAATTCTAGTCTTTGCTCATAATCTTGAGACTGAACCTGCTGGACAAGCTGAATTTTGTATGGAAACATGCCCATGTCATGCAACATCATATATAAGGAAGGTTCGTACAACTCCCAACTGTCGGGATCTTTTTCTGATTGAAATTGTTGGATCTTCTTCCAGACTTTGCTCCAATTCTTCCCGATTGTTATCAGTTCTTACTGAACGAGACATTCCGGATCTCGGGAGGTCACATGCTGCACCTTGTTTTTGAAAACGGCTTATTATGGCTTTAATGGCATTTACACTTGGCGCATCTCTTGTGTTAAAATGTCGTCGGTAACACCGCTGGGTTTCTGAATTTAGCCCATGTGACTAAATATACAATGTGGTGTCGTTCCTCAGTGTTATATTTGCTCATGATAACGTCGGAAGTATAGTTTCAACTACTCTTCAAAATGAAAATAAAAATATTTGAAAACAAAAAGTTATATATTTTTTCAAGTGTTAGTGAATTTTGTGACACCCTATATATATATATATATATATATATATATATATATATATATATATATATATATATATATATATATAAATATATATATATATATATATATATATAAATATATATATATATATATATATTTATATATATATATATATATATATATATATATATATATATATATATATATATATATATATATATATATATATATATATATTGTTATGGACCGACTACGACGTGTAACGCCAGGAAACGCGTTAACGCCTGGCATAAACGTAATATTTTCCCAGATTCAAAAAGGAATAAAAGAAAGGTGAAAGAGATGATTATCCGTTCTCGAACTAGATTTAAGAGAATATGACAGTAAACAAAAACCCTGAAGGAACAAGAATAACACAAAGGATTGCATAAAAATAGGTTGTTTATTAACTGAGAATGTAGGCGAAATAAACAAAATTATAAAAAAGTAATAAACGAGGAAGAGAAATAAAATTGATTTGGAATAAATATAGTTTTTTAGGGAGGACCAAGATGTAAGAATATTAAAATATGAGCCTGAAGGAGACTGTTTTGGTTTTGGGGAAAAGGGGGTTGGAAGATTAAATTAGAATAAGTTCATAAACATAACATATGCATGGGAAACTAAATTGTTCTTGAAATGGATGGAACAAAAGATTTCGGTAATTGAAACAAGTCAAAGATTACTTAGCTTTTGGTAAGATATGTCGTGGTTGATTCGGGAAATAGATGAAATGATTTTTATAAGGGAGTCCTCGGAAGAATAGAAATTTCTTTACAATTTCTTGAATCTCGGCTTTGGTTGAAAGATATGTAGCTTGTTTGAGGTGATGATATTTAGAGAATTGATGGAAGATGTTTGTGGTTTTGAAAAGCTAATTCTTTGCAGCAAAACCGGAGTCGTCAGGTGAGAAACTCAAACTATCAATTCATTTTCCAACATCTGAATATATCATGTGGCACTCGCCATAACATATATGGGGTTTCCGATAGTGACGTTTGGTCTCAATGGGTAAGGTCAAAATTGATTCCATTTTAGCAAGCGGTGAATAATGTATGTTACTTTGAAGTTGGTGACACCGTGTCACCTACTTTTAGGGGAAATTATTAAAATTTCCTTTCTCCATAAATTTGTCTAAAAGTAGTGCCGACATATTGAATGTTTAAAGATAGGCAGGAAAATGTTAATCCACTTTCCTTCAACCCTTATTTTTTTTCAAACAGAAGGGTAGATATTTTGGGGTAATTTGATATCTTGTTAAGGAAATGTTGGTACTTTAGGATAATTTGATACCTTGTCAAGGAGGGGGAATATATATCTATTTCTTAAACGAAAAGCTTAATTACAAGCTTCAACAAAAGAATCTTATTTCTATGAAATTCTCAATATGCGACAATATATATATATATATATATATATATATATATGAAGCTCCCTCCCTGGGTAGAGCTTATTTGTAAGGATATCGCCAACTGCTATTAGTTTAAGGCATAGCTAATTAGGTAAAACTAATTCGAGCTCCCGGCACTTGCAATGTTTACATTGAGATATTTTTTACATTCAGTCAGTGTCGTATGATGGCAGGGGTAGTATCGTCGACTGTCAGCTCGACGGTTGAGTTTCAATCCCGGCTTAAGGCACTAACTGGTCTAGCCGCACTGATGAGCTGTGATTCAGCGAAACAGTCTGTATGTGGATGACTATATATATATATATATATATATATATATATATATATATATATATATATATACATACATTAGCGGAAAAGTATAATACCTCAAGAAATTCTCCGCTCCAGCATTTAACTATTGGATTATTTGCTATTTATGGTTGTCCAGTGCGAACGCAGACCCCACGAAGTTAATGTAAAACATGTTTTGGGGGAGGGGGCGAGCTTGTCGCCTAGGCTTAACAAAAGGCATATACCTTTTTCGTTGGGCTGTAATTGTAGATATAGGTGTAGTGCTAGTTAAAAGAAGTTTCATTGTGGCATAAGTCGTGTTTCTTTGGATGCGTCGTCTATTTCTCTTTGGGCGTTTGTTTTGTTGTGGTCGTTGTTATTTCCAACGAGGTAACGGCGACATGGGTTGCCACCCCACCCCCACCCCTCCCCATAAAACTGTGTGCGTGTGTTTTGTCATCGAGTAACTGCTCATATTGGAATCAGTTAGTTCCAATAGCCGTAAAGAGAATCGGTTTCAAACGAGCGGGAATCCTTCTCATTGGTATAAGATTCACAAATTCGATCCTGTTTCTTAGTTAAAAGTTTTTATTTCGGGATCTCGTGCTGTTTTTGTGCAAACGTCAGCTATTGGTGTGAGTGAGCCCCCTCTTTCACTCGGTACAGGCAGGGAAAGAAGTGTGGAGAAAAGCAGATGAAAGTGTAAGTCGAACGAACGGAGAAAAAAAGAAAGTAGTTTATACAAAGTAGTACCCTTTTCACATAAGCCCTCGTCGCTTATCTACTTAGTAATACATTAAAGGATTGTGGTAGAGATGTGCATTGGCCAAGACTATATATTTTTGAACTATGCTATTCAGAGCATGACGTTTTCAAATTCTTATTCTCTTTATTAGATAGTTATATCAAGAGCTCTTACTGTTGATTTAAAATATAATATTAACTACTTAGTTTAATTGTACTCTTTTTTTCTCTTTTTGCTTTCTCTCATTTCAGAAAAAAACACACACATTTTTACGAATTGAACATTTTCCACTTTATTGCAACTTGCAGGTTTGCTTAAACTTATACTTTTAAACTGCTACCACCAATAAAGCATATCTTTTTTTATCGGTTGTGAGCCTAAGCAGGGGGTAATGTAACAGTTACATATTTCTTTTTATGTAAGCTAATGTTTCTACGCGGAGTGATTGATCTATTGTCCAATGAAAATACGTTGCGTCGGATGCATTTCCGTTGGACTACTTATACATTTTAACGACATCTAGTCGGTTGAATTTAAGATGTCAACCCAAGCGGACATGAAGCGCGCCCCGTCCAACTCACAGAGACATGGAGGCCTTATTCAACATTTGGGCAAAGGTGCAGTATAGTTAAAAAACAGAAAAAAGGGTGAAAACAAAAACAAATATTCAACAAATAATTGTTACCAAACGATAAGTTACTTTTTATCCACCTGCATATTTTTGTTTTGTTTTAAATGTTTAAAAGCGTTTTTATTTCAATATACAATGTCGTTCAAACCGTCTTTTGTTAGAGTGATAATCCAAAATGGCTGCTGACACTTTCCAGAAATCACCGAAGTCTAATTACTTCTTTTTCGTCATTTTCTCCATTCAATTAGGTATACAAGTATATGCTATTGGGTTTGGAGCAGTTATTTGTTGTACATTTGTTTGTTTTCTCAGCCCAAAAGATGGAATGTAACTTTAACCATAGATGATTCGAACGAAATGTTATATTCAAATGAATAAACCTTAAAACTCTTTCACATGCAAAAATTTTTTTAGGTAGGTAGAAAAGTAACTTTGCTTGCGTTTTATAACAGTTATTCGTTGATTTTTTTAACTCTTTTTTCGTTATTAACTATAATGTATCTTTGCCAACATTAGACGTAAAATCTTTCCTTAAACTCTTTCCTTTGTTTGTTGGACGAAGACGTGAAATAACGTTGATAAACTATGTAAGAATAGACTTTGTCATTAATTTACCTTTTGCCCAAACGTCTTTATTCTACAGGGTAAAAATAAAAACGGATCAAATAAATGCATAAAGAAATACAAACACATCCAAAGCCAAATAACAGGCAAAGAAATGAAAAATAAACAAACAAACAAACAAAAAGAATGAAAAAGAAGTAAATTGAGCAAAAAAGAGTCAAGGGCGAAGAACAAATGTATCGCACTGAATGACATCCGGTCCTTTCAAATTTGTAAGGACAAGAGAAATCTAACACATAGCTCAGTAATCATTCAAACAGTTGAAGGCCAACAGGTATATATTCTCTACCGATTGTTCAAACCTTTTTTTTAATAATAATAATAATAATAATAATAATAATAATAATAATAATAATAATAATAATAATAATAATAATCTAAGACGCCTTGCAATAAAATAATAATAATAATTATTATTATTATTATTATTATTATTATTATTATTATTATTATTATTATTATTATTATTATTATTATTATTATTATTTCATAGTAGTTTCAACTTTCAGATGTTTTTAGTTGGATATTTCTTTTTTTAACTGCCATTATCTCAAAATACAGTATTCTTAAAGAATACACTGTGTAGTTTCTTTCTAAATAATTTTAACCCTCTCTCTTGTAAGCTTTTATTCTTTTTTTCACCCCAGTTCTTAGTATTTCCTCTCTTTTCACTTCACGAAGAAGAATTTTATTACTTTAAAAATATATATTTATATAGACAACCTTCTATATTCACAACATCTTCAACACTAAGTAGACCTCGACTATCTTCTTTTCTAGATAGATACAATCGAACTGAATCTTCTTTCTTTGCAAAACCTCCATAAATTATAAGCATTTTCCGTTTTTTGATATCCAAACATTTTAATTTATCTACATTCCAGTCAAGTATACCAGCAGTATATTGAATGATAGCATATATTGTATTTCGACTGTGGAGCTGTAACTTAAGAATAATATTTACTCTTCTGTTGAACTCAGCTGTGCCCTGGTTTTTCATTTACTTGTTTTTAATGTTATCTGCCTCCAGTATTCCAAAGTATTTGTCGCCCCTCTCACTGTCTACATTCTTTATCAGATCTGTTGTTGGGAGTTCAAGGTCATCTGAGTGGACAAGTTTACCTCTTTTTATAGCAAGAATGGCACATCTTGTGATGCCAAATTCCATGTGTATGTCGTCATTAAATAATCTAACCGTATTCATTAGGGTATCAAGTTGGTTTTAATTATTTCCAAAATCTTTAAAGTCATCCATGAATAGTAAGTAGTTGACTGTCGGAAGTCCTTTCCCAAGTCTATAACCTGTCTTCACATTTGGATCAAACTATTGACAAAAAGCAAAGGAGAAAGACTATCAGCCTGTAAAATCTTGCTCCTGATTTTCACTTTACGTAATGCAACCTCTCTTGAAGTTAAATTGGTTTCCCAATTCTTCATGCTATTCTTTAAAGCTGTTTGAATGTTGAGGACTATTCAGAAAATCTCCAAACATATTTTTATTCATTAAAGAGGCACAATATCAAATGCTTTCTTATAATCTATCCACCCCATGGCAAGATTAGTAGTTGTTCGTTTGCAGTTTCTCAGGATTATTTTACCGATCAGAAGCTAATCTTTGGTACCATGTGACCTTTTTCGGCCAAATGACCATAAATACTTTCAGACAATATGCTATGGAAAAGTTTTCTAAGTGATTGGTCTAAAGTTTGTTACTTCACCCCTATTTGTCAGCCACCCAAGGAAGCTACCTGTCGTCAAACAGCCATTTATCATTGCTGCAAGAAGTAGGTGAAGAACCGGAAGGTTTTTTAAACCAGTATCTCTGGACACCGTCAGGTTCAGGTGCTTTCCAATGTTAAAGCTTTATGACTCTCTCCATCAGCATCTCAACGGTGACTATTATATCCGTTTTTCGTTCTACTCTAGAGGACACCGCTCTTTCAATATCTTTGATCCACACTGCATCATCTTGATGTTTTACTTCTTTTTCTCAAATGCCTTTCACTAGATTGGTCAGACTCAGGTATAACGTCATTCCCTCTTTCAATCTCTTCTTGTTGTTCAAAAAGGAGTTCTAGTTATTCTCGAACAGTCTGTTTTGCTGATACTACTCAATTCTGTGGCTGTAACGTTTAAGTTTGGTAGTCTTGGCAACGACACGCTGTTTCAGTTCTTCAATTAAACACTTGAAATCTTTTCGGTGTATGTAAAATTTACGGATTAGTATTTCACAAGCACTCTGACTTTTGAGTTCGCCATTTCCGACAGTTTGCACTTTACTTAAATCATTTCTAAGTTGTGTTATCTGATCTTTTGAACGTTTCCCCCACCAGGGCTCTTTCCTTTATCTTTTTTCTGTTTTTCTATTCCGAGTAGATTTGACACAGTATTGGCAGCAGCTTTAATAACTTTATTACACTGATCAAGATTATTTACTAATAAAAATGACAAGACTTCATTTACTTTGATGGTGGCAGTTAAGACTTTTCTATTGACAAATCTCAGGTTCGGCGACTGTTCTAAATAGCCAGCTCTTAGCTTCTCGTCTAATAATCTGAAAATATCAATATCGTCTTCTGTCATCCCACGTTTTATCATATGTTTTACGCTTGCATCTGTGGAAACAGTCTGATTACCATGAGTTACAATATTTTTTCTCTCAGAGTTTGTTGTTGTTTCAACCCTAAACTTTTCTTCAACTACATTAAGTTTATTTATCGCCACAAGCTCGTCTAAGTCTTCTCCCTCAATTTATTTTTTTAGTTCTAGGAAGCTTTTGGCCCTTCCTAACGCTATAAAGCGGATATATACAGTCTCACGACTGACTTATGTTTTCTTCTTATTATTACCCCCCCCCCCAAAAAAAAATAAAAAATATAAGGCACCGGCAGCAAGTTGACACACATATACATACACAAGTTACGGCTACATCTTCATAAAAACACTGAAAAATGCGTTTGGTCAACCAATTCCTATTTCAGTCACGTAAATTATTTAAAGCTCTCAGCATTCAAGCGGATGTGAATAATTTCTCCTCCCTTCACCACCACTAACAACAACAGTCGCGATGTTCGCTGTTAATATTAGCAGCGGTAGTAGTTCTCCTTTTCCTATCTCCACCGACAACATGAGACGTTTGCTCTTCTCGTTAACAGTAACAGTAGTTCACTGTTCAGCTTACGTCAGCAGCATGATTCGGAATATAACCAACACAATCCGGAGATAAACGACACGCGAACGACGTGACGTCCAAAACAAAACTGGCTTCTCGAGCAAAAAAAATCTCTCTTTTTATTCAGTCATCTCGGACTGTCATCAGTGCCTATTTTACACAATTACAACTCTCGCCTCGTAATTAAACGGTTTTAGGTTCGCACCCGCGTGCGGCCACTGCTTCTCTATAGCGGACACACACTAGTCATTGCTGCTTATCCCTCGATTTCTCCGCACCGTCATTGCAAACACATATACCATATTTATGCAAGGTCCCTATCGGCTTATTTTATTTTTTATTGTTTGTTAGTTGAGTAGCAAAATAGGGTTTTACATGGTTCTTCCTTTTTTATTTACAACAAGAATGTCCGCAGATTCTTGATGAATATATGCATAAAGCATTTGCTAATATGGCTAATTCCGTGAATGTATTTTGTCGTTGCACAAGAAAACACGCGGTATGTACACTCCATTATGCGTGCGCGCGTGAAACACACTCTTTTGAAGCATGTGTGTGACTGTTGTTGTTTTATTGCTAAGTGAAACACGCACGTGTCCGTTGCCAGACTAACTCGTAATTGTTGTTGAAACGAACTTATTTTACAAAGTTACTCTATGTGGTGGCGTTTATTCATACAACTTCTCAGCCAGATAGTTAACAGTAACATGTTCTATTTTTAATAGACTCTTGGCAGGTGTCGAGGTCGCGAACCCGAGGCACTATTTTCGCAAAACACTACCAAGGGCTGTTCGTCCAGACTTGGACCCCTTCTTCGTCGAAAAAAATAGATAAATCTCGACACACGGTGCTTGTGTAAAAAAAAAACAGCACACGGACAGTGAGAAATTCTGGGATTCGGCCTACCCTAAGTGAATCCAACAATTCCTTGAGGAATCGCTTCACATCTAAAAGGAAAACTATTGTTTTACACGAACTTTAAACAGGGCGAGTTTTAAGTCCCGCAAATACCCTTTTTTGCAATACAACTTTTTTCTCATTCTCTTTCCTCTTCTTTTTTTTTCTTCTCCGGATATCCAAACATTTGAATCGCAAAATTGGTTGTGTTCTTTTTCTCTCGGCATCGCCACGAGAGTATTCCTTCATTCCTTCAGCATGTATCTATAAATTTAAATTGAAACATAAAAATCCGTACAGTACTTTGAAAACAACAAAACAAAATACAATTCTGAAATGGGTGGATAACACACATGAATGACATTAATATGGTAAGTAATCTGTATCCTATCGGCACTCCCGTCTTTTCTCATATGTGGAAGCATTCGAAACACGACCCGATAACGTAAATTGTTGTCAGTTCGAGTGACTCTGAAACAAGTGCTGAGGAAATGTTTAAGCAAATGACTAAAACGCCCTCTACAATTTCGATAAGTTTTATCCATTATTGTTCGTTAATTGAGTAGAGAGCTTTACAGGGTTCTTTCTTTTTCTTTACAATAAAAACATCCAATGAACATGTGCGTAAGGTATTTGCTTGTATAGCTATATTCTCTTTTTGTTTCATTTTACTTCAGTCGAAGTTCTCAGAAAGCAAGGGGCCCCTTCCTGTGGCTAACACTTGATCTCTATATGAGATACATAGATATTCGAATATTCTATTAAAATTCTCTTTTATTTCTCAAAGGTTGAGTTAGTAAACAAGTTAAGGACATTAATTTTGCTCTCTTTGATTGACTAGTTAACTATGTTATAGTACATCTTTCGTGTGGTCTCTTGGTCTTACCGGATTTCGGGACAAGAATTCATCTAGTCTGGTGGAGTATCCAGCTACGTGGTGTTACTTGAAGTTACATTACTAAGAGAAAGTGCACTATTCCTCGTATGAGCAAGTGTATAGTCGTACTAAGGGAATCTTTTATGTACTACGAATACTATGTGAAGCGAAGGAAGAGCAAGACTTCACAGCAAGAACAGCGTTTATTAAAATTAACAATTAGAATAACATTTAATTAACTAGTTTTACGTTCGTGTGAAACAAATATTCATAGAATAGTTCATTTTTGGTATTATGTAATTCTTGGCTTAGGCAGAGAAAGTGTGTTGAGTGTACACAAGTTTTGAGAAATGTCTCTCTCTATATATATTTCCTAGTGCTTGTGAGAGATACCGAAATTGTGTTTATATGAATGCGAGCGTGGAAAGTTTGTTTGTCTGTTCGTGGCAATGTGATAATATGTGACTGTTTGAAGGAATAGTTATTTGTTTCAGGAGGCAATAAGAATCGTGTACCCCCTCCTCGATCGAACCGAGGGGGGGGGGGACAACGACCTCAGCGTGTGCTATCGCTTGTATCTTTCACGAGATTTCCACTTCTTCCATCTCCGAGACGAAGAAAGGGTATCGGTCAACACAGAAAGAGGGAAAAGGAGTTGTAATAAAGCGCCATTTGCTTTTTGATATCCGCTTGGCCCTTTGTAACTCCTGTTACAAAGCCAAGCGGTCCTAGGAAAGAAATTGTTAAAGAAGAAAATGTTTCCAGCATCTAGGGACCTCTACAGTGAACGGGCGTGGTTTTGATGCTTGTCGGTTTGATCAGGGGGATTTATGTTGAGACAGGTACAAGCGCGGTAAGTTCGCCGGAGCCCATTCCGTGGAAGTACTTTTAAAACAAGCACAGATATGTAACAGTGTGGTGATTGGGACAGGGCTGAAGCTTGGTAGACAGTGCGGGACCTGTTAGGTTGGAAATGATTTTTTGCACCATGTCAAAGAGGGAGAGGCTAGTGGTTGGTGCACCAAGGGTTATCTATAAATCTAAATTTAAATATGGTAACGCATAGGGTTAGTGATAAACACAGGACAATCAGTAGAATAATGGGTGGATAACACACATGTTGACATGGATATGATAAGTAATCTGTATCCTATCGGCCCTCCCGTCTTTTCACAAAAGCGGAAGCATTTGAAACACGATCCGATGCCGTAACTTGTTGTCAGTCCAAGTGACTCCGAAATAAGTGTTGAGGAAATGTTTAACAAATGAATAAAAAAAAAACACCCTTTACAATTTGGATAAGTTTTCTAAATTATTGTTTCTTGGTTCAGTAGCGCAGTAGAGTTTTGCATGGTTTTCCCTTCTTCCTTTGGATAAAAATGTCCACCGATTCCCAATGAATATGTGCGCAAGGCATTTGCTTAACGGCGGCGTCACTTCCGTTCTAATCGTCATCTGTTGACTCTCTCTTTCTTTCTCTCCCCCTCTCTATCTACCTATGTCTGTATCTGTCTCTTTGCTTCACAGTCTGCTCCTAACCAAAAGACCAAGGAGTTAACATGTTGGTGGTAGTGATGATGATGATGATGATGATGATGATGATGATGATGATGATGATGATGATGATGATGATGATGATGATACTATATAAAGCAAAATAATAACGTAAAGTACTAAAAACGAACTTTAAAAAAATCCTATTTGAAAAAATAATTTAATTACGAAAACACATCCACCAGAATGCATTTCGGTTTCTTCGTAAACAAGTCAGGTATTTTAATCTTTTTCTAATATCTGAAAAAGATTTTTTTTAAAGAATGAATTACTTTATAATTCTCAGCAATCCCTTATGTAGTAAAAGATTAAAAGTTGTAGAAGTTATTTGCATCCAAGAAATTTAATGAATAGGAATTAAAACTGTATCCTCTTTGTAAGATATCCACGGCAAGACAGTTTATTTTCCAAAACTTTCCATATGTGGAATACGTTACCCGGGGATTGCTACCCCGCGGGCTACAACATTGTCGTCTTCAAATTCACTGTCAACAAATACTAGTCATAAACCGTTCCCATAAGTAATCAAACATTGTTCATTTAATTCATTATTTTCAATCTTCTCATAATATTCTTCACCGTTCAACTGACAGGTGTAGCAGTCGCCTCCTCCTTTCAAAACATAACTACACCGATTTGCCGGTAGGTGGCGCTTTATCACCGACAGGTGGCACTGTAAAGCGACACCAGAGTTATCTGCCCTTCTGACTATAAAAATCGTTGCAAACGGAAAATCCAGCTCTTCCTCACCGACCTGCCTCGGCAGGCAGACGCTGACACTAGCGTTCCGTTTCACTCTTCTCTGGTCGGCAGAACGACGCTAATACACTAGCGTTTCGTCTCACGCTTTTCTTCTCAACCAGCATAACAACTACCAACACACGTGGGCAAACAACGGTAAGAGTTTCTCAACTCGTTTTCTTTGCGTACGGCTTTCAAAGACTTTTCCTACGCCGGATTCATTTCTTCTTATACCTTTTCAAGAACTGTTTTTCCATCGACACACATGCATACATCACACACTTCACCATTCCACGTACACACACGTTCAATAAACGTTATTTGAACTACTTCATTTTTGTTTATTAATTATTACTCCGTCTTTGCATGCAAGCATTGCTTGATTCAACTTTACACGTTTATAATCGGGGGAACACGACCGCTCGATCCTAACAATTGGTGACCCGACGTGCAAGCTTTGTTGTATGACGGAGTAATTAATTTCGTACTAAAAAAAAAAAAAAAATATATATCATTTCTCGTTTTTTTTCTTTCGTGGTGAAACGAATTACGCATCCATCTTTTTCCTTTTTTTTTCTACCCACGTGGTAGAAATATACAAACAAACAAAAAAAAAGAAGCCACCGTCTCCATTTTTCCTGGCCACGCGGAAATACCCAAACAAAGAAAGACAAACATTTCTCGGCTCTTCCCGAGTATAAAACAAATTACAATTTCATTTTTTCTTCTCTTTCTCCACATGTCGGAAAAATATATACAAAGAAAAAGACAAACTTTTTTTTTCTTTTTCGACGAACAAAATGGACCTTACAAGACGCCACTTCCTTTGTTTTGAACACGTGGAGATAAAAAGAAAACAAAAGAAAACAAACGCTCACGCTGCTCATCTTTTTCCGGACCACGTGTTGATAAAATAAATTCAAAAATGCCGCCATCTTTTTCCGGACAACGTGTTGATAAAAAAATTTTTTAAAATAACGCCATTTTTTATCTCTCGGACCACGTGGGAATGAAAATTCAAACAAAAAAAGAAAATACGAATTTATTTTCTGTTTCAACAACAAGCAAAAAAGGAAGCTGCCATCTTTTTCCCTAACCAGTGGATATGAAAATTCAAACAAACAAAAAAAAGAAAATACGAATTTTTTTTTTTCTTTCTTTTCAACAACAAAGGAAAGAGAAGCCACCATTCTTTCTCTACGTGGAAACGAACATTCAAACAAACTAAAACGAAAACAAAAAACGTCATCCCGTGTGTGAAACAAATTACGGCTCTATTTTTTTTTTCTTTTTCCTTTCTACCCACGTGTTGGAAATATATATATAAAGGAAAAGAAAACTACAAAACGACCAACACATGACGACAAACACGAACAACATCACCCTTCAATGCCTACCAACAATCTTCAACACAAGATGAACAACCACATTTTCCCGGACATTCATCAAGCACCAAACATTTCCGGACATCACTGACGACACTATGGAAGAAATCACACCAGTTCAAAATGAGTACAACTGCACAAGCACCACTAAATACTCAACAACTGGACGTTCGTTGATCAACTGGGGACACATCAACTCGAACGACGCGCACCAACACCAGTACAGACCCACTTGTACCTGGACCTGCTAACTCACTTGCAGACATTTGTGCATCTGATTTTGACCATAGTGTACCACCAATCTCAACAACTACATGTTTGTTCACCAGCTCCACAACACGGACTAATTAACATGAACAACATCAACACCTGCACAGACTCACTTGTGCTCATTCATCAACACCGCACAGACTCACTTGTGCTCATTCATCAACACCTGCACAGACTCACTTGTGCTCATTCATCAACACTGCACAGACTCACTTGTGCTCACTCATCAACACTGCACAGATTCACTTGTGCTCACTCATCAACACTGCACAGACTCACTTGTGCTCATTCATCAACAACTGCACAGACTCACTTGTGCTCACTCATCAACACTGCACAGACTCACTTGTGCTCACGCATCAACACTGCACAGACTCACTTGTGCTCATTCATCAACAACTGCACAGACTCACTTGTGCTCACGCATCAACACTGCACAGACTCACTTGTGCTCACGCATCAACACTGCACAGACTCACTTGTGCTCACGCATCAACACTGCACAGACTCACTTGTGCTCATTCATCAACAACTGCACAGACTCACTTGTGCTCACTCATCAACACTGCACAGACTCACTTGTGCTCGCTCATCAACAACTGCACAGATTCACTTGTGCTCACTCATCAACAACCGCGCAAACCCAAGCACCAAACATTCCCGGACAACACTGACAATTCAACGTTTGTTCATCAGCTCCGCATCACGCAGACTAATCAACATGAACAACGCAACCCAACAAGTGCAAATTCACTTGCACTCAACATTTTTCGACCGCAAACTCACTTGCACTCAAACTTGATGCAGACCCAAACAACACGCAGATCCACATACGTTACAAACACTCAATTCCGCAGACGCACTTGCGATCAATCATTCAATACAGATGCAGAAACAGAAATAAGTAGCGTGCACACTACTTTTTTTCTAATCTTCAACAGCAAAACAGACATACCCACAAAGAATGCTTCTCATCTACAACTGTATATATTGAATAATATTTTCAATATTTTTCAATCTGGGGGGGAGTCCTTGTAGCAGTCGCCTCCTCCTTTCAAAACATAACTACACCGATTTGCCGGTAGGTGGCGCTTTATCACCGACAGGTGGCACTGTAAAGCGACACCAGAGTTATCTGCCCTTCTGACTATAAAAATCGTTGCAAACGGAAAATCCAGCTCTTCCTCACCGACCTGCCTCGGCAGGCAGACGCTGACACTAGCGTTCCGTTTCACTCTTCTCTGGTCGGCAGAACGACGCTAATACACTAGCGTTTCGTCTCACGCTTTTCTTCTCAACCAGCATAACAACTACCAACACACGTGGGCAAACAACGGTAAGAGTTTCTCAACTCGTTTTCTTTGCGTACGGCTTTCAAAGACTTTTCCTACGCCGGATTCATTTCTTCTTATACCTTTTCAAGAACTGTTTTTCCATCGACACACATGCATACATCACACACTTCACCATTCCACGTACACACACGTTCAATAAACGTTATTTGAACTACTTCATTTTTGTTTATTAATTATTACTCCGTCTTTGCATGCAAGCATTGCTTGATTCAACTTTACACGTTTATAATCGGGGGAACACGACCCTCGATCCTAACACAGGCCATACATCTCGTTAACAGTTATCTTTGAGTGGCTGTTGGCCGTGATAAACAGTGGCTCGATGATAAAATGATAAAAAATTAAAAAAGACGATTACATAAATTAATAAATTATTAGCGAGACCCAGTGGAAATTCCACGGCGCTTTTTTATATTAATCTGTATAATTTTTTTTTTACATCAATCTGTATAATTTTCTTTTTACATCAATCTGTATAATTTTTTTTACATCAATTTGTATAATTTTTTTTTACATCAATCTGTATAATTTTTTTTACATCAATCTGTATAATTTTTTTTTACATCAATCTGTATAATTTTTTTTTACATCAATCTGTATAATTTTCTTTTTACATCAATATGTATATTTTTTTTTACATCAATCTGTATAATTTTTTTTTACATCAATCTGTCTAAATTTTTGTTTTTTTACATCAATCTGTATAATTTACAATTAATAATAATATTCGATTTTGAAATAATAAATCCCTGTCATAATTAAAAATATTTTTTAAATGATTTTTCCATCTTCCGTAAAAATAATTGTTATTGTCAGCTAAATATACTTTAAATAAATAAAATGAATATGTCTCTTCTTTCTTTATTTATTTAAAATTGTAACAATTAAATTCTTTTTAAATAAATAAATATTCCGTCTTTTTACCGGAAAATGATTGTCAGTTAAATATTCTTCGAATCAATAAAACGAATGTCACTTTTTGAAATGTATTTATTGTACTGTTTTAGTCGACCGGACGAGATAATTTTATTTTAGAACAATTCACTTTAAAATGGTTGAAGGTGGAATTGTTTACCTTAACGCCATCAGATTGATCACCAATCACTCTATTTGCTAATCGGACGATCTCATTATTTTTCATGTGTAGAAAAGGTGATAACACGTTTGTGTTATCATCTTTCCTACACGTACGAACATGAAGTGACTTAAGCGTATTATTATATAGATATATTTTCGAAGTAATCCTTCCCCTCCTCGCCATAAATGGTACCACCGCCTCCACCCTATTGGTTAAACTCATGAAAAATGCTTCCCCTTCCCCGAATATAAGAAATATTTCACGCCGCAAGTTTTTAGAGGCGGATGGAATCAAAAAAGAGTTCAATCATGTCGGCACCTTTTGATTATAAGTTTTATAATTTTTTTATTTTTTTATTATTGAAAGATTACTTACTCTCTAGTTCAGCTAGAAGATAAAACAAGAACACAAGTGGATAGTGTGTGTGTGCGCGCGTGTGTGTGTGTGTGTGTGTGTGTACGCGCGCACTTGTTCTTTAGCACGTGTGCCGGTAGGTTCTAATAATCTGTTGCAAAAACGAAAAACGAAAAACCATGATCACGGTTCTTTACATTAAAAGAGAAGTTATTTGGTGCGTCTCGTTCGGTGAACACCGCCACCCATCCACGAATCATAAATGTTCTTTCATTCCACTCTCAAAAGACACCGCCGCGCTGTCTCGCCTTCGGGCGTTTGGGTCTCTTGGACGACTCCATCCCGGTTAAGATAACCTCTTAGCTAGCAAAGTGAGTGAGTCTCCCCTTTTATTTTTCGGCAAGAAATATCATCCAAGATGCCCACTTTCCAAATTGTTTTTTTTTTAATTTTGGCAGTACATCATCTACTCCTAAACTCAATCCCTATTTCATTTCCTCCCACTCCCATTTAGAGATCGACCTGCTTGTTTTTCGGTTAAAAAAATCGGACAAAAGTAGGCCGTCTGTTCCTAGAAAAGATTGAGGCAATTTTACTAGCATTGATTTTATTTGGTTTCCTTGTTTTTTTTTCTTTCTTTTTTCCCCAATTATTTTTCATGAAATTGTAAATATATATATATATATTTTAAATAAAATTAATTTGAAACCATTGGCGATCTAAAGTAAGGTAATCAATAGAATATACTGCATAATCACGTTGACTCACCAGTTCTCGTTAGATCACCTGAGTTAAGCGACGTTGAACCTAGTCAGTACCAGATGGTTGACTATTTGGGGATACCAGGCGCTGTATGTGGGAGGACGACGAAATATCTCTGAAATAAAAAAAAACACAGCCCTAAAGATGTCTTTGGCAAGTACTTCAGTATAATCTACTAATCCACACAACGGAGCAATCGTGTGTTCTCAATCATATGGCGAAGTTCTCTCAAGAGATGATGCTGGTGATGATGATGGTGATGATTCCATAGAG
>OY744538.1:40680391-40737891 GCA_963556195.1 Sepiola atlantica | reverse complement strand
TTCTGACAAGAGACCATATATAATCTCCCATCATCGCAGTATTCCATCGTCTTTGATATCTTCTTTCCATTGTTGCGATGTCCTGATGAAATCTCTCACCATGTTCTTCACTGATATCACCCAAGTTTTCGGGAAAGAAATCTAGATGAGAATGCAAAAAATGAACTTAAAGGTTCATTTTTTGCATTCTCATCATCTCATTCTCATCTCATTCTCATACGACAACCCAGTTTCCTGAAGTTCTCAATAAGCTTTGATACTAGTTGTTTGTAATTAGGATCCTTGTGATTTCCTAAGAATCCACGAAGTACATCACGAAATGCGCACTAAGCTTCTTTTTAAACTTTTGTCATCGCTCTTTCAAGTTTCTCCAACTTTAACATTGCATTTACTTTGGGTCCAACAAATATACCACCTTTGATCTTAGCATCTGATAGCTTTGGAAACGAGACGAATTTCTTGAAAAGCTTCTCCTCCAAAACCTAAGGCCTTCACAAACTATTTTACTAATCCTAGTGAATTGCTACTCAATGGAGGGCCACTCAGTCGAGTGCCACCCAGTGAAGTGACACTCAGTCGAGTAACACTCAGTCGAGTGACAGTTATCATAGAACTTGTAGCATGACATCTCAGTCACCTGTTAGCAAGTTATTTCCTGGTCACCGAAAATAGAGTCTGTATGCTATCCACAATTTGAACCTGCTTTTTTTTTTCAATATAATAACCACACAAATAGCAAAATGTATCTGGAGAATTTTTACATCCTCTAGTAGCCATTTTGATAAGAACAGAACTTAGTAATTGATCTGAAAGAGAAAATCAGATATACATTTAGTAGCGGAACATATAGCATTTTCCAATATATGATGACATTGAAAAGCGATGTATTTCTATAACGGTCGATGATACAGAAAAAATAATAACATTTTTAGAATCAGCAGAGAAAATTGATTAAAAAACAGTAAAAAAAATACAATAAACAAAACTTTTGTAAAATATTGTCACGTTGTGTTATTAAAGTGTTGGAGAAATTACTAAGGCACTTGATTTCAGTATTTCAATAGTTTCCGATCATCGGGAGCAATTTGGTAAATGTTTGTTTCGTTATTTTTTCAACCAGAATAATATAACCTTTTTGAAACAGTAAGGAAGATAACGCATGGTATTTATTTTAAGTAGAAGATCGGATGAAATTAATATAGAATAATCCAGCATTTTACATCGAAAGTTGAGATTAAAATTAACCTTTCCTCGCATGTGTGATTATCTGATGTCATGCTTTTATCTAATAGTGAGTTTATCCTTCTCCCATCAAAAGGTCCACCAACTTTTTCCTCTCGAGCAAACCCCATCTAGATTTTGTTTATCAATAAAATTTAAACCTGTGTACACGAACTAGCACGTTATGCGTGTGCGCGTGCTCAGTGAGTGTACGCATGCGTATGTATGCACGATTGCCGATAGAGTAAAATTGTAATTAAGATTCAAACGCCTTTCTGCTGTTTTCATTTCGAGTCGCTGAAGATTCCTTATGAGCTACAGACGATTTTTAAAAGTTTAAAAAATCAATCATTCTTGATGAAATTGCGGTACGCATCGGAAATATGTAACGTATAGTTTTTTAAATAAATACTTTGTATTATTGAGCTATCACTTTTTGCGATCGAGACCTTTATTGATTTCTTTTCAACATAAACTGACGCACTATATATATATATATATATATATATATATATATATATATATATATATATATATATATATATATATATATGGCAATAAAGAGATGAAATAAATCCGACACTATGAGTTAAAATAGAAAAGCGGAACAACTAAAACTCAAAGCTAAAAGTGGTAAAAGGTTGCCACTTTTAGCTTTTCTCTCTTGAAAAAGCCCACGCAACAGTTGGGCGAAACGTTGAGTTTTTTCTCTTTTGCATTTTAACTCTCTCTTTCACACACACACACACACACACACACACACACACACACACACACACATATACATACATATATATATATATATATATATATATATATATATATAAATATATATATATATTTATGTATATATATATATGTGTGTGTGTGTTTGTGTGTGTGTGTGTGTGTGTCTTCAAAGAAAAGGCGAGTTCAAATTCAACACAAACAAATATTATTTCTCCTTGTGTACATATGTTTCAGACATTTATTTTTAAATAATATTTGTTGGTGTTGAATTTTTTTTTTTTAGCATGATTACAAAATATTAATTATGTCATAATTTTTGTATTCTTATGAGTTATGTATGTATCTATATATCTATGTATCTATAAATATATATATGTGTGTGTGTATGTGTGTGTGTGTGTGTGTGTGTGTGGAGGGGTATAAAGATTTAGAAAATATTTTCCTGAGAAAAAGGCTTTATTCATTCCATATGACGTTTCGGTATATACTTTCTTCTGATATGCACAAAGTCAAGAGCAAAATGTTTTTACGTCGGAGAAATAAATGAATAAGAAAAGATTATTAACAGGAGAAAACAAAAGGAAAAAGAAACAAAATAAAAATAAAGGAAGCATAAACACCGTGAAATTGATTACTGATGCCCTATTAGACGGGGTCATATGCACTTTTATATAATTGTCTTAACTCGTGAATCTCTTTCTATGAACGTCGGGGTACGATTAGGTGGGTGTGTATGTTAAAGTGAGATCCTCTCTCTCTTGCTCTCTCTCTCTCTCTCTCTCTCACACACACACATACACACACATACAAACATACACACGCGCGCACCAAAATAATTTGATTTAATTAACCCATAATTTGAGTCTGAAAAGATAATGATGAAATAAATACTACGAAATAAGTTGTACATCTATAATTGGAGAAAAAAACCATCGTTTATGACGGCATGACTGCCTTGAATATATCTATTAATATACTAAAGCTCGGTTAATCAACGTTTGCTTCTCAAAGGCTTTTTCATATGTATTTTAATCACAAAAAATACGTGCTAAAATATTCTTCAATTTTGAGATTGACTAATGTTTGAAAAAAACTTCTATTTTAATTACTCTAATTATTCCTTTATTTGCAATTACACCACAAGTCACCCATCTCTTATTAAGTTTCTGTCTATTACTCTCAACCTCTCTCACTCTATGTTGTTTGATACCTACACTTTTTATATAGAGTTTCTACACACACACACACACACACACACACACACACACTTTCTTTTCCCCAGTCTCCCTCTTTCTCTCTTTATGTGTTTATTAACAACTAAAGGTAATAAAACTAACTATATAGAGAGATTAGAATAGTCTATTTTAAGCGATAGGAAATATCACCAAGAACATTGGTGCTATTTAATCCACATCTGCCAAGAAAAAGAGAAATAAAGAGAGAGAGAAATAAAGAGAGAGAGAGAGAGAGAGAGAGCAAATTACTGCTTCGTAATTACTTATCAATGAAGTCTTAACCATTCGTGGAGGGGGGAAAGAGATCTTTCGCCTGTATTTTCTTAGGGAATTAATTCCCTTAATCAAATTGCGGACTACATTCTAAATCACGTCTCATAGGTTCGCCTCTAAAACCCAGACTGCTAAAACTCGCTTCTCACGAAGAACGAGTGACGTCACGGATCCCTCTGCTTCCCATGCAAAGGCCCGTGACATCACAGAGCCTCGCTCAGGTGCACATTGAACCCTGGTCCGAGGTCTCGTCACGCGGTGACCCTGTCACGTCTGTTATCTCCGACTGTGAGAACAGGACCTATTCTGCACTCGACTGCACGGGTCCACCCGCGCTAATTCGCGCAAGTCAAACCAACGATTTCCAACAGATACGTCCATTCCCATAGGGCCATTATCCAACATTCCTCCCCTCCCTATACAAAAAAAACAACCCTAAGATTTTTATTTTTACACCCCCCTTCCGCAGGGTCTGGTCAGAACCAGGGGTTAGCACGGCTGGACATCTCAGTTCCACCCTCTTGACTCGGCTTTTCCAAATCGGCCCTATGACATTTCATGGGATGTAAGGAAATTCCCCTTACAATCGATATCGGCTCAATGGCCATCCCTGTCACAATCGATAATAGGACACGCTGGGTGTTCCCCTGTCGCAAGGTTGCTTGACCACTTGACCCCACGGGTATCTGCACGCGGTACCTAGTCACACAATTCACCACACCCATCCATTAAATATGTCTTATCATACCATTCGACCGCGTCCGCTTTTCAACACGGACCACGGCGACCATCCAAGATGATCCGTCCAATTTCCTCCATATATATATATATATATATATATATATATATATATATATATATATATATATATATATATATATATTCCTGTGTGTGTTGTCCCATTGAAGGGCCGATAATAAATATAACAACACGGTGGTATATTTACAAGAGTGCGTATTTACAGAAGTACAGAATAGTATGTTACGGAAAGACTGCTCTGAGACTGGGTATTTACTTCCTTCCCACCGCAGGAAGATACTGCACAAGGCCGGAATGTGCGGAGAATCAAGCAAGCGCCCCTAAAAAAGGAGCGCTCTAGCCTATTAAACATTGCCTGCACAGGCCCGTCGGCATTCCCCGGTTGAAGCCCCTCAGAAAGTTAGCAATCAACTAACCCCCACCACACTAAAGAGAGGAAGCAAGGCCTTGGAGGGTGGACCTCCTAAGACTACCCAGAACTAATATATCAGCCCGACTGATAAAAGACCACTGAAATGGTCGAATTTCTGCCGGACTGATTGTCTAAGAAGGAATATTCGACTGGTATCTTCCAGTCAAGAGTGTCTAGCAACAGAAGATGGTCGCAATCTCCTCTATAAATAGAGAAAAGAGTCCATATATTCACGAAATATGGTAGACCACTATCACAATATATATATATATATATATATATATATATATATATATATATATATATATATATATATATATATATATTAAGCGACGTCGAGCCTGGCCAGTACTAAATGGGTGACCATTTGGGAATACCAGGTGTAGTATGTGCTCTCTGCTTATCTCGGCATTGTTTCCAGTCGTCTTGACCTACTTGCCATTGGAATCAAGCAGTGTCGACTCAGGAGAGATGTTGTTGTGGATTGTGCAACCCTTGCAATTACAATTACATGCGCGGGCAGCCCCTGGCGGGGCACTCATACGTCGAAATCAACGGGAGAGTCCATCATATATATATATATATATATATATATATATATATATATATATATATATATATATATATATATATATATATAACAGTTTATATATATATATATAACAGTTTATATATATATATGTATACATATAACAGTTTATATATATATATATATATATATATATATAACAGTTTATAACAGCTGTTAATTCGACATGTCAGTGTTGCAGATTTTGTACATGTCTGTGTAAATAAAAAATAATCATATATATATATATATATATATATATATTGTGATGGTTATCTACCATATATATATATATAATACATACTTTTAAAATAAATATTTATTAATATTACCTACAGACATCGATGTGTCATGCCTATGCAATTTTAGTGCAGGAGGTATTAATTCTTGCCGGTCAGAGGGCTCGAACCCAGTTCCAAGTCACCTCTGACTCGCAGTCTGGCATTTTACCCCTCGGCCACCAATTAACATGGAAATGGAGAAAATTCAAAGTCTATAAATGTCGAATCAGCTGACACTCATAGTAAACGAGTCGAAAAGTGTTCAACAACAACAAAGTGGTGAAACATCGCATTACGCCTAGTATAACTGATTGATATTAAATTCTCTTAGAGGTCCAGTCTTTGTAAAGGGGGTGATAACAATATTTTTTAAATCAATATTACCTACAGATGTTGCATTACCCGTTTTTTCAGGGTACCCGGTAAGATCCAACAAGAATGACAAAGAACAGAACGTATATGGAAAAACTTTGGTTTACTTTATTTTCCATCACCGGATGGTTTACACCGGCTACGCACACAAATTAAACAATCTTTTGACATACTTTTGTCTCATGAAAGTCTTTTTCTTGCTGAGGTCACAGACTCGGTTTCCGCTAGAAACTCGTTCATATATACATGCTATTGGAAAGCAATTTGCTCTGCATTGTCTATCCGAGCGTGAACTGAAGCAATTGTTCCACAAGCACTTTGACGAAGTACAAGTCATGAGATTGCTTCACAGTACCAACTTGCTTATCAGCCGCATTTTTAGTCAGCGGACACGAAAGCCTAACAGCAAGCGGGCTTGGGTACCATAGCCAATAAAGCTTCATCGGTGGCAGGAGCATCGGTAAACTCCCATTCTTCCGGTACTTCGATACTCCGATCACCAAGCGTTTCGGCTCTTCGTGTTTTTGAAACCGCCGTCTTTCAAGTCTCCTTGCACTGCGGAACCTTCTCCTTTTTAACAGTTATCAAGTCGCTTTTTTTTCTTTCTCGACGTCCAATCCACAATGGACTCGTCCACGATTCATTTTTGCCACTCTTCATTATCTTACACAGACATCGATGTTTCATGCTTATGCAATTTTCATTACAGTGCATATATATATATATATATATATATATATATATATATATATATATATATATATATATATAACCAATGAACGATATTATACATCTATATTTTTTATATACATTTCTTATGTTTTTGTTTGGCTGGTATCACAACAATTCTATTGAATTGAAGTATACTATGATATTTACTGAAACTATGTATTGTTTGTTCTGTCAACCTTGTCAGTTTGAATATTTTAACTATCACAGGCCACACGTGTCACTTAACTCGGAAATGCAATACGTACATAGTAATTCTGCCTATTGCAATAATAATAACAACAACAACAACAACAATAATAATAATAATAATAATAATAATAATAATAATAATAATAATAATAATAATAATGGTAATTTGAACCGCGGGATAAACATATGGAACACATCTGCTGATTTCTATGCAGCAAAAACATAGGATTGGAGACCAAACAATGCATATCATTGAGAGAGGGTGGTTCTCAGAACTATAACCAGTGGAAACCAACGGAAAAGACAGTACGGTGACAAAACGCCATAACACCATTTCCCCCAATAAAAAATTTACAGGTAGATGTTGTGAACAGTGAAAATGTAAAAATCACTAACCAAGAAACTACATGATACACACAGGGAGAAACAACAGAAATTGAATGCATTAAGGAAATCATAAGCGAGGATAAAAAGCAATTACCATACCTAAGGAATGAAGACTAGATGAAGGTAAAAACAGAAACGTAAAAGGGGAACAGACCTCTCTCACAAATTCCAACAGACAATGTTACAGATCTAAATAACGTAATCTCTGCTGGGGTGAAACATGTAATTACGAGACTAAATAAAATCGTGAAAGAGGTGGAAATGATCGGCAATCGATGGAAGTAGACAAATTCGAAAACAAACAAACACACAAGAACAGTCGTCCAAGAAACATGAAGAAATATAATTTTTAAAACAAAGGATTGGGAATATGTAGATATAAATACCAGCAAAACAAGCAAAATATTACATTTAAGAATAATGAAAGTTAAGGAAGAAAGGCAAAGACCAAGCAATGGGACCTGACAGATACTAGACACCTCTGAAGCAATACATGAAAAGAAAATAACAAGATCACAACAGGAACGACTGAAAAACATGAAGAAACACCAGGAATTCGAAGGAGAAAAAACAACTTAAATAAGTATAAATCAAAATAACCTTAAGAAAAATGGCAAACTGAAAAGCACCTGGCATACCGGAGTGGGTGACTAAAGAAAGAGTCACCTTAATTCAAAAAGAGAGTGAGAAATAAAAGATCCCAAGTAACTACAGACCGATAACATGCATACCGACCATGTGGAAAATTTTAATAGTGCATATTAGTGAACAGATTCACCACTCCTTTAATAAAAGTGGACTCATCTCCGAATGATAGAAATCGCCGTAAAGTGAGAAGAGGGACCACTGACCTGATATACATCGACCAGAATATGCTAAAACAGTAAATACCAGAAAAAAGAACATAGCCATTGCACGGATCGACTACAAGAAAGCATACGCTATAAATCTTCCAAGTATTGATAATAAAATGCTTAAGGATGCACAAAATATCGGAAAAAATATCGATCTCATAGAGAAAGCAATGAGAACGGAGACTGGAACTGACAGCTGGAAGGCACTAGGAAGACCAATAAGTACAACTAGTGTCTTAAGTCGGAATATAGGAATCCTTTAACAATTATAAGAAACCTTTCAACCCACCGATTGGCATGGCTGATAGCACCCTTCCCGAGAATCCAACGTTCAAACGCCTCGACCTTACATCCACAGGCAACATGAATCGGAATTAATACATAGAAGATACTGCCAATTTTGTTGTAAAGAAGGTGGGCTCCCTTCACAGGGCTAGAAAACCTCTCACACCTGCCAATATCTTATATCTCTACAACGTCACCATTTGTCCATGCATGGAGTATTGTTGCCACATCTGGGCTGGTACACGAACCGCTTCTCTCTCTCTCTCTCTCTCTCTCTCTCTCTCTCTCTCTCTCTCTCTCTCTCTCTCTCTCTCTCGGACAGTGTGCAAAAATAGTCTCTAACCTAATAGGTCTCATACTGTCTATCAACCCCCCGCCCCTGTCCGATCGCCGCTATGTTACATCCCTGTGCTTGTTTTACAAGTACTTTCCACTGAATTTGTTCCGATGAAATTACTATACGATACTATAGATTTTCCTCACCCTCACAATCGGAACCGCCAGAAAATGTTAAGTCAGAGAATATTTGATAATACAAAAATGATGAAGAAGTAAGATAGGTGAGCGACAATAAAAAGAGCAGCGAATCCATTGAACTCCACAAACATTGTTAGCTTCGGGTAGCTGGATAGCGATAAGCAGAGAAAAAAGCGGATATGGCCAGTCCCGGTGGTCAGTTGGGGGTCATTGAGAAGAATACAAAACATTTAGGATTTCTGGTTAAGACATAATATATTTGGGGGGACTGGCTGTTGAGGTGTGAGAGCAGACGTGTTAGGAGAGGGACCATACAACGGAGTTATTCTTGGCTTAGATTCTGAATTTGAAGGATGGGAATTTAAGTCAGGTGTGGACGCTAGCGATGGTTAATCACGACACACACACACACACACACATGTTCAACAAGTAAAATACATCTGTATATATCTGTGTGTTGTGCTTTTATTGTGTTGTTACTTGCTTGCTTGGCCAGACGAAGAAGAAGCCCACGGCACATGCGTTTTGGGGAGTTGACGATCGTCAAGGGCCTGCATGATTATACAATTTCACTTGCACCTCCTCAACGTAAATACCCCCGACCAACCCGACTATCAGCAAAATCCCACCTCGTCACTGTAGAGGTCCTCAGATGCCGAAATATTATCTACTCTAATAGCTTCTTTTCTCAGACCACTTGCCTTTAGAATTCCCTCCCTGCTCCCTGTTTTCCCGATTGTACCGACATGCAGAAATGTAAATGTAATATGAACAAACATCTTTTTACACAACTCCTTACTTAGGACGCACCCTATAAATGTGGCCCCTAATCACAGTAGCCCCTTACGTATCAACGGCAATATTCCTTGTTTGGGGTGAACAAGAGTTGTTGTTTTTTTAATCGGGATAGAAAAATGTGAACTACATATGATGAAGAATGGAAAACTGGAAATAACAGAAGCTATGTAGCTATCTAACCGGGAAATCATTAGATCATTTTAGGAACGCGACAATTACAAATACCTGAACATTCTGAAAGCGGTTATCATCAAACAAGCAGAGACAAAAAAAACATAAACGGAAAATATTCCCGAAGAACGAGGAATCTACTAAAAGGAATAAATACCTGGAAAGTATCCACAGTAACATACTCAGTCGTTTTTGTTTGTACTTAGTTTTTCGAAAGTATTTGTTCTCATGTGTGCATTTAGAGATTAGTTCTTATCTTCTGTTTAGTAATTGTGTTCTCTGTAAGATGTGTTATTATAGTGACCTTTTTGTGTAAGCAGGGAGTATTTCTATAGGCTGGTGCTGGTCTTATGCTTTTTCAACTGATTTTAGAAGTGGTGCTTTTTTTTTCTTTAAGCTCCTATGTTGCCTATATTGTGCTGTCGGGGTATCTTTCATGGTCGAATCAGAAGAGAGGTGTATTTATAGTCTTTGTTTGAATGTTCCTTCTGTAGTTCGTATGTAGAATTTTGTTGGGTTTTGTCTTTTCTCAAATAAAATTTTATAGGGGATCCAATAGTGGTTTGACAGCAACATAGTGAGTACTGCATCCATATCAAGGTCCATGAATTAGCAAATACGATGCTTAACTTAATTAAATTTAGTCTATAACACGAAACTTGAAGTAGTAATACTACACTTCTAAACAAGATTAGGTGTAAAGCTTCCAAAATCGATACTAGAATTATCCACAAGGCGCAACAGTTAAAGGCGTTTACACAATCAGTTGTAAGTGACAGTCTTCTGTAGATTCAAGGTTCAATCCTTACTGCAGGTGATAATACTAGGAATAATATAATAATTAACACTTCTACAGGACCATCGCAAAACGAGAATAGTTTCCCCCATGAATTAACAAAAGAGCTTAGTTTAAAATTCCATATAGGTTCCCGAGTTCAGCATAAAGATGCCCTTGAAGACGGTCAGAGGTTACATTGGCGGGAACGTTATATATATATATATATATATATATATATATATATATATATATATATATATGAACATTATATATATATATATGTTCATATAATATATATATATATATATATATATATATATATGAACATTATATATATATATATGTTCATATAATATATATATATGAACATTATATATATATATGTTCATATAATATATATATATATATATATATATATATATATATATATATGAACATTATATATATATATATATGTTCATATAATATATATATATATATATATATATATATGAACATTATATATATATATATGTTCATATAATATATATATATATATATATATATATATATGAACATTATATATATATATATGTTCATATAATATATATATATATGAACATTATATATATATATATGTTCATATAATATATATATATATATATATATATATATATATATATATATATATATATGAACATTATATATATATATATGTTCATATAATATATATATATATATATATATGAACATTATATATATATATATGTTCATATAATATATATATATATATGAACATTATATATATATATATGTTCATATAATATATATATATATATATATATATATATATGAACATTATATATATATATGTTCATATAATATATATATATATATATATGAACATTATATATATATATGTTCATATAATATATATATATATGAACATTATATATATATATATGTTCATATAATATATATATATATATATATGAACATTATATATATATATATGTTCATATAATATATATATATATGAACATTATATATATATATATGTTCATATAATATATATATATATGAACATTATATATATATATGTTCATATAATATATATATATATATATATATATATATATGAACATTATATATATATATATATATATATATATGTTCATATAATATATATATATATATATATATATATATATATATGAACATTATATATATATATATATATATATATGTTCATATAATATATATATATATATATATATATATATATATATATATATATATATGAACATTATATATATATATGTTCATATAATATATATATATGTTCATATAATATATATATATATATGTTCATATAATATATATATATATATATATATATATATATATATATATATATATAAGAAATGTTAGAATGTTAATATAAAACGACTTTTATATAATTATTAATAAAAAAATTTGTATGAGAAGATCAACTATTTGAATCAATGTCAAATTTCCGCTTAAAAGCTCAATACTTATTATATAGTAAATAGAGCTTAGTAATATATGTTGAACGATGCATAATATTATGTGCAGTAAAATATATATCATTTGAATTAAATTTCGGAATGAAAACCCTCAGAAGTTAAATAGTGTTTATAAATAAGTCGGCAATTAAATAAAAATACATCAAGTCTTCCTTCTTTAGAAATTAATGTTCAAAGAACAGTATATCTCCTTTGGAGTTATCAATAAAAACATTTAAGAGATTAAAGAAAGTCAATATAATAATTATAATAACATGTAGTAGTAGTAGTAGTAGTAGTAGTAGTAGTAGTAGTAGTCGTCATCATCATCATCATCATCATAATAATAATAATAATAATAATAATAATAATAATAATAATAATAATAATAATAATAATAATAATAAGAAGAAGAAGAAGAAGAAGAATTTTGCCTGTGAATGTTAGACAGAGGAGTTTGAGCGTTTGACTCTCGGGAAATGTGCTCTTAGCCATGACAATCGGTGATTGGAAACGTTTCTTACGAGGGGCGTTCAATAAATAATGCCCCTGACCCATTTTCCATAGCAGTAGATTAATGAAACTTGGCACAGTTATTAGTCTTTCTCTACATAGGAACCACCCAGAGTTATGCATTTCTCCCATAGTTTGATGCAGCTCTGGACACCGTTTTTGTAGAACACCCCATGTTAGTCCTCCAACCACGTCGTAACTTCAGAAATCACGGTTGCATCATCTGGGAAACGCTTTCCTTAAAAAAAAAAATTCATGGCTTGGAAGAGGGTACAAGGTCAAGAGAGTAAGGGGGTGGGGGAGGATTTCATAGCCACACGCCCGTGCTTCTGATCTGGCGACATGCGAGTTGTGGACTGGAGCGTTGTCCTGCAGGAGGTGGATACCTTTGCTGATCTTGACCCGCCTGTTGATTTTGATAGCTTCTCTTAATTTCATCAAAAATGAAGCGTAATAGGCTCCTGTAATTGTGGTACCCTTTGCCAGGAAATATGTCATCATTACTCTGTCCTGATTTCAGAAGACTGTGAGCATGACATCAAGTAGCTTCATGCCTTGTCTGAAGCGACTGCCATAAAAATGAAAAAAAAACAGATTTTTTTCAAACATAAGTCAATCCCAGAACTAAGTATATTGTATCATTATTTTGTGTTATTAAAGTGTATAGGAAAAAGACTTAGGAAAAACTAATTGATTTATTCACATTTAGTATAATAATGGACGTTCTTATTAATAATCCGTTTCATCTTTATACATGACCGTTAACTTATTCTTTAATAATCACCTTTATTACAAAATTTACAAAATTAGAATGAGAGATTCGACACGACAACTCAACATTATACGAAATGGTATTATTGAACTTTCTTGACTGGAGCAATTTCGTTTCGTTTATTCTCCGTTTTGTATTGTCTCCTCTTAACCGATATTAAGTCAATTTTGTACTAGATATTTTAAACTCTTTCTGTGGCGACAAAATCACAGAGACAAGAACATTTTCGATCAAATTTGCAGAGATATAGCTGTATTTCAGCCGCCAAAATATATATTTTAAAAACATTCTCACCAATAAATTATTTTTGGGAACATATTGAATAATTTATTTTTCGCCAATTAATTATATTTCAAAACATTCCGATCAAAAAATTTACCCCCCAGAAAAACATATTTCTCGTTACGATCTTACTATTTACTTATTTATTTCTAGGTAAAGAAAATAATGTATCATCATAGTAACAGGCAATACAACACCCAAATTAACCGAAACAAAATTGCTCCAGTCAAGAAAGTTCGAAAATACCTACGAAACTGCACAGAATAGTCGTCTTCATTATTGTCTTCAGACAAGAAAAAAAAACAACAAAAACTGAAAACAACAAGTGCACTTCTTGCTTTCATGGATTGTCTTTGGACTTTTTCTTTAGAGTAAGATTCTTGTCGTTTTTCTTTGAAAATGTCTAACCAAGATTGATCCTGTTAATCTGAACATATTGTTAGAATCGGGTCGTGTTCCCGACTATAAGCGAGTTCATAAAATCAAGCAATTGTTGCATGCAAAAACAGAGTAATAATTAACAAACAAACGGAGGTAGTTCAAATAAGGTTTATTGAACGTGTGTGTATGTGGGATGATGACGTGTGTGGTGTATGTATGTGTGTCGATAGAAAACAGTTCTTGAAAAGAGTATGTGAAGACATGAGTCCGGCGTGGGAAAGTCCTTGAAAACCATATACAAAGAAAATGAGTTGAGAACTCTTACCGTTGTTGAACACGTGTTGACGGAGCGCTGGTGTCTTAGCGTCGTTCAGCGAGGCCAATTGAATAGAGAAGAGAGCCTTTTTCAGGTGTCCCTTGGTTATATATCCCCTAAGGGCAGATAACTCCTGGTCGCTTTCAGCGCCACCTGACGGTGAACAGCAACACCTACCGGTCGGTTAATGCAGTTATGTTTTGAAAGGAGGGGATAACTGCTACAATATAAAACTGAGGTTTGTTTTCGTTACAAACTTGTTTATTTTCTGTACGAGAACCGTCCGGAGATCAAAAAAATATATATTGTTTTCCTGACGAAGTGTATCAAAATGAACAGATTATTAGCAGCAACGAGGGTTTTAGTGGAAAAGTCTAGGATCAAAGTGTAGCATCTGTTCTGATACTACACTTCATTTTTTTCTGTTCTCAGTCAGGGAAGGAGAAATCTTTCAAGAACGAGTCAACTTTTTTTTATTTTTGTGCCTCTTTTTGGAGAGTTGGATTTTCCCCACATTAAAAACCGACCATGTCTCTAACTTTGTCCTCATGGGTTGGGGGGGGGGGTAAATAGGGGAAAAGAACAAAGAACTGAACACGATAAAATATTAGAGCGTATGTTAACGCAACAGTCTATTTTATTTGAAGCGTTCACATAAAAGTAATCGAGTGAAGAAATTTAGGCGATATTAAATTTTCTCACGCGTCCCTATTTCGAATTCGTGGCCGTGGGCCGCCATCATAAGACACTTTCTCTTGTACTAAACTGGCATAAACTACGTTTCAAGTTTAATTTAGACGGTTTCAAACCGATATAAATGATTGCACACTAAAAATAAATAAATTAAAATAGATAGTTTTTTTTAATGCGAATTATTTGATGGTTTTCAGTAATCAAGTAAAAATTCCAGAAAACTTCGTATCTGAATGAACGTTAGTTTTTCAAGGGCTTCATCTCTCAGCATGAACTCTCGTTTAAAGATACACTAACTTTTCAAAGGAGAAATAAAATTCTGGGTGGTCAAAACACCAGATCAGACACATTTCCAATTTCTTGTGTGGTTTATCTTCTCTTAGTTTAATATTTCTCACTTGCAGTAAGCCTGTTATACGCATGCATTGCAACGTGCAACTTACTACACATGTCGTCTAGTACAGTTGGAAAATACACTAAAATGGAAAATCTTTGTTTTACAAAACTGTTAAAATCATTTGGAACAGATTGAATTGTTTTATTTGATTTATCAGAACTACCCATATTTTATAACTTATTATTTATTAAAGAAAAAAGTTTTACTACTAAAAAAGGGGTTTATTTATAGTTTTATTTACAAAAAGTTTGTTTTAATTAAACATGTGCGTATAACAAAGCGTGCTTGTAAATGAAATTGTTTTTTTTTTAAATATGCACATTTGTAAGTTTGTCATTGCAGATTTTTGTAAAGAATTTTCTTTTATATAAAAAATTTTATTTACAAAAAGTTTTACTAAAAGCTTAAAAAATGCATAATTTTATTTACAAGCAACTTTTGTTATACGCCTAACATTTTTAATAAATAAAACTTTTTGTAAATAAACCATTATGGGATCAAATGGATTTCAGGCAATTCTGCGTTGTTTTGTAAATATCTTTCCTGTCCTCGGTCAGTGAAGGATGGATCATTTTAGACTGAGGCAATTTGAATTTTCGTCCTGATCCAGAGTTCCCCGTTTTGGGGATCTGTATTTTTCCTACATTAAAATTCAACCTTGTATTTAATCTGTCCTAGTAGGGGGGCAAAATGTTTGTAACTTTTTTTAAAATTAAAATGTATTGTTTTCATAAATTTCTACGGTCGGTTTTTAATGTAACTCCCCCAAAAAGGGGCACTCTGGATTGGGACAAAATAAAAATTGCCTCAGTCTAGAAGGATTTCTCCTCCACTGGGACGGGTATTCTAGTATAGTTAATATAATTAATAATAAATATTTAATTATTATCCATATTCGTATACGTTTCATCCTTGCGGAGTCTTCAGTGTGGAGATAACTGTTCAAACCGATCGCATGATTCGAACTCCGGAACACGGGCCACCTTTAACTCAATTCCGAGCACTCTAACCAATGAGGTCAATTCCAACCGTTACATAACGAATAAAGAAATAAACCCTATTTATGTCAAATCAGGACGACAAACATATATGCTAGCTGGTTGTTGACCGAGAGAAGATTCATTCATCCTCTTGTATGCCTTGTTTATAATCCTGCCGGGGTCTAGCATACATACCTACATGACGGACTCTTCCGTCAAAAATGATGTATAAGTCTCTTATCAGATGATCGTAACAGACGGATTTGATTATCTCCATAACTCGCGTGAAGGGGTGGTTTCTGTGATGCTCTACAGGTCTCCATCGTCTTATTGTTTGCTCTCTTTTAAAAAATGATATTAAAAAAATATCCTTCTTTTTGTGTCTTCCAAGCATGTGATTGCTAGCGTCTGTAGGTATTAATAATTTAATATCTGTTTATAAATACTATAATAAGCTCCTTTAAGAAATTAAAGTTGAGCACTCTCGGGAATGTTAAAAATAGACTGTCAAAAAGCTCTAGTGCAAAAGTTCCTAATACGCTCGCCGAACACTCTCGATTAGTCTTCTATCTGTGCCCGTTTCTAGGTAGATATACATCTTAATTTCCTTTAATCACGTGACAGTTTCCGGTGGCTTAGTGGATATGGCGACTGCTTTCAGATTCTAGGCTGACTATGTGAACCGGGTTCGCGCCTTTCGACCGTCTGAAATTTTTACTTTCCTGCAATAAACTTGAAACGCTAGCGTCTGTAGGTATTAATAATTTAATATTTATTTATAAATATTATATATATATATATATATATATATATATATTATATTATATATATATATATTATTATATATATATTATATTATATATATATATTATATATATATTATATTATATATATATATATATATATTATATTATATATATTATATATTATATTATATATATATATATTATATATATATTATATTATATATATATATATATATATTATATTATATATATATATATATATATATAATTTAATAATAAATGTTTATTATCCACATACGTATAGAGACACAAGTCACCTTTAACTTATTCTCTGAAGCTGTAGCTAAATGGCCAACTTCAACAGCAATGCGACAAGCCGATTTATGTCATCAAGCAGACAATATAATCAGCCGTCTTAACAGTGTTCAACAGATCACATCGACAGAAACTTCGTAGCTTAGATTAGACAGCTTATTTAATTTTCTCTTAACGAGCCCATCCTGCTATAAACAATTATTTTAATAATAAATGTTTAATTACTACCACATACGCATACGCTTCACCCTAATGGAATCATCAGTGTGGAAGATAACTGTTCAGCCGGTCACACGATTCGAACCTCGGATACGAGTCGAGCACTCTGCTGGGGTTCTCTCTTACAAAGATATATATATATATATATATATATATATATATATATATATATATATATATATATATATATATATATATATATATTGGTACAGAAAAATTAATACAACATTCGTACCGTCGGTTTCAAGCACGGAAAGTCTTAGCCATCCGGCTCTCTTCAGCTTCTGTTGTCATCTGTTTTGGAAATGTGAAGTCACATGACACTCTCGTTGGGACGCGTTATTTGCTCAGCGTGTTGTGTATGTTTGTTTGAATTTAAATTTAGTGTAATGAAACTGTCGAGATTTAAAACCAGAGGAGATTTGGAGAGATATAAGAATATAAAATTAAAGAGAATAAAAATAAAAATAAAAATAAAAATAAAATAAAATTTGAAAATAAAACATAAAAATAAAAAATAAAAAATAAAAAATAATAACGTTTCTGTGTAATTCTCGTGAGCCAATTTTATGAATTTGTATCATTGGCCGTTACTGTTCTTGTGTTTGAAGATGTGCATTCTCAAAGGAGGGAGAAAAAGAAAAGAGAAAAAAAGAGGTTAATGGGAAAACCGTTAATTAATATCGTGTTGAAATTCTTTTAGACAACCCGAAGTTATTTTAATAAAGAAATTGCTGGATCTAAGGGAGTTCCATGCCCTCTGTTGTCTTCAGTTTTCCTCTTTTTATTTCTAGTAGTGCACACTTTTCCATTCCGAATTCCATTTGGATGTCCTGACTAAAGATTATGGTCGTATTTATCAGCTTTTCCAGTTCCTTTTTGCAAATAGTTTCAGATTATTATTATTATTATTATTATTATTATTATTATTATTATTATTATTATTATTATTATTATTATTATTATTATTATTATTATTATTATTATTATCATTATTATTATTATTATTTGTTGTTGTTGTTATTGTTAGCGATAATAGCTGTGTTAAAACTTATAATGATGCGCCTCCTAAGCGCTTGAGAGAGTAAATCCCTTTATTTACATTATGCGCCCCATATTTTTATGGACGTATACATATATACACACCTGAATAGGAATGAGAACAGCGCTGTTCCATCTTCCAAGACCGAGAAGTGGTTAGGATTATACATCGGTGTTGCAATGCAGTTTGCTTATGATAGTATGTTATAACAAGCTGGGTTGCATGATTATATTTTAAGAATATCAGAGGGTGTTTTATCTCCAACGGAAAAACTGAATTTTTCCCCTTTCCCCCTCATCTACACAATTATCTAGATGGACAGGCCTATTTTCTATTACTAATCTGCACTGTGGCAGGGAATCAGTAATCTGGACCAGACTTACAGAGTCTTTTTTTAGTGATTTTTGGTCAGCCATTCAACTTTGTTCTGAATGCTTCAGTCACTATGGACAAACTTCTGTACTGCTCACCCAAGCATATTCATTACACCTGTAACGGCATTCTCTGTTCTTAGCAGCAAGTATATTTTTACTGCCTCCCGAGACGATCTAGCCACATAATGTTTGATGTAGTAGATCCATCCCTCAGGTGGAATAGCATTTGTTTTCATAAAGGGAGGTAAAAATGCACTTCACTGGGAGTGGCAGGCTCGGAAGCTCAGATTTTGTTTAGTGCCGTTGATTTCACATCTGATTGGTCAAGTGCAACTATGTCGCTTTGTAGCCTTAGACTGACAGAATGATGATTGGGTCCTTCCGACAGAGCTACGGGGATGCTCGTATCCGATGATAATAAGGGCTCCCCTTTACTCCTGTCGGAGACCTCCAAAATAGCTGCCGTCCTGATGGATGGCTGAAGTCCTGAATCTAATGGTTTCTGTTCATCCTTCATCACGTATCGAGTCAACGCTTTAGTTCTAGCTTGCTCCATGCGCAGCTTCCTTTGGAGACTCACCCGCTTCCGCTGCCACCGGATTCTCCACTCTTCATCTTCCAGATGTTGACGCTGCTTTCGAATTCTCTTAACACGCTCCCCCCCCCCCTGGACGTCTTCTCCTTTTCGGAATGCAACTTTGCCTGGATTGTGGTAGTCTTTATAGCTGCATCCCTTAGCATGGGTGAAGAGCATGCGAGAGGGTACGAGCAAAAGCATGACAGCTACAGGAAACGCGGAAGGATTGGCAATTTACCGAGAGTTTCAGTCTTTGTTCTAATAATGTCGGCTTGATCAATAACCCGACCTATTTTACGTTCGAGTTGATTTGACCTTCTATTTATTCACTCAAAATCCTCCACCACTTTAGGATCCAGGTCTTCATCGACCATATCCAAAAGGCGGTCATAAGTGGATTCAATGTTCCCCACCCTACAATTCACACGGTCGCAAGAGTGATAATTCCTTTACCAAATTGTCCCGAACGAACCGAGTGAAAACATCCATTTTATAGAATAATATTTTTGTTAATTAATCTTGATGTGTATTAGACATCCTCGGGACAGACTGAGTTTAAACTAGAATTAACGCTTGAATTTAACAACGACAGAAGTGGCGGTGGATACAGTTTTTTTTTAATAAAACATAACCTCATGAAATTAAAACAAAATGTGTGGGCACAAAATAGAACAATGGAACAATAAATAAGTAAATAAATAAATAAATAAATAAATAAATAAATAAATAAATAAATAAATAAATAATAATAATAATAATAATAATAATAATAATAATAATAATAATAATAATAATAATAATAATAAGAATAAGAAGAATAAGAAGAAGAAGAAGAAGAAGAAGAAGAAGAAGAAGAAGACTCCAAAAACCTGGAAAAAAGACTGGGAGAAATTGGAATCAAAGGGATCATTGGAACTATACAAAGTACAGGAATTATCAAAACAACTACAATCTTACAAAAAATCATTGAATGCGGAAACTAAGCTACGAAGGGGCACACGGAATCTATTACAGCAAGAAAACAAAACCACCAAAAGACCACATCACAAACAAAGATACAGAAAATGCAAGAAACATCGTTTATAAGCTCCCCAGCCTCAACTGACACGACACAAAAATGAACCGATGAACAGAAATAGCAAGAAACACCATCAGTTCCCCCCCCCAAATAAATAATCAGCCCCCCCCCAAAAAAAAATAAATAAATAAAAAATATTTTTTTTTAAATTTAAATTAAAAAAAAAAAATGGTACCAGCCTAGGCTGACACCACACAAAATATTTGCATAGGGTCAAGGAGGATGAAAAGACCGAGGAGGGACAGCACAAACCAGATCTCCACTGGAAGTGCAGAAACTGCTGGGACCTTGGGGAGGCTTATTGCCACCCAAATCCCAGAGAAGACCAATGGTCCTTACCAGCGAGAAATCAATGGTAAACGGCTGTTGTGATACTGCTATCGAAAAAAGGTGGAGAATACTGGAAATCTGGGGAGACTTGTTGTCACTCAGACTCCAGGGAATACCACCGGTTGTCGGTGAGCAATCACTGATAACCTGTGTGAGAACTCCTGGTGAGTAAATAATAATAAATAATAAATAATAAATAAAGAAATAAAGAAGTAAATAAAAATAAATAAAATAAAAAAGGAATAAATGTAAAGCACGAAAGGTAAACAAACACGAAAGCAATAATCTCATTAAAAAAAAAACAACAAAAAAAATAACACGCGTGGTTGAAAAACAAAATGTGCGAAATGAAAATTTCGTTAACGTTCGCTTTTTTTCTATCCTAAACAATGATATGGGGAAGATCAAATTTAAAGTTCCCTTTTTTTTGTAACAATGCAAATCACACCCGAAATCTATTTCACATTAAGGCTCTCCAGAAGGGTTCGCGATCCCGCTGACTTCCGGGTTATCCTGCAGTAAATTTCAAGTACGGATGATCATAAATGATTAAAAAAAAACTTTTTTTAACCGAAAATTTAGAATTGTATTTTTAGTATAATAAAATAAGTTGATATTTAATGAAAATATAAACTTTTAATAAATCTGTTTTTTATGAATCAAATATGTTGAAATGTCTTCTGTGTTTTATGAAAATATCACAAACTTTAATTAAAAAATATTTTATATGAATCAAATATGTTGAAATGTCTTCTGTTTTTTATGAAAATATCACAAACTTCAATAAAAAAAATATTTTATATAAATCAAATATGTTGAAATGTCTTCTGTTTTTTACGAAAATATCACAAACTTTAATAAAAAATATTTTATATGAATCAAATATGTTGAAATGTCTTCTGTGTTTTATGAAAATATCACAAACTTTAATTAAAAAATATTTTATATGAATCAAATATGTTGAAATGTCTTCTGTTTTTTATGAAAATATCACAAACTTTAATAAAAAATATTTTATATAAATCAAATATGTTGAAATGTCTTCTGTGTTTTATGAAAATATCACAAACTTTAATAAAAAAATTTTTTTATATGAATCAAATATGTTGAAATGTCTTCTTTTTATTGATATAAATAAAGTTTTGAAATGTCTTGTATTTTGGGAAACGGCAATATAATATGTTTTGATTTTTTATGAAAATATAATAAAATAGCTTAGTATTTTAATAGTAATTTTTAAATCAAATGTTTTTTTGTATTTTGTGAAACAACATAATTTAAAGTATTTAAAAAGAATAATAAAAGCGTATACAATAAAGAGGTCCACCAACCCAGGCTTTGCCTCCTCTCTTTGGGGAGGAGTAAGTTTATTGCTTACTGCCTGAGGCGCTCCTACCGGGGAATGCCGACGGGGCTGCCCAGGCATTTTTTGTAGGCCAGAGTGCTCACCTTCTCGGGCGCTGGTTTTTCAAATCCCACTTTCCCGACCTTGTGTCACATCTTACCTTGTGGGAGGAAGATAAATAAAATGATATGAGGAAAATCGAATTCAGCCGATATGATAATGTTCTCCCTTCTTTTCTTTGTCTCATCTCCTTCTTTCTTTTCTTTGTCTCATCTCCTTCTTTCTTTTCTTTCTGTGGCACGTGCAAAACACACTCGAAACTTATTTCCCATGAAATAAACTGGTGCAAGACTCTTGTCACTTGCTCCCGGCTTTTGAGATTCGCCTTTGAACAGGTCGGTTCGTTCGTTTGTTCCCCGGTCAGTCAACTAAATGTTGTAGAAGTTTTTCTTTGGCCCTTAAAAGTGCCTACGAGTTTTCGCCGCGATCTCTAGCCCTCTTGTTCTGCGTGAGAGAACTAACAAACCGCGTGAATTATGTTTATAGGAGAGTTTATTTCTAATGCACATATGCAGCTGTGAAAACTACAATGAAAGAAAAAATCGACATAAATATAAGGACAAAAGTACATCGAAACCTAAGGGTACAATAGTTTACAAACAAATAACACATAAAAATGCGACAAAAAAAAAATGCCATCAAATACGAATCTGGCGGCAGCCACGCATAAAGGATCAAGACAAAAACATGCAGATATAAATTTCTGTCGTATTTAACGTAATATGTATGTATATATGTGTCATTCACAGACAGCAGTCTCGCCATTTCACGACTCATCAGTGTGGCTAGATGCAGCGACCACACCAAACCCTAAGATTTGAAACACGGGCCATAAATCCGCAGGTAATAGTAGGTATTATTTGACAGGTATCGTAACGTAAACGCTTCTACCTTGATCACGAAAAGAAGTTATCTAAAATCGCTTTAAACAGTAACAACGCATTAAAAAAAACGTTGCTATGGATATGCGTAGCAGTTTCCTACAAGCCGCCATATTGTTTAAATATCAATGACTTCTTAGCTGCCTGCTGATTGGTTCAGGCAAACTATTTCCTCCTTGGCTTGACCAATCAGTGGCCTTCTCTCAGGCGAATCTCGGATGGCTAGCATAATTATATAAACACGGGACCGCCATCCGCCCGTTTTCTTTTCTCGCTTTTACTTCGGTGGCACGAGACGACACTTCCATCTCTTTTCTACTTTGGCACTACCTAACGCACCCCCCCCCCTCTCTGGAGACGCAACAGACATTTTCCCGGGCCACTGGCCCTGAGTTCGACAAGACACCAAAATGGCTACTGCCTCAACACATGGACTTAATATTACAGACACACATACTTGCATACACATATGGATGCGTCCTGACACCATAGCCGGTGTACAAACATTCAATATCATGAACAATTCTCTTTTCCCCACTGGGGAAATATAATAACGGGAAATTTCTTTACTATTGCCTTCGTCCATACTTATGGACATACTAACCTCTTTCCCCTTTTGTTCACGTACTAACGAAAACGACCCAATAAAGTTGTTATTTAATGTTAGAATGAGGGTTTGTCACTTTCTATCTCACATATGTGCTAATCTGGACTAAACTTCAAAACCGTACAACTTCTATATTACGTTAAGTTTGAAAACTTGTATTATGGAATAAATGCTGAAAATTAAAATTGGATAATTCTTTATCTTTTTGGTGGTAAAAATAATAATGCATTGGTTTTGGATTATTCGGACTACTATTCTCACCTTGATTATTATATTCAGAACGTTTCGACCGATGTAACCTCCGATCTTCATCGCATTGGCTTTGTATAGATTAGTATCTATTTATTTGCCTCCCCACGAGTGTGGATGCACCACATCAAAGAACGGGAGTTTTAAGGAATTCTTCCCGCTATAATAAAGTTGAATCGTGCGACCGGCTTGAACAGTTGTCTCCACACTGAAGATTCCGCAACGATCAAACATTTACGTATGTGGATAATAATAAAATATTTATTATAAACTAATTATTTATAGCACCCTTTTGGACGGACCCTTGAAGAGAAATAATATCAGCCGACTAATGTAAGCTAGAATGCAAGTTTCTGTCTACGTGATTTGTTAAACACTGTGAAAGACGGTTTACTATGTTGTCCGCTTGAAATGACATAAATAGGGTTTATTTCTATTTTTACGCATATCTTTTAAAACTGGTCTCATGATTGAAGGTGACTCTGCCCGGGGGTTCGAATCGTACGACCGGCTTGAACAGTTAAAGGATGAAACGTATACGTATGTGGATAATAATAACATATTTATTATAAACTAATTATACATATATATTTATATATGTGTGTGTATGTGCTTTCATCTCGTCACGCAAGAGTTAGCGAGTAAAACGCGTGCCTTTTTCTGTCCCCTCCCTGGACGAAGCCATTCCAAGTAGTGAGTGGAAGTGAGAAAGCAAATAGCCAGTCAGACAACCACTTCAGACTTAGCCCGCCGCCTGAAATGAATTTGGAAAAAAGGTCTTCCACTCTGTAAATAATAAGAATTTATATATGAAAAATGAAATTACTCACATACTTCTCTGATTTTATATGAATATTTTACTAATATATCTAAATAAATAGCAAGTGCGTTTTTTTTAGGGGTTTACACTAGGTTAAGTATAGTTACCTGCTCCCCACTGCAGCAAAATTAGACATGAGGCCAGCTTATAATGGGGAATCAAGCTCCCCCTCCCAAAAGAGTCACTGGATGAGTACAACATTTGCTGCGATCAAACTTGTTAGCATTCCCCGGAAGGGACGCCTCAGGTGTCCAACAATAAACCAATCCATTCTCGAGAAGAAGGGGGTAATGCCTGAGAGGATAGCTTCCTATGACCTAACAGAACCGTGCTTAACTCCATGGGTGAAGGCGAGTGCTCCAGGTTTTACGGACTTTAAGAACAAGAACCATGCTGCTGAAAAGATCCCGTTACCCCCTCCCTTATATCACCCGTCGTGAGATTACCGCGGTAGGTAGCGTCGGATGTCATCTGTCCTTTTTTTAAATTTTCTTTTTTAATATGTATCAGATTGATTTTTCTGGAAAAGGATTGGTGGGATAGAAAAAATTATGTAAAAATAGAGAGAATTGTGTGTGTGTTTTTTATGTATATCAGATATCAGGAGGAGTGTTTAAAACGGCGGGTTTTTCACAAATGTGGGTTTTTCTTTTTCTTTTTTCATTCTTTCTTTTTACTTCACAGTGGATGACTAGCCACTAGCCAATAAACATCTACTTTTCAAGCAGTCGAAAATGCTGGGTAGCATTTAGGTCAAAAACATTAGAGAGAGAAAATACTCACGGAACATGACTTCTTGGTTTTTGTTAAGTTGTATCCTTGGTTTCACCCTAGGTTTAAGGTAAGAGACTTTCTTTATATATATATATATATATATATATATATATATATATATATATATATATATATATATATATATATATATATATACTAGCTTTACCTACCCAGCGTTGCCCGGGAATCTTTTTACTTATGCTTTTTTTAATTTCGCGTTCTTTTTAATATTTTTAAATAAATTATGTTGTTGTTTTTTTAATAAGATTTTTAAATGTTTAATTTATTTATTACGCTGTCGTTTGATCCTTAACTTATAAATTGAACCAAATTGTTATACAACTATAACAAATCTTGCTCAGGTAATATTGTTTTAATCCCTTTTTATAAACTGTTTAGATATAAATACCTTCCAAACCTTTCAATCATTTTAATAAATGAGAATCTGCTAAGAATTTTAAAACCAGAAATTACTTTCTATTTCACAGTTTAAATGCTTCCAAATTCCTTTCAAAATTCGAAGGGTCACAAAGTAAATTCATTATTTTATTTTTGCAACTCTTAACAAAAGATTCAAATGGCTGACTTGTTTACGAAGAAACGAAACTGCATTCTGGTGGATTTAATTTCGCAATTAAATTATTCTTTTACGCAGGAATTTAAAAAGTTCGTTCTGTTTTACGTTATTGCATTTCTTATTCAAAAAAATATTCCCCAAATTTCAATTTCTTTGACAAAGATTCAAATAGCTGACTTGTTTACGAAGAAACGAAACTGCATTCTGGTGGATTTCATTTAGAGGGCATAATATATATTTAAAAATTGATAATTTAATGCGTAATTATCAAAGTTAACACGAGAAATATAAAACACGAGAAAATTGATAATTTCCAAAACTTAAAACAAATGAGAAGAAAAAAGAAAGAAAAATGCATTGATTTAAAAAATCTCTTATTTATTCATTCATTTATCTATTTAGTAAAAAACTAATTTAACTCTTTTGTAATAAATAAATAATTCTGATGTAAACATTTTAACGTTTTCATATTGTTTTATCAGCATACGTCAATAAAAATGTGCTTTTGGTTTGGGAATTCTTCACATTTTTCATTCAATTTTGACAAATTTAATTAAAGACACACATTTTCCCTTCTTTTTGTGTATTAATACTATTTATTTATATCAAGTTGGGTATGTGTATATGTTTATATATGTGTATGTATAGGATTCACTGCTCAACTAATTAACCGATCATTATGAATTTTGGAACACAACTGCTAGGCGTAATGGGTGGGTAATGTGGGTTATATTTAGTTCAATTTAGTCTTATGCAAAGGGTTCAGAGAAGGTGTGGAAGCCTTTAGTGAAAATTCAGATACCTCCAACGTTTGTGAAATTTTAGCAATAGGTATTAGAAATCAAGTAATAAATATTCCCCAAATTTCAATTTCTTTAGAGTATTTTAAAGGGTTTTTAGGGGACATAATATCGACATCACCTCCTATTCAAAAATTCAAATATTTCAGATTTGCATTAAATTTGATAGTCATTAGGCAGAAATTAAACAAGTTTCTCTAAATTTCAATTTCTTCTTAAGACCTCTTATGCTTAAGCATTGTATTTTAGACATTTTCTAGAATCAAAGTCATGTAATGGATTTGGATCAAAATTGGAATAAGGATTCTAGACGTAATATATTAATTTTATCAATCTTTTAGTAAACTAATTACAAAAATATATTTTTTAAGTCCGTCTATAAGAATTCACAATAATCAAGTAGTTTACCGACCCATGTAATTTTATTGGAAATATGATATGCCGTAGTTCAAACATTGCATATATGTCATAACATGCTGAACGTCCAGACGCTAAAATCAATTTAGTATTACGTATGAAATAATAAAAACAAACAACGCTTTTTTAAATTAGCCGACACACAGTTATTCCTGGCAAAATGAAAAATGGAGTTGTTCCCTAAGCAAGTTTATCTAAAACGTTTAAACGGAGAATGGTTAAGACGAAGCGAATAGAAGTTGGTTCTGATATTTTGTTATCTAATTTCGATACTCCAGAAATATTTCAATTGTTTTAAATAAATTATTTTTAGATAACTCATTAAAAGACTTTACTTCTTTTCGCTTCGTCTTAATCATTCTCCGTTTCAACTTTTTAGATCAACTTGCTTATGAAACGTCGATCTTGAATTTTGCCAGGAATAACTTGGTGTCGGCTAATTTAAAACGTGTCTTTTTCCTATTGCATACGCAATAGTAAACTGATGTTAACGCCAATACGTTCAGCATGTCATAATCTTTTTTTAAATACAATTTTTTAGCTATTGCATATCGTCTTTCCGATAAAATCACATGTGTCGGTAAACTACATGATTACCTCCATCATTTTTATTCATTATTTGGGGAGAAAAATTAGCTACAATTAAATATGATTATGTTTCTGAATTTTTGAGATATGGATTGATAATTTTTATTAATTGTGATTATTCGGACTACTATTTTCATTTTGGATGTTATTATCACAACGTTTCGGCCGATGTAACCTCCGACCTTCTTCAAGTGCATCTTGTCGATCTTGGGAACCTTTATGTCGAACTCGGGAACCTGTACGGAATTTCGAATCGAAACCTTTATTTAATCTACGGAACATGTGGTCTAACAGGTAATTGCGTTGGTTACCAATCAGTTCTGGAGATTGAAGGTTTAATCCTTACTATAAATAAGAATAACATAAAAATGAACACTTCTATCAGGTCATGGTTGACGGAATGAGAACAATCTACCTCCGTGGATTAAATAAAGGTTTCAGAAATTATGTCTAGATTCCAGAGTACGACATTCCTATGTTCTAAAAAATACAACTGAAGAAGCTCGGGGTGTTACATCAGCCGAAACGTTGTAAATATAACAACAAAGATGAGAATAGTAGTCCGAATAATCCAAATACTACGAAATGTCATTGCTGTACACAATAAAAAATTTTTTTATTGTTTTGCTTAACATTTTCGTTGGTCTGTCACGTTTCAGTTTTAAATAGCATGTTCGTTGGTCTGTCACGCTTAAGTTTAAAATCGCATTTCGTTGGTCTGTCACGGTTGAGTTTGAAATCGCATTTCGTTGGTCTGTCACGGTTGAGTTTGAAATAGAATTTTCGTCGGTCTGTCATGCTTCAGTTTGAAACAGCATTTTCGTTGGTCTGTCACGCTTAAGTTTAAAATCGCATTTCGTTGGTCTGTCACGGTTGAGTTTGAAATAGAATTTTCGTCGGTCTGTCATGCTTCAGTTTGAAACAGCATTTTCGTTGGTCTGTCACGCTTAAGTTTAAAATCGCATTTCGTTGGTCTGTCACGGTTGAGTTTGAAATAGAATTTTCGTCGGTCTGTCATGCTTCAGTTTGAAACAGCATGTTCGTTGGTCTGTCACGCTTAAGTTTAAAATTGCATTTCGTTGGTCTGTCACGGTTGAGTTTGAAATAGAATTTTCGTCGGTCTGTCATGCTTCAGTGGAAATAGCATGGTCATTAGTCTGTCACGCTAAGAAAGAAAAAATGTAATTTCCGAAACTTAAAACAAATTCCTAATAAATGTATAAATTTTATCAATCTCTTATTCATTTCGTAAAATAATTTCGAAAATATTTTTTTAAAAGCCGTCTTTTAAGAATTTACTTTTTTATTCATTATTTGGAGAGAAAAAAATAGCTACAATTATTTCATCAACTTATACCCAACTTAAGCGACCTACCACGTAGCTTTGGATCATCGACACCAATGTGGGACACACTTTGTATCGTTACGGATGACTGGCACAAGTGGATGAATAGGAAAAATGGCACAAGTGAACATTAAGTTTTAAGCAAAAAATAAAACATAAAATTTAAGAGAATCATTTTGGGAATCGGAAATTCGGCTAATATTTTTCCGATTCCGATACCCCAAAAAGTTCCGATATTTTCGATTCCTGATTCTGATTAATCTGTTTATATATATATATATATATATATATATATATATATATATATATATATATATATGTGTGTGTGTGTGTGTGTGTGTGTGTGTGTGTGTGTGTGTGCGTGTGTAAGAGAGAGCGAGAGAGATAGTAATCCAAGGTTTGTATCCATGTATCCATAGGTTAAAATTCGGAGAATCTTTACTGTGTTTATGTGATAGCACTCAATGATAAATCGAGATATTTATATATGATAGAAGTTTTATTTATACAAACATACGGCTACACATCGAGACAGATTTCAACCGAAGCTCTGAAAAACTCGATTTCTTCAGGCCGAAAAATAAGTGTCTGCTCTTTACGTTTTTATATTGAAGAAATATTAAAGACACCTTCAATGTGAAAACGTAAAGAGCTTCGATTGAAACGTGTCTCAATGTGTAGCTGTATGTTTGTATAAATAAAACTTCTATTATATATATGTGTGTGTGTGTGCGCGCGTGCGCGAACGCGCGCGTGTGTGTGTTTGTATTGAAGAGTCAGGACAAAAGTGTCTTCAAGCTATTTTTATTTTTTTTGTTGACAAGGTATTTGCTGTTATCGTTAAAAGTGAGCAAAGGATGTCCCAAATTGGTTACTGTAAACGGACTTGATATCTTTCGTTGTGGCATTGATCGTTTTCTGATTAATTGTCCATTCATCGGCTTAATTGCTTTCACAGTCTTTGAGTCAAGGTTCAATTTGCGTAAGTGTTCTCTCACTATTTCAAAATGGCGCTGTCTGTTACGGCCAAGCGTCAATTTGATGCCGCCGGGTTTTTTTGTTTTTTTTGCTTGACTTGATATATTAATTATGGAAGAATTTTTAGAATATTTTACTCAAGGTCAAATGCTGCTTTATCTATTCTAGGTTATTTTTTAAATTTTTTTTTTTTGTGGGGGGGGGGGGTATTGAGTCACTTCCTTAATGTATTTTGTATTGTATCTGTTTGATTATAGTAGATGCAGTCAAAGTTTTTCATATCTCTTTTTGATTTAGCTGGTAGTATATCACACACACACACACACACACACACACACACACACACACACACACACACATATATATATATATATGTGAGTTTGAATTACGGTCTCTCTAACAAGGGTTTGTCAGGACAACCTGACATGAGGATACTTTACCCTACGAGTAAACCCTGACTAAATATTCCGAATAATATAGTATTCGAAGCCCAAATAAGACACGGCTATACACTGTATTATACGGAGAATGGTGCAGCTTCTTCTAGTGATGTTACCTCAAGTAACAGCACTTAGCTGGATATTCCACCAGACTAGACGAATTCTTGTCCTGGAATCCAGCAAGACCAAGAGACAACAAGAAAGATATACTATAACATAGTTAACTGGTTAATTGGGGGAGAGGGAAATTAATGTTCTTAATGATCTTCACTTCTTTATTAACTCAACGTTTGAGAGGTAAAAGAGAACTTTAATGGAACACTCGGATATCTAAGTATCTCATATAGAGATAAAGAAGGCCCTTGATTACTGAGAACTTACACAGAATTAAAATGAAAGAAAAATGTGTGTGTGCGTGTGTGAAGTTAGGTATGTGTATATTTTTGTATATTTCTACTTATAAGATTCACTCCTAATCTAATTAACCGATCATTATAAATTTTGGAACACATCTGCGAGGGGGTAAGGATGGCTAATGTGGGCTATATTTAGTTTACTTTAGTTTTATGCAAAGAGGGCAAAGAAGCCCGTCGTGAACATTCAGATACTTCTGACGTTTGTGAAATTTAAAAAATAGATATTAGGCATCAATTAATAACTATTCACCAAATTTCAGTTTCGTTGGAGTATTTTAAAGGAGTTTTAGGGTGCATATGGTCACAACTTCTTATTTAAAAATTTAAATATTTCAGATTTGCATTAAAATTGACCTATGATCATTAGACAGCAATTAAGCAAGATTCCTTAAATTTCATTTGTTTCTTAAGACTCCTTAACCCTTAAATTTTAGACATTTTGATCAAAATTGGAATAAGGATTCTAGACATCAGGTTTAGTAGCATTATATGTTGATTTTAATCTTTGTAGGGAATATAAAAATTATGAAAACTGTTCTATTCTAAGAATTAATATATATATATATATATATATATATATATATATACACATACATATATATACACATACATATATATATATATATATATGTACATATATATATACATATATATATACACATATATACATATATATATATATATACATACATATATATACATATATATATACATACATATATATACATATATATATACATACATATATATATACATATATATATACACACATATATATATATACATACACACACACATATATATATATATATATATATATATATATATATATATATATATATATATATATATATTGCTGTATTGTTCCAAAATACAATAAGACGCCATAAATATTATTCTGTAGTTGTCATCGACTTAAAATTGACCACATTCGTTAAATTTATTTAAAGAATATTGAGCTAAGAAAAAAATTAAATTATTACAACAAATAAAAAAAAATAAAATGTTAAAGTGATCGTTTTATTTATTTTAAATAATATTCTGGTTGACATGTAGTTTTACCGCAAGAAGAAAGAAAAGACGGTAGGTAAGCGACTGTTGGATTTCCACGGAGTCCTGCTTGTTTTATAATAATGGATGCACAAGTGGTGGCGGTATGGTAGTATAATATAATTTTATTTACCTCTCCAGGAGGTTAGGCACAAGGCCAGTTTTTTCTTACTCCCACAAGTAAGATGTGGCCCAAGGTCGGGTCAGGAAAGTGGGACTTTAAAAGCCAGCGCCCGAGAAGGTGAGCACTCTGGCCATTAAAAATTGCCTGGGCAGCCCCGTAGGCATTCCCCGGTAGGGGCGCCTCAGGCAGTAAGCAATAAACTTACTCCTCCCCAAAGAGGGGAGGCAAAGCCTGGAAGGGTGGAACTCCTAGAACTGCACAGGACAGATCCATAGCCCGGCGTAAATCAAGCCCTGAAGGTCAAGACGATACCAGTTGATGGGGTGTAGTATCCATCGGAACAAAGGCCGATATAATATAATCTGACGTTAAGAATCCATGAACTTTAAATGATATACAAGTGTCGGGACAAAGTCTATGATGATCTCTTTAATGAAACTTGAATGAAATTGATAGACAACTATGTCGACAATTCTCAGAAAGGAAAACATAAAAAAAGGAATAAGAATGAAGGAAAAAAAGAAGAAAAACTTAGTGCTTATCTATAACTAGACTGACATGAAAAATAAAAATTAAGAATTTTTTTTATTATGTACGCATCCGTGACGGAATGAAGATATCGTACACCAAAAATCACGTAAATTGATCAAGTAGTTTTTTTTTTTTTTACAAAAGAAAATCATTTTTAAGCAATTAATTGAAATTCTTCATTTTTTTTCATGGCGGTCGAGTTATGGACTTGAATTGGAATTATTTTAAATAATGTTAATTTCCGAAATTAAAGCGTATTATTTTTGAAAAAAAAAAATCGCAAAAGTTTGAATTATTTTGAATAATGTTGTCTTTCCGAAATTCCATCGTATTATCTTTCAAAAAAAGTAAAAATATCGTAAAAGTTTGAATTTTTTGTATTTATCTCCCTTGTATTTTCAACATGGCGACGATAGATCCACGCTCATCGTTTAACCAGAAAATTTGATTTTCTTTTGTAAAAAAAAAACAAAAAACTACTTGATAAATTTACGTGATTTTTGGAATACGTCATCTTTATTCCGTCACGGATACGTACATCATAAACACAATTCTCTTTCTTTTTTTATGCCAGTCTACTTATGGATAAGCACTAAAAACTTAAATACAAATAATTGCGCTTCATGATGAATAATTATTCTTTATACTTTTGACTGTTGCTCATTCTGAGGTGTCTCAAATCCATTTGATCAAAGAATTCAAATGAATCCTTTATTTGATCCGAAAGTTCAAATGAATCTTTTATTTGATCCGAGAATTAAAATGAATCATTTTGGCTGTTGCTGATTCTCAGGTGCCCAAATCACTCTGATCCGAGAATTCAAATGAATTCTTTATTTGATTTGAGAATTAAAATGAATTCTTTTAGCTGCTTCTTATTCTAGGGTTGCTCACATCCATTGAATCCTTTATTTGATCCATGGATTTAAATGAATCCTTTATTTTATCCAATAATTTAAATGAATCCCTTATTTGATCCGAGAATTCAAATGAATCCTTTTGGCTGTTGTTCATTCTGAAGTGCCTCAAATTCATTTGATCCGAAAATTCAAATGTATTTTTATTTGATCCTAGAATTTAAATGTATTTTTATTTTATCCAAGACTTCAAATGAATTCTTTTATTTGATCTGAGAATTTCAAGTGAATCCTTTTGGTTGTTGCTAATTCTATGGTGCCTTAAATCTATTTGGATCGAGAATTAAAATGAATCCTTTTGACTGTTGCTCATTCTGGGGTACCTTTAATCTATTTGATCCAAGAATTCAAATGAATCCTTTATTTGATCCGAGAATTCAAATGAATCTTTTTAACTGTTGTTGATTCTGAGGTGTCTCAAATCCGTTTGATCTAAGAATTCTAATGAATCTTTATCTGATCTAAGAATTCAAATGAATCTTTATTTGATCTGAGAATTCAAATGAATCTTTTTAGCTGTTGCTGATTCTGAGATGTCTCAAATCCATTTGATCTTAGAATTCTAATGAATCTTTATCTGATCTAAGAATTCAAATAGAATCTTTATTTAATCCAAGAATTCAAATCTTTTCGCTATTGTTTATTCTGGGGTGCTTTAAATCTATTTGATCGAATAATTCAAATGAATCTTTAATTTCATCAAGAATTCAAATGAATCCTTTGGGCTGTTGCTCATTCTTAGATGCCTTAAATCTATTTGATCCAAGAATTCAAATGAATCCTTAATTTGGTCCAGGATTTCAAATAAATTTTTAAAACATGTTGACTTCCGTTAAGGATTCTGTGCATTATCAGGAAAGTACACACGTGTCAATAATAAAACGTAATGAAAAACTTGTGTTACCAAACATATAACATTTAGTAATCAAAGAATACATTTTCTAGATGCATCAAAGGAGATCGTCAGCAATGCACTTTCCTCATCGCCAATTTCAGATACTTTCGCATGATATTTACTCAGACAGCTACCCCAACCTGTAACCGGTAGATTCGGTCGCCTCCTTGGAAGCAAAATAATAAATTTTAACATAAGAAAAGTTTTCAAGTGCAAGAAACCTAAACACCCATATTAACTTGAGCTCTCCAGTCTCAACCAATCAAAATACTCTGTATATAACTGAGTCATCTATGACCAGGAAAGTAGCTTCCATGCATAAGGATTCATGTCTTGAGAATCTTTTATGCTCTTTTCTATATTTGTCTTAAACTATAAATACCAAATTATACATGTACACGTAACCTACACACATAATTAAACACACGGGTCCCATATAGATAAAATGCACAAGTTATTGCTAATAAAGGAGAACATGTATGTGTAGATTAAACTTACAATTAAATACTTTGCTTCCAATGACAGTAAAATGCACAAGGTTATTTCTATAAATGTAAAACGTATGTGCTAAGCATCTTCCCCCATAGCGTTTTGCCTGTTAGAGAACGTGCCGAAATACAGTCTGACAGCTAGCAAGTTAAAGGAGATGAATTATGATCTTAATACTTAACCACATGTTCGTACAGGAGTTGTCATGAGATTTCATGTATGGAACGATATTTGGGAATTACCGTTTTGCTACTAAGGACTTCCTAGCCCAAGGGAAATAACTCTGGCCTGAAAACTAATTTCTCTCAAAGGGAGATAACTCAATACAATATGAACCCTAATTCCCCCCTCCTTTATGGATAAAGTAGCAACTTTAAATAACTGTATATAATGAACTGTTTATAAAAGTCTCTGTTCTGATATGCCATAAAACTCTCTAATTGTGTGACGCATGTTGAACGATAGGAAGATTTTGACCATTCCAGTAATCATAGGAGCCACTGGGCTCATGCAAAAAGAACCTTAAAAAACTACCTGACGAATATACCCGGTAGACGAAGTGCAAAAAAGATCAAAACAATTGCACTTAAAGGGCAGTTAGAATCCTAAAAGACTTCTCAGGTTTTGAGTCTCTGAAATAGTCGGTGAATGTTTGGCATCCAGCAAGATGCCCCATCTTCAGCAAAAACAAAGAGAAACTAAAATTGGAAAAAAGAGAAATTATATTATGGTGAAGTATGTGGCTCTTCTTTTTCAATGACATCACATAAACATTTTCTACCTGTACTTTGGGAGTTTATTTTCAGAGATTTCTTTAGCGTATCTTTGGACACATAAAACACTGAGAGTGACAAGCGAGGCGCCTTTTGGTTAGGAGCAAAGTGTAGTGTCTGTTCTAATACCACACTTCATATTTTCTTTCTTCGGTCAGTGAAGGAAATTTTTATTTTTGCCCCAATCTAAAGTGGCCCTTTTTCCCCTACATTAAAAACCAAATTTGTATCTATTTCTTTCCTCGGAAAGGGGTGGATGGCAATAAATAGGGACAAGCGATGTTTGTCAAAAGGAGATGTACATGAGCGCCATATATACAAGTTTAGCTGCACTTCATTCTTCTTGTCATCAGACACGGGCGTCTTTTTTTTTAGATGTTTTCTTTTAAGGAAAAAAAGCGTCTTATATAACGATAGCTATGGTAAGTGAAATTCCCACAAGCGGAATATTTACATGCGCATACACGACAAAAAAATGCTGTTGTCTTGAAAAGTTCATTCAGTAATCCTTAAAACAGTTTCATTTCTCGAGTCAAACCTTGAAGATCAAACGACAAATTTAGTCAAGTAAAAATTGTAATACATGTTGTACACGACATTATACACTCAGATTAATTTGGTATATTTACTTTTTTTTTGTATGTATGTATGCGTGTGTTATTTAGGGAAATCTACTTGGTGTAGAGGTTTCCAGGCAGAGCTGTGGAGTCAGAATCGGAGAATCAGAGCAAATTCATTACTTTGGGAATCGGAGCCGAAGTCGGACATTTACAAATTTCAAGAGGCCGAATTGATCATTAGGGCTACCGATTCCATGGTTCTGTTTTCATTATATATAGCATTATTTTTAACTGAATTCTTTAGAATTTCGTTCATTAAAGACAAGTGGAATTCACAGAACCTTGCAAAACATCTTTAAAACTCAAAGTAAATATGTAGTATTAACTAAACATACCCGGCGTTGCCTGGGAGTCTTTTTATTTTCATTCTTGTTTCGCAATTTAAAAAAAGAAAATGTACGAAACTATTTTTATTTTTTAAAACAGGATTTCAAAAGTTAAATATAATTATTACAGAAATGCATTCTGGTGGATAAAATTCTTAGCGAATTCTCATGTATCAAAAGATTGATAGTTTTGAAAGCTATTTGCATCCAAGAATTTTATAAATATAAATATAGATTAAAACGACGTTATCTTAATAATAATTAGTTATTTGCTGTTTTCTGGGTCGGAATCTTTCCATCTAACACTTATCGTTTGCTACATTTTGACCTTGAAGTAGTATTTGTTTTATCTCCTTACATCAAGTGGCTTCATGCCTTGTATGGAGCGATTTCCATTTAAAAAGTTATTATTTTATAACAATTTTGTTAAACTTAATTCAATTTAATGACCAAACAATACCGTCATATCTAAATTCAACACTTAAAATCCTATTTCTTCAAAAAGAATTCTGTGTGTATTTTAAAATTGTAATCAAATAAAAGAGTTTTAAAATTTAATTTAAAATATGAGGTATACCAGCTTCACTTTCGCTTCCTTATAAACACCACGCCGTGTAGGTTCCATTTAAGGTAGCATCCATTATTTCTCTAGACAGAAGTAAGATAACAAGATCTATAACCAAGTTTCTCTCCTTTCACCACCAACGCTCAGATTCTTGTTTTGCTTAATTTTAAATGAATAGCTTTTTCCTTGTTTTGGTATGCTGCTAGGACTAACTTTGAGTTTGATAAACTACAAAGACTAACTTTCACTTTAATAAACTCATAGGACTAACTTTCACTTTCATAAGCTGCTAAGACTTACTTTCACTTTGATAAGCTCCAGGGACTAACTTTCACTTTGACAAGCTCCAAGGGCTTACTTTCACTTTGATAAGATCCAGGGACTAACTTTCACTTTAGTTTGCTTCTAGGACTAACTTTCACTTTAGTTTGCTTCTAGGACTAACTTTCACTTTGATAAGCTCCAGGGACTAACTTTCACTCCAGAACTAAAATGGAAGACTTATATCCAATCTGCTGGTAAAGTTGCTGGAAGAATGGTTGGATCATTCTACCGACCCAGAAAGTATCTGACTACTCATGCAATCGTGTACCTATATAAGAATCAGATACGTTCTAAGATGCAGGGCTTCTGCAACACTTGAGGTGGTGCCGCTTAGAGCACTGGTTCTTTGCTTTGCAATGTAGTTGGGGAGTGATTTCCTCTTTTCTCTACAACCACTGCACCTCACAGTAGAAATGTTTCTAGTTTTTACTCTATCATTATTTGCATGGAAAGGGCTCGACTGAGCTCCAATCTCTGGTTGCTCCCTGTAAAACTTTCACAGCAAGAACTCATCTCGCTACCACCGCTGCAAACAACTGTTCTTTTCTTTTTCTTCCGTGTGGCTAACATCAAACGAAATTTTCATGAACAGAGTCTCTTTCCAAGAACTTCACATCTGTGGAACACGTTTCCACAAGGTTGCTTCCCTGAGAGCTACAACGTGGTCATCTCCAAATCTAATTTCACTAAACGTTTGTCATTAACTGACCGTCATTTTTTTTCAATCCTTTCATAATCTTCTACCTCATTCAATTAACAATCTATCAATTTCATTAACTCATATCCTCGAGTGGCTTTCAGCCTTGATAAGTGATGATTCATTAGTAAATAATAAAAATAGTGCAAGAGCAGACATCTATTATACAAAGAGCTGCTGTCTGTGTGTGTTTGCACTTAAAGGTCAGAAACTACACAAGACACACTCACAAAGCTGATATATTCTTTTTCAACATTTCCTCGGACACAATATTAACACTATTTGTTTTGGAATATTCATTTTTTTGGGGGGGTAAACAGAAATAAAATTAGTCAGTGAGGGTCAACATTTTGAGCCTTTTTTTTTACATGGACATTTAGTGTTAAATAGTATCTTTTGTCCTGACATTTTAAAATGTAATATATTCTTTAGCATATATAGATGTGAGAGGAGTAGAGAGGGAGAGCGAAAGAGAAGGATATAGAGATAGATGGATGGAAAGGAGGGATAGAGAGAGGTAGAAAGAGAGAGAGAGAGGGTGATTTTAAAAGAAAGATGTTACACATTTTTTAACTCTTTTATTTTGTTGTCCTGCCCCACCACCCCCACCCCCGGGCAACACCGGGTATTGATTTACTCCTCTCCAGGAGTTAGTCACAAGGCCAGTTTTAATCTTACTCCCACAAGTAAGATGTGACCCAAGGTCGGGTCGGAAAAGTGGGGTTTAAAAATTGCCTGGGCAGCCCCGTCGGCATTCCCCGGTAGGGACGCCTCAGGCAGTAAGCAATGAACTTACTCCTCCCCAAAGAGGGGAGGCGAAGCCTGGGAGGGTGGACCTCCTAGAACTGCACAGGACAGATCCATAGACCGGCGTAAATCAAGCCCCGAAGGCCAAGACAATAGCAGTCTATGGGGTGCAGTATCCATCAGAACAGATACTACACTTTGATCTTAGCCAAAAGGCCAAGAACCGGGTAGCCATGCTAGTATTACATAATCAGGTTTTGGTTCTCTTGGGTAACTTATTCTTTTGTTGATCGGGACTTCTGGCAGAAATTTCTTTGCAGATAAGGGATGTTCTTCATGGTCGGATCCTGATCATCATTGAAGAAGACATTCGCACAAAAATATATCGTTTTTGTTATACTTAATACACATTATCCCCACTGTGTCGGGCAAAGAGAGAGAAACAGAAAAAGATCTGTGGTGACGGTGTGGAGAGGCCACACGATAAGCTACCACGACTGACATGTGCCCACTACAAAGAAACAGTGGCTGCACGCAGAAGCGAACCTAAGACTGTCCGACTTCAAAAGCAATGGTCAAAAACGGGTGACTATACAAAGTAGTCAACGTCTTCGGCAGTCTAAAAAGCTCGGTAAAAGGAGCAGTATTGTGATCTGCAATGAGTCTTTGGATGCGACGGAGTCGAACAAAAAGACTTCAGACACAATACATTCCAGTCAAGGATCCATTCTCGACAATCAGTCCGTCAGAAACTGGGCCATTTTGGTGGCCTTTTATCTGTCAGTGTCTAGTATTAATCCTGAGTAGTCTGAGGAGGTCCAACCTCCCAGGCCTGCCTTCCCTCTTTGTGAAGGAGTTAGTTAATTGCTAACTGTCTGAGATGTCCCCACCGGAGAATGCTGACAGGGCTGCCCAGGCAATATTTAAGAAGCCAGAGTGCCCAAATTCAGGGGCGCTGACTTGTTGTTCTCTCCACCTTCCAGCCTTGTGCCACATATTCCTGCGATGGGAAGGAAGTAGATATCGAGTCTTTGGATGCCACACAGCTAGCATCGTTTTTGTGCGATTAGGGTGTTGTGTCTGCATTAGTCCAGGCTAATTCGAGGTTTTGTTTTGTATTTAAGTTATCTGTCTTTTGCACGTTTCCAGGGTCGAGGTTGTGTTTGTCCCGTGAAGCCAGAAGTCTGCCCTTCTACTGGAAACACTGGCTGCGCGACAGTCCATTTCCCAATGAAGAAGGTTGATTGGTCAAAGTGGGAAGTTTTTGACAATAATTGCCTCCGCTGCATTTTTCATTGTCGTCAGGTTGACCATATCCCAACTGCTGTTCTCCGCTAACACCAATCTGAAGTCTCTGCCATTTGTCCTGCTGTAGCACTATTTTCAATGGTTTGGATATGCAACTTGTCATCTAGAGGGAGAATTAATTTGTGATGTAATCCTCCCTGCCTGGGTGGTGCAAGCGTATAAGTGAGCAGATGAGGATGTGGACAACAACCATCAAGCAGGACTTGGTGAGCTTTCAGATACACAGGGGGTCGGCATTCTATAGTGGAATCATGATTGGTTAGCCATCAAGTGTGACTTTGTGGTCCAGGGTGTGATGCAGACCAGAGAAGAAACCGGCTCAACTTGACCAGGGTAAACGCTGTTGCAACTAACTTGTATGAACATTCAATATATATATATATATATATATATATATATATATATATATATATATATATATATATATGAAGCAATCCAACAAAAGATATAAGCGTCAACTAATATCTTATAATTAGTGAAACATCCGGATAAAAACTGAAGCTCAATATACTGGATAGAGCATTAATATTATAATATAAAATGAAGTAATAAAATAAGGTGTCAATCAAATTTTATTAGAATTCAAAGTTCAAGCAAAGTATCCTTAAGTCCTTAGCTCATGAGTTTTCAAAGATAATTATCTTTGAAAACTCATGAGCTAAGGACTTAAGGATACTTTGCTTGAACTTTGAATTCTAATAAAATGGGTCTGTCCTGTGCAGTTCTAGGAGGTCTACCCTCCCAGGCTTCGCTTCCCCTCTTTGGGGAGGAGTAAGTTTATTGCTTACTGCCTGAGGCGCCCCTACCGGGGAATGCCGACGCGGCTGCCCAGGCAATTTTTAATGACCAGAGTGCTCAACTTCTCGAGTGCTGGTTTTTCTAATCCCACTTTCCCGACCTTGTGTCACATCTTAACTTGTGGGAGGTAGATAAATAAAACCTCAACAACACCTTGTGACGTTCTTGGCCTTTTGGCTAAGATCAAAGTGTAGTATCTGTTCCGATGGATACTGCACTCCATACTGGTATTGTCTTGTCCTTCGAGGCTTGACTTACGCCGGTCAATGGGTCTGTCCTGTGCAGTTCTAGGAGGCCCACCCTCCCAGGCTTTGCCTCCCCTCTTTGGGGAGGAGTAAGTTTATTGCTTACTGCCTGAGGCGCCCCTACCGGGGAATGCCGACGGGCTGCCCAGGCAATTTTTAAACCCCACTTTCCCGACCCGACCTTGGGTCACATCTTACTTGTGGGAGTAAGATAAAAACTGGCATTGTGCCTAACTCCTGGAGAGGAGTAAATCAATACAACACCTCAATCTAAAGTTTGCTGTTGCAGCGATGTCTTCCATGGTTTGGGCATGCAGTTTGCCGCCCAGAGGTAGCATTAATTCGCAACGTAATCCTCCCTGCTCTCTGCCTGAATCGTGCAAGCGTGTCGATGGACAGCTGAGGACCTAGACAGCAACCATCAAGTAAGACTTGGCTAAGCTCTCAGGTTCACAGGTGATCGGCCTTTCATGGTGGAATCACGATTGACTAGCCATCTTGTGCAAACTTGGTCAGGACCACCATGTATGGACTGCCATGATTCGGCATGTAGTGCAGGCCAGGGAAGAAGCCGGCTCAACACGGCCAGAGTGAACGTCATTGCAACAACAAAATAATGCTACAACTAATACAAGATCAACAAAAAGGGGCCTTCTTTTTGCCCCTTGTTGAGGGGAACTACATTATTCTTGGCCCAGGTCATCTGCTTCCTTTCACTGACTGTCTCGTGAAAATTGACCCGTTTTATAAACAATTAAAGCTCACGCAATCTTTAAGCGATGAAAACTCTTTATTATCTAATGTCTCACACATCTCACTTTTTCAAGTTGACACTGGTGATAGTCATCTTTGACAATGATTGTCTAGTTCCTAAATTTAAGTTTAAAATCTGGCACAAAGTAAAAACACAGTAAGTAAAAATAAACACACAGTATTTATATATGTTACTTTTTATAAATTCGATATATATGTCAACTTTTGCAATTGTTTTTATCACGCCTTCTTCTTGGGCTTTTCTCATCTTCTATTCTTCTGTTTTGGATTGATATGTTTTTTCCATTACTATTAGATTAACAATTTCTCTGATGATCAGCGATGTTAAAATAAAGACTATATATTTTTCTTGACTTAGCTGTGAAACGCGTGTAATAGATATAATGAGTCTCCACTTACCGAGGCCAAAAGATACTCGATGATAAGGGTTAATGACATTGCCAGTTGGATGATGAACAATATTATGAGAAGATTGGAAACGATGGGTGGAATGGGCAGAATTTGATTATATAAGAGGACGGGTCGACAAATATTTTTTGACATTGGACTTGAAGGCGACTATGTTGTAGTCAGCTGGGAAGCATCCCACGGTATTGTGTTCCACAGATGGGAAATATTTGAAAAGAAACTGTTCATGGAAGTTCCATGTCTTTTTAGGTACACAGAGGAAGAAAAAAATTTTTTTGTAGTGGTTGTAGTTAGGCGAGTTTTTTGCTGTGAATATTTTACAGGGGGGGGGGGGAGCTCAGTCGAGCACCTACCATCACGATAGCGATAGAGTAGAGTTGTCTACCGTAAGTTTAAAAATATGCAAATGAATAAAAAAAATTAAAAACTAAAATGACTTCCCTGCATCCCGGACAACGCCGGGTAGGTACAACTAATTAGATATAGTAGTAAACTGACTCAATGGAAATATCCTGGGCCCATACCCTGTTATCCAGGTAGATATAGCTATACATAATTCAATACTGGAAAATAATAATGTTATTAAATACTAACAGACTTGCTCGAGTGTCAAATATGTTGAATATAAATTAAATCGGATATATGCATATATACTAACTAGTGATGGGACGATTCCAGTATTTTTCTCAGTTCCGATACAATTACCGATTCTGTTCTAAATTCCCAATTTCGATACAATTACCAATTCCAATTGTAAATTTGCCATATGAAATTCTACCGTTTTAAGGTAGAATTTCATTTTTGGGGTGGAGGGAGTTAGCGGAAAGTCCTCATCTACTTTTTAATATAGATATAATTTTCTTTGTTAATTTGACAAACTTCTTAATGTTTTCCGTTTATGTATTGTATGCAAGATTTTTATAAACTCATTGTGAGATTTTCATCTATATTTTTCACTTGTGCCATTTTTTTCTTAATTATCCACTAGTGCCATTTTTTACCTGTGCTATTTTTACCCAGCCATTTTTTTCCGGTGCCATTTTTACCTAAGTTCGTTATTATGATCTGTAAATTTTAGCTTTACTGGTCATTAAAATCAATAAATATTTATCATTTTATCATTAGTACCAACAATAGAAAATTACGTTTTAACCAAAAATAAACAAAGCAAAAAAAATGTAAAAGAATGGTATTTGGAATTGAAAATAAGGCTCAAATTTCTGGATTCCGATACTGATTTTGATGCACTAAAATGTTCTGATTTTTCCGATTCCCGATTACGATTAATCGTCCCAACAGCAATACCAACTGTCTTTGCCGGCTGGCTATCACTTCATTAAAAATATTTCATTCAAAACTTGTAAAATGACATTTTTTGCCCCATAACTTTTCATCCATCCATTCAATTTCTCTGAAACTTGGCCAAAATCTGGAGGCAATTGTTCCTAATAGAAAATAAGTATCGCTGACCTTGGAAAAAATCTGGTTCGCGCCCCCAGGGGGTAAAAAAAACCCAAAATGGCAAAAAATGACCCTTTTCTCCCATAACGTTTGATCCATCCATTCAATTTTTCTGAAACTTGGCCAAAATGTAGAGACAATTGTTCTGGATATAAAATGAGCATCCTTGACCTCAGAAAAATTCTGGTTCGCGCCCACAGGGGGTCAAAGGGGGGTCAAAAAATGCCCCAAATTGCCCAAATTTATTGCATCTTACACTCGCCACATCGAGTCACATACAGAGGTGGACCACGCACGCGCGGCTTGTTTATATTAAAATCAATACAAACATTGAATTAAAAAAAAACAATAACAAATAATTGTTAATTTATAAAATGTCCTTTTTGAAAACTAATATACAATATCGCATATACATTAGCAGTATATAAAATAGATGGTGCGTCTCTGGTGCAAAGTTAAATTAACTTGAAATAGGAAGTTTTGACTTTCCCGTCAGTGCGAGAAATGGACCCAACTTTCGCATATAGGACGTTTTGACTTTACCGTCAGTGCGAGAAATGGACCCAACTTTCGCATATAGGACGTTTTGACTTTACCGTCAGTGCGAGAAATGGACCCAACTTTCGCATATAGCACGTTTTGACTTTCCCGTCAGTGCGAGAAATGGACCCAACTTTCGCATATAGGACGTTTTGACTTTCCCGTCAGTGCGAGAAATGGACCCAACTTTCGCATATAGGACGTTTTTACTTTACCGTCAGTGCGAGAAATGGACCCAACTTTCGCATATAGGACGTTTTGATTTTACCGTCAGTGCGAGAAATGGACCCAACTTTCGCATATAGGACGTTTTGACTTTACCGTCAGTGCGAGAAATGGACCCAACTTTCGCATATAGGACGTTTTGACTTTACCGTCAGTGCGAGAAATGGACCCAACTTTCGCATATAGCACGTTTTGACTTTCCCGTCAGTGCGAGAAATGGACCCAACTTTCGCATATAGGACGTTTTTACTTTACCGTCAGTGCGAGAAATGGACCCAACTTTCGCATATAGGACGTTTTGACTTTACCGTCAGTGCGAGAAATGGACCCAACTTTCGCATATAGGACGTTTTGACTTTCCCGTCAGTGCGAGAAATGGACCCAACTTTCGCATATAGGACGTTTTTACTTTACCGTCAGTGCGAGAAATGGACCCAACTTTCGCATATAGGACGTTTTGACTTTACCGTCAGTGCGAGAAATGGACCCAACTTTCGCATATAGCACGTTTTGACTTTCGCATTTATTCATTTAAATATATAGAAGGTGTACATACATTAACTAGCTATTTTGATGAAATTAAAAACTTTTATATAAATGTTGTATTAACTGTTAAAATTAAGCTTCGCACAACATTTGCGTGTTCCATGCAGTGCCATGTGATTATGCTCTAAATGTCTGAGTTTAATTGAACAGTCGTTGACATCACCGTTCTTCAGATCTAACTGGGCCGGATCATTTTACATGAGGTTTTATCAAAGACAAATTGTTTCAGCAGAAAATTAGTATTTTAACTAAACTCAAGGAAATGCATACCATCAGCAGTGCATGACATCACTCTGAAAATGACCCTCAATGTTTCTTTTCTTTTTGTTTTCTGTTTTTTAATCGGGGCTTCTTCTTCTTCTTTCGTGTGAATCAGATGTTTTTCTAGTTAGGAATCTTTCTGGAAAGACATTGGGTACTTACGAGAAGGACCATGATAAGGTTTCCAACATCACTAAGTGAAAGTGGTACTGTGGAATCGACTGGATTCGAACTTGGAACACCGTGTCGTTATCCACTTAACCATCGTCACCTCCCAAACATGTGTAATCATTTAAATATTTAAGTTTGTGTTTTTTTATGGTTTTGATAAATAATCTTTTTCTTTTTTTCATTGACATCAAATTGTTTACTTTTAAAACTACCAATCACAAGGAAGTTTGATTTTTATAGGAACACCATAGTGTACATGAAACATTACAATTCTGTGTATGTCACAATTTGAACACTATTAACATAATTCAATACGAAATTTATATAAAAGTTTTAATGTCATAAAAAATAGATAGTTAATTCGTGTATAAACTTATCTCTCTCTCTCTCTCTCTCTCTCTCTCTCTCTCTCTCTCTCTCTCTCTCTAAATATATATATATATATATATATATAGTATAAATTTTTATTTATACAAACATTTTTAATTACATATGTGCATACATGTTTCAGCTGCGCCCGCTTTCGAGAACCAACTTCCTCAGACCTTTAGAAAAAATGAAATGAGAAATAATAAACATCTGTATTCTGTGTATTACCCCGGTTGGGAGGGGATGGATGATAATTAAACGGGCAAGATGCATATCCAATTACACATTCGACCTGCTCGCTTTCTTTTACTTTTTACTATTTCAGTTTATCGAGTTCGTTTGATTGCTTTCAAATCCTTTTATAAATTTTATTACCCACTTAAAAGTATCTTCAACGTCGCCTCAGTATAATCATATTCGTGTGAGGCCAAATATTTTAACAGTCAGCGGATAAGTACTTTCCAAAACTGAGTAAGTTGGCGCTCGAAAGAGAGTGTAGCTGAAGCATGTATGCACATATGTAACAAAAAGTGTTTGTATAAATGAAAATTTATACTAAAAAACAGCCAGCTGTATTTGTTATTGAGCACTTTTTATAAACACTGGAGTTTTATTAAATTAAGATCAAGGAAACAAAAATAATAAATGTACTATACATATATATATATATATATATATATATATATATATATATATATATATATATATATAATCCTTAAAATGTTTGTCTGACCATCCACCTGACATAAACTATTAACCTTTGTCTTTGAGTGACTTTTGCTACAGAATTCGTCTGTTAGATTATACCTTTTTTATTTTTTAAAATTTTTCTGATGGTCTTTTTTGTATTAAAATCAAAAAAATTAATAAATGTTCTATAGGTTTAGCAGGTTTCACGAACGTTTTCAATTCCTGAGGATGATTCGACGAAGAATCGAAAACGTTCGTGAAACCTGTGAAACCTATGGAACGTTTATTAATTTTTTTGATTTTAATACAAAAAAGACAATCGGAAAAATTGAAAAAAAAGTATAAATAAACAGACAGAATTCTGTTTAAATCGGCCCAGGAAGTATTTTTAAAATGGCCCGATTTCTCATATTAATTCCGACTAAGGGCGCTCCACCTACGATTTGAACTCAACATCTCACTATTGGAGTTATTTCATTTTTTAACGCTTTTCCATGCTGCCTTCACGAAAACCCTTCTTCTCCATCTAAATCTCCTTTCATTGGACACCTTATCAATGGACGATTACCAACTGGACAAACCCCATATCTTTTTTTTCACTCTCCATTTCTTAATATTTTTTCAAATGTTGAATTTTGGCTTTTCCACTGCCAGCTTATCTATCTATGTAATTCCTCTGATGATAAGATTTTGATCTTTGAAAAGCCTTGGCTTAAGAAAAAAATAATAAACATAATTTTATTACCGAGTATGCCTTGCATTGAACAATCGAAGTTGAAATAAATCTGCACATTCGTACATGTTTATCATTCTTCTTTCATCTCTCTCTCTCTCTCTCTCTCTATATATATATATATATATATATATATATATATATATATATAATTATTATTAATAAATAAATATTTTTCGCGTTTTTTATTTTTACTGCATCGCCGGTCGAACGACTCGAACCATGATCCACTTAAGACCTCATGGAAATTCCACGGTGCTTTTTACATCAATCTGCATAATATACTGTTAATAATAATATTTCTTTTAAAATAATTCATGTCTGTCAGCGTCAATGCTATTATTACAAAAAAAATCACTCTTTCTTGTCACGTAAAAAGAATTGTCATTGTCAGCTAAATTTTCTTAGACAAACTAAAATATATTTCTCCTTTATTTATTTATTTAAAATTGTAACAATTTAATTATTTTTAAAACAATAAATATTGTCTTTATAGGTGAAAATAATTGTCAACTGAATATTCTTCAAATCAATAAAACAAATGTCACCTTTGAAATGTATTTATTTTAAATTGTTTTAGTTGACATGACGACATGATTTGAGTTAGGAACAATTCATTTGTTGGGCAATGACCATGAACACTGAAAACTGAGTGAACCAGATTTTTCAGGAAAACTCTGTTTTGTTTCTCTCAGGGCTAAAATGGCCAAAAATGGCAATTGTTTTGAAAATGTCTATAAGAAACACTTTCTTTATTAATTTTTGCTTAAAATTCAACAAAAGTCAGAATTAATGGTTATTTATATAAACCAACTACTGGTGACACCAAGAATACTCTGGTTTGCCCTCTAGGAGGATTTTAAAAAATGGGTATACCCAAAATTGGCCAAAAATTTCACTTTTTCACAAATAATAAAAGTTGTTATTAATGGTTGTTTACATTATTCAAGTAGTAGTGATCACAAGAGGAGACAACTCAAGTAGTAGTGATCGTAAATCATACCTGTTCTTACTTTTTGTCTTTGTTTGCAAAGCGAGGTCCTGTGGAAATTCCAATGTTTTCTACATCAATCTGTATAATTTACTGTTAATAATAATACTCCTTTTGAAATAATCAATGTCTGTCAGGATCAATACTATTAAGAAACAAAATTACTCTTTCTTCTTCCGTAAAAATAATTGTCATTGTCAGCTAAATATTCTTTAAATAAGATTACTATGTATTTTCTTTCTTTATTTGTTTAAAATTATAACAATTTAATTAAAAAAAAAAAATTGTGTCTACTTATCGTAAAAATAATTGTCAGCTAAATATTCTTCAAATCAATAAAACAAATGTCACCTTTGAAATGTATTTATTTTAAATTGTACTGTTTTATTTGATGGAATGACATAAATTGATTTCCGAACAATTCATTTTAAAATTAGTCGGATTTTTTTTTATTTTAACGACATCAGATTATTCACCAATCGCCATCTTCACTAATTTGACGATCTCTTTGTTTAATATGTGTGACAGGTGATAACGTACGTACGAACATGAAGTGGTTTAGCACATTTTTATATAGATACTACTTGTTTCCGCTTCAAATATAATACGTTATAGATAAAAGTTTATTTTTTATTTGTTGTTTGTTTTTCTATCTAAATTTTTAATAATTTAAAATGCTAGGGAGAAACAGTTATAATAACTCGTGCTTATAATTATATGGAAAGTTAGAGTTAATTACGGCGTGAGAATATATAAAAATACAATATATTCATATAATTTATATTTATTTATTAATTTATTATTCATTTATTTATTTTATTATTCGTTTAATTGGAGCTTAAATATATGTCTGCATTATATATATATATATATATATATATATATATATATATATATATATATATATAAATATTTCATTATTATCCCCATACGTATACTTTACACCCTTGCGGAATCTTCAGTGTAGAGATAACTGTCCAAGTCGGTCGCACGATTCGAACCTCCGGACACGCGTCACCTTTAACCCAAATCAAGACACTCCAACTCATGAGGCCCGCTTCAACCGCTATGCGTAAGAAGAGAAATAAACACACACACACACACACACACACACACACACACATATATATATATATATATATATATATATATATATATATATATAGTCTAAAGAAGCTTTGAGTCATAAAAAAAAATTTAAAAAAAAAAATGTAAAATGCAGTTTAAATCCCCAGACAAACTAACTAAATCCAAGATATTGCAGACTTAACATTCGTTGGAAAATTAATAAATGAAAAATATAAGTAGAAAAAAAAAAAAAAAAAAAAAAAAAGGGGGTTAAATCATCTAAGAGTGAAACAAAAACAGGAGACCTTAAGCGTCTAATATTAACACGGGGATCATCATATATATATTTAAATGTTGAATTATATAACGATAATTGAATTATCGTTTAATAATAATAATGTATCGTGATAGTGTAAAGCTCAATATATTAAATAGAGCAATTTATTTTAGAGGTAAAAGATGAGAATAAAGAATTGTAAAGATACAATATTTATTAAAACATCAAAAGTTCAGAGCAAGGAGCCTCATATCCTTAATCCATGGATTTTCAAAGATAAATTCTTCTCATCAGAGGATGGGGAAGCCGATAATGTAGTTGTAAATATTATCGGCAACACTTAACTTTGAAAATTTTATATAAAGTAAAACAAAGTAGAAATAAAGAACAAAATAAGGGCCAAAGGTGAAGAGTCTTATGTTGAGGTGGGAGCGTAAAATCAGGGTGGATGTTATCTAAAAACATGTCAGGACAAAATAAAATTTAAATAAAAATAAAAGCATCTGTTATTTGGAAATGAATGCTTGAAAAAGAAAGCAATACTCAAATTGTTCAGGAATCCAAATATTTTTGTAAGATGCTGGTGGTCCCACGGTAATTGGTAACTTCCATTTTATCCTGTATGTGCATTAGTATCAGTTTGATGCTGGAATTGTTCGTTTCGTAGGGTTCAGATTGATTTTTGTCTGTTAGAGTTCGGTATACATAAAAAATTGAGCATTTCGAACAACCATCGCTTCCTGGTTGAAACGAATATCGGCAAGTTATAGATATATATACAGATCCGATAGTTTTCAAGTCAGAGCCGAGTAAACGTCGTTTTAAACTGTGGTCATGGATACAAAGAAAAGACTTCTCTTGTTGGGATGGGTAGGAATATTAGCTGTTTGTTGTGGTGGGGGAGGGTTAATGGGTGCATTTGAGGTGTAGGGGGCTAAGGAAGGGTTGAATGGTAAGCATACATATCCACATTCACACACACACACAATAGATATATATACAGATATATATACTAACATTGATCCACACAGACTAAGACACATAGATATATACACATGCACATAAAATGTACTCGTACATACTACCGTTTAAATACATCATTTTTATTTTATTTATCTATCAGAGTGAGTGTCAGGTTTCGCTTGGTTTTTAGGCTTTATGATGTTTATGGCAGGGGGAGGGGGGATTTGTTTATATTTCGTCGAGTTGAATGAGTTTATCTATGGGTGAGGTTAGATTGAATGCTTGTCCTGGCGTTTAAAAGGTCAGAGGCTAAAGATATTAGTTTAAGGTTATTTTTTATAGAGAAATCTATTAGAAAGCTATCTTAGGAGAATATTTATCTTAAAAAGATTTTTTTCCTCAAGGAACTTATTTTCCAATTTAAAAAAAACAACCCAAGTTCACATAAATAGATTTTAAATTTAGAAAGATAGATAGTGTTTGCTTATTAGTTTAGAAAGATAGATAGTGTTTGCTTATTAGTTTAGAAAGATAGATAGTGTTTGCTTATTAGTTTAGAAAGATAGATAGTGTTTGCTTATTAGTTTAGAAAGATAGATAGTGTTTGCTTATTAGTTTAGAAAGATAGATAGTGTTTGCTTATTAGTTTAGAAAGATAGATAGTGTTTGCTTATTAGTTTAGAAAGATAGATAGTGTTTGCTTATTAGTTTAGAAAGATAGATAGTGTTTGCTTATTAGTTTAGAAAGATAGATAGTGTTTGCTTATTAGTTTAGAAAGATAGATAGTGTTTGCTTATTAGTTTAGAAAGATAGATAGTGTTTGCTTATTAGTTTAGAAAGATAGATAGTGTTTGCTTATTAATTTAGAAAGATAGATAGTGTTTGCTTATTAGTTTAGAAAGATAGATAGTGTTTGCTTATTAGTTTAGAAAGATAGATAGTGTTTGCTTATTAGTTTAGAAAGATAGATAGTGTTTGCTTATTAGTTTAGAAAGATAGATAGTGTTTGCTTATTAGTTTAGAAAGATAGATAGTGTTTGCTTATTAGTTTAGAAAGATAGATAGTGTTTGCTTATTAGTTTAGAAAGATAGATAGTGTTTGCTTATTAGTTTAGAAAGATAGATAGTGTTTGCTTATTAATTTAGAAAGATAGATAGTGTTTGCTTATTAGTTTAGAAAGATAGATAGTGTTTGCTTATTAGTTTAGAAAGATAGATAGTGTTTGCTTATTAGTTTAGAAAGATAGATAGTGTTTGCTTATTAATTTAGAAAGATAGATAGTGTTTGCTTATTAGTTTAGAAAGATAGATAGTGTTTGCTTATTAGTTTAGAAAGATAGATAGTGTTTGCTTATTAGTTTAGAAAGATAGATAGTGTTTGCTTATTAGTTTAGAAAGATAGATAGTGTTTGCTTATTAGTTTAGAAAGATAGATAGTGTTTGCTTATTAGTTTAGAAAGATAGATAGTGTTTGCTTATTAGTTTAGAAAGATAGATAGTGTTTGCTTATTAGTTTAGAAAGATAGATAGTGTTTGCTTATTAGTTTAGAAAGATAGATAGTGTTTGCTTATTAATTTAGAAAGATAGATAGTGTTTGCTTATTAGTTTAGAAAGATAGATAGTGTTTGCTTATTAGTTTAGAAAGATAGATAGTGTTTGCTTATTAGTTTAGAAAGATAGATAGTGTTTGCTTATTAGTTTAGAAAGATAGATAGTGTTTGCTTATTAATTTAGAAAGATAGATAGTGTTTGCTTATTAGTTTGGGCATCAAGTCAGATTATGGTCGCGATAATTTTGAATTCAAATAACGAATTCATAAGACAGCTATATGGTTTTAGGGTGATAGATACGCGAACATCGATGTATACCTCTCACACGGATGCATGTGGGTGCAGATCTACATACATGGGGCTGTTGTGCGGAATACTCTCTGGCACAAGGCAGGTACGCATATATACATATTCGCACACAGATAAAGATGCATATATACACACGATATATACATATAACATATACAATAAAGAAACATCCATATGTAAGCACACACACACATATACACATGCATATACATACACACATAAAATACATATACACGCTCATACATACACGTACTTACACATATAGTTCCGAGTTGTAAATTCTACTAATCTATTTTTTATTATTATATGGGTGTAGGGTTTACATATACAATACATACAATATAACCGGACACACACATACATATATACATATAATATACACACATATACATATATATACATACATATACACATACATACATGCATACATACATACATATACATACACATATATACACATATACACACATATACATACACACACACACATACATACATATACATATATGTACATACACATATATATGTGTAAACGCATATGCATATAGACACATGTATCACATATATAGATATATCCCCTATATCCTTCATAGACATAACACATATACACACACACACACATAACATAACATACATATATTCGCACGTACATGCATACTTACGCATATATAGATATGCATACATACATACCGATCCATATGGGACACAGGCGGGATAACTATGTTACGGGTCGGATTTATGGGTTCTGTGGTGGGGGTCTATTGGGGTTATAAGTTGGGCGTATTTAAATTTATAACATATACAATGAAGTAAATCCAATGCAAGCATACATACACACACATACATACATGTACATATATATACGTATCCCGCATACATACATTCATACATATAATACCCATAAATGGATATCTGAGTTATAAATTCTACTAACTTATTTATTATTATTATTAATATTATACCGGTGTATTGTCCACATATACAGTAGATATAATATATCCTGACCCATACATACATACACATATATATATAATATACACACATACATACACATATACACACATACATATAGACATATAATCCACCTATATATATACACATAGATATACCGACAGACATACATACAAATATAAATACATACATATAAATACACATATATATATATGCATAAACATACATATATACCGACATACACACACATATATATACATATACACATATATATAGATAGACACACACACACACATACACATGCGCAAACCTACATGTAATAGACACAAGCATCACATATATAGATATATCTTTCATAGATATAAGATACATATACATACACACACACATACAACATAATGTACAGATATTCGGAAGTGCATGTCTACTTACGTACATATAGACATGCATACATACACATCGATCCATAAGGGGCATATGTGCGATACCTATGTTACGGGTCGGATTTATAGGTTCTGTGGTGGTAGGGGGGGTGACTATTGGGGTTATAAGTTGGGCGTATTTAAATTTTCTTTTATGGTGACAGTATAAAATTATCTCATTTCTCGAGTTTACGATATTCTTCTCTCTTGTAGTGGTGATCATCATTAGTGCCTCAGAGGTGCAAAGTTGGCAATGCTTTGCGCCTGGGGTGTAGGATTTTGATTTTTTAGGATTTACCATTTTAGAGAGAATGGGATATTATTTAATTTTAAATTTTTGACTATATTTGTTAGGGAGGTTTTATTATTGGTGTTGTTGTTGAATGAATACATGTGTGAGGAGATGCGGTTCTTTATTACTTGGGACGTAGAGCCTATGTATGTGTATATAGTAGGTCTAGTTATTCTAGTGTTCATCGAGTTATCACTGTCGTTCGAAGTTGTGGTGTTAGGGTGTTGCTTGGGTGTGTATTTCTGGTCTTAGGCAGTGGCAATTGTTGGAGTGATGGAGATTCATTGGTGTTATTGAGATTGGAGGATTGCTGGGATAATTTGGTTACAGTGCAAGCATAGATCACGTCTTTATGTATGCAGTTGTTATTGAGTGGGCATTGATGCGGGTTATGGCAGTTACAATTATTAGTGGGGTTTGAAGGGGTAGTGATTGATTGGGCTTGTCTAAGTTTCTTGCTGTTAGTGGTTATTATAGTTTGGGCTAAGTTCGGCATTGTGGAGTATGAGATCTTAATGGTGTTTTTTTATTTAGGATAGTGCTATATCTGTGTGTGTATTTAAATAAATTTTCAATTATTTTGAAGAATTCCTTAGGGATGTTAGTTTTAACATTATTATTGTATGGAGGATTGAACCAAATGCTTTTCTTCCTCCTTAGAGTTTTACGTTGATTTTTAATTTGAGGTTTAAAATGCATGTCCGCTTCACTAGGGGTATTGGATTCGTCATCTTGGATGTTATCTGTATTATATATGTTATTATTAGTATTAGTGGCATTAGTATTAGGTCTATTTCTGGGATTTCTGCGTTTTTGTGTCATATTGTGTGTGATAATATTGAGGGGTCGCTTTTGGTGTGCGTGATGTTCCTGTTTGTATGTTATCTTATAGGAGTAGCCTGAGTTCAATAGCGCATTATTATAGAAATTAGAATGTTGGTCAAATGTTAATTTGTTTGTTGATAGTCTAGAGCAGGGGCGGGCAACCTCCGGCCCGCGGGCCACATCCGGCCCGCAAAGGCTTAGTGTCTGGCCCGCCATCCTGCTATGCTTTATTATTGCAATCCGGCCCACGGACCTCCCAGTAAAACTCATATCATTTTGTGACATAGACGTAAAAGTAGGTTTCAATTAAGATTTACAGTGGGATAAAAATGTATAAATATCAGCGAGCGATGATGTATGTATATTTCATTTTTCTTTAACTATTAATTTCAAATCCTTGGCCTGAGATAAAAATAGAAAAAGAGAAAGAGAGAGGCAAAGAGGAAACGAGAGACGAGCAAAGGGCATGAAACAGAGAACCTATGTGAGGTGTGTCAAAACGAATGCTGGATCAACTTGCTACTTTTTATAACATCACATACAGAAGTCTCTTGAGAAAAAATATCAGATTTGTAGAGTGTTCAATGCAATTTTTGTACAATTTATTCATGTAAACAAAATATAGTAATTCTGAGATTTCGTTTTTCACTCCGGCCCGCGATCTCCTTCCAAAAGTCTCATCTGAAAAGGTTGCCCGCCCCTGGTCTAGAGATTCTATTTGAGATGGATGGGATTATTGACTTTATGATGGATTTAGGGTGGTTGGAGTGTTTATGTACATATAATAAAGTCAGGTTAGGTTTGTGGTAGGGGGAGAAGGATCCAGAGTTTAGGTTTAGTGTAACGTCAAGGAAGTTGGAAGTTTTTTTCTCTGGGTCGATAGTTATTGAAAGGCCGAAATTAGTGAAGAAATTGTGTAATTGGTCAATGGTTTTGTTGTACATTCTGGGCCTTTCTTTGGAAACAAAGAGGGCATCATCTCTGTACAAGCCTCCCTGGAGATTTTTGAATATATGTTTTAGTTTGTGCAAGAGAAAGAAGCCGACTAAGTCTGTGACTTGGGCAGAGTCAGATGCACCCATAACGATGTCGTAATTGTTAGGGGTGTCTTTCCTGGTCCAGTGTTTATTGTCGAAGCTAAGTATAGATCTTCTAGCTAGTAATATTAATTTTATTTCTGTGTTAGTGAGGTCAGAATTATTTTTTGCTAGAATTAGTGCTTTATTACGGAGGATTGGAGATATTGGTTGGTAGTAGTTATAAATATCGAATGTTATGAAATTTAGTCTAGATTTATCTTTAAGGTTATGAAACCAATTAATCACGGTATCTGAAGATTGCCATAGAGAGAAGAACATTTTTTCCTTAATTCCTGGTATGATTCTGTCTAAGATTTTTTTTACTTATGATGCCTATGTCCGATTTAGAGGGGCAAATTAACCTGATTGAAGGGTTGTTATGGAAGTTACTTTTGTGATCTTTAAGGGAGAATCTTGGATTAGCCGGGATGATTATTTCAGCGTGATTTGTTATTTTCAAGGAAGTTAGTAGGGATTTAGCCTCTTTGTTAATATTGCTCAGAGTTTCTGGTTGTGTAATTTTGTATGATTTGTTAAGTTCTTTATAGATTAAATTGTTGCAAGTGTTGTAATCCAGTTTATAATAGTTTTTTGTTTTATCCGCTGGAATGTATGGGTATGTTCTTACTTTCTTAGCAAAATTGTTGATTTTCTTAACAATCGGGTTTGAAAAGTTTTCACGTTTTTTAAATTTTATATTCCTCGCGAGATTAAAAAAGGCATCTTCGAATTCATCTAGATAGTCATTCTGTTTTGAGAAGGATATGGTTTTCAAGCCATATTGTGCAGCGGCCATTCTTTCCAATTTTTTATGTTCTCTATATGAATTCAAAGGGAGATTGGGT
>OY744538.1:40660391-40677891 GCA_963556195.1 Sepiola atlantica | reverse complement strand
TGACTTGATATATATGGCTTCCAGGACTTTGAGGTGGAATAGGGAATGTGAACATTTTCTTGCCATTAAATCTCTGCGGTCAAATCAGTCACTTATCATTACTAAACCAGATAAGGGTTCGGGAGTTGTGATTCTGGATTATGCCGATTATGTGGCAAAAATGATGGTGATCTTGGATGACGTCGATAAATTTAAAAGACTCGGACCTGTTAATACGCATGACAAGACCCTTTCCATTGAAACTAATTTTCAAAAAAGATTGCTTAAATTAGTTAAGAAAGGTGTTCTTCCTGGGAAAATATACGATATAATCCGACCAATAGGGTCTATAAGACCTCGTCTTTACGGCCTACCAAAAACGCATAAGGAAAATATACCCGTAAGACCGATTCTTTCTATGGTCGGGTCGGTTCAGCATCAGTTAGCTAAATGGTTGGCTGAATTGCTTCAACCTGTGCTTGAAGTATATTCGGCCAACTGTATTAAATATTCGTTCACTTTTGCTGAATATATACGTAATTGCCCTTTTTCTGCTGAGAATAAGTTTATGTGTTCTTTTGACATCAGCAGTTTATTTACATGTGTTCCCTTACAAGAAACCATCGATATTTGTGCTGATGTTTTATATCGCGGTTTCTCAGTTGGTCCTATTATCTCTGAGGAGGTCTTCATAGAGCTGATGCGGTTTGCCACCATGTCTGTCGAATTCAGTTTTGATAATGTCATGTATCAGCAAATCGACGGCATTTCTATGGGGTCACACCTTGGTCCTGCGTTGGCCAATATCTTTGTTGGTTTTCACGAGCATAATCTTTTGGCCCGTATCAATAAACCACTTACTTATTTTCGATACGTAGATGATACATTTTGCGTGTTTAACAATGAGTCAGATTCCATATTATTCCTTAATGCACTCAATCAATTACACCCAGCCTTAAAGTTCACTTGTGAGAAGGAACACAACTCCACCCTTCCTTTTCTGGATGTATTAGTGCATAAATCTGATTCATTGTTCTTAACATCTGTTTTCCGCAAACCTACATTTACTGGTTTATATTGTCACTGGGACTCTTTTTGCCCCATACAAAGAAAAATAAATCTTATTAAATGTTTGGTTCATCGTGCTTTAAAGATTTGTTCTGAATCCCTGATTGATTCGGAGATTGAATTTATCAAAGAGGTGCTCGTTGAAAATGGGTACCCTCTCGATATTGTTAATTCCAATATCGTTACTAAGATCGCTCATTTTAACAAGCCTAAACTTTTTGGTCCTCCAAAATGCCCGGCGTACCTCAGATTACCTTGGTTGGGTAATATTAGCATAAAATTTGCCAATCAAATTTCTGTAGCTGTGCGTCGGTGTTACCAGGCATCTAATCCTAGAATTGTTTTTTCTGCTCGACCTTTGCTCAAATCTATTCATAAGGATGTTCTCCCACCCCAACATATTAGTAATATTATTTATCTATTTAAATGTCGGTGCGATGCCGTATACGTGGGAAGAACAGTGCAAAGGTTTGAATCCAGAATCAAACAACACATCCCCCCTGCCATACGCCAGGGCCGACTAAATAATTTAAATAATTTAGTTAATACATCCGGGTCTGCTATTGCTGCCCATCTCATAAATAGCGCCGAATGTGTGTCGACGTACACTAGTGACTGGTTTTCTGTCATAAGTAGATCGCATTCCCTATTCCACCTCAAAGTCCTGGAAGCCATATATATCAAGTCAATCAAACCTTCCCTTTGTAAGCAAAAGGAATGGCTTTTAGGACTTAATGTGATCAACTTATGACTCTCCTCCCCATAATTTTTTTTTTTTTTTTCTTTTTTTTTTTTCTCCTAAACTTGTCACTAGTGTTCATTACAAATTGTTTTTAGGTTTTAGTCGTATTCAATCACTTCCACGTTTTACTCTGATGAGTGTGGACGAAAACCGGTTCAGTACATTAATTAATTTCTTTTTAATCGTTTTCTCTCGTTTTTTTATATTTGTTTAATCTCATTCGACCCTCCAAAAAAAAAAAATGTCCCAAACGTCCGTATTCCTCGCCGTTATATATATATATATATATATATATATATATATATATATATATATATATATTTCTTTTTCCTCCCTTTCTATTTAAAAAAATCTTTTTTATTCATTTACTATTCTTTTATTTATTATTTTTCTGCTGTTTTAACTTATATTATTAGTTTTTTTTAACGATCTTATGTATATGTATATGTATATATATGTACATATATATATATATATATATATATATATGTATATATATGTATATGTACCATTATATATGTATATGTATATATACATATGTATGTATATGTATATATACATATGTATGTATATGTATATATATGTATATATATATGTTTATATATGTATATATATGTATATATATATGTATATATATATATGTATCATGGACGGCGGCCCCCCACTTTACGGTCATCAATAATGAAGTTATATATGCATATGTTTAATCGGCCCCCCCACTTTTTAGGAGAGCCCTCCCCCCACTTTTATAACTGTCTCGCTGGTCCTGCGTATATCTGTACATATATATATGTATATCTATATGTATATATATGTATATGTATATATATATATGTATATGTATATATACATATGTATGTATATATAGGTATATATATGTATATATACATATGTATGTATATATAGGTATATATATATGCATATATATATGTATATATCTATATATGTATATCTATCTATATATATATATATATATATATATATATATATATATAATTGGTGCCTAGTGACTATGGACCAAATTTAATGCAAACGGAAGGTTGTATCCATATTATGCCCACCTTTTCCTAAAACCCTTTGAAATACTCTGTAGCAGTCATAGATTTACTTTGTAATGCGTATCAGTGCCTTCGTGAGATGGTTTGGCCAATCGGCTCGCATGACGCATTGATATCATTAGTTTTCTAAGGGACTACTTGAGCTCCGTTGGGATATTTTAGACGCTACCCTGTGCCCACTTCGGACACGCAGATCATCTGTGACACCTCGACAGATTGATATCACTCTTTTGTTCAACTGACTCAACGTAGGGTTGTTTTTGATACCCTTCCCAACTTGGCACACCACGGACTCAAAGCCACAGTGAAGATGATTTCAGCTAGATTTTTCTGGCCGATCATGGGGCGCAACATCACTGCCTGGACACGTTCCTGCGTATCCTGCCAAAAATCAAAGGTGCACAAGCATATCCATGCACCGCTTGGAACATTCACCACTCCAGATGCTCGGTTCAGCCATATTCAGATTGATCTAGTTGGGCCATGGCCGGTCAGTCAGGGATTTACTTATCTCCTGACCTGTATAGACTGCTTTACATGGTGGCCTGAAGCCATTCCCTTAAAAGACGTTTCGGCTGAATCTGTAGCGCGATCCCTTATACCGGGCTGGATATCGTGTTACAGAGTTTCCACAACTATTACCACCGACCGTGGTAGACAGTTTGAATCCCACCTATTCCAGGAACTTTTCAGGATCTTAGGGATTAAACGTACCCATACTACTAGCTATCATCCAGCTTCTAACGGAATGATAGAACACTTCCATCGTCAATTGAAAGCCGTGATGCATGCTTATCCTGACCAGCAGTAATGGAGCGAGTACGTACCTATTGTCCGTCTTGGTTGTCGTGCTGCGATCAAAGAGGACCTCGGATACTCTCCAGCCGAACTTGTTTATGAACTACCTCTATCGTTGCTGGGTCAGATGCTGACCCCAATAGATTTAACGGCAACAGATCCAGCTCTGTACATAAACAGACTGTGAGCTACTTTAATGAGTTCCCACCCATGCACCCTAGGCAACAGACTGTTAAAACGTCAGTCCCGAAAGACATTTTGTTGTGGTCCCTATCGCATGCTTTCACGCACTGACAAATTTTTCACCCTTGACATTTGTGGCAAAAAAAGACACTGTATCCATTGACAGGGTGAAAAGAGCCTTTCTAAACACAGAAATACCTGAGCTCCATATTCCCGCCTACTATGCATCAAACAGCTGTAACTACACCTGTACTGTTGGAAACCCCTAAAAACAATTATGTCACCACCACATAGTGGCCGGCGAATACATTGGCCCAAAAAACTGTAAAACTATATATATTTGGAATTAATTTTTTTGAGTCCTTGTACTTTATTATACAATTACTGTTTTTCACAAAATACTACTTTTCACAGAAAAGATAAGCATTTTTCAAACAACTACTTTTCACAGAAAAGATAAACATTTTTCAAAAACTACTTTTCACAGAAAAGATAAACATTTTTCAAAAAAACTACTTTTCACAGAGAAGACAAACTTTTTCCCAAAAAATATTTTTCACAAAAATACAAACATTTTTCAAAAAAAATAAATACTTTTCACAGAAAAGAAAAACATAAATTCTAAAAATACTTTTTGCAGGAAACCCAAAAACAAAAACAAAAAAAAAACAATTTTTCAAAAATATTTTTTGCAGAAATAGCATAAACCTTTTCTTTGCAAAGCAAAAAACTTTTAAAGAAATTCTGAATTTACAAATTTTGTATTTTGTATTTTTGTTCTTTCCCACTGCTACACTTCAATTTTTTTCCTGTCGGCTTTCAGCCTAAGCAGGGGGTGATGTAGCAGTCATAAATTAGATTTACTTTGTATTGCATATCAGTGTCTCTGTGAGCTGGTTTGACCAATCAACTCGCAGGGCGCATTGATATTATTAGTTCTCTAAGGAACTACTTGACCTCCCTTAGGATATTGCGGACGATTAGCAGACAGTACCAGTAAGGATCGCCTTAGCCTCTCTTCTGCCTCCTTGTCCACTGGACGCTCACGGCACCTGCTATCTTCGCCTGAAGATATTTGAACTTCTTCTTCTTTCGGTCACTGTCCTAAGTTTATTCCACCTATACCAAATGGTATAGGTAACCTTAAATATACGAATAAACCCCTTTCGTTTGTTGTTGTAAAAAAGGTTTCGTTATTTCGTTAATTCATTTCGTGTGTTGAATTAAGATAGGGGATAACAAATCCTCTATTCTTACAAATGGTGACCCCGACGTGATCTGAACACGCACCCTTCCGATCTAACAAATCCTCTATTCTTACAACTCCACAGAAACTGAAATTTGGAGAATATTTATTTAATACCTTTTGTTAGAATTTGACAAAAATCGGAGTTATCAGAATTTTGATGAAGGATTTACATCCCTTTTTTTTGTCTCCTTTGCACAAAAGTAAATTAAACTGAATATAGCCCAAATCATCCACCCTTACGCATAACAACTGTGTTCTAAAATTGATAAAGATCGGTTAATTAGTTTATGACTTAATTCTGCACATAGAAATATATAAACATATAGACATAGCTAACGTTTATATAAAGTGAGTGTATATTGTTTATCGTTGCATTCCGTGATGATGAAACTATCTATTCATTGAGTAACTAACGGACGATATCTTTCATCTCTCAATCCTATTTAAAGCATGTTTAGATTAAATTTCATGCTTCTTACAATTAAGTACTATACGTACTTATATACGGAAATAAATGCCCGGGAACACGCAACTCTTTATGCGCTGCTGTTGCTGCTGTTGCTGCTGCTAATAATAATAATAATAATAATAATAATAATAATAATAATAATAATAATAATAATAATAATAATGACGACGAGACGACGACGTATTGTGTGTGTGTATTTAGTCAGCATTTTTTAATTTAAGCAAACATTGTTCAAAATAACAGAATTCTTTAGCTTAATTATGCCTTTTTTATTTTTCAATTTTTCTAATGATCATTTTTGTGTTAAAATCAAAATAAAATAATGTACATTCCATATGTATCACGAACGTTTTCGATTCTTCGTCGAATAATCTTCAGGTGACAAAAGCAAATGAACAGAAAAGCTGGAGAAAAGAAAAGAATTTCAAAACATAGCAGAGAAACGTGCACGTGGAGTCAGTTCGACGTAAAAAAAAAACCGGTATCTCATTGTTCCAGGAAAGACGTTGACAATTTGAATTCCGTGACATCAGAATCAGAGTCACGGGATAAAATTGTATTAAGTTAAGCATTTAAAAATGTTGTTACTGGTTTCATACGTAATGTTATTAATTGTTGGTTGCCACGCCAGTATTTAAGCTTTTAAGCATGCTTATAGGTCAAAGGTGATAACTCTTAAGTATTACTGAGTTATTTGCTCTTCTCGTCTGCTCGGCGAGTGTCTCTTCCATTTTTATTTTCTTTACGTTTGCTCGTGAATAAAGTTTCTTCGTACCTTCAAATAGTTTTGTGTGATACATCTTTATTTATCGGCGCTGGGTTTTAATAAAAACAGCTTCGAGTATTTTTAATTTTTTTAAAATTGTTTTCGGAATGTATCATGTTCGTGTTATTAACTAAAATGCATCTTAAATCGGAGGGGGGTGGCAGTTATGTTTTTGCAGATGTTGGTAAATTGAGCTAAAGTTTACAAGATGCATTATGAGGCAGTGGGATAGGTTGTAAATCCAATGTAGCTATTAACTTTATTATTATTATTATTATGGGAGTTACATTCTCCTAAAGGGCATTTAAACTTATAAATAACATTGGTTCTTTCTAAAGGTTTTGGGTTGGGGAGGAGTTGTTTTTTACTACAAGATTTTGGGTTTTAAATTTCTTATAGTAAATAATGAGTCTAATTTTACTGTTATTATTATTATTATTATTATTATTATTATTATTATTATTATTATTATTATTATTATTATTATTATTATTATTATTATTATCAATTGGGGATATGTATCTGTGTACAATATTTTTTATAGCTTTTTCTTCTAATCTGAAGTTTAGTTGCATTTGATTCCAACAGTATATGTTAATATAGCTTGAACAATATATATATATATATATATATATATATATATATATATATATATATATATATATATATATATATATATATATATATATGTTGTTAAATACTACGGACAATTTATGTCTGCATATTTTTATCTTGATCCTTTCTAATTTCCTTATCGTTTTCCTGGTTTCAAGCGGAAACTGGCAGATGTATCTGCCATACTCGTTTATATCCCTAGTATTTTCGGATCCATCTTCATCCATCTTCAGGGATGGTTATCGAGTAAAGAATGTGGTGCTAAGATATTTATAGGTAATTTTTTTTCTTCCGGGAATCACGTGTTGGTTACAGTATTTTAGTATTTTGTCACTATTACTGAAATTAATTTTGTTGAAGGTTGGCCTTTTTTGTTTTAATGTGTACGGCTTCTAATATATGTAGTTTTTGTTTGTTAGTTGCATGTTGTAAAATGGAGATGTTATCTACAAGAGGTTTTCGAAATTGAGAGCGAGGTCAGAATTATGCAAACATAAATTGTCCGTCATATCTAAAGAAATATGTTTAATTAAAAGAAAAAATGCTGCATATATATATATATATATATATATATATATATATATATATATATATATATATATATATATATATATATATATATAAATGTACCGTCCGTCTGGATCGTTCAACACTGTTATGACAGCCTACTAAAATATGTCTGTTTGTATAGACATAAATAGAGTTTAATTCTCCCTTTTCCCCATAAAAATATTTATCATAATATTGTTTATGGGCCCCTTTAACACAGGATGGGCACTTTAAGAGAATCAATAATAGGCTCTATTAAATGCGTAATGCAAAGTTCTGTCAGTCTTGATCGTTGAACACTTATTAAAATATGCCCGCTTGTATAGACATAAATAGTTTAATTCTCACCTTCCCCGTGGTTGTTGGGTTAGCCGTGTGGTAGAAGTTCAGACCGGAAGATTAAAGGTGAGTTTGGTTTGTGGTTTGAATCGTGCGACCGGCAGAACAGTCATCCTCCACACTGATGATTCCCGAAAAAGGATGAAACACATGTGTATGTGGATGAGAATTGATTCAAAATATTTATCATAATATTGATATATATAAATAAAATCTACTTGGTGACGGCTTCTAGTTTTGAAATTGTGAAATTGACATAATTTTATACCGCTTAGATTTTGGTGGAATTTTTAATTTTGCTAGTTTGTAAACATTTTGTGAAGAGAGTTAACCAAATTCGTTTCTTAGCAGTTAGTTAAGTTAGTGAACCCTACGTCCAGGTGACAAGGTCACATGTAATCGCCCAACAAAGTAGAACGTCCCCCCCCCAACAAAATGTTTTATTTGATTATTTGTAATTAAAAAATGTCTGATTATAAAAAAACAGTCTGATTTTCTTATGCGCTAATAATTAAAAAAATTGCCCCCTCCCCTCCAAAAAAAAAAACATCCTACCTAAAATATAATAGATAACTGTTTTTTTGATTAACACTGCTTCAAAACCGGAAGCCGTCACCAAGTAGACTTTTTCTCTTTAACCGAGCGAACTTTTCACTCAGGTTGCCTGCCTCATAAATATGGCCTCTATTACAGTAGCCCCTTGCAATATGCCTTGTTTGGGGTGAATAAAAGTAAAAAGAACATTAAATAGTTATATATATATATATATATATATATATATATATATATATATATATATATATGTATATATATATATAGAGAGAGAGAGAGAAAAGAGGGTAGTGCAGTATTAGTGCAGTTCCAACGAGAGAAAAGTATATATGTAAAGGAGTAAGGCTACCAACATTTGTAGAATGTTTTTTTCAACATTTATTTATTATTTTGTCGTTCTACCACCCTACAATTTTATACAACGCGCTTCAAGCGGTGGTCCGCCTTCATCAGATATGAAAATCCATTAAATGGATTTTCATATCTGATGAAGGCGGACCACCGCTTGAAGCGCGTTGTATAAAATTGTAGGGTGGTAGAACGACAAAATAATAAATAAATGTTGAAAAAAACATTCTACAAATGTTGGTAGCCTTACTCCTTTATATATATATATATATATATATATATATATATATATATATATATTGTCACGGGTCACGGATAAAGTGCTAAGTGATAATCAGTTATAAGTGACAGTCTTCTTGGGGTTGAAAGTTCAATCCTCACTACAGGCGACACTAAGAATATAATAAAAATGACTTTAAATTTTTACCCGGTCACAGCTGACGGAACGAGAACAATCTACCCCATGGATTAAATAAAGGGTTCAGTTTGAAATTCCGTACAGATTCCCGAGTTCGACGAGACACACCTGAAGAAGGTCGGAGGTTACATTGTCCGAAACGTTGTGAGAATAACTTCCAAGATGAGAATAGTAGTCTGAATAATCCAAATAATACTAATTATATGTCCGCATATAAAAAAAGTTCCGAAACATAACAGACTTGTTTCTTCGAATGTAATATTCGCGGGTCTTGAAGTATTTAAGTGTGTATGCGGTAGGTGTGGTAAACATCAACTGTATTTACAGAAATAGCTGAATAAAGCTTCTATAGCTACAACCTCTCTTTCTCTATTCAACATATAGATATAACAATTATTATTTAGAATGAAAAGTCACACTTGGAAGCGTTGATGAAATGGCAATAAGGAGAATATTTTGAAAAAATATTTTGAAAACTTGGACAACACATTTATTTATGTTTTTTAAAATAAATTATTTATTTATCTTAAAAACTTGAGCACTTTCGGTGAAATACATCCTTGTCAAAAGTATAAGCATATTTTTTTTCCTCTTTTTTTTTAAACGAAAAAAGAAGAGGAAAAAAAAATATGCTTATACTTTTGACAAAGGTGTACTCACCGAAAGTGCTCAAGTTTTTAAGATAAATAAATAATTTATTTTAAAAAACATAAATAAATGTGTTGTCCAGGTTTTCAAAATATTCTCCTTATTGCAATTATTATCTGTTTGTTATTAGTCTTTGGGTATCTCTCAACTATGGGAGGTGTCGGTGGTGAAGTGGATACCGGTGCGGAATGACGACTCGGTGTGCCGTCTTCAAATACAGTCGGATTCATAGCACCACTTTCACTCTGGATGTTGGCAACCTTCACGTGGTCCCTTCCATTTTAATTGTTCTAATTAACTGCAATTTGCAATTAACCCACAAAGTGACCCCTCTCTTACTAAATTTCTATCCATCACTCACACCCTCTCTCTCTCTCTCTCTCTCTCTCTCTCTCTCTCTCTCTCTCTCACTATATGTTGTTTTACCCCACTCTCTCTTAGCTTATATAGTATCTCTCTCTTTCTCTAATAAATAACAGAAAGAATAAAAAGATTGAAATAGGCCATTCATTATAAACAAAAGGAAATACCAACACCGGTAGTAATACTATTTAAACCTTAGCTGGAGCGTGGAATAGATAAAGAGAAAGAAAGAGAGAGAGGGGGGGATTAATGAGAAGAAAGAAACTAATTTTGGATTTTGTCTTTTTTTTTTTTTTTAAACTTAACCAGCTTTTCAAACTGACGTTTTCTTGCTTCAGCCAATCTAACCGGAGCTCAATGGAAGGTCCAACGGTTCACATTTTTTCTAGTGACTCTTTAAAATGCTTCAAACTATAGAGATGTGTTTACTTGGTAGTCTATTGTGACCGTATTACAACTGAATAAAGATTCTATATCTATACACTCATTTTCATTATTGGAGTAACTATGAGTAAAATAATATGTGTGATTTTTTTTTTTTTTTATTGCATTTGACTCAAGTGACCCATCCCTTACTAAATGTCTATCTATCGCTCTCACCCTCTCTCACTGATATTGTTTGACTCCATTCCCACTCTTATTTTCTACAGTACTTATCACTCACTCCTGTCACTCTCTCTCTCTCTCTCTCTCTCTCTCTCTCTCTCTCTCTCTCTCTCTCTCTCTCTCTCTCTCTGTTAATTAACAGTCAAAGGTAATAAGGAAAGAATAAAAAAAGGGAATATCCTCAAAGTTTTTAATACTATTTAACCAATAACTGGAGAGTGAAAGATAAAGATAGAGAGAAAAAGAGAGAGGAAGAAGGGGAGAAAGAGGAGATATCGAGAGCAGAAAGAAACAAATTTTGTATTTTTATTTAAAAAAAATGTAACTGGCTTTAGAAATTCACTTTGTCCTGATTCAAACAATCCAACCTAAGTTCAATGGGTGACCCAACGTGTCACATTTTTTTTTTCTAGTAACTCTTTAAAATGCCTCAAACTATCGAGATGTGTCTACTTGGCATCCTAATGTGATTGTATTAAAGAAATAGCCGAATAAGGATTCTATCGCTACAACCCCTCTTTTTCCACTGCGTTATTCAACAAAGTATTAACATATAGGTATACTAATTATTATCTGTTCGTCATGCCCCTTTTGGGCATCTTCCAACTATGGGAGGTGTCGGCGATGAAGTGGATACCTGCACGGACGGACAACTCGGCGTGCCTTCTTCAAATCCTCTTGGATCCATAACATCATTTTTACTATGAGTGTTGGCAACCTTCATGTGAGTATCTGATTCTAAAAAGAAAATCTATGCCAATCAAGCAGGTAAAAAAAATATAACATGCTGATTCATACAAAAAGAAGAATTCAACTATTAAAAAGAAACTGCACTTAACATTTCCATTATTAATGTTGAATATCGGCCTAGAAATGTCACCTTGCAGAAATAAAACATACTTGACACAGACACGCACCTGGCCTGAAGAAACAAAACACGGTTGATTGTCAGAAATAAAATAATTGTTGATTGAATCAAAACAAACTGCAAATGTTATCCTTATCCACAAAGGTTAGCTGCGGATGGAAATATCCCGTCGTTAAATAAACACCCTTGAGATGTGGCTGCATTAACAACAAAGGCAAAATCCCAGAATAGGCATTTACAAGTGAATGCGTGGGTGTCACAAATTATTATATAAACTAACCCGAAATTGAGATCGAGAGTCAGCTGGCGATCAAATTTGAGAAAACCACCACATAAATTTGTGTGTGTACTCCACCTGTCTCACTTAGCTCCCCCCTCGTTCACTGCCACCGACAATAAAGATATGTTATTGTATTTTTATACATCAGTGTTTTTTGTCATCCTTTTAAGCACACCGGAAATACACCATTAATACAACTAGCAAATATATGCTCCCTCCAGCCACATATTTTTGCTAGGCTGCCGCGTCAGAAATGAATGCTCACCCGTAAACCGATGGAGCCCCAGTCATATTTCTTGGGTGGTTATACATTGATAATAGAAACAGTTTGTAAATGAAAGCTTTACAGCGTAAAAGGTAAAGCCGAAATCCTAAACACACTTAAGGTCGTTAAAAAATGATAATATTGGAAGTTTTTCAAATCGGAGAAAAGGTGTACCTAAAATAAAACAGTAAAAAAAATCAAATACAGCGAACACGATTAGTTATTTAAATGCTTTCGAGGAAAAGTTTACCTAAATTAAATTCATTAGAATGTGTGTGTTTTTTTAAATAGTAATTTTTAAATCAATTATTATTTTAATTAAACAATTTGATTCAATAAATTTGTTAAAATCAACAATTTAATAATCTAAATACAGCGAACAGTATTTTTCAAATCGGAAGAAAAGGTGTACCTAAAATAAAACATTAAAAAAATCGGTACAGTAAAAAAGCACAAAAAAATCAAATACAGTGAACGCGATTAGTTATTTAAATGCTCTTGAAAAGAAAGTTTACCTAAATTAAATTAATTTAATTCTAAAATCAGTTATAGTTATATAGTTTTCCAGTATAATGTGTTAATTTTTTTGTTGACAGGAAAAAAAATCACATCTTTTATTTTAATAAATAAGACACTGAATAATAAAAACAGTTTGTAAATAAAAGCTTTACAGCGTAAAAGGTGAAATCGAAATCATAAACAAATTTAAGGTCGTGAAAAAATGATAATATTGGAAGTTTTTCAAATCAGAAAAAAAGTGTACCTAAAATAAAAGTATTAAAAAATCAAATACAGTAAACACGAATAGTTTTTTAAATGCTCTCGAAAAAAAAAGTTTACCTAAACTAAATTCATTATAATGTGTGTGTGTGTGTGTTTTTTTAATAGTAATTTTTAAATCAATTATTATTTTAATTACACAATTTGATTCAATAAATTTGTGTTTTAAAACATAATGGCTAATAAGATTAAGAAAATAAACAAACTCAGAACGTTTTAATAAAAAAAATCAGAGTAAAAGTAACACGGTAAATGCCAGCGTTTTGTTTACATTTTAAATAACGCGCCACCTTGCGTCCATACTGAATAATCAGAGGGAAGTAACTGATTCAATGGAGTAACGCTGGCTGTTTCGCAGTAGGTAGATTAACTGCGTAACTCATTTCATATATATATATATATATATATATATAAATAATAAAAGAAATAATTATAATTTATAAGTAAGGTTATTAGCGAGCAAAATAGCGTAAATACATGTGGAAATCTGAAGAAAACAATCATGAGTGTATATTTGCGAATAGTAATTTATTAGAAGTTTAAAAGCAATTGATTATGTAAATTGAGGAATGTGCATAGTGTTTATGGCGGTATTCGTAGTAGTATATATAGAAGCTGGCAGACTAAGTAAATAGTAATATTACTCTGATGGAGTTTCGGCTTCAGACAGACAGATAGACAGACAGATACGTAATCTTCAATATTAATAGATATCAATATCCAGATCAAATTCTATTAAATATTTCATCTGATAGTTCCCAAAATAGTTCCATTAATTTCTTTTTTGACCATTATTTCCCAACTCATCTAATTCCATCTTCTGTTCTATGCTATTGCTGTTCTTAATCTAATCTGGCAACTTGTTCTTAAACTATATTACTCTATTAACAAAAAAATAAATCAACTGGTTAATAAATTTACAATTTTGAAATCTGCCTTCATAATAATCTTCCAGATCGAGGAGGAATACTAAAAAGATGTCAACTATAAAATATATTGGTTAGAAATGCTTGTTTGTTTTTTTTGTTGTATTATTTGGATTATTCTGACCACTATTCTCATCTTGGTTTGGTATTTTCACAACGTTTCGGCTGATCTAACCTCCGACCTTTCTTCATGTGCATCTTTTCAAATTCCGGAAACTTTATGTCAAACTCGGATGCCTGTACGGAATTTCGAACTGAACCCTTTATTTGATATGATTGTTCTCATTTCGTCAGCCATGACCAAGTAGAAGTGTTAATTATTACGTTATTCTTAGTTATTATCGCCTGTAGTAAGGATTGAACCTTCAACCACCAGAAGACTATCTGAAGTCAGGTCAGGTCTGTTTTCTTACCTTCTACTAATATCACTTGGCCTTTTGTCCAAGATCAAAGTGTAGTATACTGCACCCCATAGACTGGTATCATCTTGGCCTTTGGGGCTTGATTCCGCCGGTGGTCTATGGGTTTGTCCTGTGCAGTTCTAGGAGGTCAACCCTCCCAGGATTTGCCTCCCCTCTTTGGGGATGGGTAAGTTTATTGTTTACTGCCTGAGGCGCTCCTACCGGGAAATGCCGACAGGGCTGCCCAGGCAATTTTTAATGGCCAGAGTGCTCATTTTCTCGGGCTCTGGCTTTTCAAGTCCCACTTTTCCAACCCGACCTTGAGTCACATCTTACCTTGTGGGAGTAAGATAAAACTGGCCTTATGCCTAACCTCCTGAAGAAGAGGTAAATAAATACTAATATCATGTAAATTAGTACTACCTGCTCCATGGTCAGGTTGTCGGCGACTAAGCTGGCACACGAATCAGGTAGGTCTTGGCGTGACAGATGAGGTGGATGAGTGGACAGCGAGCAACACAAGGGTTGTCAAAGGGCGGATAAGTCCCATGGGAGTAAATGGTCAGCCATACTAATGGGAAGTAAAAAGTGGACCTTGGGTTTACTTTCGGCAGCCTCGTAACTCTTGCTTCCCCCTATTTTGTCATTTAGTTTTCACATTCCCTGAGCGACATTTCTGACAAAGGGGGAAGAATTGCTGTTTTTTTTCGATCGTCTGTTGGAGCTATGTGGAGATTTTCAATCCTCTCACAGTATTCATCATCATTTAACTGTTAATTTATCCATCTCATTAAACCTTATACTCGAGTGTTTTTTAGCCTTGATAAGTAGTGACTCTTAGTAAAATATATTTTTAAATCACTTAGAACTAATCAATGCCTTTAACCGTTGCGCCACGGATCCTTGTATCTTTTAAAGCTTTCTTTGCTTTTGAATCGTGTCATTGTAACAACCCTAATTAACTTCAATTCTCTTGCTTTATAAACAGGTTTTCCCACCCATTTGTAATGTCCGGTTATTCCAATTAGTTTCCTAGTTGTCGCATGCTTCTCCTCAATTAATTATAAACACACGTCTAATGAACAATTTCACTAAGCCAATTGGATCCTCCTTTTATTATTCTTTAAACCTTACAACGACAACACTTTCAGAGCCAAATTGGAACAATTACTGCCAATTAACTCTTCCATCATTAACCAAATTTCTTTAACTTCTGCAATGGATCCAATCTTGGACATTTATCAGGAATACAGTGTTCCAACCCTACAGGCATTTACGAAAATCAGACTTTCATATCTACAGATTAAAAAATTTTTTTTTTTTAACATAGTTCACCCCAAACAAGGCAGGCCGCCACTGTAGACGTAAGGGGCTACTGAGAAAAAGAAAAGGGGAGAAGGTAGGGGGCGGTCAACCTAGATTGGGATCTGCGCAGCGAGGTGTCTGTTTACATTAGTTTTAAATTTCTGCATGTCTGTACTGTTGGGGAAACAGGGGGCAGGGAGGGAGTTCCAGAGGCCAGCAGTACGAGGAAAGAAACTATTTGAGTAGAAGGCTCTCCGATATCTGGGGACCTCCACAGTGAATGAATGAGATTTAGTTGATTGTCGAGTTAGTCTAGTGAATTTACGCCGAGGGGGCACCAGAGTAGCCAATTCATCGGAGCATAATAATCTATCAGTATAAGACCAGTCGAATAATAATATCGTTGCTAGTCTACTATATTGTTATTTCCATGGAAGGTGTTGTACTGAGCTCTCATCTCTAGTTCCTCCTTGTAAGACATTCACAGCAAGAACTCGGCATTCCTTCCTTCCTCCATATGTCTAATATCAAGCGAAATTTCCATGCACATAGCTTCTTTACAAGGACTTCCTGTCTGTAGAACACATTATAGAGGGAATGCTTCCCTGCTGATCACAACTTGGTTGTCTTCAAATCCAATGTAAACAAATGCTCGTCGTAAACCGGTCCCATCAGTAATCAAACTAAGTTCATGCCATTGATTGTGTCTCGTCTTTCGGCTGGCAATCATTTCATCTCATTAACACTTATTCTAGAGTGGCCCTTGGCTTTGATAAGTGATGACCCATTAGTAAAAACAAAAGCAATCCATGGAATGCTATACTACAGGTAGGCAAGGGAGATAACTTTCGGACAAACCCAAAATATAAGAAAAAATGGCGACTGTGAGATAAAATCGTTTTTTATTTTTAATTTAATAAATACTGGATGAATTTGCGTAATTTTTGGTGTACAGTCTTTTTTTTCAGCTACCACGTAAGTACATAGCAAAGTTTATACATTTCTTTAGCTATTTTTTTTTTTAAAGAGAGGCCTTACATGTCATTGTGAAACTGAGAAGCACAACTGGAGGTCTATTGACAAATGTTTGCTTTTTCAGAGATTTTTGAAGGAAATTAAGTCAACTATGTTTTAAAATACATAGAATAACATTCTGACCTATACCCGAGGATTAAAAGATGTGTTGAATGATAAATAAATAAAAATACGTATTTAGATCCTATCTTTTACCAGACATCTTAATAACCTCTTTGTTTTGTTTAATATTTATGAGTTTCTACAATAAGAATATGTATCCTTAATATCGGTCAGAATGTTATTTCATGTATTTTCAAATATAGTTGACTTAATCTCCTTAAAAAAAATCTCTGAAAGTCAAACATTTATCAATAGGCCTCCAGTCGTACTTCTCATCTGTGTCAGGGACCAGACGACTAGAGAATACCCCCCCTTCCTACTGACATGGGAATCCCCCTTTCTGAGGCCCTCCCTCCCGGTTCAGAGGCACTCTGGTTCCAGTGGAAAACACTCAATCGCCTGAGAACAGGAATGGGGCGATCAAAAGTTGCTATGAGTAGATGGGGCTACAAAACTGACCCAACCATTTGAGAATGTGGAGGTGACGACCATACGATGCAACACTGCTCTTTCTCCCCCTCCCCCCTACTGCCCAACCGGTGCAGCTTGAAAGATCTTGCAGAGTACAATAATAATGCAAAGGACTGCATAAAAAAGACCACATGCTTCACAGACACGCAAAGTAGAAGCTGTGTCATGAAGTGGCCTGTAGTATAGAAAACCATGCTGTAATCATTTGTTTAAAAAATCGGATTTTATATAGGGTGACATCCAAAAATGCCACACATAGAATCGTTAATTAAGTGCACAATTCTTTCTGCAATCCAACCATACATGTCTATCTCTGA
>OY744538.1:40572891-40657891 GCA_963556195.1 Sepiola atlantica | reverse complement strand
GGGTGAGAAGGCAAAGCCTGGGAGGTTGCTATTTCAAATGTAATAGTAACAGACCAAAAGTCATGCTATTCCAAAAGTTTATTTACCATCTCTGCACGAAGTTAGACACAAGGTCACAAGGGTCTTTTTAAAAGCCAGCACACTAGGTGAAGTGCACTCTAGCTTACAAAAAATGCCTGAGCAGCCCTGGTGGCATTCCTCGGTAGGAGCGCCTCAGGCGATTAGCAATCAACTAACCCCTTCTCAAAGAGAACGTAAAGCCTAAGATGGAGGTATCTTCTAGGACTGAACAGAACCATATCTCAGTCCGACAGCAACAAAGCCGAACTGATTGCCGAGGACGTGTCTTTGACTGATACTAATAACACCTACTCAAGTTGTGCCAAAAGTAAGTCTAAAAGACGACAGAAAATGCTATTCCAAACATAAGCGTGAAAATGTGTTCCCACATATCATTAAACCGCGATAAAACAAAGACTGTTGGACATTCATGACTGAAACTTGGTGGACAAGTCAGTCATAGACTAAAGTTTATTTGTACCAAATATGGTTGGATTGCAAAAAGGATTCTGAATTTTATTAACAATTCCATAGGTGACATTTTTGGTGGGTCAACCTGTAGAAGTATGATTCTTTATTCTGATGTGGGTCGACATGGGGACTGAATATATAAAAGTAGGGGTGGGACGTAATGGGTGAAAATTTCAGATTCATGCGAGTAGTATTTTTTTTTGTTCATTTATACATAAATAACACTAAACAATGAAACATTTTGAAAATTTTGCAAAATTCAGAAGGTGCAGGCCAATAGTTTTTGGCTATTTTACATTCATGAAAACCCTTTCACAGCCTGAAAATGGTCCTAAATTAAAGTACTATATCAGATTTAACCATTTATATCCATTCATAGCTTTTGAGGATGTTTTAGAACCTGCAATGTCGCATGAAACCACTTTTTCACCGAAAAATGATGGATTTTGAGTCCCGTGGAGCCCTAACGGCTATTTTTGGCCTGCACCTTCTGAATTTTGAAAAATTTTCAAAATAAAAGGAACTTTCTCCATTTATCTGAGAGAATTGAGCTCATTTTTAATTACTTTTGAAAATATTCACTGTTTCGTGAAAACAAGTGTTTTGAAAAACTTTCGAATAATGTACAAAATTTCTTGCTTTTTTTTCTAATTTTGAAATCGTCACTGGCTGATGTATCCGGTTTGTGAATCACTTGCTTGTGACGTTGTTCTTGTGTTCTGTCATTCCTTTGTTTATGAATAGGGCACACCTATGCGTAGTGTGATCTTTGATGCTCGCTCCTGATATATTACTCATCCAAAATTCAGGTATTAGTTCCCCAACATAGGAACACTTCTTTATTTCCTCTAAAAGATCTGACATTAAGAAACAGCTTAGTCTGCCATGAGACCATTCAACATTTTACATGAACAACATTTTACATAAACAACATTTTACATGAACAACATTTTACATGAACAACATTTGACATAAACAACATTTTACATGAACAACATTTTACATGAACAACATTTTACATAAGCAACATTTTACATGAACAACATTTTACATGAACAACATTTTACATAAACAACATTTTACATAAGCAACATTTTACATGAACAACATTTTACATGAACAACATTTTACATAAACAACATTTTACATGAACAACATTTTACATGAACAACATTTTACATGAACAACATTTTACATGAACAACATTTTACATCACGTTTTGGTATGTCTATTCAAGTACACACTTCTTGCAGGATCGCAGAGTCAAAAGGTATAAGATTCGACTCCAACTCCTAGGATTCCAAAATATCCAACTTTGATTCCGACTCCTTATTTTAAAGTCTTCCAATATCCAAACTGTCTGTTGGTTCTTTCAACTCCAGCTCTGACTCCTAGCATTCTTACGAATCCGACTCCTTTCAAAACCTCCAACTTCGCCACCTTGCTCCCTAGAGTATTTATTACGAAAATAGATTAATTTCCTTTTCCTCTACATCAAGACGGATATAAGACACGCGCCTAGATTCGCTTTCAACAGAGATTCTATGAACAGAATAATTGTAAGTTTTCATAACCATTGTTATTTAAAGGTATGGATTGATATCACTTCTTGCAATCACTTTGTCTTCAAATAGGAGGAAGTATTACTCTTTGATGCAGGCGAGAATGTTCACTGATTAAATAAAATGAAATTTCTCCATTTATTTGAGAGAATTAAGCTCATTTTAATTAGTTTTGAAAATACTCTCTATTTTGTGGAAACAATAAAATGTTTTGAAGAAATTAGGATAAACCAATAAATTTCCCGCTTTTTCTCTAATTTGAAAATCAAATTAAAAAAATTAGGTAAAAAACGGTATTTTCCACTGAACTGAAATTTGAGCAATATTTACTAATTGTTGTCTGATAGCTTTTGTAAAAATTCCACACAAATCGGAAGTATCTGAATTATCCCGAATGGCTTGCACCCCTTTTTTTTATACCCCTTTGCATGAAACTAAATTAAACTAAACATAGCCAGCATTACGAACCTTGTGTTCTAAAATTCATAATGATCGGTTAATAAGTCTAGGAGTGAATCGTGTACATATAAATATATAAACATATACGCATACTTACCTAACTTTATATAAATGGTGATAAATTGTCAGATCAAATTGGTTATCATAAACAATTGTTAAATACCCAGTGTCATTAACGATTTTGCCACTAGTGTCTTCAAGTTAAGGTTGGGTAAAGATGGTTCGGAGGGTTTTAACATTATAGGCTAGTGTATGAATTACACTGAAGTCGATTTTACATCTGTTTTCTAGTGTTTTACTGCGAACCTTAAAACCTTATTTTATGGTCATATCCTAAAATTGATTCAAGATGTCTTATATGTTATCTGAACATCAGCTATTTGTTGCTTGGCCCACCGAGGTAGAGTGTTCCGACATTTGGAACAACCTAGTCTTGTACAAGGTAACTGAATATTTTACGCAATGATAATGTCATGTTTTTGCAATGAGATATGTTGTTTATTTCTTTGTCCATGTAGACACGCCCTCGAGTATTTATTACTAGAATACATTAATTTGCTTTTCCTCTACACCATGACGAATCTAAGAGATGCCTTTAGATTGGCATTCAGTGAAGACAGTCGCAGAAAGAATTGTATGATTACTTAAGCATGATTTTCCATTTAAAGGTGCGGAGTGATACCAGGTCTTGTAATCACTCCCTCGCCAAACATGATGAATTGTATGATTCTTCATCTCGAAGTGGGTGGACATATTCATTGAATTTGTAGAAAAAACGTTCTACATTTACCTCACAAATACAAGTATAGGGTGATGCTACCACACTCCCTAAAAATGCTATCAAATAAAATTCACAATCCTTTCTGCAATCAGTACAAATAAACTTCAGTCTGTGCCTGACTTTTCCACCGAGTTTCAGTCATGAATGTCCAACAGTCTTTTTTTATCGCTTTTCTATGACATGGGGACACTTTGGTGATCGTCTTATCAGTAGAAGCTGTGATCCGGAATGGGCTTCACACTAATCGGTCCTTCACACCCTAAATATTTTTCTGTGGATTTCTCTCAAAGATAATGTCCATCAAAACAATCCCCAGACTATTCCTGAACTGAAGAGGATCATCATAGCCCAAAATAAGCCATATCAAGATGTGTTTGCCATGCACAGGTGCACATTTGGAGTATATCATTGAAAGGAAATAAAACAAAGAATTTTGGACATTCACAGTTGAAACTTGGTGGACAAGTCAGTCATAGACTGAAGTTTATTTGTACCAAATATTGTTGGATTACAGAAAGGATTGTGAATTTTATTAACGATTCCATGGATGAGGTATAGGGTGATCCCCCAAAATAACACTCATGGAATCGTTACTAAAATCCACAATCCTTTTTGCAATCCAACCCTATTTGGTAGGAATAAACTTCAGTCTATGCCTGACTTGTCCACCAAGTTTCAGTCATGAATGTTCAACAGTCTTTATTTTATCGCCATTTAATGATAATTACACCTGGATACAACGTGCATAATTGTCAAAAAAATTGTCACACCCTTCTCTTAGCTCTAATTTTGAGAGAGTAATCGATATAGATAAATAGACAGACAGACAGAGAAACAGGAGACGAGAGAAGACAGTTTGATCGCCAATAGATTTCCTGATTCGATAACATGATACAAAGAAATTAGTGAAATTATCACTTTAATGTTTTGGAAGGATATACCTGTAATAAGATATTTAATATCTAATTACCCAATACAAAGCAATTAGTGAAATTATCATTTTAATGTTTTGGAAGGATATACCTGTAATAAGATATTTAATATCTAATTACCCAATACAAAGCAATTAGTGAAATTATCACTTTAATGTTTTGGAAGGATATACCTGTAATAAGATATTTAATATCTAATTACCCAATACAAAGAAATTAGTGAAATTATCACTTTAATGTTTTGGAAGGATATACCTGTAATAAGATATTTAATATCTAATTACCCAATACAAAGAAATTAGTGAAATTATCACTTTAATGTTTTGGAAGGATATACCTGTAATAAGATATTTAATATCTAATTACCCAATACAAAGAAATTAGTGAAATTATCACTTTAATGTTTTGGAAGGATATACCTGTAATAAGATATTTAATATCTAATTACCCAATACAAAGAAATTAGTGAAATTATCACTTTAATGTTTTGGAAGGATATACCTGTAATAAGATATTTAATATCTAATTACCCAATACAAAGCAATTAGTGAAATTATCATTTTAATGTTTTGGAAGGATATACCTGTAATAAGATATGTAATATCTAATTACTCAATACAAAACAATTAGTGAAATTATCATTTTAATGTTTTGGAAGGATATACCTGTAATAAGATATTTAATATCTAATAACTCAATACAAAGAAATTAATGAAATTATCATTTTAATGTTTTGGAAGGATATACCTGTAATAAGATATTTAATATCTAATTACCCAATACAAAGAAATTAATGAAATTATCACTTTAATGTTTTGGAAGGATATACCTGTAATAAGATATTTAATATCTAATTACCCAATACAAAAGAAATTAGTGAAATTATCATTTTAATGTTTTGGAAGGATATACCTGTAATAAGATATTTAATATCTAATTACCCAATACAAAGCAATTAATGAAATTATCATTTTAATGTTTTGGAAGGATATACCTGTAATAAGATATTTAATATCTAATTACCCAATACAAAGCAATTAATGAAATTATCATTTTAATGTTTTGGAAGGATATACCTGTAATAAGATATTTAATATCTAATTACTCAATACAAAACAATTAGTGAAATTATCACTTTAATGTTTTGGAAGGATATACCTGTAATAAGATATTTAATATCTAATTACCCAATACAAAGAAATTAATGAAATTATCATTTTAATGTTTTGGAAGGATATACCTGTAATAAGATATTTAATATCTAATTACCCAATACAAAGCAATTAATGAAATTATCATTTTAATGTTTTGGAAGGATATACCTGTAATAAGATATTTAATATCTAATTACCCAATACAAAGCAATTAGTGAAATTATCATTTTAATGTTTTGGAAGGATATACCTGTAATAAGATATTTAATATCTAATTACCCAATACAAAGCAATTAGTGAAATTATCATTTTAATGTTTTGGAAGGATATACCTGTAATAAGATATTTAATATATAATTACCCAATACAAAGAAATTAGTGAAATTATCACTTTAATGTTTTGGAAGGATATACCTGTAATAAGATATTTAATATCTAATTACCCAATACAAAGAAATTAGTGAAATTATCATTTTAATGTTTTGGAAGGATATACCTGTAATAAGATATTTAATATCTAATTACCCAATACAAAGAAATTAATGAAATTATCATTTTAATGTTTTGGAAGGATATACCTGTAATAAGATATTTAATATCTAATTACCCAATACAAAGCAATTAGTGAAATTATCACTTTAATGTTTTGGAAGGATATACCTGTAATAAGATATTTAATATCTAATTACCCAATACAAAGCAATTAGTGAAATTATCATTTTAATGTTTTGGAAGGATATACCTGTAATAAGATATTTAATATCTAATTACCCAATACAAAGAAATTAATGAAATTATCATTTTAATGTTTTGGAAGGATATACCTGTAATAAGATATTTAATATCTAATTACCCAATACAAAGAAATTAATGAAATTATCATTTTAATGTTTTGGAAGGATATACCTGTAATAAGATATTTAATATCTAATTACCCAATACAAAGAAATTAATGAAATTATCATTTTAATGTTTTGGAAGGATATACCTGTAATAAGATATTTAATATCTAATTACCCAATACAAAGAAATTAATGAAATTATCATTTTAATGTTTTGGAAGGATATACCTGTAATAAGATATTTAATATCTAATTACCCAATACAAAGAAATTAATGAAATTATCATTTTAATGTTTTGGAAGGATATACCTGTAATAAGATATTTAATATCTAATTACCCAATACAAAGAAATTAATGAAATTATCATTTTAATGTTTTGGAAGGATATACCTGTAATAAGATATTTAATATCTAATTACCCAATACAAAGAAATTAATGAAATTATCATTTTAATGTTTTGGAAGGATATACCTGTAATAAGATATTTAATATCTAATTACCCAATACAAAGCAATTAGTGAAACTATAATGTTCACAGTCTCGCTTAACACATCTTCAATATGACATTTTATATTGAACATTCTTGTACAAAGACACTGATGAAATATCATTTTGATATGACATTTCATGTGTAATCCGCTCAACACCACTACCCTGGCTCCCCGTCCTATCAAACATTGTACCTCCACACATCCGGCGAACAGCATCCACTCAAAGGATGCTTCAAAAGGTTGAAGACTCCCCTCATCTACCAATCCACCAAGACATCCTCAACCCACCGACTGCTCGACTTCCATCCAGACGCCCCATCTGAAAGAACATCCTACCAGCTGACTTCACCATCCAATCAGCCTGGAAAAAGGAATGGGCGTCCAAGGAGGTCCCTAATAAACACCTGGTGTCAGACCCTAACCAACAAGTGCCTGGCACCGACCTCCCAAGGAGAGAGTGGTCAACCATCAATAGATTCAGGACTGGACATGGCCCGTGCTTGGCCAGCCTTCACAGATGGGGCAGCAGCCCATCCCCACTGTGTGCTTGTGGAGAGGAGCAGACAATGGAGCACATCATTGAAGTCTGCCTTCTCAAACGACTGAGAGGAGGATTAGCCACCCTCCACACAGCAGACCAGGAGGCTACTGCATGGCTGAAAGACTTTGCATTCGCTAAATAAATAAATGTGTAATTACATCATAGTAAGACATTAGTTATAAGTTATTATTTTATGAGGTGTTCATTGAAATATCTGCAATATAACATTTTACAACTGTCTGATTGACAGTATTGCAAGACGAAATTGTGTATACAGATGTATCATAGCACCTTTAAGAAGAAGGGTCGTAACTTAGCCCCTTAACTTCTTTTAGGGGTTTAGAAATCCGAGAGACTATCTGTATTGGGTAACAGGTGTGTACGTCTGCTAGCATATATTTTTTTTAGTTCAGGAATAGTCTGGGGATTATTTTGATAGACATTATCTTTGGGATAACTCCACAGATAAAAATCTGGAGCGTTAACGTCAGATCATACATCTTACTGATGAGACGATCATCAAAGTGTCCCCATATCATTTAACGGCAGTGAAACAAAGACAGTTAGACATTCATGATTGAAGCTTGGTGAACAAGTTAAGCATAGACTTTTAGTTTATTTGTACTAAATAGGGTTAGATTGTGGAAAGGATTGTGAATTTTATCAGCGATTCCATGGGTGGCGATTTTTTTAGTCATCGTGTACATATGTAAATTAAGCACCTGATTATGTTGGCCTCTGGAAGGAACAGGTTTAGCATGACATTCTATCTTACGTCATGTAAAAAAAAAAAAATGTGCTACACCTGTCCAAATAAGCGTAAACAAAATATAAACATGTATTTTCAACTTGATTTGCTATAAGAATAAAAAAGAATTTCCCATTAAAAAATTTTTAATATTTTTTACTTCGTATGAAAAACTATCTGGGTTTCTTAACTTTTGTTGAATTTTGTAGCCAAGATTAGAAGTTAAAAACATCTATTAAATATTTTTCATCGATTTTTATTAAAAAAAAACAACTATGCAGGTTTATGGTGATGTTCGTTATCGACTAGGAAATAACTGGAACGTTATAACAGAAAACAAACAAACCAACAATCGTCTAGTGTGAGAGTCGAACCCGCGATGGCATAAAATATTGGGATTGAAGGCAACGGTTTATCCACAATGCCACCGATCTTACAAAAATACTTTAATTTTCAACCTACTTAAATGAGTTTGGCATAGGGATTTTTTTTTACCTCTCTGCACAGATCTAAAGTAGTTTGATTCTTTAAAATAAATAAAATAACATAAATAAACATAAATATAAAATAAAAAATTCTTTAAAATAAATAAAATAACATAAATAAACATAAATATAAAATAAAAAATTCTTTAAAATAAATAAAATAACATAAATAAACATAAATATAAAATAAAAAATTCTTTAAAATAAATAAAATAACATAAATAAACATAAATATAAAATAAAAAATTCTTTAAAATAAATAAAATAACATAAATAAACATAAATATAAAATAAAAAATTCTTTAAAATAAATAAAATAACATAAATAAACATAAATATAAAATAAAAAATTCTTTAAAATAAATAAAATAACATAAATAAACATATATATGAAATAAAAAATTCTTTAAAATAAATAAAATAACATAAATAAACATAAATATAAAATAAAAAATTCTTTAAAATAAATAAAATAACATAAATAAACATAAATATAAAATAAAAAATTCTTTAAAATAAATAAAATAACATAAATAAACATAAATATAAAATAAAAAATTCTTTAAAATAAATAAAATAACATAAATAAACGTAAATATAAAATAAAAAATTCTTTAAAATAAATAAAATAACATAAATAAACGTAAATATAAAATAAAAAATTCTTTAAAATAAATAAAATAACATAAATAAACATAAACATAAAATAAAAAATTCTTTAAAATAAATAAAATAACATAAATAAACGTAAATATAAAATAAAAAATTCTTTAAAATAAATAAAATAACATAAATAAACGTAAATATAAAATTAAAAATTCCTATCAAAGTAAAAATGTATTGGTAAACATTTATCAAATACCTTTTATCCATTTTTAATTTTTTTTAAAAGTATAAATGTTTTCCTTTCACAGTTAACAATACGTCAAATACATACAATGATTTGACATGAAAAGTAGTTGTTCAGTCAGCTAAAAGGGAATGCTAAAAATGTCGGAACATTTGTTTTTAATGTTATTTTTTCTTTACTAATAATGGGTCATCACTTATCAAGACCCAGGGACTACTCGAGGATAAGAGTCAAAGAGATTGTCTGTTGGATGATGGATGCTACCACAGGAGGATTAAAAACAATGGGTGGAATGGCCATAATTTGATTATCCAAGAGGATGGCTCAACAAGTATTTGTTTGCATTAGACTTGAAGACGACCATGTTGTAGTTGGTTGGGAAACAGCATTGTGGTATCTTGTTCCACAGATGGGATGTACTAGGAAAGAAACTTTGTTCATGGAAGTTCTGTTTGTTTGTTTTTTGTACAGAAAGAGAGAGAGAAAGGAAAATTCTTTGATGTGGTTGTAGCTAGGTGAGTTCTTGCTGTGAATGTTTTACAAGATGGGGGTGTCAAGGATTGGGGCTCAGTCGAGCACCTACCATGAACATAGCGATATAGTAGAGAGCGGCTAGCAACATCTCTTCTGTGGGAAAGGGGTTGTAGGGAATAAAAGAGATCATCACCCACTAGATTGCGAAGTCGGTTTTGTACTCTGCCAAGGCAAAAAAAGAGTGCTCTGAGCGCCAGCTCCCCAGATATGATAGCATTACTCTATTTTAGGACGTGTTTGGCTCTTATACAGGTAGAGGATTAACTGTGATTTAACACATACAAACAACTTTGCTTTATATACATACATACATACATACATATATATATATATATATATATATATATATATATATATATATATATATTTGTATACTTAGGCAGCATTTCTTCGTTGATGCATGTTTGAATAAACAACAGTGACAATTCCTGTTTGTTTCTTTTTTGATCCATCTTTTCAAGTTGGCGGACCAATGATCTAATGTTCTGTTCAAGTGTGAACAGGCACTCACGTGCCTGATGAAGATTCATAGGAGTCGAAAATGTTTGCAGTTTTGGCGAGTTCTTATCCACACTTGAACAGAACATTAGATCGTTGGTCCGCTAACTTGAAAAGATGGATCAAAAAAGAAACAAACAGGAATTGTCACTGTTATTTAATCAAACATATATATATATATATATATGTTTGATTAAACTTATTTAGCATAATATATATATATATATATATATATATATATATATATATAAGAAAGATGTTTGAAGCCTAAGAATGCATTTTTTTTTTTTTCAAATAAATAGTAATTTATTTAAAGTAGTCCCAAATTTTCGATGTAATACGTCTTCGTCAGGGGTACAAGACATTTTTTTTTTCATAGCGACATGTTTATCGCTAGTAGAAGGTAGAATCCGTAAGATGTTGATTCGGTAATAGTTCAAATGTCGAAGTCTTTTAGGGAAAGATGCACGGTCACGCATTAAAGATAAGAAGATATGTTGGTCTCCCATTAGAAAGCATTCAATATTGAAATGTAAGAAAGATGTTTGAAGCCTAAGAATGCATTTTTTTTTTTTAAATAAATAGTAATTTATTTAAAGTAGTCCACAGAAACTTTAAGAGGGCCCATAAAAAAAGTTTCTATTTTGTTTTGTTTACTAGGAGATGTATGTGCGTTTATTGAAATTTTCAAGATTTATATTTCGATTTTATGTTGTGAATATAACGAAATTGATTCATTGTTAGTTTTTACTAACCTAGAGACAAATATTTTATTTTTTTAAATCATGCATGTATATATAGGGGTTCATGGATGATAAAATAACCCTCAGAGGGTCCACAAGTAAAATAAGGCTGGGGATCACTGATCTAGTGGTTATTAAATATGATTGACAGGGTCTGACCATAGGTTTAGCTGTCGCTCCATATAATAGTAGATGGATCTTCTTATGTGACATAGAAAGGGTTTGCAATCAAATAATCAGCTGCTGAGAGATTTGTTTTTTAAGTGAGATGGTCATGTAAAGTTTAAGTAGATAGGGCCACGTAAAACTCCTGTAGCGATGGTCCTGGCTGAACCAAACTCTTCTTCTTCTTCTTCTTCTTCATCATCATCATCATCATCATCATCATCATCATCATCATCATCATCATCATCATCATCATCATCATCTTCTTCTTCTTCTTCTTCTTCTTCTTCAGTTTAATGTCCGTTTTACATGCTGGCATACGTTGGACGGCTTTTAGAAATTGACCTTCAAACTCACCTATCTCTGGTTAGGTCTTTATTTATATCTTTTTCTCTCTAATTCATCCTTGTTAATTTCTCCCATGTTTTCCTGTCTCCTGCTTATGGAGGAGTGGGTCACTAAAACCATTCATAATGGCGATGCAGCAATCATTATCTTCCTTGACTTTGCCAAGGCCTTTGATTCACTTAATCATAGACTTTTGCTCTACAAGCTCCAGGCCTATGGCCTTCAACCACATGTGATGAGATGGATCAGGGCCTTCTTTGCTGGTCATACCTTTCGGGTGCAGATCAATAATGGTGTTTCTAATATGGTTAGTGGCGCCACCCAAAGCTCAGTACTAGGTCCCTGGTTGTTCCTGTTGTTCGTCAATGATCTGCCACCGAACATCTCCCAGAAGGTTCTTCTCTTTGCCGATGACATCAAGATAATTGCTCCAAGAAGTGACTTTGAAGATCTCCATAGATGCCCCCATCAAGTCTGGAAATGGTTGAACCTATAAGATTTATCTCTCAGTGTCAACAAATGCAACCACCTTCCAATCGGTTTTTCACCCAACATGCCACTTGATTTGAACCTGGATGATTGATTCTGGACGAGACGACGTAGTTGACAAACTTGGATATTGTGGTCTATTCTTCTTTTACTTCCACTGCTTAATGCATTCAGGTGACAAATAAGGCTCGCATCTACCGCTCTTTTTCCACCATGACAGCCGACATCTTCCTATCGCTATACGTATCTCTGGTGCAACCCATTCTGAAATATGGCAGCCAAGGTTCATCCCACTATTTCGTTCGGGATATCCAGCACTTGGAGCGCATTCAGAGACTTGCAACACGGATGCTCCATGGACTCCATACAAAATCCTATGAAGAACGATTGAGGAGCCCTCAACCTATATTCGCTGGAGCGTAGGCAGCTGCATGGAGACCTCATTGTCACTTTTAACATCATGCACAGCAACTACAATGTGACCTCGTGACCTCTTCTTCACACCAGCTTCACAGAGAAGGCTTCATGGAAACTCAGAGAAGCTGTACCCAAGACGATTATGGCTGAATCGTCGGAAGGTGTCTTTTTCGGTTCAGGTTACTGCACTGTGGGACAGGCTGCTAAAAGCTGTGGTCAGCCTACAGACGACAAAACAGTTCAAGGCAGCGCATGGTCGCTGATCTTTGGATAATTACCCCTAACTTGAGCAGCAGAGGATGCATGGGGATGCATTTCTTGCATAAAACATTATCAACTACAATTTAAATATACCTTTTGAGTACTTTTTCACTCCAGCACCAAGTCATGCTCTCCACAGGACCCAGCAAAAGATGTACTATAGTCGCTTTCGTCACATTCGAAGAAAAGCATCATTTTCTGTGTTTCTGCTTCGTGAAACAGCCTAACAGAGGTAGTGACAATGACTATCATATCCAGGACTAAAGTTGTATTGGACAAAACATCCAGGCAGTATATAGATGTACACATCTTTTAACTGTCCTTTTACATGGCTTGTTGCACTTTGTTATTTTTTTGCCAATAAATTTGATTTGATTCCTCAACCCTTACTGGCCAGATTTCATTGCCATGCATCATCACACTTCGTACATAGATTCTTCCCTTGGTCGACAGCGGTAACGTTTTGCTGGTTAGTAATGGCAAAAATTTCCGTAACTTACTCCATCTACTCCCAACTCTTGCAATCATACGCTCCAATGGTATCATCAAGGTAATAAAACTTCTACACTACCGCAATAGCTGTGCCATCCAAATATACTTTCTCCACATCTGAGTTCTCATAAGCTCAATAATTATTAGGTTATTGTTAAGAGACAACCTAACAAAACAGAATCGAGTTATTTCCCTTGGGCCAAAGAAAAGAGTTATCGCACTTGGATAAAAGAAATCGTCTGCCATGACAGTTGAAAAGTAAACAGAACATCTATCACAATCAAACAAGCATTTCGCGTTCAGCGATTTTCTACATTGCATTTAATCGTTGTTTTTGTTAGATAAATTTGTTAACGGTTCTATTTCGTCCTTCCTTCATTTTTGAGTTGAAATTAAATTGATAACAACGTGTAAACATCCAGACGTAACAGTTATATCAATCTCCTATTAATTATCAAGCTTATGTCTATATCGATTTTTACTAAAAGTAAATATGGATTAATTCCATCCAAGGTAACTAAAGAATTGTTTTAGTATATAAACTTAAATGTTGCATTATATATATATTTCTTAAAGCTAACACACCTGACATTATCCTATATCTCTACAAAGCCACCATCCGCCCATGCATGGAGTATTGTTGTCACATCATCCGCTAGTCTCTCCCTCTTAGACAAGGTCCAAAAAAGAGTTACTAACTTGATAGGTCCTTCACTATCCACCAAGCTCCAGCCTTTGTCCCATCGCCACAATATTGCGTTCTTGTGCCTGTTTTACAAGTACTTCAATGGATTGTGCTCTGATGAGCTTGCTGCTCTGGTACCTCCATGACGTAAATTCTCTAGATTAATCTGACCATCTGCCAAATCACATCCATACACTGTGGAGGTCCCCAGATGCCGAAGAGCTTTCTACTCCTAAAGCTTCTTTCCTCGTGCTGCTGGACTCTGGAACTCCCTCCCTGCTCCCTGCTTTCCTGACGTTACTGACATACAGAAATTTAAAACTAATGTAAACAGACATCTCGCTGCGCAGCTACTAATTTAGGTTGACCCCCCCCCCAAAAAAAACCTTCACCCTAATTCTCAGTAGCCCCTTACGTCTACAGTGACTGCCTGCCTTGTTTGGGGTGAACTATGATAAAAAAACACAAATGTTTATGTTGTAGCCTAATAGTGTACAATTAGATCTCTTAATTTAACTTAGTTATTCAGGGAAACATTCCTTCAGAAACACTTTTATTTACAAAAATTGTTTCTGCTCATTTCAAGAACATATATTTTTTCATGATATACAAAATATCACCGATTTTCATGAGGAGGGTTCATCAGTGTATAAAAATTTCCAATGTTTGGTTGAAAAAATTCAAATGCATCCAACATTCATATACATATTTGCTTTTCACTCAAACTTCAAAGGGAAACCTTATTTAACTCTTTTTTTTATGTAAAAGTTAATGCATTATGCATTTAGAAATAGTTCATTAAGGTCTAGGGAGTAGTAGGGTTAGTTATTGGAAATATTTTGAATAACTAAACTACCCCAATAAACCTTAATGAACTATTCCTAAAAAAAAACGTCTCAAATTAAATAAATATAAAAAGGAAATAAAAAAGGACAGAAAGTTACACTTTAAATTTAGCAACCATAGTCAACCATGAATATGATCAACGACCATCGAAAGTGCTTGATGGAAAAATACAAAAAACTAAGGTCTTTTTCTCATCAGCTAGACCAGCGGTTTCTAACCTGTGGGTTGTCTGACAATTTGTCTGGGGTCACCTAATTTATATTAATTGGATTTTTCCACCAGCTCAGTTGGAGGTTGTCCAATTGAAGGCATATAGTTTGGTAGGTTTGTTTTATGTCTTTTACTGGATATTGAGCACAACCATGGACTTCCTTTATCATTTTTATAATTAGAAGAATTTTTTATATTTCGCTTCCAATTTATTATAATTAATAGAATTAATCATCAATTAATAAATAATAATCAATTAATTATAACAATGTTTTCACTTATTATTAAAATCAGTTACGAACATGTTCAATACTCTCTAATTATAATAGTCAACTAAGCTAAAATTTATTTTGTAAAATTTCAGATTGCCTGTGATGAATTGAGAGGCAAATATTAGGAAGAGAAAATATAGTGAGGAATTTTTAAAGTGTGGATTTACTTTCATAGTTGAGGCAGGAATTGAAAAACCACAATGTGTCATTTGCAACGAAATTATGTCAGTCGAATCGATGAAGCCCAACAAAATAAAACGCCATTTTGACGTTAAATATCCTAACTTTGTGGGCAAGGATGTTCAGTATTTTAAGAACAAAGCTGATGGTGTAAAAAAGCAGGCTTGATTTTGCCGCTAGACCCTTGTGTGGCAACAAGAAAAAAATTATAAAAAACATCATCAAAGACAAAGTTCTGTTGTCTTTAAGTAGACTTGCATTAATAATGACCTGCTGTCGAAATATATATATATATATATATATATATATATATATATATATATATATATATATATATATATATGTGTGTGTGTGTGTGTTTGATGTATGTAAATCTAAAACTCGGCTGACTCTCTAAAATCAACAATAGCAGATCATGGAGGTTTATTTAGCACGAGTATCGAAGGATACATCATTTTGGTGTGAAAATGTACAATAGTAAGTAATTTTTTCTGTATTTCTGAAGATTCATTATGTCCATAACAATTAGGCTTTGTAATTACCAATTCTCTGATTGTGTTACAATGAAGAAACGGCCGTTATTTTTTTTTTTAATTAAAGCCAATTTGTTTGATACGAGATTTTGTTTTTGTCAGAAACTTTCAATTTATATATATGTATATGTGTGTGTGTGTGGGTGTAAATTCAACCATTTTTTCATCATCGTCTTTTTTATTTTTTATTCCGATTTCGTGTGAACTTATTATAATGCAACATACAATATGGCGACCATGTGCCTTGGAAATAAACCTAAACACGTGGTCACTAAGAATTCTAGAATAATGTACTGCATCTCATCTATGCGTAAACCGCAACATATTCTTTGTTTTCTTTTTGGCGGGTGGATGTTGTTACAGGGTATTTAATTATACCCCATCCAAAAAAATTGGATTCTTCTTTATCGGCTGACCTTAACAAGCAAACTGCATTTTACTCTGTTTTTACTTCACCTACTTTTGCCGCATATTTGAACGATTTGCAATCTAAGCTGAAGGTTACAAAATTTGCAGATAATTTAGCAACAAGATTGAATATCAGAACATGCAATTTGCAAAACAATTTTAAAGCTGCTAGACACCGAGTTGCGGAATCAGAAGGTATAAGGTTTGACTTCAATTCTGACTCGTAGAATTACAAAAATTCCGACTCCTAGGTTTTCAAAAATTCCGACTCCGACTCCTAGGTTTCCAAAAATTCCAACTCCTAGGTTTCCAAAAATTCCGACTCCGACTCCTAGAATTTCAAAATATCCGACTCCTTATTTTAAAGTCTTCCAATATTCAGACTGTCTGTTGATTAAAGTTTCCAATACCCACGACTCTGGTTGGACATGTTATTCAGTTTGCATTTATTAGTTTTACATACAAAGTGTGATGTCTTTTTATTTTTTAAATAACAGTAAACCGTTGTGGAGTCAAAAGATATAAGGTCTGACTCCAATTCCGACTTTGACTCCTAGGATTTTAAAATATCCGACTCTCTATTTTGAAGTTTTCCAATATTCAGACTGTCTGTTGATTCTTCAGAGATGAAAAAATCCGACTCTGATTCCTAGTATTCTTACAAGTCTGACTCCAACTCCGATTCCTTCTAAAACCTCCAACTCTGTAACACTGGTAGGACACGTTGTTCTGTTTAAATTTATTAGTATTACATAAAAAGTTTGATTTTTTTTTTATTTTATAAAAAACGGTAAACGGTCCCATAACCCCGGAGCGTTTCAGTCGCTGCATGGTAGATATCAATTATACAGCGTATCTAAAACTGGTGAGACCTGGTGGCACCTGTCCCACTCCAGGCTATGCTGTCCAACAGATCCTGAACAGTTTCATCATACCCAATTTCACTCACAAGGTTTGGATTGACCTGCGACATATGGTTTTTCACTACCAAGAACACAGCTACCCTCCTAAGGATTATTCATTCACTTGGAAATCATTGTTACCGTGTTCATTTTTTCAAACGTATTTCCTTTTTTAAGCAAAATAATATTTTTAATCTATCATGGCGTTCAAAGATAAAGCATTGCATTATATTACGACGGCCGTGATTAAAGTTAGAATTTCAAGTTTAAAAAAAATAAACTAGAATTTTATTTCAAATAAAATATACAATTTTAGACTAATTGATAAGTTTCATCCAAATCCCCCCCCCCCCCCGCAAATAAAAACATGACTGTTTTAATTTATTACAAATTTTTACTATATTGTATAAAAACTTAGTTTTGCAAAAAAAAAAACACACACACACATTTTAATTTATTTTAATAAATGTTCTATTAATTATTCTGAATTATTGATTTTGTGCAACTTTAATGAATTCGTAATCTTTCATGTTTAATTTATTTTTAAGTTAAATGTTTTTTAAAAAAGCTTTTATTATAACATTGTAATAAAATATAGTTTTATTATTATGTTTGTGTTATAACATTTTAAATTATAACAAAAAAAAAATCACTGTCAATTTCAAAAACTATATTTTATTACAATCTTTTGGCCAAAATGTTACTTTATTGAACATAAACTTCATTGTTTTTCTTTCAGAAACTATATTTTATTAAATAAAAAATTTATTAAAATGTTTTAATCTATTTGGTCGTTATTAATACGGAATTCAAGGGCTTTTTTTTTCGTAATATATGAAAACTATATTTTAAAATATTTTTTTATTGTTAATATCTACGATGCTTTATTTTCATATAAAAAATACATTTATGCACTGTTTTTAGTACCCTGTGATATAACTTTAGTAAAGGTGTTTTTTTTTGTTAACAAAAAAATAAACATCATTTATTTTGGGGGAGATAAGAGCAACTCATATTATTCAGCTAAAACTAATTATAATGAAATGTTCACATAAAGAATAAAACTCTCTAAAAAGGGTTTGTCTTCTTGTATTTATAAACCAAGAGATATTTCCATGCAGTATAACTGATATTTTCATTCGATGTAGACCAGGTTGTCATAACAATCAACTCAAACATTAAAAATATTCCGGAAAGAATGAACTTATTTAAATAATGAGTATTAAATCGGACAAATTATTTTTAAAGAAAAATTGTCATGTTTTAAAAATTAAAAAAATTATGACAACACCATTTTATTATTAAGTATTAATTTAATGTTTGCTGTATAGCCTACGCAAATTACACGAAATAATACATTTGCACTAAGAGTTCTAATGAAGTAATGGGTTAATTATATTCAGTGATCGTTAATTAATAAGCACTGAAAAATACATTAAAATTGGTTGATTTCCTGAATTTTTGTGAATTTTTAAGTGAAGGGAGCGGTCAAAAATGCCCGTAGTCTGACTGTTCGACAGATCTCTTTTGTTACTTAAGAGCATGACGTCATTTTCCAGTGAACAGGCCTGCTATAACGACGGCCACGGGTGAAGAGACACAGGGGTTGCGTCTTATTAGGTCGAGCACGCAAGGAGGAAAGAGCTAGATACTTTTAAAAACCCGCTCACGTGGGGTTCAGCAGAGGTTTTTAAAGGTTGCCTGTGATTGGTGATTTTTCATCCAGTCACAGGGCACATAAACGACCGGGTTATAATTTCCAATAAAGTAAATAACATACTGAAGACTAGAAATTCTACTATGAACTTTAAACAGAAAGTTTCAATGAATACATGTTTTCAAAAATTTGATAATATTAGTGTTGCATCTATTAGAAATTTGTGTAACTCCCATGGCATAACCAATAACACTTATAGTAATGACTTATTTTGTTTCATCTACTGTTCTCTTCTTTTGTTGGGTGGTATTGTCTTCTGAACATTTGTTAATATTGCTGTTGTCATTTACTTGAATTCTTCTATGATCATGGCCAGGGTTGAAGAGTCGGAAAGTATTAGGTCCGACTCTGAATCCAATTCCAACTCCTTATTTTAAAGTCTTCTAATGTTTAGACTGTTTGTTGATCTTTTAAAAGAATTCGACTTCGACTCCTAGCATTCTTATGAGTCCGACTCCGTCTCTGGCTCCTTCCCAAACCTCCGACTCCCTTCCATTCTGACACCAACTCCGACTCCGCAACCCTGATCGTGTCTACCACCTTAACAGATTCAAAAATTAAAATGTGATTATTCAATCTGTTTTTATTTATGTATATCTTTTCGTTTTTGTTTTGCAGTGAAAGAAGGTGGATCCTTACCCCAAGTGTGTTTCGCTGTAATGAAACGGAGATAATTTTAGTCCACAGATTTGGTTTTGAGAACATTTGTTTAAGACTTCAGTTGAGAAGTGGAATCAATGAAAAAGTTATTAATGATACTGGAAAGATAGAGATTGTTGCAAGTAAGTTAAAAAATATTTTGTTGTGTTTTTTTTTTAGTTATCAACCATTAAACAGTAGAACACTTTTTTCTTTTTAATAAACATTAAACGGTAAAAAAGTTTAGTTATTAATAGCAATGTGTAAAAGTGGGTGTGGCTTATACGGACGATATATTTTTAACGCATTTATCATATTTGATTATTCGTTTCAGTTAAAATTTGATTGTGTTGGAAGCTTCCAAGGCTGTGATGCAAATTCTGAAATTAGAAAGACTTAAAAATATTTCCCAAACTGAAAAGCTTTGCAGGTCGATAGAAGATGAAATTTTCTTGCGTTCGGTAAAAGTTATTTCTTGTAAATTTGTATTTTTAATCCCTTTTTTTCGGTGTTAACTATAATGCACTATTGCCGAATTTTTTTCCATTTTTTTTAGTTATTGGACATAAAATGATAAAAAAAATTATTTTTTTATATTCATTGAAAATTAAGCAGTAACATTTTTGTTCACATATTTCTAGTTATTGAACATTAAACCGGAGAAAAGTTTTATTTTTTATATGTATTAAACACTAGCTGACCCGTGTTCCGGTGTTGCCCGGGAAAGTATATCAACTTAAGAAATTCTATGCCCAACTTTGAACTATTGAATTATTTGCTGCTTATAGTTGTCTGGCGCGAACACAGACCCCACAAATTTTAATGTAAAACAGCAACCAGTGTTAGAATCGGGTCGTGTTCCCGACTATAAGCGAGTTCATAAAATCAAGCAGTTGTTGCATGCAAAAACAGAGTAATAATTAACAAACAAAAGGAGGTAGTTCAAATAAGGTTTATTGAACGTGTGTGTATGTGGGATGATGACGTGTGTGGTGTATGTATGTGTGTCGATAGAAAACAGTTCTTGAAAAGAGTATGTGAAGTAATGAGTCCGGCATAGGAAAGTCCTTGAAAACCGTATACAAAGAAAATGAGTTGAGAACTCTTACCGTTGTTGAACACGTGTTGACAGAGCGCTGGTGTCTTAGCGTCGTTCAGTGAGGCCAATTGAATAGAGAAGAGGCCTTTTTCCGGTGTCCCATGGTTATATATCCCCTAAGGGTAGATAACTCCTGGTTGCTTTCAGCGCCAATTGACGGTGAACAGCAACACCTACCGACCGGTTAGTGCAGTTATGTTTTGAAAGAAGGGGATAACTGCTACACCAGAAAAGCATAAAACAAACTTTCGGACTCTGTGTGTACCTCCCCCCCCCCTTTGAACTCTCTATAAATATTTTGGTGCTTGTGCAGATGAGCGGCCGTACGAAAAAATTATTTTTTTATAAAAACAGTATCATGTACTTATTCAGTGTTATTTTCTTACTCACTGTGGAAAAAAGTAGAAAAAATTATCCACTAGAACTTTAATTACAAGTATTTTTCCATTTTTCGTATCATAACAGCGATTCGTTCAGTAAGCGTCAATCTTTTTTCTTAAAAATAATTCAAGGGCAGATAATTCGCAAGGGAGATAATCACGCAATTAAAAAAACAAAAAAAAACAAAACAACTACATATATAAAAATTAAATTTATTCCAATAAAACAAAATGAAAGTAAATAAACGGAATTAAATTAATTTATTGCAATAAAACGAAATGTTCATATTCTCACTGGGTTAAAAATAGTTTACTATCTCCCTTGCGAATTATCTGCCCTTGAATTATTTTTAAGAAAAAAGATGGACGTTTACTGAACGAATCGCTGCTATGATACGAAAAATGTTTTTTAATTTTTACCTTGTGTAAATATATATTTTCAAGTTAAAAATACAAGCTTTATTGTTGATAGATGGCCGGGCCCAAAAGCAGATCCCCAGAATTTTCTGTACTTTTGGGTCGCTGTTACCTATTTTTTGTATTAGTATTTTCACATATACGATAGACTTTCCCTTCCCCCTTTTCTGATTAGTTTTCTCTCAAGTATTTTAGTTTAGTTTACTACCACTTCGAAAATGTTTCCTTTTGTTAGCAGTTGGATAAGAATACCTAACTGGATCTGAAAAACTTTTGCTATAAGTAGGGGTGGGACGCGACGTAATGGGTGAAAATTTCAGATTCATGCGAGTAATATTTGTTTGTGTTCATTTATACATAAATAACACTAAACAATCAAACATTTTGAAAATTTTGCAAAATTCAGAAGGTGCAGGCCAAAAATAGCCGTTAGGGCTCCACGGGACTCAAAATCAATCATTTTTCGGTGAAAAAGTGGTTTCATGCGACATTGCAGGTCCTAAAATATCCTTAAAAGCTATGAATGGATATAGATGGTTAAATCTGATATAGTACTTTAATTTAGCACCATTTTCAGGCTGTGAAAGGGTTTTCATAAATGTAAAATAGCCAAAAACTAGTGGCCTGCACCTTCTGAATTTTGCAAAATTTTCAAATGTTTGATTGTTTAGTGTTATTTATGTATGCCCCCCCCCCCACTTTTTAGGAGAAGCCCCCCCCCCCCCCCACTTTCATAACTGTCCCGCCGGCCCTGATACATACCTGCTCATTCCATTTTTAGCAAAAATAATTCGCTTTGTACTAATCCAAATACTTTTTATGTCTACTTTTTTTATAGATTATCAAAAAAAGGTCACTTAGTTTTAAAAATAATATATTCATGCAATGTTTTTTTCATGTTATTATGTTATGTTAATTTCTTTACACAGATTCAGTTTGCAAAATTTCTTTAGATTTACATGAGATTCAAACTCTGGTATTGACATCGTAAAAACTACTGCCTTAGTAATGCGTACTCTGCCTATTCCTTTTTATCAACCAATCACATGCTCCGGTACCGCTTTGGCTTGTTATCTACATATTATAAATCTACTTTGGTATGATGTCTACACCTTCTATTGCAATCAACACGGTACAAGAGCAAGGAAAACACTTCTCCTAATTGGTTCCGAAAGAATGTGAACCATAACCACTAAATCTAACCCTAACCTTAACATTCAAAGAAGAGATCGTGCGATACTTCAGCTAATTATTCAACGAGAAGTCGCTGAAGGCTCAGTAATCTAATTAGACGAATTGAGAGCTTACGCTAATTTAAACCAACTCAATTTTCGCCATTTTTCTGTAAAACATCAACAAAATTTCGTCATACACAAGGAAATAAAAGATCATGGCTTGAGGCGAAGATTCGTATATTGAAAAAAAATAGGAGGCGTGCGGTGAAGATATTTTTTTCTTGTAGATAACAATCCAAAGTAGCACCCATGTTTCTACAGACAAGCTCCAAAAAACACTATGACTTTTTAAGAGTATATAGACAAACACTGACTCCCCCCCACACACACACACACATGTGTAAACGTATATACTGGACTATTTAGTGACATAACATTTCTTTTTCGTCAAAGGATCCGTGTCACAAGCTGAATTAAATATCAGATGTCTCCAAGCATGTTAACACTTAAAATAATTTGGAAAAAAAAAGGATCATTTTGCCAACATAATTTATTCTAGTTTATTGGGGCGACGGCGGGGCTGAGGGGTGGGGGTATATTTTGACTGCTAAGTTGAAAAATTGGTTAGATTTTCTTTGAGTGCTTTACAGCATATCAATCCTTTTTTTTGGGGGGGGGGAGAGGAGCGAGTTAATGTAGAAACAGAATTAACCAGCAATTTTACAGTATAGTAAACAGCTGAGAAATCGAATATATATATATATATATATTACTATTTCATGTATCCACATGAAATTTTATAAGGAGATATAATTTTTTATGTATCAATTTTCAGTATTTACTTCAACAGTGCTCGATACGTAAGTAGAGCTAGGTAGTAAGCTATGAAAATATATTTATGGCAATTAAGCTACACAGAGGCTCGCGCGTTTCATCCCCGGGGGGGGGGGGGGGGGCATTTTAGCCTGAAGATTGTGATGTCACACAAACAGCTAATACCACACTTTCTGTTATGTAAGATTTTAAGAAAAAATAAATAGTAAGTCACATTTCGAATTCGATTTATTATTTTTGTTCCTTCCAGCTTACATTTTACCCGGAATTTGCATTGCCCACAGCCTTTTAAAAACATACTACTACTATTCCCATCAATGCTTCAAGCAAACTACCATTCTCTATTATATATATATATATATATATATATATATATATATATATATATATATATATATAGTACATGCCCAATGTATATTTTTATGGAAGCATGATGTCCAAATTTCTGAGAGTAGCTTATGTTACCCTAAGATTAACAGATTTTATACCCCCAGTTGCTGCTTTAATAATGATAAAACAAGGTGAGGATCTGAATAAAATATTTTTACAGTTAAATAAGCAATTTTATTTAAGCAAAAATGTACAGTTAAATAAACAGAAATATATTATATTAAATTCATCAAAGTACATTAATAAAACAAATCCAAAAGTATATAAGAAATGTAGTATGAAATGTATAGGTTACCTAAATAGTACATATAGAATAATATAAAAATAATAATTTTAATTTTTTTTTTTAAATAAATAAATAAATAAATAAATATACATAAGTAAAAATAATAAAATAAATTTAAAAAAATAAAATAAATAAAGCAACAAAAAATAAAAATAACCAAGGGAGGTTGATAAATAGTATAAATGATATAAAAATAATTTTTTTTTTTTTAATTATAAATAAATGAATAAAAATAAATAAATAAAAATACATAAGAAAATATAATTAAATAAATAAAAAAAATAAAATCAATAAAAAAAACGAAAAATAAAAATAACCAAGAGAGGTCGATAAATAGTATAAATAATATAAAAATGATAATTTAAATTTTTTTTAAAATTAATAAATAAATAAAAATAAATAAATATAAATAGCTAAGTAAAAATAATTAAATAAATAAAAAAATTAAATAAATAAAACAACAAAAAATAAAAATAACCAAGGGAGGTTGATAAATCGTATAAATAATATAAGTGGATTCACAAAATGCTATAAAATAAATTAATTTTGGAAATAATCAATACATTTTTCTTATAGCATAGACAAAGGACGAGCAACGCAGGTAAGGAAAATACTTTTTAATAGCAAAATATGTTTAATAATTATTAAACTGTAAGCAAAAACTAGATCTTGTATCCGGACCGTTTATGTTTTTGTTTTGAGGGAGGTGGTATCTGATTACCGCTGCTGGGGAGCCATGAAAAAAATGACTGTTTTGTTTTTAAATCCCCGAAACATTTTTTTATGATGATCTCTACAAAAATACTAATATTATAGTTCTGTGTGAAGACCAGTGTAAATTCGTGGGAGCAAATTAATACGGTAATTACAAGAAATTGACTGACTTACGAAACGGGGAATTTTTTCAACAAAAGACTTGGGACTAAAATAAAAAAAAATAAATATATATATATATATATATATATATATATATATATATATATATATATATATATAAATATATATATTTATATATATATATATATATATTTATAAATATATATATATATATATAAATATATATATATATTTATAAATATATATATATATATATATATATATATATATGTGTGTGTGTGTGTGTGTGTGTTATCATGGAATAATTCCAGGAGAAAATCCGGGCATGAGAGCTCAATGTGATAAATAGAGCAAGAATAAAATGAAGTATAATAACACGAAATTACATAATCATCGATGCAATAATTTATTTTAACCTATATATATATATTTATAAATATATATATATATATATGTATATATATATATATATTTATAAATATATATATATGTATATTTATAAATATATATATATGTATATATATATTTATAAATATATATATATATGTATATTTATAAATATATATATATGTATATATATATATTTATAAATATATATATATTTAAAATATATATATATTTATAAATATATATATATATGTATAAATATATATATATGTATATACATATATATATTTATAAATATATATATATATGTATAAATATATATATATGTATATACATATATATATTTATAAATATATATATATATATATATATGTATATATATATATATATTTATAAATATATATATATTTATAAATATATATATATATTTATAAATATATACATATTTATAAATATATATATATATTTATAAATATATATATATATATATGTATATATATATTTATAAATATATATGTATGTATCTATATATATTTATAAATATATATGTATATATATATATTTATAAATATATATATATGTATATATATATATTTATAAATATATATATATATAGATATGTATATATATATATTTATAAATATATATATATGTATATATATATATTTATAAATATATATATATATAGATATGTATATATATATATTTATAAATATATATATATGTATATATATATATATTTATAAATATATATATATATAGATATGTATATATATATATTTATAAATATATATATATATGTATATATATGTATATATATATATATATATATATAGATATGTATATATATATATTTATAAATATATATATATATGTATATATATGTATATATATATATATATATATATATATATATATGTGTGTGTGTGTGTGTGTGTGTATTGTGTTTCGGGGTGTATTGAAAAGAAATCAATAAAGTGATCGATCGTAAGAATGCGAGAGCTAGAATACAAATGACTGATTTAAAAACTATACATTACAAATTCCAGAGATGTACCATGGTTTCATTGACACAGCTAGGCCCTTTACTGTTTAGAAAACACCCTTACAACCTATCTCAAATCGTCAGCTTCTGAAGAAAAGAAGACAGTTCGAAAAATGGAACAGGCGATGGTGAACAATACTAAGTTACAATTAAGGCCTTAACAACTATATAGTCCAGTGAACAGAGTAATTCCTCCAAAAGGGGCAACTTGAGAAAAACACTGGACGATAAAAGCAGTGTTCAGCGTCGCCTGTTACATTTTTCGATCTGTCTTCTTACTTTGAGAAGCTGACGACTTGAGATGGGTTGTAAGGGTGTTTTCTAAACAATAGGGGCCTACGCGTGTCTATGAAACCATGGTACATCTCTGGAATCTGTAATGTAGAGTTTTTAAATAAATAATTTGTATGTATGTATGTATGTATGTATGTATGTATGTAAATTCAACCGTTACTTTATCGTTGTCTGTTCTCCCCTTACCGAGTGTGTACCCAGGAAAACAACAACACATAACAAGATGGCGGAACTTGTGTTGGAGAAGAGACTCCAACATATCCACCGCTAAAAATGTAAAAAATAGAATATCAAATATTCCTATTTTTTTATGGAAACGTACATTGTAATCCTTAGGTTTCCTGGGGTTTAACTATTTAATCGGTAGCTAAAGAGAGCAGGGAGAGAGAAAGTTAGCAAGCAGAAAGAGACTAATTTTGGATATTGTCTTTATTTTAAAAGATTTATTTGTCTTTGCAAACTCACTTTCTCCTAATTAAAAGAATCTAACCCGATCTCAATGGATGACTCAACAGGGTACTTCTATTTTTTATTAGTATAATATTAAGATTAGATAGCATAAAAGAAAAGTGACTAAACTAATAAAAAGAATAAATGATCTCAATTATGAAAGCAGATTGCAATCTTTAGGTTTAACTACTTTACTAGAGAAAGGAATGGAAGGAAACTTAATTGAGACCTTCAAAATAATTAATAAGATTTTTAAATATGAAACACATTTTTTAACATCTCTCCTCGTACTGAAAATTTATTAATAAGAAAGATTTTAAAACCTAAATCCATCACACAATTTGATTTATTTTCTAATAGGGTAATATATTTTTCTGGAAATTACATAAGTTAAAAATAAAATGTTGTTTTCCTGTCACTGTGGTTAAAACAAAAGTTGTGGCCGATGCCACAACCGGTCAGGGGATATATGTGCGACCTTTCTTTCTTTGTTGACTCAGCCCTTCTTCGTCCCTGAGGTAGAGAAGAGGGGGTGATCTTCTGAAAGCACGCTGCCCGAAGATTCCGGCCAATCAGGGACCAACAGGTCAGCTTGACCACGTGTGGTTTGACTGCCTATAAAAACAAGCCACGCACTCTTTTCTTTCTCTTTTCCCTTCCGCTTGCTTGCAGAAACGCACGCAGAGGAGATCGTCGACACCTCCCCCCCCCCGGCTCGATCGAGGAGGTGGGGGGAGGCAAAAAGGTAATCTCTTTTAATTCCCATCACGAAAAATGAACTATTCCGTCAAACACACTCACATTACAATTGCCACACAAAAATACATCAAACACACTCGCATATACACCTTACAAACATGAACTTACAAACAGGACTGTTGCACTCCTTAAAAGTACGAACTCTACAAAATGTCTTAGTCAAATAAATTGTCTTGTTTGTTTTATATAAATGTTTTTCTCTTAATTATTAATTTTATAAAATACCATTCTTGTTGTGTTAGCTTTCTTATTCATTCGCTTTCTTTTTAATATAATTTCCAAATAATAATAATGTTTTTTCTTTCTTCCCTTTGTTTGTTTTAATCTATTAATTATATCCACACGTGGTCCGGCCACTTCGACCAATCCACACGTGGTCGGGCCATGTTCAAACAGTGGGAATGACATGCTGCTATAAAGGCATCTCTCCCATAATCCTTTGTCTAAGAACTTTAACCCCCGGCCATAAAGTCATCTGATGTGCTTTCTTAATAGGATTATTCATTTACCTACACAACCACTTTTTAGAGTCGAGTGCTACCAGATCAGGCTGTCTGAAGATACTGGCTTCCTGACCAAAAATGCACCAAACATTAATGTTATTGTTTTTTCCTTTCCCTTTACAAATCTCAATCATGTTCTGCAAAGCTAAAAACAAAAACAACATTTTTTCTGTCCCCAAAAATCAAACCAAATAAAATAAATAAATACTTGAACATATAAAGGACTTGAAGCATAAAAACTTTTACCGAAATGACCAGATTCGGCATTAAATAACCCAAAAGGGTTGATATGCCGTAAAACAAAACAACCAAACAACCAAACCAATTTTTAGAGAATGCAGGATTTCTTCCACTAATGTAGAACTATGGTGCGAATATCGAATTTTTTACCATAATTACTAAATTCATCTGATTCCATTTTTAAAATGCAGGGTTGCCGAATCAGAATAAGTATAAGCGCAAACTCTAACTGCAACTCGTAGGATTCCAAAATATCCGACTCCGGCTCCTTATTCTAAAGTCTTCCAATATCTAAACTGTTTGTTGATTCTTCAGAGATTAAAAAATCCGACTCCGACTCCCAGCATTCTTATGAGTCCGACTTTGACTCCGACTCCAGAACCCTATTAAAATGTTCTATGCTATTGTACTTCTTAACCTGGTCTGGCAACTTGTTGCTGAGCGAACGTCCATTGAATGTTTCTCATTATCGTCTGGCAAAATGCAGGGGCACATAATTCTGCTTTTCAAAATGCTGTTTTGATCAAGGGAGATAACTTTAGGTCAAAGAGTTACTTCCATTTTAAATACAAAATATTTAAAAGTATTATTATTTTCTAGATGGATTTGTTTTGTTTTTTTCAATACAATAGACAAAATATGATTGTTTTAAATATATTGTCATAACCAATTCCCAAATCGCATTCTTCATTTTTTTTATATTTCTCTGTTGTGTAATCCAGGGTTGTGGAATCGGAGGGTATAAGGTTCGACTCCGACTCCTACGATTCACAAAATTCCGACTCAGACTCCTAGAAATCTGAAATCTCTGTCTTAGACTCTGACACCTTATTTTAAAGTCTTCCAATATTCAGTAATAATCGGATTCGGATTAAAGTATCCGACTCTGACTCCTAACATTTTTACGAGCCTGACTCCGACTCCTTCAAAACCCTCCGACTTCGCAACTCTGGTTTAATATACACCAACACAATTTATTCGCATGGATGAGTGAATACAATAACTAAAATCAAGTAAAATCACTTTTATTCTCAAATAAAAATTTAAAATTCTAAGAATACATTTTTATTGCTGTGTTATTGAAACTACATTCTCATCTTGGTTGTTATTTTCACAGCGTTTCGGCCGATGTAACCTCCGACCACTAAACAGAATTGCGAATTGAACCCTTTATTTAATCCACGGGGTAAGATTGTTCTCGTTCCATCAGCCATAACCGGGTTGAAGTGTTAATTTTTATTTTATTCTTATTTGGTTTCGCCTGTATTGAGGATTGAACCTACAATCTCCAGAAGACTGTCGTTGAGAACTTATTTTTTACTCAACGCCTTTATTTGTTGTGCCACGGCTCCATGTAAGGCTAGACGCAGCAAGTGTATTCATGTCATGCCCCTGAAGAAAGTCGGAGATTACATCGGCCGAAACGTTTTGAAAATAACAGCCAACGTGAAAATAGTAGTTCGAATAATCCAAATAATACAAATTATCAATCCTCATCTCAAAAATTCTGAAACATAAAAACTTTATTCTTTATCATTTTTTTTTTTTTTTCAGAGAAAAAACAATTCGAACTGGGAGTATTTAATGACGACTGCATAAACGACTATGTGTATTTATATATCACATCTTACATGGCCCAAAGTAATAACTGGGAGGGTGAGTCTGATACCTGCGGCAGTGTTCCAGATAAAAGTTCACAGGAGTACAAAATTCCAGTACAGAAGAATGTTGGATATATTTTCATTCAGACAGATTTGCCGATTTACCATCCAAATGAATCAGGTTCGTATGACATTTTATGCTCTAGTCATTTTTAGATGATGGCGAGTAAAAAAAAAATCATCATCATCATCATCATCATCATCATCATCATCATCATCATCATCATCATCATCATCATCATCAAATTTGATTTTTAAAATAAAGTAATTTGTGATTTAAAACAAGCCGCGCATGCGTGGTCCCCCTCTGTATGTGACTCGATGTGACGAGTGTAAAATGCAATGAATTTGGGCAATTTGGGGCATTTTTGACCCCCCTTTGACCCCCCGGGGGCGAGAACCAGAATTTTTCTGAGGTCAAGGATGATCATTTTATATCCAGAACAATTGCCTCTACATTTTGGCCAAGTTTCAGAAAAATTGAATGTATGGATCAAACGTTATGGGAGGAAAGGGTCATTTTTTGCCATTTTAGGGGGCTTTTGACCCCCTGGAGTCGCGAACCAGATTTTTTCCAAGGTCAGCAATACTTATTTTCTATTAGGAACAATTGCCTCCACATTTTGGTCAAGTTTCAGAGAAATTGAATGGATGGATGAAAAGTTATGGGGCAAAAAATGTCTTTTTTTGCCATTTCGGGGCCTTTTGACCCCCTGGGAGGGCTAACCAGATATTTTTCAAAAATCGGAGAATTTCACTTTCTAACCTGACCAAAGTTACAACTTCATGCAAAATTTCAGAGAAATTCAATGGATGGTTGCAGAGAAAAATCCGGACGGACGGACACACGGACGGACGGACACACGGACGGAAATGCCTCAAAACATAGGTCTCCCAATTTTATAAATCGGGGGACCAACAAGGAACAAAGAAACTGAATTCAAACTAAAGAAAATAAAAATCTAGCTTCATAGACATAATCTTGTTCTTCATCATCATCATCATCATCATCATCATCATCATCATCATCATCATCATCATCATCGGTGTAACGTCTGTTTTAGATGTTGGCATGTGTTTAATGATCTTTAAAATTGAAGAGCTCTTTTCATTTTCACTCTGCCTCATTTTTTCTTTATACCTTAGCCCAGTGGTTTGCAACGGTTCTCAACCAGGGGTAATTCCCTCCCACCTGGGGGTGGGGGGGATTTCAGGGGGAGGGGAATTGACACCACAGATTAGCTGATACATCGCTACTGAAAAGTCATGTTGGATTTTCTATCCGCTAACGTTTGTATTATATGCTATTATGTTAGTATTAGTTATTATGTTAGTATGAATGCGCATTTTGAGTCGGACATTTTTTTAAATGGGGGAAATATCATTCTGATACATGATGAAAGGGTTCACAGGCTAAAAAAGGTTGAGAACCCTAAGCCCTAGCTTAATGATGCCAAACTATTTAGTGGGTTGAAACATAAGTGTATTTAATCATCATCATCATCATCATCATCATCATCATTGGTTTAACGTCCGTTTTACATGTTGGCATGTGTTGGACGGCTTTTAAAAATTGACTTCCAAACTAACCTATCTCTGAACAGGTCTTTATTTATCCTTCTTTCTCTCAAATTAATCCTGATCACTTCCTCCCATTATTTTTCTTTGCCTTCCTATCCTATGCCAACTGATCCTGCTACCTTAACTGTTCTACATCAATTAATCCAAGAACTTTCATCCATTCTGTCAATGTGACCAAACCAACGTAGTCTCCTGTTCTGCACACATCTCTCTCCATGTTTAATCTTCCTCTGACGTCATCAAATCAAAGCTTGTCTTTAAGACTTACATTACACATTCATCGTATCATTCTCATATCATTTCTCTCCATGCAACGCATGTCCTCAACCCTCACTAGCCAGGTTTTACTTCCATGTATCATCACACTGTGTACATATGCCTGACAGACTCTTCCCTTGGTCGACAGTGGTAACGCTCTGTTGTTTAGTAACAGCTGAAGTTCCCTGAACTTACTTCATCCACTCCTAACTCTATAACACTATAAAACTTCTCAACAACCTCAATATCCTCGCCATCCAAAATAATGTATCATTTATTTTACCAATTTCAAAAAAAAATATCTCATGATTTGATATTTACAACAAATACCAAAATGGCGTTGAACTTTTAAAAGTTCCAGATCTTCGAAGAGTATTGGTTGGAGTACCTTTTTCTCTGGGGAAATATTACCTGGATAAAAAAGAAATGGAATGTAGAGCCAGATAGAAATAGTCTTTCAATAAAATTTATTCGAAATACTTTTTTATTGATTTAAAAGCATAGGCGGATGCGTGGCAGGTTTTAATGTCGGAACAGAAACTTAAATACTTAAAAATGTATCGACCATCCCCAGATCCACATTTTGGCTAGGTGTACTTTGAATTAAAGTAAAAATATATACACATCTATATATTTTTCACATTCATTTTTTATACAATATATATATATATATATATATATATATATATATATAGAGAGAGAGAGAGAGAGAGAGAGAGAGGGAGATAATATGATAAATCATCTTCTTAGAATCGGAACAGAGCTGAACCAAGACAGCAAAATAAATAATAATAATACCCTTTTTATTATTCAGTATTGTTATATATATATATATATATATATATATATACATATCTAAATTAATAAATGCGAAATGTTTTTCCATCTTCTAGAACTGCATTAACTTCAAGACAGGTTGTGCTTATTTGATTGCAAATTAAGAAGACCTAAATGTGTGTGAAGGTATTTGCAGTTTCCTATATATACGGTATTTCAAGAGTTTATGTTGTATTATAACAACATAAACTCTTGAAATACCGTATATATAGGAAACTGCAAATACCTTCACACACATTTAGGTCTTCTTAATTTGCATATTTATTTTATAAAGAGCTTCTAATAAATTAATATATTTTGCATATTCTGTAATATACAGTTGTCATTTTGCATTGTCATATTCTTTTATATCTACGCAATATTTTCATCGATAGTAAAACGTCTGAGGTGGATGGGATGCTGAGAACAGATATTGAGAACAGATACTACACTTTAAAATATTTATTTGCACAAAATATAAAAAATTACATTCGGAACAAATTAGGCAGAAGGCCATCAAAAGTGTGGGAAAAATGGGTCATCCTTTGTCTAACATGATAAAATTGTCTATCCTACTCTTAACTAGAATCATTTCAGTCACCAGAATACCACATTTACTCTAGGGTGCCGTCCTGCTTAAGATATCCCCAAACTAATTTGAAAATGTTATTGTTCATGAATAGACATATATATAGGAAATAACAAAAAGCAAAATATTTCTAAACATTAGACCGCCATTGTTTTCAGAACCGAAAACAAGCAGGTCAATCTCTAAATGGGAGTGGGATCTAAGTGAGAGAAAAAAACGAGGGATGGAGGTTGGAGAGTGGGTGGTCTCCTACCAAGATAAATGCAAAATGGGGGAAGCCGAGGACAAAAAAAGAAAGTGGGGAGTGGGCATTTTGGAGGATTTCTGTTACCAGGAGAGTGGTCAAACTCATTCACTCGACTAGATAAAAGGCTAAATTTACACAAAGGGCTGGGGTCTGCCGGACCAGGAACCGTGCGCGCCATGCTCAGGCTAGGAACACGTACTCATACTTGACTCCTTTTTGTACACACAAGCTCTCTACTTGTATCCACCTTTTTTCAAAAACCGAGGAATGTAATCTTTTCCTATCACATCTGATCTTGACCCTCAGCTGATGCTTGAAGAATGCGATCAGATCCTGATAGCATAGAAACACTATTCGTCTCTCCCCATCACACGGTGGCCAGACATTGTTGATTACGTAGGCTAGGTTTAGCAGCAGCGGCTGCTCAGGATCGATACGAGCCATCAACTAATTGATGTACCCCAGCACTGCTGGAGCTCGCGGCACCGGAAGAAAGCGTGATCAAGCGCTTCCTCAAAGAGCATGTCACAACAGGGACATTCCGGAACTGTGTAGTTTGGCATTAAGGGGTAGTGAATTCCAGGCCAATTGACAGGTCAGAGAGAACTCAGAGTTGTTTTAGATGACTCGTCTCTGGCGCCTAACTCCGTTTGGAGCGGATCTCCTCGTCTGTCCACCGATACCGCTCGACTAATGGATTGTCAGCTGCCTCCCTCACTAATCTCCTATGGTGTTTTTTCTAGAAAGCTGAGAAAGGTCACTGGACTGAGGAAGTTTTTTGAGCGCAGCTTGGCACTCTTTGAAGAACTGCGATTTGCCTCTCGATGGTTCTCGACCGAATGGTTGAGGATAAGGTTAGAGAAAGCACTATCGACCACAAGGTTTCATGCAGATTCCTCTGTCAATGTTCGACTCAGGAAAACCAGTCTCTTGGCATCTCGATGACATGTCAATCGGGCATCCTCATACATCCTTCACACGGATGTTGTATACAGACCTGGCTGCGAACCCAGTGCCTCTTCCTATCCCATAGAAGCAAAGACAGAAGGTATTGGAGTGACTGGAGGCAGTTCACAGGCAGGAGAAGCACGGTCAATCGGTAAAGAATAAGAAGAGTTTCCTTCAAAGCCAAGTGTTAACCGACGCTTCGACTTTTGACTGTACCGCCAACCAATTCCTCTCGAGCTGGAGGCCTAGTCCGTACCACATGTCCAGGAGAAAGGAACTGGAAGGGGGGTTACACCGCTCGAGACACCCAACCGAAGACCGGTTGACTTGCTGCTGTTGATTTTAGCCCCTGTGATTGTTTCATAATGTGTGAGCGCCTCTGTCATCCTCTCAATGTCTTGAAAGAATGACACAAAGACGGTGATGTCATTCTATGTTTTAATGACAATTTCTGAACAAAATAACTTTTACACATGTTTCTGGAGAAGCCGGAAGCCAAACATAGTGATGCCGTGACACATACATACAGACAGACAGACAATTACCTACTAGACACTATTTTTGAGTATCTTTGGTCTCTCTGTGTAACTGTTTATCAGGACAACCTGACATGAGGATACTTCACCCTACATGTTAACCTTGACCAAATATTCAAAATAACATAGTATTCGAAGCCCAAATAAGATACCCTTGACACGGCCATACACTGGCTCATATGAGGAATGGTGCACCTTCTCCAAGTAATGTTACCTTAAGTAACAGCACTTAGCTGGATATTCCACCAGACTAGATAAATTCTTGTCCTGGAATCCGGTAAGACCAAGAGACCAAAAGAAAGATATACTATAACAGTCAATCGGTCAATTGGAGAGAGGAAAATTAATGTTCTTAACTTCTTTACTAACTCAACGTTTGAGAGATGAAGGAGAACTTTAATAGAATATTCGAATATTTACATATCTCATATAGTCCCAGGAAGGGGCCCCTTGATTTCTGAGAACTTCGACTGAAGTAAAATGAAACAAAAAAAAACAGACAAACAACTTAGTTTAATATATAGATGACTATGAAAATGATCTTATGTGAAATAAGCTTCATTCAATTCATGTAAAGTTTCAGTACTCTTAATCCCTTCTTCGAATGAAACCTGAGAGAAAGTGGCTTTATTTATTCAGAGAGAACATGAAAGAAGAGAAAATAAGTGACGTTTTATTTATTTTTGTTTTAATTTACTGGTGAAACTGTTCCAGTGTTTTCTGTCATGCTCTAGAAAGCCCCTAAAAGTGGGCGCAGCGTGACCAAATTTCACTTGACAAAAGAGAGGGAAGGTACTTTTAATTTTTCACAGGGTTTTATTATTGGTATGGGTTGTGGTAGTTAGGGTTAGGGTTAGAACAATTCTAACAGGGAAGAATAATTTACAACCATTGTGTTGTGCACGATGATAAACATGCTGACATTGAAATCGTACCTGGGTTTGGTGGGATCGTTTTTTGTAATATATTTCAACAAAAATAACCTGAGAATATTGCTCGTGGACAAGGGAGACAGAGACACACACATAAAGAAAGAAAAGGGGGTTAGGAAGAGAAAATGTGTTTATGAGAGAGAGAGAGAAAGAAAGAGAGAGAGAAACAAACAAACAAACAAACAAAAATCTTTTTCTAAAACTATGACACTACCTACATATTAAAGACACAGAGTTTCCCCCCTACCCTACCCTCCTCTTTCCCCAGCCCCTCAAAATCCATGCTACACCTCACCACAACAAAAACCTCAGTACCCCCTCCCCCATCCTAAGACAAATTCACTAACACTCCCATCCCTCCCCTTTTTCACTCACAGCCATCCACATTCATTTCACTCTCTGCCACTGACTTCTCTCAGCCCGGACCTTGGTCTCGCGCTGTCAGCAGCCATGGATACTACTTTTTCTCATCGACCCATCATGTCAACCCAATATTTCGATGTACTTGCATGACATTTTTCTTAAAATTATCATCCTGAGGAAGTCTTACAAATAAAGACGAAACTTTGATGAATATATAAAAAAAAATATCTCTTGGTTTTTCCTTTTTCATTTCCCATATATATATATATATATATATATATACATGAGTCCGGCATAGGAGACCAAATATAGGTCCCCTTTGTTTGGATTTGAAACCGACGGTACTGCTGTTTTCCTGATCTTCTGTAATATATATATATATATATATATATATATATATATATATATATATATATATATATATATATATTGGCTTGTTGATGTTGACGTGTCAAGACTTATGTGTTTGAGTTTACGTCCTGTCTGCATATGTATGTATGAGAGGTAAGAAATGTTTGTTCGTATTATGACTCGTATGTGTGTATATAGATTCTGTTAATGCATGTATGTGTTTGACGCCTATGATTCCTCAATGTGTAAATGACTTGATTTTTGATAATCGGCGATGATAATAAATGACATGCTTAAAAAGTCTTCACCTCCACTCCGGTAGCTATAACCTTGGGAAGAAGTTAATTTTGATCGCCCAGATTTCTATTTTCCTATTTTTTAACTTCTTTCGGACAGTTTAATATTTAGTTGGTAGATAGGACGTGTGCTAGCACAGAAACGTGAGTTAATTAATGTAGGCTGCTCTAATGTTTTTATAAATTTATTTATTTACATATATATATAGTAGAAGACCCGTCATATAATCCAGTGTTCGCCAATCGGTGGTCCACGGATCACTAGGAGTTCATGCAAAATCTCTGATGATCCCTAGAAAAATTGGGACATTATTTCAATTTTTATGAAACTTCAGATTAAAAAATGACGAACAACAAGACCTTATGTAAGCTCGAAATAAAAACGAGTACTCAAATGTGACGTCATTCAGCTATAAAAATAACCTAACATGACTTGTGACGTATCGTTCAATACTTGTTACTACATAGTGTCATACCATTACTGTTGATAACTAGTTGCCGGATAGTTTCGGATGCTTCCTTGGTCTTTTGGCTAAGATCAAAGTGTAGTATCTGTTCCGACTGTCCTGTGCAGTTATGGGAGGTTAACCCCCTCCCAGGCTTAGCCTCCCCTCTTTGGGGAGGAGTAAGTTTATTGCTTACTGTCTGAGGCGCCCTGCCCAGGCAATTTTTTAAGAAACTCCGTACTCTTCCTCTAGAGTACAAATTCCCACCTTCTGACCTTGTGTCACATTCTACTTTGTGGGACGTAGATAAATAGGAGTTGCCGGATAGTTTACTGGTGTAACTTTCTACAAATGTGGCATGGCCACAGAGAAAGAGATAGAAGGCAATTTTAGCAGTAAAGTATGGATTACGACGACATCGAAAATACTATCATTCCAAAATGGTCACCCATTTTAGTACTGACCAGGCTCAACGTCGCTTAACTTCGGTGATCTTACAGGGAACCGATGTGTCGGCGTGATTATCCGTATATAAACATAATATATCAACTTTACTTACGACTTGATGGAATAATCAAACGTAAAAAGTTAAGAAGAAAAGAGTTTAGAAAAGTTAAAAGGATCTAGATGAAGAAAGTGTTCTTTTTGTCTGTATGTGTGTGGACTTGTGTGTGAGTGAGTTCTTGAGACTGTGCTAAGTTGTCGCACACAATCTTATATAAATAGAGATTTTGTTGGTCTGTCCGTCCGTCAGTCACAATTTTTTCATCAGTTACAATTTTTTTAAACGTAAGTAATAAATACATTGCAGAATTAATCTCATTTCGAAATATCAGAGATCTTAACTACTTTTAGAAATGGAAAATATTGCATAATCCAATATATAAAGTTAAGACAATTTTTCCCCTGTACCTTCTCGGAGAATAGGAAAATAACCACATGCATCACAGGCTACTAAACTCACCACTATATTACACTTATTCACTCGAGCGTGTTTTAGTAAATTTGTTATTATTTTTTTCCAGCTAACACTAAATATTACATTTGGCCCACCATCTAAGACTCTCCGCCAAACCAACTCCATATAGGTGGTAGCAAAAACTTTTCTTCCTAACAATTCTGTACTGTCACTCCACTTATCGACACCGGGAACTAATAAATACAGTTTAATTTTCACAAAAGACTCCGTTCTTATTTATTATTTGCCTGGTATTAATTTACTACATAATATAAAGCAATACGCAAAGATTCAATGACCGCTCCCGTTCACTCCGATGATTTTCTGCGAATATCAGATTACGTCATTTCTATTTCTACCTATGACTTGTATATTTATATTCATTCTGGAATTAAGCGAATGAAATTAACGAACACAGTTCCTGCAACATTTAATCATTCAACATGGCGGCTACAATTTCTTGATCGAATCGACTTCCTATTTAATTCAATAAGTGCCAAGATACTCGTAGACCCTGATACATTTACATTTTCAAAATCATACACCTTTAACACGCATATTATAGAAAACTTTCCCAAATCCATTTATTTCATCAAATACAAATGACCTAAACTGTGTCAGTGTTGAACTTTACTTTTGGTCGGCAGAAGCTAAATCTTAACATAACACGCATGATAATAAACAAGCTTAGCTTAATTTGCCTATTTTCACATGTAATTTTAACTCAAAACCGTGGCGCAGTCGTTTAGAAGGCAGGTTTCATGATCGCCAGTTTTAGCGTACGATCCCATTCTACTCTAACATTTTTTTCTTTTTTTTTTTTAATTTAAAACATTCGCCAACACGGTAGAGCGCGGGGGGGGGGGGGAGAGAAAGAACAATAGGCCGTTTTTTTATTCAACGTCATGTAATAGGTAGTACTTTCTCCCGTGCAACGCCGGGCGACGGGTTCCGCTAGTAGTAAATAATAAATTCCCAACAAATATAGTGGATGACATTGTAGCATTCTTACTTACCTCCTCGTGGGTACCAGGGTTTTTTTTATTTACTCCTTGCGGAGTTAGGCACAAGGCCAGTTTTATCTTACTCCCACAAGTAAGATGTGACCCAAGATCGGGTCGAGCAAGTGGGGTTAAAAGCTAGCGCTCGAGAGGTGAGCACTCTGGCCATTTAAAAATTGCCTGGGCAGCCCCGTCGGCATTCCCCGGTAGGGGCGCCTCAGACAGTAAGCAATAAACTTACTCCTCCCCAAAGAGGGGAGGCGAAGCCTGGGAGGGTGGACCTCCTAGAACTGCACAGGACAGGCGTGCAGTATCCATCGGAACAGATACTACACTTTGATCTTAGCCAAAAGGCCGAGGTTTTGTCTCTGACGGCTGGTGTATATCGGGCTCTGAACGATAACACTGGACACTGTTCTAGTTTTAGAAGTTTATTTGACATAAACAAACGACACATATTGGGGGGGGGGTGTTTTGCACGAGAGAGAGAGAGAGAAAAAACTAGAGGAAGTTATCGTCAAACCTTTTTGCGCCCCCCCCCTGTGTACTGGCAATGAGCAGACCGGCGCTTTCTCACCTCTGCTCTGTTCATGAGTCAGAAACGAAAGAGATCGAAAAAGCCTCCCACCGACATGACGTCACTTCCGACATCCGCTGCTACTCCTACCCCCTTTCAGGGAGTCCTCCTACTCTCTGCGCCCCCAACTATCAAACACCATGATCGGAAATCGAAACCGAAACCTTGAGATCTTTAGTCATAGGTACTACCAACTGAGCTATTTGAACTTTCTTATAAATAGAGCTTAAAACATTACCGTAGCAAAATAATTATAGCTTTGACGTAACGTTATAGATTCATGATTTACGTCATGTTTCAAAACATGAATTCAAACATAAGCGATTATAAAAAAAATAAATAAATGAATGGGTAAATATTATCAATAACGTTGAAAATTGTTTTAATAGTTCAGAACAATTTATTTTGCTTTAACTACGTATTGTGTGTATTTCTTTCACAATTATATAATCGTCCCAGTCTAGCAAAAATATGCGACCGGAGGGAACATATATTTGCTAGCATCTTCAAAATCTAATGTTTCCTTTCGTCAGTTATGGAGTTTTCGAGTTATTTGTCTACTTGACGCGTTTTGTTATTCGTTTGTTTTTCCAAAGGGTTTACTGATCATCTTTGTTGACGAGTTGCTTTATCATTATTTGTACTCACTAGGAGTTCTCACACAGATCATCATCAGTGATTGCTCACCGACAACAACCAGTGGTATTTCCTGGAGTCTGAGTGACAACAAGCCTCCCCAGATTTCCAGTATTCTTCACCTCTTTTCGATAACGATGCGGTATCACAACAGCCTCTTACCATTGATTTCTCGCTGGTAAAGACAATTGGTCTTCTCTGGGATTTGGGTGACAATAAGCCACTTTTCCAGTGAAGGTCTGGTTTGTGCTGTCTCTCCTCGGTCTTCTCATCCATCTCGACCCTCTACAAATATTTTGTCTGGTGTCAGCCTAGGCCGGCACCATTTAATATATATATATATATATATATATATATATATATATATATATATATATATATATATATATATATTAAAAAGAATTTTTTTTTAATTCCTTTTCAATTTTTTTTTCTTTTTTGGGGGGTGGGGTGGGGAGAGAAGGGGGAGCTTATGGTGTATCTTGTAATTTCTGTTCTTTGGGTCATTTTTGTGCGCTGATAGCTGTGGCCGGTGTAATTTAGGGGGGGGGGATTATGAAGTGATGTTTCTTGCAGTTTCTGTTCCTTGGTTCGTGTTGTGGTGTTCTTCGTGTGATTTTGTTTTCTCCCTGTTATAAACTCCTTGTGACTGGTTACCCTTATGCGGGTTGGTTTCCGTGTAAGATAATGAAGAGTGGCAAAAATGAATCGTGGACGAGTCCATTGTGGGTGGGACGTCGAGAAATAAATAAAGGCGACTTGATAACTGTTAAAAAAAAAAGGTTCGGCAGTGCAAGAAGAACTTGAACAACGACGGTTTCAAAAACGCGAAGAGCCGAAACGCTTGGTGATCGGACTATCGGAAGAATGCGAGTTTTGTGTCCGCTGACTAAAAATGCGGAATGAAGGAATCCCCTGACTTGTACTTCACCAAAGCGCTTGTAGACCAATTGATTCAGTTCACGCTCGGATAGACAATGCAGAGCAAATTGCTTTCCAATCGAATGTATATACGAACGAGTTTCTAGCGTAAACCAAGTCTGTGACCTCAGCAAGAAAAAGACTTTCATGAGACAAAAGTATGTCAAAAGATTGTTTAATATGTGTGCGTAGCCGGCGTAAACCATCCGGTAATGGCAAATAAAGAAAACCAAAGTTTTTTTCATATACGTTCTGTTCTTTGTCATTCTTGTTGGACCTTAACGGGTACCCTGAAAGAACGGGTAATGCAACATCCGCATTCGAGGATTTTCCTTAAGATTGCAGCTGTTTTGATCATTGCCGTCCTTTGTATGGTTTCGATGGTCCCTTTGATTCCAATTTCTCCCAGTCTTTTCTCCAGGTTTTTTTGGATTGTTCCTAGTGCTTCTCCAGGTTTTGGGGGATTATTATTATTATTATTATTATTATTATTATTATTATTATTATTATTATTATTATTATTATTATTGTTGTTATTGTTGTTGTTGTTGTTGTTGTTGTTGTTGTTGTCGTCGTCGTCGTCGTCGTCGTCGTTGTCGTTGTTGTCATTGTTGTTGTTGTCTTGATGACAATATGCTGCAAATTCGAATATACTTCTGAATTGTTTTCAATGAAATTTTTTTTGTTTTGTCGGCCAATCGCCAATGGATAAATGATATTTATTTTCAGAATTGAGGTATTTGTCTAAGCATCGAGAGTATTTTGTTAGATTTTATATTTTTCGTATATGCGCTCGGTAATGGCGTCACGTTGACTTGATTTTTGTTTTATTGTTTTGTGAGCGTGCTTCGTAATTGCGTCAATTTAACGCTTTTTGCGGAGGTAAAATTTGTAGTGGGCCTTTGTAGGCGAGTTGATGCGTCCTTTCGTTTAGAGGTTAATCAACGAACGTCCGGTCGGTGAGTAATTTCATAACGCGTATGTACTCTTTTTTATCTGGTGAGATTTTTGTGATGTTTTAAGTGAGTATTTGTTGTGGCCAGATTACGGGTATTCTGCATTGAATGAATGAATGCCTGTTAGTTGTTTGGTCATGGACGATGTTTATCTTTGTGTTTCGTAGTTCTTGAAAGGTGCCGTTGATGTTCTGCGAATCTGACCTTTTAGCAATCATTATAAAGTCGATGACTCTGTAATGTTGACGCTCGTTTTATCTGTTGGTTCAGGAAGTTCTTTGTAGTTAGGTTTACGTTGAAAGCTGTAGAAGTTCTTTGTTGAAGGGGGATCACCAAATATGTAGTGGATACGTCATTATCAAAAGTAACGACAATATATCAACTTTATTTACAACTTAATAAAACAAGCAAAAGTAAAAAGTTAAGAAGAACAGAGTTCAAAGGGTCGAGACGAAGAAAATGTTGTTTTTGTTCATGTGCGTGTGGGCTTGTGTGTTAGTGAGTTTGTGAGACTGTATAAGCTGTCGGTATATTTATTAGTCCATGACTGTGACTTGTGTTGTTTGCTGAGATGCCAGTAGCCAAGCGGCCACGGCTAGATATAGTTTACGTGCAATGAGTCTGTGTCACAGTTGATAATACCTTGTTGTGACTGACAGTTCGTTTGGCAAGTTGAATCTCTCGCTAGCGTATGTGCTTGGGTTCTTGCTTATGCAGCCAACCAATCAATATTTTGATGGAATTGACCAGTCAATATTCAGTATTTCAGCAAATAAACATCGAATATTTTACAGAGATCGTTTGTCTACTGTTCGTCGTCGTCGTCGTCGTCGTCGTCGTTGTTGTTGTTGTTGATGATGCTGCTGCTAAAACAGGGGTTCCACGAGGCTAGGGCCAAGCGCTTGATATATCCAAGGCCTTTGACAAAGTATGGCATAAAGGGCTCCGCCTGACAATACGCTCATACGGTATTACTGGACAACTATTTAATATAAGTAGATCCTTCTTAAACAAAAGAAAAATCCAGGTTGTCCTCGACGGCCGTTCATCTAAGCAACATGACATAAATGCTGGTGTACCCCAGGGATCTATCCTTGGACCTTTGTTGTTCCTGATCTATATAAACGATCTCCCTGATGACATAGAGTCTGAGATTGATTTATTTGCTGACGACACCACGCTTTACTCTCGCCATGTTGGCAAAACCGACGCGACCATATCCGAGGCAATGGCTGAATCTTTAGAAAATGACCTCCAGGCTGTAGTGGATTGGGGTCATAAATGGTTGGTAACTTTTAATGCCGCAAAGACAAAGCTCCTTTCCTTCAATAACTACAAGAAACCTCTCCAACCACCGATTGTCATGGCAAATAACACCCTACCTGAGAGTTCATCATTCAAACTCCTCGGCCTAACCTTCACAGGTAACATGAATTGGAACAAATACATTGAAGACATTGCCAAGGCTGCCGCAAAGAAGGTTGGCTCCCTCTACCGTGCTAGTAAACTTCTCACACCTGACATTATCCTGTATCTATACAAAGCCACCATCCGCCCATGCATGGAGTATTGTTATCACACGTGGGCTGGTGCATCATCTACTAGTCTCTCCCTCCTTGACAAGGTCCAAAAAAGAGTCGCCAACCTAATAGGTCCGTCACTGTCAGCCAAGCTCCAGTCCCTGTCCCATCGCCGCAATGTAGCATCCTTATGTTTGTTTTACAAATATTTCAATAGATTATGCTCCGATGAATTGGCTACTCTGGTGCCCCCTCGACGTAAATTCACTACACCAACTCGACAATCAACTAAATCTCATTCATTCACTGTGGAGGTCCCCAGATGCCAGAGAGCTTTCTACTCAAATAGCTTCTTTCCTCGTGCTGCTGGCCTCTGGAACTCCCTCCCTGCCCCCTGTTTCCCCGACAGTACTGACATGCAGAAATTTAAAACTAATGTAAACAGATATCTCGCTGCACAGATCCGAATTTAGGTTGAAAACCTTCTCCCTTTTTCTTTTTCTCAGTAGCCCCTTACGTCTACAGTGGCGGCCTGCCTTGTTTGGGGTGAATTATGTTAAAAAAAAAATAATACTTCAATAAACTTTAAATTTTCCATTTGTTTTATTTAAATAGTTACACTATAACTTTTTTTTAACTTTGATTGATACATTTCATAAAGTAAAAGTTTATCGATTATTATTTTAATAGGAGGACTCCGTGGACATTCCACGGTGTTTTCTACACCAATCTGTGTAGTTTACTGTTAAAATAATATTCCTTTTAAAATAATGTGTGTCAAGGTCAATATTATTAAGAAGAAATAGTTATGTTTTCTTCTATAAAAACAGTTTTCATTGTCAGCTAAATATTTTTTAAATAAACATATCGAATGTCTCCTACTTATTTTTTTTAAATTGTAGTAATTCAATATTAAAAAATATTCTCTATCTTCTTACCGTAATTGTCAGCTAAATCAATAAAACGAATATCAATTTTTAAATGTATTTATTTAAAATTGTACTGCTTTAGTTGACAAGGTGACAAAATTTGATTTGGGAACAATTCATTGTAAAATGAGTAAAGTCAAATACTTTTTACGTTAGCGACATCAGATTAATAACCAATCATCATCTTTGCTGATCGGACGATCTCATTTTTTTAATGTGCGTGAAAATTGATAACCAACGCACGAACATGAAATACCTTAGCGTATTATTGTATATCTATAATACATTTACCTTTTTTTTTCTAAATTCATATTAGTGGTTCGCCACATTTAGGATTATACATTTAGTGGTTCATGCAGTTCAAAGTTTGACGATCACTGATCAAGTCTACTACCCCCCCTCTCTCTCTCTCTCTCTCTCTTTCTTTCTCTCTCTCTCTCTCTCTTCTACCCTCTCTCTCTATTCCACCCTCTTTCTCTCTCTTTCGTTCTCTATTCCACTCTTTCTCTCTCTTCCACCCTCTTTCTCTCTCTCTCTCTCTCGCTCTCTATCTCTTCCACCCCCACCCTCTCTCTCTTTCTTCCACCCCCTATTTCTCTCTCTTCCACTCTCTTTTCCTCTCTTATTCTTCCACCCTCTTTCTTTCTGTCTCTCTTTCTCTCTCTTCCACCCTCTTTTACTCTCTCTCTCTTCCACCCTCTCTCTTTCTCTTTCTCTCTCTATTCCACTTTATTTCTTCCACCCTCTTTCTCTATCTCTCTCTCTCTCTCTATCTCTCTTCCATCATCTTTTCTCTCTCTATCTCTCTTTCTCTTCCACTCTCTTTTTCTCTCTCGCCCACCCTGTCTTTCTCTCTCTTTCTTTCTTTCTTCCACCCTCTGTCTTTTTCTCTCTTTCTTTCTCTCTCTTCCAGACCCTTTCTCTCTCTCATTCTCTCTCTTCCAAACTCTTTCTCTCTCTCCTTCTTTCTCTTTCTTTCTTTCTCTCTCTCTCTCTCTTTTTCTTCCACCCCCCCCCCTCTCTCTATCTCTCTTCCACCCTCTTTCGTGATTTATTGTTTTTTTTTTAATCTATAATTAAACATCTAAGTACCTTACTAAATAAAAAAGATGAAGACCTTCTCACCAAAACGTTGAATCTAGAATACCGCATGTCACTTAGCTCTGTTATACAGGTGCGCGCGACTGGGCTCCAATCTATGGTTGTAAAACATTTAAAACAAAAATTCGTTCGACAGAAAGATTGTTGGGTCCAGCAAGATGCACTTAAAGAAGGTCGGAGGTTACATCGGCCGAAACGTTGTGAGAATAACATCCAAGATGAGAACAGTAGTCCAAATGATACAAATAACATAAATTATTAATCCCCATCTAAAAAATTCCGAAACAGAAAATGATTTCTCTTCACGCAACGCATTTCCTCAACCCCTCACTGGTCAGATTTCACTTCAGTACATCGTCACACTGCGTACACATGCCTGGTAGACTCTACCATTGGTTGACAGTGTTAACGCTCTGCTGGTTAGTAATGGTAAAAATTCACTTAACCTAATCTCAGAAGAAAATAGTGAGAATTAATCTAAGATGCGAAACCATTTTTAGGAATTTATTTCTCATGAAAGATTATTTTCTGAACAATTCACAAGAGAAATGAATGGCGTCTCAAAAAATGTTAGCATCTGATGACAAGATCAAAAATGTATCGCACGGCTTTATAAACACAGTTTTATCTTGATATTTGTTGGAGCGAAGAATTACCAATCTTTGAGAAAGGGAAACAAATATTTTGGCATTTGTGTTTTTAATCTCTATTTATTAAGGCGGATTTTTTTATGGTTATGCTTTCACTTTCTTTGAATGTGCCATTATTAGAAAGATTTGGGCTAATGTTCATTCAAGAGACTCAGTTTTTATATGCTAACACTTGAAATTTGAGATATGCATCTTTGTTTTTTGTTTCGTTTTTGTTTGTTGTTACATAATTTGCATTTATTCAATACTGGCAGAGGCACCCGGCGTTGCTCGGGAATTTTTAAAAATGTATTTATTTATTTATTTATTTATTCACCCAAAACAAGGCAATATTGCGACTGGAGCATAAGGGACGTCTACGTTAGGGAACAGATTTATAAGAGAGCAACGTGGGTGGGGAGTTGGGCAGCAAGATTACATTTACATTTCTGCATGTTGGTCCTGTTGGGGAAACAGGGAGCAGGAAGAAAATTCCAAAGGCAAGCGGTCCGAGGGAAGAAGCTATCAGAGTAGAAAATGTTTCGGCATTAAGGGACTTCTTCAGTGAAAAGGTAGTCTTTATATATTAAACTAGTCGTTCCTAAATTTCGTTTAGAGCAAATAATGATGTGCAATTAATGTGATTGCGAGAAACATACACACGCACACTAGTCGGGTCGGCCATGACAGTCAGAGGTAAAATAAAAGTAAAGTTATCTACCTTGCATCCCAAAAGAGAGAGTTATCTGCACTTGTGAGGTCGGCCATGACAGTTTTTGGAGATGAACAGACATGCCTCGCAAAAACACTAACTTCATCATTTCGCATCAGCGGTTTCTAGATTATCAGTCAACATGTAAATTGTTTTAATAAATGTGTTAAACTTCATACTTCGTCAATTGATCATTTTTGCTCTGTTATTAAAGCGATAACGGCGGTTAATGTACAGCGTAACATGCTAACACTTGAAATTTGGGATATGTATTTGTGTTTTTTGTTGTTTTTCTTTTCACAATTTTTATTTATTCAATACGCGCAATACGGGGGGGTACATTTTGTTTTAGGCAAATCGATAAATAGTAGAATACAAATAATAATTACAATTAATGTGGGTTTCAGAAACACACAAACTCACTCTCTCACACACACACACACACACACTAAAGCACACGGACACATATACACTGACAAGCTTGACATAGCATACTTTACTTAATATATATATATACGAATATTTAGTATGCAAAACACGATAAACGCCATTTTCAAAATTACGAACTTATTACCACAAAAAGCGTTGCGTTTCAACACTCGACCATACACCAAAATAACTTTTTGCATTGTATGATACCGGCTTGATGTCTTTTTACTTTCAATCAAAATAAACTTTTATTCGAAGTCTAGATCATTCTTTTATTGTTTAGCGTCTCAATTTCAACTAATTCGATTTATCACGTTTTGCATTCGAAGTCTTCATATATTTATTTTTTAAGTACTCAAGGGAGAGAACTCAGTATAATTGCATACGATAGCTTTCATTTAATCTGTTCCGGTGATTAAAATTTTAAAAAGTCTCTACTCTAACAGTTTTCTTGGCCGGAATAAGTATTTTCAGAAAAACTGGAGCAAAATAAAATATATTAGCACGAATAACATAATGGAAACAAATAAAAAAAATATACACTAGTCCGAATCAAGTATCGATGTGTTAGACGCATTGCTATTTGGGTCCAACAAGATAACGAAAGCAAACAATGTAGTGTATAAATCTGTTAATTTAAATAGCTAAAAGTGAAAAAGTGAAAAAAACATTTTTTCTCCGTTATGCTTAACACTCCGTTATTCTTGTAGTAAATTTTATGGAAAATTCTCGAAAATAAAGCGATGTTAAGTACAATCATTAGATTCCTTGTAAAATATGACTCTTGTTACAGGGCTTTTTTATAAATAAAATAAAACGTTATTTTTATAACAAAATTAGACGCGATTATGTCAAAATAATGTGAACACGGTATTTTTATAAAATAAGGCTAGAATAAGGAGAGAGGTTAAAGGTTTAGAATATGGGCTACATATCAGGATATTGTATCACAGGCAGGAAGTCGGGAATAACACGCAGTGGATAAGCTGATCATATCTTTCTCTTTTTTCGGGACTGAGTGGGAGAGAGAGAGAGAGAGGGGGGTAGATAAAGACAGAAAGAGAGAGAAATACAGAGAGAGAGAGAGAGAGAGATACAGAGAGCGAGAGTAATACAGAGAGAGAGAGATACAGAGAGAGAGAGAGAGAGAGAGAGAGAGATTGTTTTTTACACAGTGGCTCCAAACCTCCATAATGGGATGGGTTGGGCTTATTACAAGATTTTTTATAGAAATGTAACACTTTTTAGAAAACAAAGAAGAACGTCATATCTTAACCAACAATTGATGTACTCTCAAAATTCAAAGTAAATCTCTTATAAAATCTTTGCCCAAAACAGCTCACTCAAAAAGACATTCTGAGCCTCCACGATGGCCCCCAGACGGGACCTGAAACTGGAACATGCAGCCTTTACGGGGTCCTTTGAAAGGTCCCTGAGCACCAGTTTGATCCTGGCAATAATTCTGTCCTTGGTATTGCAGGACATACGGTTGGTGTCTTTCTCAAGTGCGCCTCACAGATTAGTCTGTGGAGTTGCAATCAGGCTTGTTAGGGGGGGGGGGCAGATGTTGGGATTGGTGAAGTTGTGGAAGTTCTCAGACAACCACTTCTGGGTTTTCCTGGAGATGCGACATAGAGCTAAGTTCTGTTATCACATGTACGATCTTCCCATAGCCATCTTCTCCATCAGCGCTTGACAACAGTGGACAGCCACTCACTATAGCTATCTGAATTGAGTCTGAGTCCGTTTTTGAAGATGGGGGGGGGGGGGGGGGCAGCATGACGTTGTCTTCACTAGAAACGCATCCAAAGACCATCACAATATGGTCTTCATGCCATGCAGGACTTTAGTATCGCTGGTTTGGCTGGGTGTTTGACCTTCTTGGGGAGTTTCTTGGCTTTTGTAAGGCGGTTCTCTTGGTCCTTGATGGTGAGTAGTTGGGTGATGGTGAGGAGTAGTTGGCCCTTGCAACTCTTGTATGAGTAGTAGTAAAGATTCTCGTTCAGCGTGTTCTTCATAGTCGCCACTCTATTGCCCATCTCTATCAGCAAGGTCCACATTGCCTTCTTTGGATCTTGCCACACCTTTTTTGAAGCTTTTCAACGAATATTGTTGTGCGTACAAAGTCAAAACGGTTGCTATGATTCTTCATGCTAACTACTGCTTCCATATTTCTATCGCAATTCTTTCGCATTCAATGTGTTAAAGGAGCACTGAGCTGCAGAATTGTTTATCTAGCGCAAATGACCACATCCTGGTTCTTTCCAGTCATCTATGTAATAGTACACAGCAGCAGATATCTGATGCACTTTACAACTGTTAAATTCTTTACCACTGTTAAATACTTTACCACTGTTAAATACTTTACCACTGTTAAATACTTTACCACTGTTAAATACTTAAAATGATTCTGAAATGAAAGAATATTTAAAAAATTATCAAATTTGTCTCGAACACCTTGTATCGTGATTTTCTTCATGTTCCATATTCTTCATATTCCATATTCTTCATGTTCTATATTCTTCATGTTCCATATTCTTCATGTTCTATATTCTTCATATTCCATATTCTTCATGTTCCATATTCTTCATGTTCCATATTCATCATATTCCATATTCTTCATGTTCCATATTCTTCATATTCCATATTCTTCATATTCCATATTCTTCATGTTCCATATTCTTCATATTCCATATTCTTCATATTCCATATTCTTCATATTCCATATTCTTCATGTTCCATATTCTTCATATTCCATATTCTTCATGTTCCATATTCTTCGTGTTCCATATTCTTCATGTTCCATATTCTTCATATTCCATATTCTTCATGTTCTATATTCTTCATGTTCCATATTCTTCATGTTCCATATTCTTCATGTTCCATATTCTTCATATTCCATATTCTTCATGTTCTATATTTTTCATATTCCATATTCTTCATGTTCTATATTCTTCATATTCCATATTCTTTCATGTTCTATATTTTTCATATTCCATATTCTTCATGTTCTATATTCTTCATATTCCATATTCTTCATGTTCCATATTCTTCATATTCCATATTCTTCATATTCCATATTCTTCATGTTCCATATTCTTCATGTTCCATATTCTTTATATTCCATATTCTTCATATTCCATATTCTTCATGTTCCATATTCTTCATATTCCATATTCTTCATGTTCCATATTCTTCATGTTCAATATTCTTCATATCCTATATTCTTCATGTTCTATATTCTTCATGTTCCATATTCTTCATGTTCCATATTCTTCATGTTCCATATTCTTCATATTCCATATTCTTCATGTTCCATATTCTTCATATTCCATATTCTTCATGTTCCATATTCTTCATATTCCATATTCTTCATGTTCCATATACCTTTCGTATATTGTCGATTGCTGTTAATATAAGAACAAAGATGAAAATAATAGTCCAAATGTGACAAGATTAGATGTGTAAAAATAAGGTTAAAAATGGACATTTCCACGTTAGGTTAGATTAAGCAGAAAAGTGGAAATTTCCATTGGAAGTTAAAAGTTTACAGTTTGGGTTACGTGTCAGGATATGACGTCACAGACAGGAAGTTACTAGTGACATGTAGTGGATAATTTTATCAAATCTGTTTCTTTTTTTCTGAGAACGGTTATGCTTCAGGATAGTTGCTCCCATGGCGATTTTTTAGTATTCTCCATGTATACTGTATACTGGAGAATAATAATAATAATAATAATAATAATAATAATAATAATAATAATAATAATAATAATAATAATAATAATAATAATAATAATGATAATAATAATAATAATAATAATAATAATAATAATAAAAACAGAAAGCATTATTAAACCTAAATGATTTTTTGCTGTCATTTTTAATCACTTTTACAACCGTTATTATTAAAAAGAAGATGATGACTGCAGCAAGAAGAAAAAAAAGAGAGAAAGAAAGAAAGAAAGCAACAGCTACGACGTGCCAACAAAACTATACTTCAGCTGTGTCCCACAAGACACTGGTCAGAGATACTTTGTTACGGTCTGGAATAAAATTATTAGTTCACATAGTGCTACAAATATAACAGACATTCCTGTACAGTTCGTTGTGATCTGCCCTAACCAGGCACTGTGTAGTAAGATTAGAAGCGGGTGTGTAAAAATAAGGTTAAAAACGGACATTTCCAAATAAAATTAGGGTTAGCAGAAAAATGGAAATTTTCATTAGAAGATAAAAATTTTGAATTTGACACATAGTGGATAAACTGATAGAACCTTTCTCATTTTTCTGGACTGCGAGAGAGAGATAAACATAGAGAGATAAACAGAGAGAGAGAGGGCGATCATATTTTGAGATAAGTGCTCCTCCCCCTCCCCCTATGAGGATGGATTGAGGATATTATACTGGAAAAGAAAATGAAGAAAAATACCTGAAGCATTGCTAAACCACAAATGATCACGTGCTGTCTTTATTATTAACTTTTACAACCGTTGTTATTAAGAAAGAGAAGGAGGCGACTGCAACAAGAAGAAAAAGAGAAAGAAACAGAGAGACGTCACTATCCACTGAGCAACAACTTACGACATGTCAATAAAACAACAAAACAAGATTTCAGCTGCATAGTACAAGACAGGGATATTTTGTTACGGTCTAGAAATCGAAGAATATGACCACCATAGTGCTACATTTGCTGTTTAGGAATGAAATAAATGAATATAAGTTCAAAAGGAAAAGTGATAAGCTCACATTGGGAAGGGGGGGGGGGTAAACAATTAAAATTTGCACAAAATTTTAGAATACATAGCATTTTTATGGTTACACTACTTCTAGTATTCCTCTAAATGTGACATCTACTATCATACTAAATGTGAGTCAATCCACGTTTGTTTGCCTAAGGGCTTTTTCCTATATACTTTAATAACACAAAATACATGCTAAAATATACCTTAGTTTTGGGATTGAGTTATGCTTGAAAACGATTCCGTTTTAATTGTTCTGATTAGCCGTAATTTTTAATTAACTGAACATTTTTCTTTTAGCTATGTATTTATCTCGCCCTCTCTCATTCTATGTTGATTCAACGAATCTCTAATATTTCTTAATGTTTCCGTGAGCATTTTTTCAGTGTAGCCATCTAATTTACATACGTGTGTCTATGCAGACCACAAAAATGTACGTAAATTAGATGGCAAAATAATAAGTCGTTTTTGCTTCTATCTAAGAATAATAAACAATAATAGTACTTCTATATAATAATAATAATAATAATAACACTGCAAGAAATCTTATAAACTGCCCCCCTCAACCCCCCCCCCCTCCCCAAAAAAAACAATGTGATGGCCCCAGCCTCAGCTGATACCACACAATATAGTTATGAAAGGTCAAGGTGGATAGAAAGACTAATGTGGAAGAACACTAACCTGACCTCTACTGGAAAGGTGCAGAAAGTACTGAGGCCCTGAAGAGGTTAATTGTCACCAAACCCAAGTGAAGCCTATGTTTGCTACCAGAGAGAAATCAATGGTAAGCGACTGTTGCGATAACGCAAAATCATTTGAAATGGTTATCAAAAACGGTGGAGAATACTGGAAATCTGAGGAGATTTATTGTCACTAGGACTTCAGGGAACACCACCGGTTATTGTCAGTGAGCTATCGCTGGTGATGACCTGTGTGAGAACTCCTAGTGAGTTGATATTAATAATAATAATAATAATAATAATAATAATAATAATAATAATAATTAATAGAGTGAAAAGCAAAGAAACAGAAAAACGAAGCAAATACATAGAACTAGCCAGAGAACTGAAAGGAATATGGAGCATGAAGAAAGACAATAATCGTAGGAGCACTAGGAACAATCCCCAAAAACCTGGAAAAAAGACTGGGAGAAATTGGGATCAAAGGTATCATTGGAACTATACAAAGGACAGCAATGATCAAAACAGCTACAATCTTAAGAAAAATTATTGAATGCGGAAACTAACCTGCATAAGCTACAAAGGGTCATACAAAATCTAACACAGGAAGAACACAAAAACTAACGAAAGAACACACCACAAACAAACAGAAAATGCAAGAAACATCACTTAATAAACTCCCCCTCCTCCAATAAATTACAACGGCCTCAACTGACACAAGACAAAAATGGATCAATGAACAGAAATAGCAAGAAACACCATAAGCTCACCCCCCCAACCCCACCCACCCCCCAAAAAATAAAAATAATCAGCTCTCCCCCCCCCCAAAAAAAAATGGTACCAGCCTAGGCTGACATCACACAAATATTTGCATAGGGTCAAGGAGGATGAGAAGACCGAGGAGACTGCTGGGACTTCGGGGAGACTTATTGCCACTCAAACCCCAGAGAAGACCAATGGTCCTTACCAGCGAGAAATCAATGGTAAACGACTGTTGTGATACTGCAAATTTATTTGCGGAGGCTATCGAAAAGAGGTGGAGAATGCTGGAAATCTGGGGAGACTTGTTGTCACTCAGACTCCAGGGAATACCACCGGTTGTCGGTGAGCAATCACTGATGACCTGTGTGAGAACTCCTAGTGAGTAAATAATAATAATAATATAGAAGTAAAGAGACTTATTATTTTCAGTTATTCAAGAATTATGAATTTTCGAATGAACTCAAAGCAGGATAAATAGTTGCAGTTGTTGGGTTATGGGTACATCTCGTTTATATATATAATACGCCATATCAGTTTTCCCACCACCTGTCCCTTGTGAGGAAGAGGTAAATACCTCTGAAATAGGTATGTTCGATACTGTCGTCAAAACCCAAGAGGCTGTCTCTAGCTTACTCTCAACATGTCACTACCCAACTTCCTCTTCGTGACTTCACTTCCCTGAACACGTTTGTTTAATAAGAATTTTTTGTCTGTTTGTCAGTTTGTTCTTAATATACATAAATATAGTTGTACGAAACAGAAGATATTGAATCCAATGTAACTTTTTATGCAGAATTTAATAGTTTCAAAGTCTTCATCTCTATCTATATAAAGTTAGGTATGTGTATGTGTTTATATATTTGTATGTACAGGATTCACTCTTAAATCAAGTAACCGATCATTATGAATTTTGGAACACAGCTGATAGACGTAAGGAGTCGTAATGTGGGCTATATTTTGTTTAATTTAGTTTTATGCAAATGGGGTGGTGGGAGTCTTTTGTGAAAATTTAGATAGCTCCGATTTTTGTGAAATGTTAGCAATAGGTATTAGACATCAATTAATAAATATTCCTAAATTTCAGTTTCTTTGAAGTATTTTAACGAGTTTTTAGGGGGCATAATATGAGCACTACTTCCCATTTAAAAATTCAAATATTTCAGATTTGTATTGAATTTGATCCATAGTCATTATGTTGTATTTCCGCTGTACTTAAAAGAATTACAGCACACTGATATACGAAAATATAATGATATATCTTGATTGTCGGTGGTGGTGAAGGAGTGTGGGTTAGTGAGAAATGATGACACACACTCGGGCTCAAATCGCTGATCAACCGCGGTATCAATTTCGGGTTGTCATTGTCAATGTAGCCACGCCCCCAGGGGGTTTTATTCAGTAACGGAGTGTTTTCTTCTGCCACTAACTTTTTGCATGTGGTTCCCATCAACAATAATTTTATTTTTGACAATCCACCATATTTGTTGAAGTCGGGCCACCTGGCCGGGGAAAACCAGCCATGGGGCCCGACTTCAACCTACGATTATTTGATTTTTAACAATCAATCATGTTATGTTGTTTTCTTCTGGCCAAGTGTGTGTCCGTGCTAAGTGCACCTACTCCTGTTAAATGACATTTTCAGGAGCGGACCCCATGTAATTTTTCAGCCTTGTCTCCTCACTACTCATAATTTTTTTTTCTTTTATTACAAAAAATGTTAGGGTATTTATAAACTGTATCTTTAAACACGACCTAAATATATATAAAACTAGAAGGATACTCGTTGTAGGGCAGATAAAATGAATTCCTCAAACAGAACAGTTTTGCACCACTTTTGACATAAAAGTGGTGCAAAAATGTTCAGTTTAAGGAATTAATTTTACCCATCATCAAAAATTAAAATTAAGATATAATGATATTAAAGCTTATGTCTAGAATCCTTATTCTAATTTTGATCAAAATCCATAACATGGTTTTGATCCTAGAAAATTTAAAGCTTATGTCTAGAATCCTTATTCTAATTTTGATCAAAATCCATAACATGGTTTTGATCTTTGAAAATGTCTCCAATTTAAAGGCTTAAGCTTAAGGGATATTAAAAAGAAATTGAAATTCAGGGAATCTTGCTTAATTGCTGTCTAATGACTATGGATCAAATGTAATGCAAATCTGGAATATTTGAATTTTTAAAATTTTTAAATGAGATGTTGTGCCCGTATTATGCCCCTAAAAAGATTTTTAAATACTCGAAAGAAACTTAAATGTGGGGAATATTTATTAATAGATGTTTAATACCTAGTTAAAATTTCACAAAAATCGGAGGTATCTGAAGTTTCATGAAGTTCTTCAACCCCCCCCTCTTCCCCCCCCCCCTTTGCCTTAAACTAAATTAAACTAAATATAGCTCACACAACGACCTTTACGCCTAGCAGCTGTGTCCCAAAACTCATAAAGATCGGTTACTTAGTTTAGGAGTGAATCCTACACATAGAAATATATAAACATATACACACACCTAACTTTACATAGAGATATAACATTTTATGCAGTACAGCATGCAAAACAGATGTTAGACTGATGATGATGATCATCATCATGATCATCATGATCATCAGCATCACCATCATCATCATTATCGTCATCATCAAGGAATTACATCAGAAAGGAAAAAAATACAAAACCACGTATTTCCCTATCCTGGATCTGAAAATAAAATAAGTCTGTTCTTCTTTTCAGACACGAGTTTCCCCAATGAACTAAACAAAACGGCCCATTATGCATAAAGAAACAAATACTTGAGTCTAAAGTTGAGAATCATAGTAAAGACATTGTCACAGGGTTCTTCTTTTCAGCGTCCTTAAAAAAAATGTCCTCTTATCTTTTGTCTCGAAGCAATGCCATCCTTATCATCTGACAGAATTGCTAGTTGGGTGCAGAGGCAATTCTTCTTCAAGACGCAAATGCTAAATTGTGTTATCACTTAACATCAGAAGAGAAATGTGATTAACATTCCATACGAATAGATGTGGTTTGAACGAAAATAAGAAAAGAAATATTTCGTTTCTCTGTATGCCACGACTGAAGGAAACAATTTACGACAAAACTACATTCTCTAAAAGTTACAAATAATGAATAAATAAATTATAATCTATTAGGTTCTTTGATACGACAGAGATGCGAGGTTTAAAAATATATAGTTTTTTCATTGACTTGGGAATAGACGTAAACCATTATACTTGACCGTTACCTTCAAACTTTCGTTCAAACCAAAAGTTACTTACTAGTAACCAACAGTTTAAAGGGTTCAAAGTTATTTTCAAATTTTGAATTTTCACACACGATATTAAACACAAGTCAGACATTTGCATCTATATTCAATATATTTTAAAATATCTGACATGATGTCCATCAAAAGTTGGGACCGCTCTTGTGGGAGTGGGGTGTCATCACCCTGCATGATACGAAGACTTGATTTTCTTGTATAGAAAAGTTCTTTCTACCGAAGAGATAAAATCAACGTCTCCCTATTTTTAGGCAGATGCTTAGGCGCGTATGGTCTTCCATAGTGAAAATTGTTTAGGTATAGGGTACTCCCCCCCCCCCCAAATAAAATAGCCCCTATGGAATCGGTAATAAAATTCACAATCCATTCTGCGATTCAACAATATTTGGTACAAATAAACTTCAGTCTATGACTGAAGTTTATTGGAGGGGGGGGGGGGCATTAAGGCAATTAGTAAAAGAGATTATTATAATGTATTACTCCAGAAAAATGCAACAAGAGTTTATAATTATTTGACTATTAAGAAACTGAAAATGCATTTGAATTATATGGGACAATTTTGTTGGGCAATATTTATGGATAAATAACATTAATCTTTCTTGAAGGAAATATTTTGTTTTATTTTTTCGGTTTAGTTGAATTATAGATCTTTTATTTTCAAAAGTATAACAAAGTTTACATGAGCAATTATTCATATATACTTGTACTTCAACTATTAACTTAATTACTTAATCAAAAATACAGATAGACTAAGGAAAAAGTGCTATCCATAGAATCTTAATAAAATTCATAATCTTTTCGGCAACCCAAACAGGTTTGGTAGAAATAAATTTCAGTCTATGACTGACTTGTCCACCAAGTTTCAGTCATGAATGCTGAACAGTTTTTTTGGGGTTTTTTTTATCGCCATCAAATAAAAAACAAACAAGTAGTTTGTTTTCACTAAAATTTTAAATATTACTTTTTTACAAAATAACAAGTCTGTATAAGAAAATTAATATCATATTTACAGATTTTAGCAGACTTTAGCTGGGGGCGGGGGGGGGGAACATTAAGGCAATTAGCGAAAGAGATTATTATAATGTATTACTCCAGAAAAATGCAACAAGAGTTTATAATTATTTGACTATTAAGAAACTGAAAATGCATTTGAATTATATGGGACCATTTTGTTGGAAATCCAACCATATTTGGTAGAAATAAACTTCAGTCTATCTCTGACTTGTCCACCAAGTTTCAGTCATGAATGTCCAACAGTCTTTGTTTTCTTAAAGTCTGCAAACAGGGTCACATCTGAAGAATAGTGTGGATGCGAAAGTAATTCAAAGTGCAATTCACATAGTTTTGCCATCGTTGTGATCGATTTGTGACACAATGCATTGTCTGTGAAAGAGCACTTCTTCATATGTGGCCGTTTTGGGGTGATTTCTTCCTTCAAATGCCTTAATAATGCTATAAAATATTCACTATCAATGTTTTTTTCCTTTCTCAAGGTAATCGATAAATAAAAAAACCTTGTGCATCCCAAAATACGGAGGCCGAAACCTTGCCTGCTGATGTTTACATTTGGAATGCTTTGGACGGCTTTCACCTGCTGCTGTCTACTCAGCTGACTCCGATTTGACTCTGGGGGGGAAATGGTGAATCCATTGTCAATTATTGATGCAAAAACCCTGTTTTCTTGTGTTGAAACAGTTGCAAACAACGCTCTGAATTTTCGACACAATGTTTTTGATTGAGTGTGAGTAAACGTGACACTCACTTTGAACTGCTGAATTTGGACGACTTGAGCATTCAGCATCATGTGTGTCTGTACTACCGTGTTTAAAGTCAGCATACTACCTCTTAACCGTTGTTTTCGATGGAGACGTGTCTGAAAGACGCTTATCAAGCAATTACTTTGCTTGAACAGTATTTTTCCTATCAGAAAGCAATATTTTATCAGCATCTGAAATTAAGATTTTTCCATTGTTTTGAAAAATTACAACAGTCGCTTCACTTAAATAACTGTAATTTATAAACTAATAATCCGATTGGGCTGAAATTCTGACAAGTACCATTTGAAGGTTAGTACTTTATAAAAATTATATCATCATCATCATCATCATCATCACTTGCGAAGATGACCGTAATTATGTAGTTGTTTTGTGGGCCCGGAGATGGCTCAGTCTGATCCTAGCTCTGAAGTATCTTCCACATGTAGAGCACATGTCGGATGATTCTATCGCAGAGGTGCTTACTGCTCTTTATTTTTGAATAGCACGTTTCCTCCTGCGTTCCTCAATGCGTGCAGATTCAGCAATTGTGGCTCCTTCATGGCTTGCAATACGCCAGGAACATCAAAGGGTGAATTTGTAAAGCAGTGAAGAACACTAATTCTCCTCTCCCCGATTGACCACTTTACTAGGTCATAGGTAATCTTTATTGTGGTCTTTTTTTATGGAAATCGCTCCAGACAAGGCATGAAGCCACTTGATGTAAGGAGCTAAAAAAATACTATTTCAAGGTTAAAAACTAGCCAACGATAAGTGTTATAGGAATAGATTCTGATTCAGAAAAGAGAAATTCTTACCCCTTTGTCAGAAACATTGCTCATGGATTGTGAGGACTAAAAGACAAAATAAGGAAAGCGAGAGTTACGAGGCTGCCGAAAGTAAACCCAAGGTCCACTTTCTAGTCTCCTTAAATTTTCTCGGTCTTGCAGGATCCAAGGACAAGAATTCATCTGGTCTGATGGAGTATCCAGCGAAGTGCTGTAACTTGAGGTAACGTCACTAGAAGAAGGTGCACTATTCCTTGTGTAAGACAGTGTATAGCCATGCCGAGGGGGTCTTATTTGGGTTTCGAATACTATGTTATTTGGTCAGGGTTTACTTGTAGGTTTAAGTATCATCATGTCAGTTTGTCCTGACAAACCTCTCTACAGAGAGACTGAAGACACTCGAGGATGGTGTCTAGTAGACATTCGAACTCTCCCTGGTAGGCATTCAAACTATCATGGGTCAGAAAGCTGGACCCTTACAAATGAAATGTGCAGAATGTTAGATGTTACCTATACCAGAATGTTAGGAGCAGTCGTAGGTGTCACTTGAAAGGATAGGATAACAAACAACGATCTATATCAGGGGCGGGCAACCTTTTCAGAGTGAGGGCCAGATGAGACTTTTGGAAGGAGATCGTGGGCTGGAGTGAAAAACGAAATCTCAGAATTACTATATTTTGTTTACATGAATAGATTGTACAAAAATTGCATTGAACACTCTACAAATCTGATATATTTTCTCAAGAGACTTCTGTATGTGATGTTATAAAAGGCGCCGACGAAAAGCCATTTTGAAATCATAAAAAATAATGACAGGGGAAGTAGCAAGTTGATCCAGCATTCGTTTTGACACACCTCTCATAGATTCTATGTTTCATGCCCTTTCCTTGTCTCACGTTTCCTTTTTGCCTCTCTCTTTCTCTTTTTCTATTTTTATCTCAGGCCAAGGATTTGAAATTAATAGTTAAAGAAAAATGAAATATACATGCATCATCGCTCGCTGATATTTATACTTTTTTTATCCCACTGTAAATCTTAATTGAAACCTACTTTTACGTCTATGTCACAAAATGATATGAGTTTTACTGGGAGGTCTGCGGGCCAGATTGCAATAATAAAGCCTAGCAGGGTGGCGGGCCGGACGCTAAGCCTTCGTGGGCCGGATGTGGCCCGCAAGCCGGAGGTTGCCCGCCCATTGATCTATATGGAGAACTGAGTAAAATAACAGCAGTGTTCAAAGCGAGAAGGTTAAGATTTATTTGGTATATGGGGAGGAGGAAACAAATGTTAGTATTGCAGCTACTAATGTGGAAACCAAAACAGAGAAAAAGGAAAAGAGGGATGCCAGCAATTTCATATATTGACCAGCTAAGAATTGACATCGGTTTGTCAATGGAAGAACTAAAGAAAGTGATGGAAGACTGTGAAATACGGAAGATCTTAGTCAATAATGTCCGAACGAGTTTGAAATAAGCAAAAACGTAAAGCACAAATTATGTTCTTTTGTTAATGTGTCATTGCATCCAACATTATTTATTTGGATTTGTTTACTACAAAAACGTTACAGTTGAAGTCCTGCCGTCTTATACGGACTTGAATGTGTCAAGTGACTGTAAAATTACATCAGAAAGTAGAAACCTTCCAAAGCCACATCATGCGCTTCGTTACTGATCATAAACTTTCTGATCACATCGGTATTGTAGAGTTGCAAAAACTCACTGGAATCCCATCAATGTCCTCTGTCATCAAATGCAAAGTCTTGAGATTGTTTGGTTACGTTCCAGTTTAGAACTATGCAAAATATGCATTGAAGGCATAATACAAGGAAGCCGGTCGAAAGGTAGACAAAAGAAAAGATGGATAGACAACGTTTGTGAATTGACGAACTTGTATATGTATATATGTCTTCATCTAACGACAGGCGAACATCTGTAAATCACAGAATTGGCTGAGGTTGGGCCGCCTTCACAAGAAACAAAACCGTCCAAACTTCTAAACACATACAAAATCAAAGCGAAAATCTATAACGCATATGTCCTTCCTGTAGTTTCATACGGACTTGAATGTGTCAACTGGACTGTAAAATTATGTCAGAAAGTAGAAACTTTCCAAAGCCACATCAAGTGCTTCATTACTGATCATAAACTATCTGATCACATTAGTATTGTAGAGTTGCAAAAACTCACTGGCATCCCATCAATATCCTCTGTCATCAAATGTAAAGTTTTGAGATTGTTTGGTCACGTTAAGCGTTCCAATGTAAGACTATGCAAAATATGCCATTGAAGGCATAATACAAGGAAGCCGGTCGAAAGGTAGACAAAAGAAAAGGTAGATAGACAACGTTTGCGAACTAGCATGAACATAAACCAAGCGAACACCTTGGCCCAAGATCGTAGGGCTTGGAAGACACTCAGCCATGTTAGTGTGTATTCTGCAGCTAGCAGAGAAAACGTTTAATTAAAAAAACTGCAAAAAGAAATAAATGTTAAATTTCATTTCGATGTGATTTATTCGAATTTTTTACATAATTCCTAATATCTGAAATTCGACCAACTCCTCATATCTGGACTTTTTAACCAACTCGTCATATCCTGAATATTTTTCCAACTCCTCATATTTATACTTTTTTGCCAACTCTTCACATCTGTACTGTTTGACCAACTCCTCATACTCGGACGCCTGGCTTAGTCTGTATATATGGATTTCTATTGTATAAGGAATAAAACTGCTTTTGATAAATTTATGGTGACATTTTGATAAGAGAAGAAAGTATGAGTCTTTGGAAAAGTCTTCTTAGAAGTATAAATCGGAGACACAATAGAATGGAGCTGTTTTGAACAATAGAATGGAGCTGTTTTGAACAACAGAATGGAGCTGTTTTGAACAATAGAATGGGGCTGTTTTGAACAATAGAATGGAGCTGTTTTGAACAATAGAATGGAGCTGTTTTGAACAATAGAATGGGGCTGTTTGAACACTAGAAAGGAGCTCTTCTGAAAGTATCGATAAAGCAAGTTCGTTACATTTACTTTATAGTACCAATAATAGATGTATTTTTCTTCTATTTCAGTGCAAATTCAAATCTTCCGCCTTAATGAGAACATGTACCCCGAGAACGCTTCTGTTGTCATGAATATAAAGGTAATATTTTAATGTCTTGGATGAACGTTTTATATACAGGGTCTGCCATAAGTAACTTTATAATTTTGTTTCAACAAAATAAATGTTGCATGGAAGAAATATGCACTATAGAAACTAACAAGGGGTACATTTAAGTTTTCTGCAACATAAAACATGGAGCTCAATGCACTTTGCTAATCTTTTAGAGACTGAGCAGCATACTTCGGGGCACAGCTCAAACGGCAATTGAGCAATGGCAACTTGGATTTGTTCCTTAAGTTCGACGATGCTATGGAGCTTTGCTGAGAAGAGTTTGTCCTTGAGAATTCCCCACAGAAAAAAGTTGGAAGGAGTCAAATCTGGTGAACGAGACAGCCAATCAAGCGGTCTATGCCTGCTAATCCATCAACCGGGCAGTTTGTTGTCCAATCAGTTTCACACAAGCACAGCATAATGGGCTGGTGCATTGTCCTGCTGAAAGTGAAGACCCTCTGCACTAGCTTCTGTTCTAGCATAGCAACATTACTTTGTGCATCAATATATAGTTACTTATGATGAAACCTATGTGTATATATATATATATATATATATATATATATATATATAATTTTTCTTTTATTTCATGGATACACATATAAGGTGATTTAATATATTATGTATAGATTTTCTAGTATTTACTTCAACAGTGCTCAATACGCGAGCAGAGCTTAGTAATAAGATATGAAAATATATTTATGGCAATTAAGCTAGACAGAGGCATCCGCATTTCATCCCCGTAGTGAAACGCGGACGCCTCTGTGTAGCTTAATTGTCATAAATATATTTTCATACCTTACTATATATATATATATATATATATATATATATATATATATATATATATATATATATATATATAATGAAAATTAAGGAAAATATTTTTCTCTCTCTCTCTCTCTATATATATATATATATATATATAATTTTGTCAATTTAAAATATTTCATTTTCTTTTTTTTTTTCACCTTGGGAGATTGATGAACAGAAATAGAAATCAATGACACCGGGAAATTATTTATTAAAATATACTTTTCTTTTTACTAACTAGAATTATTGTTAGTTTACTTATCACATAAATCCAATCATAATGGCGGTTTGGACAAACTGACGTGTTTCCAAACTGCCATATATATATGGCGGCTGTCTATTCAATTTCGAGTACGACCACTTTTTGCATATCAATGTGATATTAGTGCAAAACCTCCCAGTGAGAGGCACGGGTCTGGCCATGGCCACCGAGAGTTAACAAGGCCAAGCAACTAACTTCTTGCCCCCCTCTGACGTCATTGTGGTTGGTTAACTTAATTTCACACCTTTTTAGATTTCATTTCATAATTAACAAAGTTAAAATGCCTACTGCATGTGTGGATTTCCAAAAGAGAAAGAATTACGGAAGATATGGATACACGCAAATAAGTTTGAATTTTTTTTTTTAATTATATAAGAAATCAAAAGTCAGAATTACTTATTCATTATTTGATAAAAAAAAAGTAGTGTATAGCCAATAATTAATCCATTTTTTATTACTTTTGTCGATGTCTTATTAAGTGTAGTATATTTTATCTTTTCTCTGTACTTTTGTAGATTAAATAAATGAAATAATAACGGCATATTTAATCAATATTTTCACACAAAAAAAAATATTGATTAAACAATGCTTTATTCAATGATAATATCGTTAATTAACAAAATTAATTTTTCTTCGAGTTATAATGATTTTATTAACACAGTTTAGAGGCATTTTTCGTAATATATACGAAATAGTAAAAAAAAAATTATTTTAAACATATACAGATCTTTATTTTCATTAAAAAAAAAATTATGGATTTTTTTTATATATAAATATATACCTTTAGTAATGGTGTATTTTGTTTTTAAAATAAATAATACATTTTCACTAAGATTTTTAAAAAAAATAGTTTCATTTACGGCATTTCGAACAATTTGGAACAATGTTATTTAAATAAATAGTAAATAACATGAAATATATTATGAAATTATATTTTTTGGGTGAAAATATTGATTAAACAATGCTTTATTCAATGATAATATCGTTAATTAACAAAATTAATTTTTCTTCGAGGTATAATGATTTTATTAACACAAGAGTTTAGGGGCATTTTTGGTAATATATACGAAATAATTAATATTCTTTTTTTTATTTTAAACATATACAAACCTTTATTTTCATTAAAAAAATGGTAATCTTCTTTTTCATGTTGACTCTTGTGATGAGGGTCACAATATTGAAAAAATAGAAAAAATGATTATTTGGAGTTCCTCCAATGCTATACTGAACAATTTTTGTGATATGAAAAATGATCACATCAGTAAGAAAAAGCTAAACAGAAAAAGAAAATTAGAAACATTCTACTAAATATTTTCTATAAGTTTGACTTTAAAAAAATAATTCTGCGCTAGTGAAAATATTTCTGCACTAGTAACTTTGTTTGTATTTACATTATTTGTTTGAATTTATTTTGTTTTATTTTTTAGATTTATCGTTTGTTTTCATTTTTAAAACTAATTTATCGTTTGTTTTTATTATTGTTTGTTTACATTTTTAACATGTTCATCGTTTGTTTTTAATTTGTTAGTTTATTTAATTGTTTGTTCCCGAAATTCATAATTCAGTTTTTTGCAGTATTTGATCGTGAATTATTATTTTCTTTAAATTTATATTGAATAAAGATCAGTTTCAGGATAAATCGAATCGTGTTCCTTTCTTTTCTTTTTTACATGCAATTTTTAAAGTTTTCTAATGCTTTGTTTTAAATATTTACAATATCGTATGGTCAACATGTTTTGATATTTTGGATAACTTTAGTAAAGGTGTTTTTTGTTTACAAGAAATAATACATTTGCACCAAGCTTTATAATAAAGTAATGGATTTATTATATTCCGTGATCAGTAATTAATAAATACTGAAAATTACATTAAAATTGGTTGATTTCCTGAATTTTGATGGATTATTTAGTGAATGGAGAAGTCGAAATGCCTTTTATTATTATTATGACGGCCATTGTTTAACACGCAATGCAATGACGTCATTTTCGAGCCAACAGGCCTGTAGTAACTCTCGACGGCCACGGTCTGGCTCTTTACTCTTGCTAGACACACACACACACATACATACATTATATATATATATATATATATATATATATATATATATATATATATATATATATTGCTTGCAGAGTCTAGGGTGATTTTGTAACTGGGTTCAAATCTTGTGACCATCTGAGATTACCATCCCTTACACTGATGAGAGCGAAAGCTTGAAACACTGGCGTATGTAGGTAAAAATAATTTAATATTTACGTAAATAAACATTGGTGTATATATATATATATATATATATATATATATATATATATATATATATATATATATATATATATATATGGGGAGAAATAATGAGTGTAACTTGTAGGTTAATGTAACTAAATAGCAGCATTAGAATTAGAAAATGATATACTAATCCCATAGTCTGCACGTGTATCTATTACTAAACGTTCAAGTGTCGCCACTTAACAAGGTTTTAAGAAAAAGTGCACGAATTTGCTGCATTTGCGATTATCAAGATACAGCATTTGCAATTGCAAAATACGGCATAATCACGTTGACACACCGGTTCCAGTTAGATCACCGAAGTTAAGCGATGTTTAGCCTGGTCAGTACTAAATGGGTGACCACTTGGGAATACCAGGTGCTGTATGTGGCCTGGAGAGAACATTGGCTCCACCAGGTTCCACCATGCCCACTGAAAAGTTAGGGCAGATAGAGTATCTGCCTGACTCCCCGAGGACGTCTCTTAACGTTATGCGATATGGATGAATGCAGTTATCAGCTGCATAAAAGTTCTTTTAAATTCAAAATGATTTTATGTAAGGTAATAAAATTGTATCTGTACATGTTTTGTATGTAAATAGTTTGTAAATTAATTTTTTTTTTTACTAATGAGTCACCACTTTTTGTTATGGTGACCTACCCTATTCCGTCACTGTATGGACTCTTCATGACTCTATGAATAGACTCGTTATGACCAATCAGTAGAAGTGAGAAGAGAAGTAAAATAAGGAAGCAGTCTCTGTCAACCCATTACTTCTGTACTTTCTGTTAATGCCATTTATTGTTAATTACCTTCTGTTTGTGTTATTTCTTTCGGCCCTTTAAGGTCAAAACACTTATGAAGGCCAAAAGCCACTCGAGTATATGGGTTAATGAGATGGAATGATTGTCAGTTGTAAGACGAATAGCATCATGAGATGATTGAAAATGATGAATGGAATAAACTAAGTTTGATTACTCACAGGGACGGTTTATGACAAATATTTGTTTACATTGGATTCGAAGATGACCATGTTGTAATCAGCAGGAAAGCATTCTCGTGGTAATGTGTTCTGCATGTTGGAAGCCTTTGCAAAGAAGTTCTTTTCATGGAAATTCACCTGATGCTAGGCACACTTAGGAAGAAAAGAAAGTTTTTTGCTGTTGTGGTAGACAAAAGGAGTTCTTGCTGTGAATGTGTTACAAGGAGGAACCAGAGATTGGAGGTTAGTTAAGCACTTTCCATAGAAATAAGAATAGAGTAGAGAGAGACTAGTAACGTCTTTTCTGTGAGAAAGCGACTGTAGGGAAGAGAAGAGATCATCCCCCACTAGATTTTGAAGTCGATTTTGTACTCTGTCAAGGCAGGAAAGGTTGCTCCGAGCGGCACCTCCCCAGATGTGGCAGCAGTACTCCATCTTAGGACGTATCTGACTTTTATATAGGTAGAAGATTGCATAAAGAGTCAGGTACTTTTGGGGTCAGTAGAGTGATCTAACCATTTTTCCAGCAACGTTAGGAAAAGATTGGATATGTTTTCCAGTTTAGATCTGGATTGAAAGTCAATCCTAGGAGCTTATCACAGCAAGGGGCTTCCTCAAAGAGACCCCCATTCATTTCGGCTGGGGCAAGAGAAGAATCAAAATGTTGGTGATGAAAGGAGGGAAGCTTGGTTTTGTAGCAGTGTATACTGTCTCGCCTCTTTGAGGGTCAATATGGAAACTTACTTGAAGAGATGAAGACTTTCTTTTGAGCCGGTCCGTTCTTTCTGGTTGGGATACGTCTGATGGTTGGCAATTCTTCATGAGAGCAAGATCGCTGTTAATTACAAATAATTAATACAACTAGATTTGTACCCAAATATATATAGTTTTTTAAAATTTACAATTAGATACATGATTCGGGCAGAGATAGGGAGTCTGGCAGTTTTCATATGTCTGTTTCGTTCCACTTCGAAACAAATTCTCTCCCAAACTCAGCTCAACTATTCGATCCTCTGGTTCTTCTGCTACTGTTTTGGTCTTCTGCCTATTTGTTCTCAGACATGTCACTTTTGAACTTTTAACTTCGGTCAGCTGACTTCAAATCTCTGTCATCTGGAAGAGGTGAGATAGTTTGGTGGCTTTAAGTGCAATATAATAGTAGTTGTATACTTCGTAAATAAATTTTGTAAACAATAGATCCTATTTACCCCATAGGTGGGACCCTGACAGGTGCTACCATACTGGATCATAGCGGACCTGGGATTAATGCCAACAAAGACGTGACTCCCTCCCCCTCAAAGAAAGTTCCAAAATTAGGAGACTGACCACCAGATGCAACTTCATGTTATACCCAGTACAAAGTCCATTTATCCAATAGATCGGACCCTGGCAGTATTGCTCTGCTTAAAAGAGTAACAACAAACACTTATGTATGAAAATATGATAGTATATCTATATTGTTCGGTTGCAGCAAAAGAGTAGAGTTAATGAGAGGGTGGAGGGTGCACGTGAGTTGACGGAGGTTGATCTCTTGAATTTGCTAGCCAGCTGCTTTTTCTCAATCTCAATTCGATTCAGTAAATATAGCATTTTTAGACGCCCACGAATCTTCAACTGCTACTTCCATTCTAGGATTTCGCCTATACACTCAATGTAATCACGTCCCCTACAGGATGTGACTTCCGGCTATGTAATGTTTATTAAGCAAACTTATGTATTTCGTTTGGCGTGTCTGCAGATATCCTTTTAGGTGTCTCTGCATCAATCAGCCGGATGTTATTCTTCCGGCCAGCTGAGGTATATCTGTGTCAATAAGCCGGATGTTACTCTTCCGGTCAGTTCAAGTGTCTCTACGTCAATCAGCCAAATGTTATTCTTCTGGCCAGAGATGGATATTCAACACTGCTACTCCTGCTCAGAATGGACCTGGGAGTAATCGTAACCAAGGTGTGACTGTAAACATGCACTAGGCTGCATGTTTTAGTGATACATGCGAATAGTAGACGTTGCAAGTGATAGATGTTCGGCCGAAGGAAAAGGGGGGAGGCACAAAAGAAATTGATAATATCTCTGATTATGTATTGGACCACACAGTTTTTTGTGATCCAACCCGATCAGTGAAGTCCAGTCTTCCTGGACTTCACCGATCGGGTTGGATCACAAAAAAACTTTCTGCCTGATGAGACCTCGGCTCTTGATAGCTGTAGATCGATAACATCAACATGCCAGTGTAGCAGACTTTGTACATGTTTGAATAAAAAATCATTCATAATACAGCTCTATATTTTTATTGAGCACTCTTTTATAAGCCCGGTTTGATTCCCTTTGGATTTCTACCCTGTGGATTTTTATCTTACCTGGATTACTATAATATATATATATATATATATATATATATATATATATATATATATAAAGTCAGGTTCATATTATATTCCAATAACCATGTTTTTATTTTATTATTTTTATTTTTATTTTTTCACATTTCCAAATAAACATAACATGTCTGTGAGATATATTTTTTACAGTCCCTTTCATTTGTCTTGTGTTAAACAACATTTTTATGTCAATATCGTGTCTGCAACATTACAAAATCATCAGAAAAATTCACAAAGAGTAAAAAGTTATTGGATTAAAGTGTCTTGAAAAAACCTACACGATACAGTGGTTCATTTTTTGGTGGAACCAAACAAAAAACAAAGAAAAGAGCAAAATCGCATTTTAATACGCCAATACGCCAATTTTAATACGCCATTTTGAATTTTTTCGTTCAGAACTAGTACATCCTAAAAGTTGTGTGGACATTGATAAATTGTAATTATAAATATTTCTTAAAATAGTTAATAAGTTCTATAATTTATTTATAAAAATTCGAATTCACTTGAGGGTAATTTTTTTTACTTTCTAAAGTTACCTTAAATTAGCCTTCAGATGTCTATTTAGGTCGTTTGGATACGAAGCTAACAACGGAGCTGGTCTCTTTTAAGTTCAACAGTTTAGAGCCAGTTTCATATATATATATATATATATATATATATATATATATATATATATATATATATAGTTATCTACAGACAGGTTTTCGTCGTTTTTACGATTCAAAATTGCAGCTAAACCTAGTGCTAAGATTTTATAGATTTAAAATGGCATTTACATTAAGTTTCCATGGTGACTAATGACTTTAGATTGTGGGTATTGCTTTTTTAAATAAAAATATTCAGTAATTTTTATTTAACTTAAATGCTTTAACTTAAAAAAATTGGTAAAAAAAATATATTCAGATGTTCAAGTAAAATGAAATAAAAATAACGTTTTCAAATATTTTAAAACTTTTTTCTGCATGTTGCTACTGTATCGTTATGTTCATGGTAGGTGCTCGACTGAGCTCCAATTCCTGCTCTCCCTGTGTAAAACATTCACAGCAAGAACTCATTTAGCTACAACTAAAACAAAGAACTTTCCTTTCTCTCTCTCTTTACCAAAAACAAAACGAACCTTCCATGAACAAAGTTTCTTTCCAAGAGCATCCCATCAGTGGAACAAGATACCACGAGTCTGCTCCGCAACCGACTACAGCATGGTCGTCGTCAAGTCTAATGTAAACAAATATTTGTTGAGCCGTCCTCTTGGATAACTAATTCCTCTTAGTAATCTTCTTCCTTTTCCACCCTATTGTTTCTGGTCCTCTCGTGGCAACAATCATCGTCCAACCGACGATCTCTTTAACCCTTATCCTCGAGTGATCCCAGGGCCTTGATAAGTAGTGACACATCAGTCAAAACATTTTTTTTAAATAAACCAACTTATTACTGTTATGTTACTGGATTTGTGCTATTTCGATTAAAACTTATTACAACTAGTAATACAAATACTACTCACATTTTAATATGAGTGTGCTCCCTCTCTTACTCCCGCAATGTCATCAATTAAATATAGCATAATAATTAAACACATTTATGATGTTCTGAGACATAATGATTTCTTATAATAATAATTATTTATTTTTCAGGATCCGTCCAGTTCTGTGATGAAATCTCAAATATTCCATGACAAAGCAGACATTATTTCAACCTCGTTTCAACTTGAAAAATCTTCCCAGGTCGGAGTGTGGACTATTTCAGTGAATTATGCTGGGAAAACGGTAAGAATAAAACTTTGTGTTTTCTCATTTAAATTACATTACTTTAGTAATATATATATATATATATATATATATATATATATATATATCATCACCACTATCAGGTCTTTTTGATAACTCCTGGAGGAGGAGCCCCTCCATGGTTTCAAACACCTTATTGGTGACTGTCATTAAGGGAGGTTTGCCATAGTCGCCACGCTAGGCACCACGGGTTGGCGACACTATTTGTCCATAGCTAGGTGTCTACATACTGACCAGGCTCAACGTTGCATATATATATATATATATATATATATATATATATAAATAAATATTAATTATTAATTACCTACATACATCGATGTTTCATGCTTACACAATCTTCAGTGCAGAAAGATAATTCCCGACGGTCGGGTTAGGGTTAGGGTTATTCGCAGTCAGAAGAGTTACCAGTCGGCCATATATATATATATATATATATATATATATATATATTAGGGGAGGTCGATTTTGAAACTGTAAATTATCGCACTCGAAGAAAGTTGCCAAATAATGTCAAAAGTTACCACAAGAAATATTTTTCTTCAAAATTTTGTATTTATTTGAGCATTGCAACTTTAAGATCAAATAAATCGAGATTTTTTATCACTGCCGAGATTTCACCGGCAGATGTGTCGCCTTAAATTAAACCCGGGTTTTAACAAAAAAAGTAATACATTACTTAATAATAAATATTTTAAAGTTTATTATTATTTTTCTTAAGAAATTAAATGTACATATTCAAATTAAAAAGGAATAAAACACTATGATATTTAATGTTATATATAAATAATTATTTGTTTACATAGGCGTTTTATTTATTGGATATTTTTTATGGTATTCACCGGTTGAAAATTCATCGGGCGAATTTGAGTTCCCGTGTTGATTCTGTGTTTAATTATCACACATATATATTGAATTGTCGAGCGCTGGCTTATCTAATCCCACTTTCCCGACCTTTTGTCACACCTTACCTTGTGGGAGTTAGATAAATAAAAACTAGTTCAGCCAGGGGGTTTTACCCCACCAAATAAACCGGTATCGTCCGGGCCTTTGGGTCTGGATTCACGCCCGTCTATTGGGGCTTGTCCGTCCTGTGCAGTTCTAGGAGGTGCATCTCCCAGGTTTTGCCTTCCCTCTTTGGGGAGGAGTAAGTTTATTGCTTACTGTCTGAGGCGGCCCTACCGGGGAATGCCGACGAAGTTGCCCAGGCAATTTTTAAATGGCCAGAGTGCTCACATCTCGAGCACTGGCTTTCTCATCCCACTTTCCTGACCTTGTGTCAATCTTACCTTGTTGGGGGTAGATAAATAAAATCTAGTTCAGCCAGGGGTTTTTACCCCACCAAATAAACCGGTATCGTCCGGGCCTTTGGGCCTGGATTTACGCCCGTCTATTGGGGCTTGTCCGTCCTGTGCAATTCTAGGAGGTGCATCCTCCCAGGCTTTGCCTTTCCTCTTTGGGGAGGAGTAAGTTTATTGCTAACTGTCTGAGGCGCCCCTACAGGGGAATGCCGACGGGGCTGCCCAGTCAATTTTTTAATGGCCAGAGTGCTCACCTCTATAGCGCAGGGTTATCTAATCCCACTTTCCTGACCTTGTGTCACATCTTACCTTGTTGGAGGTAGATAAATAAAACTATTTCAGCCAGGAGTTTTTACCCCACCTAAAATATATGTATTGGAGTTGATGGGAGAATGGATAAGGACACATTGATGTATAAGAAAATTGTGGATGAAAATAGACAGAGAATTATGAAAAAAACTAAGGGACCAGAACACCATTTAACTTTTACAAAAGAAACACCATGTGAAAGTAAATATCTGACACATAGAGTTCTTCCGAATAGTGGTGCAACAGGTGCTGTTCATGCAGATCAAGTGGTGGATGTTTTGCATGAATTCCACAGTGAGAACAGTATCAAGGCTATACTTGTTGACAACACTAATACCAACACAAGTTGCGATGGTGGAATGGTTGCAATTTTAGAAAAAAAACTTTTTAAAACTCTTCACACAATTGGTTGCTCTTTGCATCATAATGAACTACCTTTCAGAGCCCTTTTTAAAAACATAGATGGTTGCGCAAAGGGCCCTACAACATTCAGTAGCCCTCTGGGGAAATTATGCTCAAATGATTGATATGATTTACCCCAAATATCATTTTCCACTATTAGCAATCCTCTAGAGTCAATTTTTAAAATTGATGAAATACATGATCTTAGTTCTGACCAAAGACTCCTTTATGAATACACAGTAGGTATTTCTAGAGGTAAGGTTGACTCTAGATATGCCTCCTGGAAAATTGGTCCTTTAAACCAAGCAAGATGGTTAACTTTGGCCATCAGGCTTATGTGTTTATGGACTCGTGGTGCATACCCACAAAGGCACACAACAAAACTACACTATGTAGTAAATTTTATTGTAAATGTGTATGCCACTTCTTGGTTTGAAATTAAAAGAAATAGTAAATTCCACAATCAGTAAGTGCACATTTTTAATATGATCCAGAGGATTAAGGAGCAGCCTCAGGAAATCCAAGATATCACATTTAGAAATATACAAGGTAATACATTTTGTTTACTGCCTGAAAACTTTCTATATTCCATGGTTAAATCTGAGGAGATTGAAGTAAGAGAAGAAACTTTAAAAAGAATTTTGGCCATTAGGTAAGTAATATTTATTCATATATCTCTGACTCAATTATTTATTCCAATTTATAGAATGATTTTTAAAGATTTTATCTAATTTCACCATAATTATTAAAGCAGTACAGATTGGAATTTTTTAATAATTCAATTAATTAATTTGTTCTTTCAGGAGTGAGGAGTCAACCAGAAAAAGATTAAAAAGAATACTACCTATTAATTTTAATGCCACACATTGGACACAATTAATAGATTTAAAATTATGCGGCATTTTTGAACCACCAATGACGGAAGATTTTACTGAATCTGAACTTCGAGAATCGTTGATGAATGGAACCAAGCTTGACTTGCCAGATTTGCCCTCACATTCTCAGGGTGTGGAACGGGCAGTTAAGTTAATAACAGAAACTTCACAAACTGTATATGGTTTTGAAGCAAGGCATCAACACATTACAGCCAAAGTTTTGAGTCAGAAATTGAGACCAGCATTTTTGTCTAAGGGGTCTTATATGGAGCAATTTGACTCTCTATATTAAAATAGTGTTAGGTTTTTCCTTATTTCTTTGCTTGTTATATTTTCACTAATAACAGAAAAAATCATTTTTTTAGGTATTCAAATATTACTGTTTAATTCATAACGTTAAAAGGTAGTTTACAAAAGCAGATACTGAAAATGAGGGGGGGGGGCAATTTTCAATTTGAAGATTTCTTTAATTCATATAATTTTTATAAAATAAAAGGACATTCCCTGCTTTTAAATGCTAAAACTATTTGGTTTTCACACCAATATTCAAGTAAATCTTGCAAAAACGAGGAATTTTCAGTATATTCTTGTCTACGATCTTTGATACCAAACGCTCAAAAAACCGCTGAAGTTTTTGATCTAATTTTTTGCATGAGTATTTAATAGGTCTATATACAACTTTCGGAACGTGCCTTTTTTTAATATTTAAAAAAAAGTGTAAAATCGACCTACCCTAATATATATATATATATATATATATATATATATATATATATATAGAGAGAGAGAGAGAGAGAGAGAGAGAGAGAGAGAGTGATTGTGGTGATGCTTCATAGATGTTAATCCAATGAAACTCCGGTGTTTATACAATAGTGCTCAATAACAAGTAGAGCTGTATTATAGTATGAATTCTTTTATATATACAAAAAGAATTGCTAAGGTGTCTTATCTCTTTCAGAATTTTCAATTTTTACGTGTCCCGAGAAAGCTCTATTTGGAAAGAATTGGCAACTGAAACAAAACATGTATGCACATATGTAGCCAATAATGTTTGTATAAATAAAAGAATTTATACTATATATATATACTACGAACAGTAATATGGATGGTGGACTGTATTCAATGGTATTCGAGTGTATTAGGTTAATCCTATTGGATTACCGGTAGTGCTATTGTTTTGTACAAGAGATACGTTGTAATAAACCATCCTCTGGTTATTGTTGTTATTATAACTTCTAACCAAGTTATATCAGCTAGCAACGACGATTTCGAAAACGAACACATAAAAGGTATGGTAAAGTCAACTATATGAACTGGCAAACAAGGATTCGGTACGAAACCAAATTTTGGAATATATTCAGTCACGCGCGTGTTTTGTTTTATTAAGTAAATACAGGCAAGTCACATTGTGAACGAAATAATCCGACTGACGTTGATTTAAAGATATCAACTACAAACGTGGTTCGCTAATCGAATTCACACTACAAAAAAAGGATTTACCTCTACAAGGTACAAAAAATATAAAAATAAAAGCATCTAACAAACAGTTTTATCGTCGGACGTACATGCGTGCTAACGAACAAGGATTACTGCGGATTTGTTTTTATTTCCAGTACAACTAACAGACATCTTTTAAAAAAGGCGTGTCAAAGAAGAAAACATTTTAAAAAGTAAGAATACTTTTATTGTTCGATAAAAAAAAGTATGATCGACCGTGACTCAAATGCGAACTCGGACCATTAACATTACGAACTATACAAGATAAAAGTTCAATACTTTTTAGTTATTAATAATAGTACACCCACTGCTATTACTTTTTTGTTTGTGTCGAGTTCTCCTGAGTATTTTCAATATGGAACAATGGGAGTTATATCTAAGGTAGACCATGCAGACTGGGCGTCGCCCACTGTCTACGTCAAAAAGAAAAACAAAGAAAATAAGAATGTGCACTTATTTTTCAACAGGCTTAAACGACTGCACGAAGGATCATAATTATCCACTTCCTTCGCCAGAAGACATTTTCTCGAAGTTAACTGAAGAAAAGATTTTTTCAAAAGTCGATCTATCTGACGCATACTTGCAGGTTAAAGTGAACAAGGAATACTCAAAATATCTGTGCATAAATACACACAAGGGAATTGTCAAACTAAATAGGCTCCCTTTAGGCTTAAAGGTCGCCTCAGCTTTGTTCCAGCAGATTATGGACACTATGTTGGTGGGTCTTGAGTTTGCTATCGCCTATTTAGACGATATTCTAGTCAAAAGTAAAAACGTTCACGAACACACAAAACACATCAGAGCTATGTTCAAACGACTAGAAGAATTCGGTTTCAAATTAAGTCCCGAGAAGTGTCAATTCTTCATGGAAAGAATTAAATACCTCAGACAAGTGATAGACAGTGAAGGCAGGAAACCGGACCCACAGAGGACCGATGCAATTAAAAATATGCCTGCACTCGACATAGTTGCAAAACTACAATTGTTTCTTGGGTTGGCCCAATATTATGCGATCATGGTAGATCATTTAAACTTCAAACAGACCATAAATTGTTAGTAACTATATTTGGATAAAAAAAGGCATTCCTACCCACACTGCTAACCGTTTACAGCGATGGGGTGTAACCCTACTAAACTATCATTTTAGGATCGAATACATCGCACCCCAAAAACATGGGAATGCGTATGGACTGTCAAGATTAATCCCCAAAAATGAAGAAATTCTAGAAGAGACGGTTATAGCAGCGCTAAAAGAGAAAAAAGAAATCTCAGGTCTGTTGTTAAACATTATCAGAGAATTACCTTTAACATTGGAACAAATAAAAAAAGGAAGCGGAAAAAGATGATTTTATATTAAAAATAAAGGACCAGACGAGATTGACCGAAAGAAAGAAAAAGGGAACCCAGATTTCACCTTTCTCAATATGCGACAACACTTTAATATACGCAGATAGAATTGTCAAACCTCAATGTCTATGTAAAGTTATGCTGAAAGAATTTCATACCGGTCATCCTGGCATGTCCTGGATGAAATCACTCATGCGATGCTACGTATACTGGCCAGGAATGGGCAAGGACATAGAAAGTTTTGTAAAACTATGCTTATGTTGTCAATTGGCTGCAAGGGCGGCTCCGGTCAAAACGAATCCTTGGCCAAAAACGGATTTGCCGTGGGCACGTCTACATATAGACTATGCTGGACCGATTAATGGATATTATTACTTGATCTTTATGGACTCTTTCTCGAAATGGCCTGAAGTATTCAAGTGCAAGCATCCTATATCTAGGAACACCATCAGTGCATTAGATGAAATTTTCAGTCATTTTGGGGTTCCCCGGACACTGGTCAGCGACAATGGTACAGCATTCAACAGGAAAGGAATTTAAAGATTTTTGTTCTTCCTTGGACATTGAACACATTACTACACCAGTATATCATCCTAGATCGAACGGTCAAGCCGAAAAATTTGTTGACACGTTTAAGCATGCCTTACAAAAAGATAAATATATGGACACGGAAGAAAAACTATCCAGAAATGTTTAGCAATTTATAGGGTTACTCCGAATGGAAACAACGACTCGAACTTATGTTCGCAAGGAAAATACGATCGATTTTCGATAGATTGATACTAAAAAGGAAGATTTAAACATAATAAGATACTTTCCAGGAGATAAAGTATATTTCAAAAATTTTCAAGGTGGAAAAAATTATTGGATGGATTGTATAATTCAGGAAATAACTGGCAAAGTGGTCTACACCATCAAAAGTTAAAAATTTGTGTGTAAAAAACACATTAACCAAATTAGACCATGATATGCTGAAAATAATGAAAAAGCGAGGAAGAAGTCCCAATGGAGATTCTATGTGATGCTTTTGACATGCCACTACCCAATATTGTACACGAACCTATGTATACATCTACTGAACCAGCCTTACGAGCTGAACAAAATTTGTCTTCGCCCCAAACTGGAAAGAATCCAATTCCATTAGTTCAGAATAAAAGAAAGAGCACGCATGAAAGAAAACCAGTGGAGCGCTTCAGCCCGGATCCTAAAAGGAAGAAATATTAGAAGCAGAAAATTCAAGGGAGATTTTCAGCTTCGAGGGGAGGTGTTGTGATGGGATACTTGACTCCCCTCAATGCTCATAAGTGTACTAGTCTGAGACTGCCCCCTATTTTGTTCTTTAGTCCTCACTTAACATGAGTGATATTTCTGAGACAGGGGGAAGAATTGCTGTATTCTGTTGTTTTGTTTTAGAATTCAATATGGGCACCAGCATTTGCCACCAGCTTCTAAAGCTGCCTGGGAACCGCATCAACTGATTTCACAAGAAACTCTTTTTCTGTTTGTTTTTTTTTTAATAATTTTTTGCGGGTGGATGGAGGTGTTACTAGTAATGAATACTATGAGAGGATTAAAAAACACACACAATACACTTACTCAAAACAATAGCCGAGCCTGAAAACAGCAAGTCCTCACATTCCATGAACGATGTTTTTCTTTGAAAAATGGTGAAGAATTGCTGTTTTCAACTCTTAATCTATCTATCTAATTAACCGTTATCCTCAAGTGTTTTTGTTGCCTTGATAAGTGATAAATCATTAATAAAAAAAAAGAAAAGAAAAAAAAAGGAATTATTTGTGAAATCAGTTGATGCGGTTTTCATGCGGCTTAAGACGGTTAAACCCTATGTGATATACTTTCTTATAATATTCATTGTTTGTAAGAATTATATGTCAGTAATAAATTCTGAAGATTTAATAATAGGGAGTTACTTTCCGATCATTCTGTAGTTTTACACACAAGGAGAGAAATATCAGTGTTTCATCTTATAACGTCTTCGTTTTTCTTTTCAGGCGCTGAAAGAAACAAATATAAGATTTTTGGTACAAGAATATGGTAAGTTCTATGTTTTAGTACTGAATTAGTTTTGGTGTTTGCGATAATAACAGCTTTATGTAAGCTTTATGGTGATGCACTACCTAAGTGCTTAAGAGAGAGTAAACTCTTTTATATACATTACGTCGTCCCCTATTTTTAGGGAGGTGTGTGTGTATATATATATATATATATATATATATATATATATATATATATATATATATATATATATATATATATATTAGTAGTATGTTTTTGAAATGCTGTGGGCAATGCCAATTCCGGGTAAGATGCAAGTTGTAAGGAACAAAAACAATAAATCGAATACGAAATATGACTTACTATTTATTTTTCCTAAAATCTTACAGGAAAAATAAATTTAAAAAAAAAAAAAAAAATTTTAAATTAAAAAAAAAAAAAAAAAAAATTTAAATAAAAAAAATAAATAAAATAAAATAAATAAATAAATAAATAAATAGTAAGTCATATTTCGTATTCGATTTATTGTTTTTGTTCCTTACAACTTGCATCTTACCCGGAATTTGCATTGCCCACAGCCTTTCAAAAACATACTACTACTATACCCAGCAATGCTTCAGGCAAACTATCATTCTCTACTATATATATATATATATATATATATATATATATATATATATATATATATATATATATATATATATATATCGGCAGCAAGTCGTTTATTATACATGTGTCATTGAAGACCATGGAGTTTTCTTTCTTTGCGATCTTTCTGGTTAATTTCTCGACTCGGCGAGCGATTCGTCGGGTTTCCGGTGTCAATTTGTGGATTATGGCGCCTAATGTTGTATCTTGGGCCATTTCTCTAGCGCTTTCGGTCTTCTCGACCGTCTTCAATTGACACCGGAAACCCGCCGAATCGCTCGCCGAATCGCTCGCCGAATCGAGAAATTAACCAGAAAGATCGCAATGAAAGAAAACTCTGTGTCCTCAATGACACACACACACACACACACATATATACATATATATATATATATATATATATATATATATATATATATATATATATATATATATATATATATATACGGGTACAGGAGTTTTTGTTAGTGGGTTTTTGATAGATAGATGTAGAGAATTCATTGTGATTAGTGTCTATTAAAACGTCTAAAAAAGGAATTTTTTTATTAATGTTTAATCATCTACATGTCTACATCTACCTACCAAGCCCTATATATAAAAACAAAACAAAAAACTAATTAATAGAATTAACTTTAATATCAGTAATAATATTATATAGCTCCAAATATAGTTTCGTACTTAGTACATAATTCCCGCCAAAAACCTTCTATAAATACTAACACATGCTCTATACCTGAGTAACCTCATCCCCCCGAAGATGGACCCAGATGGGTCCGAAAGTACTTGGGAGACAAATCCAAACTATGGCAAATTCATCAGCCAATTCTCCTCCGAAACTAAGATCCTAATCCGGACTACTGAAAGGATCTATCAAAGGATATCTAGACATGAGTTGTCTCTTATATTCAACAATATATATATATATATATATATATATATATATATATATATATATATATATATATATATATATATTTTTTTTGTTTTCCTTCTCTCCGCCCCTCCTCTCTCTCTTTCTCTCTCTCTCTTTCTCTTTGTTATGATATCCCTTTTTGTTTATAATGGACTATTCCAATCATATTATTTCCTTTGTTTATTACCTTCAACTGTTAATAAACAAAGAGAGAGAAAAAGAAAGACATGGAAGCAAGCATTATACACAACGTATAGAATAAAAGTAGGGAAAGGCGGTTCAAACAGTAGACAGTGAGAGAGGGTGAAAGTGATAGACAGAACCTTAGTAAGAGATCGGTCACTTGTTGAATCATTTGCAAATTACGTCTAATTAGGACAATTAAAAGGGAAGATTTTTCAATCATAACTCAATCTAAAAATTATGGAATATTTCCAAATGTATTTTGTGTGATTAAAATATATAGAGAAAAGCCTCAGGCAAACAAACGTTGATTAACTCAGCTTTTGTATGATAATAGATATAGTATTAGTATGAAAATGTACTTATGGCAAGCAAGCTACACATAAATTTATGTGCTTTGTTTCTTAAGAGCTCACCAGGCTAACTGCTGTTCTCACTTAAAAGCGGTGTTGTGCAACAACCACACACACACACACACATATACATATATATATATATATATATATATATATATATATATATATATATATATATATATGCTCTCTGTATTTAGGCAGAAATAGAACTTAATTTCTTCCTGTGTCACGTGATAATTCCAGATGGCCTTGGGGATAGAGCAAAAGCATGTGGAGTCTTAGTTGACTTTGTGAACCGGGTTCGCACCCTGTGATCGTCTGAAATTATTACTTCTTACACTGAAACGCCGGCTTATGTACATAAAAATAATTCAATATATATATATATATATATATATATATATATATATATATATATATATTGAATTATTAGGTGAACATGCTGATGTGTCTGTGTGTGGGCATGGGTATGTATAAACACAGGTTCACTTGTGTATCTATCTATATATTCATTTATTTACATTCATTTATATCCGGGTACATTTGAATCATGTTTATGACCACTTGACTCTTGCCTCCTGTTTTTTTTCACCCTTTCACTGGCCTTCCCCGCCCTTTTTTCCCCATTCTACCACCACCCACCTCCCACTGTACACACACAATCCCATTACACTGACGAAGGCCGAAGGATCGCGGCCGAAAATTTTGTTCTTCTTTTAAGAAAAACTTTTAAATTTTTTTTATACATAAGGGACAGTTGATATTCCTATACGTCAAAATATAGAAAATAAATAAAAGATATATTAAAATATATACCTTTCATATTGATTTTTTATACATAAATAAATATATATATATATATATATATATATATATATATATATATATATATATATATATATATATATATATATATAATGAGAGAGAGAAAAAGAGAGAGGTGTGCGTGAACAAATTATTATGTGAAGTCGATTTGCAAATTATGGCTAATTAGAACAATTAAAATGGATTTTTTTTTAAACATAACTAAATTCCCAAACCAAGGATTATTTTAGCATGTATTTTGTGAGATTAAAATATATAAATAAATAAAATAATAAGCCTTAGGGAAACAAACGTTGATTTACTCAGCTTTTGTATAATAATAGATTCATCCATAGCTTTTAGCCCTTGTTCACCACAAAAATACAGTTCACATATTATTATTATTATTATTATTATTATTATTATTATTATTATTATAATAAAACTGAGGTTGATTCTGATATCACCTGGTGCTCAATTTCTATGGCTGTACCCGCTCAACTAGTTTGCCGGGGGGGGGGGGGCGTTTCTTAAAAAAAAGGAGCCACCACTTGCATCTGCAACTTAAAATAACCTGTTGAAAAATTCAAGACATTTCCAACATTATTTACAAATAAGTCCCTATTTTCTTGCTTGGATAAAAAAATGAGCCCTCCACTCCTTGGCTGCAGCAAAATGGAGTGCGTTCCAGGAGCGTGCTCCTTTCTATAAAGACCTGCCGATTCCTGTTTTTAAACACCGTTGCAACAAATTAAAATCTAAAAGTGTCAATTTGGATTATTTGAACTACTGCTCTTATCTTGGATGTTATTCCAACAACGTTTTGGCCGATGTAATCTTCGACCTTCTTCAGGTGTTTCTTGTCGAACTCAAGAATCTTTAAGTCGAACTCGAATCCTCAACTAAAAAATTCCGATTTGAAAACCAAAATAATCTGATCTAGTTTTCCAAATCGATTTTTAAAATTGAATTTCAAAATCGATTTTTCAAAATTGATTTTCAAAATTAAAATTTTAAAATTGATTTTTAAAATTTAATTTCACAATTAATTTTAAAACTTTAATTTCAAGATTGATTTTTAAAATTGTATTTTCAAAATTGAATTTACAAAATTCTTCTTTTGTTTTTCCAGTCATGCCAAAATTTGAAGTACAAATTGATGTTCAACCGAAATTGATTTCCAAGACAACTAATTTTATGAATGTGACAATATCTGCAATGTGAGTATAGCTAGAAAAGCGACCCCCCCACCTTGCAATTTAAAAATAGTAGCTGCTACAACAACAACAATAAAACTGATTTTGCCCGGATCAATTACTTCAAATATAATTTTGTGTCGAAGAAACATTTTGATCACATATTATTTGCTTTCTTTACCTTATTAAAATTATTTGTTTCAGTGTTATTTTATGAAAACATGTTGAAGGGCTAACTTAAAGCGCTTTCTTTCCCGTAGAAAATATAGTAAAAACCGTCTATTTATTTATATATATATATATATATATATATATATATATATATATATATATATATATATATATATATATATATATATATATATATATATATATATATATAAAAATTTTAGATTTGAAAAAAAACAATGTTTTTGTTTTTGTTAAAAAAAAATGAATTCATTGATTTTAAGCTAAGCTTTCAGCATAAGATGCTATTTTCAAAGCAAGAAATTTTTCTTTTTTTTCGTCTTTTTCGTCTGATGTTATGTAGACTTGTGGATTTAATAAAGTCAAGTAGTGTCAGTGTGGTTAAATGCTTATTTTGAAAAAAAAGAAAAATATCGCTTTGAAAATAGCATCTTATACTGAAAGCTTAGCTTAATTTATTTTAACAAAAAAAAATACATTGTTGTTTCGTAATTGTATTCTTAGTATCGCTCATACTGAGGATTGAACCTTCAACCTCCAGAAGACTGTCATGTAGAACTGATTATTGTTGGCACTTTTATCCGTTGCGCCACAGGTCCTTGCAGGCAAAAAAAAAATATCAATCTTCTATCTAAAAGATTCAGAAAAAATCTTACTAATGCCCGTCTATCCATGATTGTACTATCTTACGCAATGAACTTTTCTTTCTTAATCTAATGAAGCTACTGTGTTGGTTGTTTCTTACACTAGCAGCCTTGTCTATTAATACCCTTTAGTCAAGGATACAACAAATATGATAAACGCAAATACTTCATTTATTTCCAGGTATTTTTATAATAAAACGGTGGATGGAAAGGTATATCTAAATTATGGAAATAATGGAGACAGAATATCAGGAAAGGTAAGGTGTATGTTTCCGTTGTCTTTGATTATGTTTCCAAATTTCATTCATCATTTTTCATTCTTTTCAATCAATGTATTTTAATCTTTCTCATTTTAGTTGTCTTCAATTTTATACGCCATCAACCGCCCTTTCTAAGGCCCCCACCCCCGCACATCGCTGATTGCCTCTATTTTATTGGCCATTCTTTCACTGTTACAAGGATG
>OY744538.1:40560391-40567891 GCA_963556195.1 Sepiola atlantica | reverse complement strand
CTTGTTTGAATTTTTTTTTCAGTTAAAGGATGGACAATTTTCCCAGCAAGTTGAAATAACAGGCGAGCGTTGCGGAGCTTTTCATATCAGTGCAAAAGTAATTGAAAGAAATTCACGCATGACCGAGTATAAAACTGACAGCACAGCGAATTTTGTAAACAGTAATTCAATTCCAAACGTAAGTCAATCCTTTACACAAGTCTTAATTTTTGATGTTTTGTTTTTGTATCGAAAGTACTTCCCCTTTTTTATAAACCTTTATTCAAAAGCGAATTTGATACAGAGAAAATTGAGCAAGTGTGAGAAGGAACACGCAACATTAAAACGAAGACTTGGAAAATGTTAAAGCGTCAATTTTATTTGCTTGAACTAAATTTGTATGTGTCATGGATTGCATGCAGTTATAATAGTTATTAGACGAACTCCTATTACAGTTATTTGCAAATGTTTTGTTTTTTTAATATTCTGTTTTCTCTTCTTAAAACTCAATGTTATTTGGCCTAAAACAGGATATGCAGTTTTAATTAATACCATTATGTTATGGTGTTAAAAACATTATACAAGGTTTATTCCAGTATAAGTACTATATGGAATACTGTTGTCATGGTTGGGCTGGTGAATCTCTGTCCAATTTTACGTTTTTTTGATAAAGTTCAGAAGCGTATCTTTAATTGTGTTGCCCCCCCCACTCTTTCTTCTTCTCTGTACTCTCTCTCTCTCTCTCTCTCTCTCTCTCTCTCTCACACACACACACACATAGACGTGATATTTCTAGTCTCAGTCTTTTCTATAAATACTATTATGGCGTGTGTTCTTCAGAATTGTCTGATCTTTTCCCTGCTTCTTTTGTTTCAGCTCGTTTGACTAGTTGGTCTAATGGTCTTCACAAATTCACTGTTTTGATATGTCGATATAATGCAGCTTCCTATTTTAGTAGCTTCTTCCAAAGAACCGCAGGCTTGTGGAACTCTCTTCCTGCTCACCGTTTTCCTCCTACCTATAGCCTTGGTCTTTTCAAGACTAACGTCACTAGGCATCTCCTGTCTTTGTGATAATCATCTTTCATCCTTTTTAGCTCCTTACATCAAGTTGGATCTATGTCTTGCGGGAGCGATTTTCATTTAATCTTTTTTTTTTTAATCCCCATTTTCACAGAAAAATAAAATGAATATATTAGGAATTCTTCCTTTATCCAGACATGAACCAAAATGTAATGATTTCCGCTGTTGCACATGTGCTGCTGTCCTAGCAAATGTTCTGCGATATTTTCTGTGCAATCCTGTTAAAAAACAAACAAAATAAACAATCAAACAAAACAATGTACCTGTCCTACGTAAGGGCATAATTAGTTATCTCCCTTGGACTAATATGCGAGTTATCTCCCTGATACTTATTCTCCTCAATGTTATAGAGTATACACTCTCCCGAGTTAAGAAAGCTCGCTCCACGCATGTGCGGAAATTAAGAACAAAGCTTTCTTTTTTCCTGGCTGCTATTACAAAGACATCAGACGTTGTCCTATCAGCTGGTCATCTCTTCATTGCTTTCACAAACCTTGATGCTGTGTCCATCAGGCGTCTCTTCTAGTAGCAGTCGCCTAGACTCCCAGAACACTACAACCAACACAAATGTCAATCATATTTATTTATACATACAGAAGGGGACCACGCACGCGCAGCTTGTTTCTTTTTGTTTTCAATTAAAATAAGTTTTTAGTCAAAGTCTAGATTTTATATATTCGCCCTTTTATTGTTTGATGTCTCCAATTTAAACTAATTAGATTTATCGCGTTTTGCATTAAAACTCTTTAATCAGTTTTAAATGACAGTCTTCTGGATGTTGAAGGTTCAATCCTTCCTACTGGCGATAATAGCTAAAAATAGTATAAATTAACACTTAGCTGATGGGATGAGAACAATCTACTCCCATAGATTAAATAAATGGCTCAGTTCAAGTATTATTTACTCCTCTCCAGGAGTTAGGCACAAGGCCAGTTTTATCCTACTCCCACAAGTAAGATGTGACCCAAGGTCGGGTCGGAAAGTGGGGGTTGAAAAGCCAGCGCCCAAGAGGTGAGCACTCTGACCATCAAAAATTGCCTGGGCAGCCCCGTCGGCATTCCCCGGTAGGGGCGCCTCAGGCAGTAAGCAATAAACTTACTCCTCCCCAAAGAGGGGAGGCGAAGCCTGGGAGGGTGGACCTCCTAGAGCTGCACAGGACAGACCCATAGACAAGCGTAAATCAAGCCCCGAAGGCCAAGACAATACCAGTCTATGGGGTGCAGTATCCATCGGAACAGATACTACACTTTGATCTTAGCCAAAAGGCCAATAAGTTCGACATAATAATTCCCAAGTTCGACTAGAAGGTTCCCCGAGTTCTAAACGATGCATCCAAAGAAGGTATGGGGTTACATCGGCTTAAAGCTTGGGAATATATAGAACGCCAGGAACAAGTGAGTAGTTACAGTTTTTGATAAAAAAAAAATCAGTTGGCTTTTGTGGATGGGAGCCTGATTAGGGAGCGTTGAGATTTTATTGAGGTGCTGTATGGGGATAGGCACTAGGGGCTGTGGTAATAACAATCAATAATCTTAATTACGAAACTAGTTACAACATTTTAAAGTGTCTAGCATAGTAATTAACAAGACCAAATTCGTAGCCATTAAGCAATCATACTTTTGAATTTTGCACGCGTTTAGAACGTAATTACGTTCGCATGCAACATCTCACTATTACAGACGCTCATTTTAAAGTCGTAAATTACTAGTGTGATAGACAAGCGTATGGTTGCAAGGAAACACGGACAACTTGAATAGGATTAATCAAATATATTTATTTACCCCAAAGCAAAGATCGTTCTTTTTATTCTTAATTCCTTGATGACGACGGCGACGGTTAAGTTGTTTATCTTAATTCTTGATGACGGCGGCGACGGCGACGGTTAAGTTGTTTATCTTAATTCTTGATGACGGCGGCGACGGCGACGGTTAAGTTGTTATCTTAATTCTTGATGACGGCGGTGACGGCGTGACCTTTTTTCTACGTGTTCACTCATTGGTCGCTAGCTGGGGAAAAGATGGCGGCTACCTCCAACTAGCGCCAAGCCCCTTTTCTTGTTTTCCTTTTTGTAGCTCTCCGGAAACGGTGAACGCTCAGCATGTCGCTGTCCAACATTAGTTCCGGATAGAGTGAGATCTGTTATATAACAAATGCCCCCTCAGATCTCAATCAGGTTTGTGAACTAGTCCGTGGGATATCCTCAGTTCATGACAAAGTCCTTGAAGCGTGCAGGTAGTCGTCCTCTCGTCATTCTCGCTGGTAGCGGAGTACTGTCTGTATTGCCCTCTTGTAATGTTGTAGGGTGTATGTCGTGAGTTGGATCTGGGTCCCTTGGTGACTGCGGTTCGACGTGATTTTTGTGGTTGGTACATGGTGAGAGGGGTAAGGGTGTGTTGCATAGGTGTGGTGGTCGAGGGGCCAGTTGTCTGATATGTGCGCGGTGGATCCAGGCTGTATCACCCTTTTCATCTTGCACCTGGCACATCACATCATTTGACTTTGTGACCGTGAAATTCCCCACCCAAGGTAGATGAGATGCTCGGGCCGGTCCTGATTGTGGCCGATGAAGTAAGACCCTGTCACCCACTTGTATTGAGTATTTGCAAGTAGGATTATGCGCATTCCTCTCAAGTTTGTGGTCAACCTCGTCGTTGGCCAGAGTGACATGGTGGTGAACCTGCCTCAGCAGGGCATTGATCTCCATGCCATATGCCCCCGGATCGTCGCTTCTGATTTGTTTATTGTGAAGCATAGGCAAACCAATGTTGGGATGACGACCAGTGATTGCGTAATGGGGGGAGACACCGGTAGCGCTATTGACCGTGGCGTTCATGTACGAGACCACAGATCCCAGGACGTCAGTCCACTCGCAATTTCTGTCCTCGCATAGCATATATAGTGCGTTTTTCATCGTTCGATGTTGTCGCTCGATGTTGCCTGAGCTCTGTGGTCTCCACGGACAGTGGAGTTCCTGCGTGATAGCCAACTGGTCGCAGAATCGTCTGTACACTTCTCCCGTGAAGTGTGTGCCACGGTCAGATGAAACAATCCGTGGAATCTCCCTGTGTCGAAGGAAGAATTGATACAACCCACGGGCTGTGTCAATGGCACGGTCCCTTGCGCATGGTATGGCCGTGAAGTACCGACTAAAGCTGTCCAAAATTGTCAGGATGTAACGTTTTCCTTTCGAGTTTGGCATTGTCACAAAGTCTATGAAGACCAACTCAAATGGTTTCTTTCCGCGTTTGCAGTGACCCATGGGCCAGTGGGTGCGTTTGCCATAGTTCCCTTTGCATTTTGCGCATGTTACGCAAGAGTCAACGTAGGCCTTGATGTCGCGGTTCTTGAACTCCCACCAGTAACTGGACATGAGTTCTTGCATGCGCGTGATGCCCGAGTGATTGGTGCCTTCATGTGCTTGCGAGAGGTATCTGGCACGAAGTTTATATGGCACAACCAGTTTGGGGGAGTTGTTGCTGTCCCGAATCATCAAAACGGAGGTGCCTGGCTCCAGAAAAAATTGTTGGAAGTGTCTATTGAAGAGCGTAGCACGGTGATCGTCGGGATCAATATGTGGTTTATCCGGTGAGGGTGACTGGAGGGCACTGATGATCTTCGCTAATGTTTCATCCTTCTGTTGTTCTTCTGCAATGCTCAAGTGATTGCAGATTCTCTCTGTAGGGATGGCGGATGACGAATGATATGCAAAGAACGCATTGCTGATGTGTTCTTGTGCACGGGTGCCTTGTGGTGAGTGAGTCTTAGGAATCAACCGTAAACCGTTAAGTTCGCTGAGGCACCAAGACGGTATATACATGCGTAAAACTGACCCACTTAGCTCGAAAGTCTGGCCTGCTGGGGTCGGGTCATACGGAGTTTTGGCCTTCTTCTGCCCGCAACCCCTACTGAGCATGTCAGCCCAAATGTTCGATTCGCCCTCGATGTATTCGAGAACAAAATCGTAGCACGAAATTTCTTCTTGCCATCTCCGTATTTTGGCATTATTAAATACCCGCTGATCCAGATACGTCAATGACCTGTGGTCGGTGAAAAGAACAAAGGGGCGGTTTCGGAGAAAATAATCAAACTTAATTATCGCCCACTTGATAGCGTAGGCCTCCCGTTCCGTCGTGGACCAGTTCTGTTCCGTAGGGTTGAATGCATGTGAAGCAACAGCTATGATATTCTTCTTCCCGTTGTCAGCTTCTTGCATTAGGATCGCACCACATGCGACATCGCTAGCGTCGGTGGTGAGTGTGAACAGCTTTGAAAAATCCGGGAATGAAATGATTGGTGGAGAGGCAAGCCGTTCTTTGATTCTTCTGAAGGCTTTGTCGGCACTCTCAGTCCAGAGAAAAGGTTTATTGGCCCTGTTGAGGTCATGAATGGGAGACATGAGTTTTGAAAATGTGTCCAATCGGATTTGTTCCTGCAAGCGCGTTTCAAGGAATTGCCTAATCCATACCAACCGCCCGATAAGGCTTTGTAGTTCCTTTTTCGAAGTTGGGGGCTTCATTTCTCGGATAGCCCGAACGTATTCAGGATCAGGCTTGAAACCGTCACTGGTTATAATGCGTCCGAGGAATTTTGCCTCAGGTGCAAGAAATGAGCATTTTTCCGGTTTAGCTTGAGACCAAAATTCCGGAGGGCGGTAAAAAGCTGTTCCAGAGCGAATATGTATTCATTGAATGTTCTTGCATGTACCAAGTTGTCGTCGATGTACGACGAGATGTTATCGCGTGAACTGACTGTGGCTAAAGCTTCCGCTACGCAACGTGAAAAGATCTGTCTGGCAGAGGTAAGACCGAAGGCCAGGCGAGTGTACTGGTAGCACTGGTCCTTCCATGTAAACGCGGTTTTGTGACGGTCCTGCTGGTCGATTTCGATTTGCCAGTAGCCGCTGCGAAGATCCAGAGAAGCAAAGTAGGTGTTGCCCCTGCCGATCTTGTTAAATAGATGGTCTATCCTCGGTATTGGGTAAGGGTCCAGATCGACTAAGACCTTGTTCAGTGTTCTCTTGAAATTAGCCACTATGCGAACTGAACCGTTTTTCTTGCGCACAGCGAACACTGGGCTGTTAAAGCCCCTGGGGTCACTGCATTTTTCGATAACGCCTTCATTCGCCATGCGTCTGATTTCGTTATCGACATCGGCTTCCAAGGCCTGGGCGATCGGGTGTTGCTTCTGACTGCGGGATTGGCCGTTGGTCGGTATCCGGATGGGTCGGATGAACGTCCCTGGTTTGTTGTCATTCGAGCCGATGATGTCAGCGAATTTGATAAGAAGGTTCGCCGTATCCTCCAATTCGTCCCGGTTTGGGTGATTCGGCAGCGATAGCCCAGTGTTCTGCTTCAGCCAAGTTAATTTATCTTCCAGTGTCTGGGCGTTGGGTTGAGGTTCCGACTTGAGACTCTGGAATACAGCAGTTTAGGGTTCACATGCAGGAACGTGGGTCGACGATGTCGGCGGCGCGATGGTCGCGGCGTGTGATAAGGAACCTGAGGGAAATGTGCGCCTGAATTTTACCGTGGAATTTTGGTTGTCAATTATATATGAGCTGAGCGTGCTGTGACGCAGGATATTCTGGCCGATCAGGATTGGTGTGTTTTGGGTTGTAACAAGCACGTTCACTTTTTTGAACGTGGGGGAATTGTGGTTGCCAATCGTGACGTCACATGTCAGTTCACCCAGGGCGGCTATGCTCCCATTGATACCCTTCACCCGAATATCAGTGCGGGTCATATATTTTTCAGCTTCCTTGGGAAGCTGGGACAGCGGTATGATGCACGTGGAGCATCCTGAGTCTAACATCGCGATGCCGGAGAAGTACACACCGTCAATATTGAATGAGGATTGGACGAGCGGTGAATGGTGGTTAGGTCCTTGAAAATTGAAGACGTGATGGCTGATGTGAGGGTCGGGCGAACGAAGCATCACATCTCGTCCTGCCCGAACGGAAAATCCTGTGTTATGAATGTCTGGTCATCATCCATTGCAGCGATATGAGCCTGTGCTTGGGTGCGAGGCGGAATCTGCAATTGTGCCCGCGAAAGCAGGGTCGACCCCCGAGGTAATTCCGGCATAACGGGGTCTGTGAATTGTGCTGGCGACCTTTGCGACCTCGCAGACGGTCTTGCTTCGGATGTTGGTTGACGGGGCCTCTCTGGTGTGGCTGCCTACTGAGTTGGGGTGACAGGGTCGTTCTGAGTGACGCCTCATCCTGGTAAGACTGCTGTGATTTCTGTGTATAGTAGGCTTCTTGTGGCGAGGAGACGTCAGATTTTACACCACGATCGATGTATCGCTGGGCCTCGCAAGCTATGCCGATCGCATTGTAATGATTGTCCATCGTCTTTACTAGGTGAGTGTAAATATTTGGAGTCCAGGTTTTCACCTTTTTGCTCATCAGCATCGCGCCTATTATGGAAACCAGACCGTC
>OY744538.1:40537891-40555391 GCA_963556195.1 Sepiola atlantica | reverse complement strand
AATAAATAAACTAGTAGATATTAATTCCATCTCTCTTTTTTTTGCTACATATTTTGTTTTTCATCATATTTTGCGTTTTTAAAACTTTTTCAATAAACCACTCTTCACATAGTGGGCTACTTGTGGCTCGTACATGTGCACGTACACATGTATGTGTTCACTCACACGTATTGGCAATTAAGTATAAATTAGTATATACACTATCAATATATATATATATATATATATATATATATATAAATATATATATATATATATATATATATATATATACATATTGTATATGCATATACTTATATGCTCATTAATAATTTAATAATTTTTGATTGATTAATAATACACAAATAATTAAACAAATAGGAATAAATAAATACATTCACACATAAATAAATTAACTAATAAGTATTATTTTCATCTTTCTTTTTTGCCACATGTTTCGTTTTTCATCATATTTTGCGATTTTAAAACTTTTCCCGCGATTGCTTTTAAATAGAAATTATTTTCTTTCTTTTCTTCCCCTTTTTAAAAAATTCAAAACGTGGCATTGATTTTCATGGGTATACTAAATTGTTACGCCCTAGCTCAGACTTTCGGCCCTTCTAACATCGGCCCCTACGTTCGTTTGACACGATGACCCAGACAAAAACCTTTCTTTCAAGGCCGAATTAATCAATTCATCTCAACCAGCACATCTCTCCCACCTCCTAAAAACTCTATAGACTGCTGTTGCTTGACACACAGTTTTCTTCTGCCTTCTCATTTTTTTATTTTTCTTTCAACCACAAGCCAGCTGAAGCTCGACGCTTTCAGGCAAATCAAATTGATGCTTGTGTGATGTTTTCTTCATTTTTCTTCATCCTGAGGAAGTCTTACAATAAAGACAAAACGTTGATGAACACATAAATAATCTAGTTTCTGGCTTTCCTTTTTCATTTTCTATTACGTCGAATCATTTTATCCCTCTCTTTATTCATATATATATATATATATATATACTTGATTCATCAATGCAGAAATTTGAAAATTAACCATCTTGTTTTTTTCTTTATTTAGATACCCCCCTCCAATGGATGCCTGGGGCACCACCCTGTTGACCCCTCCCTATGTGCACCTCTATTGCCTAAGAGGACAATATACTAAACTCTATATCTAAAATAAATTGTTGAAAATTTAGAGTTAGATCAATGGAAAAACGTTAAATTTTAGATTTAAGTCATCGGCTAGTCAAGTATCATTGTTTTCTTGCGCAGGTTTTAACTCTCCAAGTTTTCGTGCGTGGGATGCTTTCTTTTTGTCTTTTTGTTTTCTCTATTCCGTGTTCTTTACTTAATGTCTATCTCTTTTCATTGTTTGCTTTACCAGAATAAAATGGCGCATGAAGGCCAGTCGAAACCTGGCGAACTGCACCTCACAATCAAGAACAAGTCAGAATATTACCTGGTAAGTATTCATCTTTTTGTCTACATGTTTGAGAAGAAAAGTTATTGGCTGCCATCCGACAACAAAAAAAGGGATAAAGTTTAACGGGGACATTTTCGGTTGACACCGTTTAATATTCAAATCATTTCCATGATTTTTTATTTATATTTCGATTTATAAAAAAAAAACTATACGTACCTGTTACCTATTTGTTTTACTTTGATTTCACTCGGAAATTCATAAACGGTGACATATTTGAAAAATAATAAGTCTCTTTACTTCTGTATTATTATTATTATTATTATTATTGTACTAACTAGGAGTTATCACACAGGTCATCGTTAGTGATTGCTCACCGGCAACAACCGGTGGTATTCCCTGGAGTCTGAGTGACAACAAGCCTCCTCAGATTTCCAGTACTCTCCACCTCTTTTCGATAACCACTGCAAATGACCTTGCGATATCACAACAGCCGCTTACCATTGATATCTCGCTGGTAAGAACCGTTGGTCTTCTCTGGGATTTGGGTGGCAATAAGCCTCCCCAAAGTCCCAGCACTCTCCGCACTCTTCCAGTGGAGGTCTGGTTTGTGCTGTCCCTCCTCGATCTTCTCATCCTCCTTGACCATCTACAAATATTTTATGTGGAGTCAGCCTAGGCCGGCGCCATTATAAAAAGAAAGAATTGAGGGGGTAGGGGGTATGATGTTTCTTGCCGTTTCTGTTCATGCGGTGGTGTTTTTACTGTGGTTTTGCTTTCTTTTTGTACTTCCATTATTATTATTATTATTATTATTATTATTATTATTATTATTATTATTATTATTATTACTATTACTATTATTACTATTATTATTACTATTACTATTATTACTTGAACTCACTAGGAGTTCTCACACAAGTCATCGTCAGTGATTGCTCACTGATAAAAATCGGTGGTGTTCTCTGGAGTCTGAGTAGTAACAAGCCTCCCCAGACTTCCAGTACTCTTCACATCTTTTTGATAACCATTGCAAATGACTTTGCGGTATCGCAACAGCCGCTAACCATTGATTTCTCACTGATAACGACCATTGGTCTCCTCTGGGATTTAGGTGGCAATAAGCCTCCCCAAGGTCCCAGTACTATCCGCACTCTTCCAGCAAGGGTCTGGTTAGTGCTCTCCCTCCTCGGTCTTCCAATCCTCTTTGTTTAAGGGAGGGGGGGGGGGGGGGTTATGAGATTTCTTGCAGTTTCTGTTCCTTGCGTTCATGCGGTGGTGTTCTTCCTGTGGTTTCTTTTATTCTCTTGTAACTTCCATGTGACTGGTTACCGATCGTAGCTTATACTGGTTGGTTTTCGCATTCGAGGAATTATTATTATCATTATAATTAGCATTATTAATATTATTATTATTTTTATCATTATTATTGTTATTATTATTATTATTATATAGAAGCATTATTATTCTTTAACAAAAGCATTACTATATATATATATATGTAGGGGGAATATGTTTTGTATATACTTTCTATTTTTTAATAGACCAACCTTTTCAAGGTAAAAGCTCGATAATTGTTAACGTATAACAACAGAGCATATATAATTTACATACTAATGTTGGATGTTCTTCTGTAAACGAAACGGCTTGTAAAAATGTACTGAAGTTTTTCTTTTAAAAAAATGATCAGTAAACTGAATAAAATCTTGGTCACTGAAATGTAGCCTAATATATATATATACAGGGTGTCCCAAAATAATGTATACACCCTTTGAATCGTTATAACTCGTTCAATTTACTGAGTTTGATTTGCAAACAAAATTGATAAAAGAGTAAAACAGTAAGATACACATTTAAAAATACTGAAAGTAAAATTAACAAAAACATAGAAAATTAACTTTTAATAAACGTAAAGGCTACAATGTTTAAAGCAAGAAACCTGAAGTAATTGCAAACAAATGGGAGTAGTAATTGTAGTAGAATGTGCTCAAATACCGGAGTAAATGTCGCAGGACGTTTGTAGGTACAATTCTTCACGTCTTCACTATATGGAAAGTGTATTGAGCAGAACGGGTTGGGGTTAGGATGAGGGTTCATTTTATGAACATTCTGAAATTACCCTAAGTAGCCTTTATCTTTGTTAAAAGTTAATTTTCTATGTTTTTGTTAATTTTACTGTCAGTATTTTTAAATGAATATTCTTACTCAATCTTGTTTATCAATCTTGCAAATAAAAATCAGTAAATTAAACGACTTATAACAATTCAAAGGGTGTATACATTATTTTGGGACACCCTGTATATATATATATATATATATATATATATATATATATATATATATATATATATATATATATATATATACCCCTGCTCATCCCCCACCTCTTTCTCTCATCGCCAGCCACAGTAGTCCTTGCTCCCTCCACCCTTCCCCTTTTTCTCCCACTAATTTTCATTCTCTAACAAGTACGGACGTCCAGCAAGACGCTGCCATTATTTTTCATTTTATTTTATCTTTCTTCCCAACATGTCTACCCTACATGTATCTGTGCTTGCATGATATCTTTTCCCTATATCATCATCCTGATGAAGTCTTATAAATAAAGACGAAACGTTGATGTACACATAAAAACATCCAGTTTTTGGTTTTCCTTTTTCATTTTACCATCACGTCGGATTACCTTCATCCTTCTCTTCCCATATATATATATATATATATAGTAAGTATGAAGGTGAGAATTTCGAGGCAGGAGCAATGCAATGTTGAAAACCGAAAGGTGGAATATGGGATGAACAAAAAATAAATGACAAGAGACATAGTTTCCATATATTATACTTACCCGTAATTAGTTTTGTTCACTATGCAATAATATATTAAATAACTTTGCATCAAATGTTGTTTTTAATTATAAATAAATCTTTTCCCCTTTCTTTTCTCTTTTAACAACGTTCTGTTCCCACACTTTAGGTCCTTAAGTGAAATGGAATAAGAAGAAGTAATTGGATAGACTAATTCTATCTGACCATGCATCAATTAACTTTACTTAATTATCTCCGTTTAACCATCACTAACTCAAGCCATCTTCGAGCTGATCTATTAACTATCCTAATTATCCCCCTTGAATCATTAGTTTAACGTTGCTTCCGCTTCTCGCCATCTGTTGATTCGAACCTATATTTTATATATATTATATATATTTATATATGTATATAAACAATATTAGGCTACATTTCATGACCAGAAAACGCATTGAGTCACAGAAATTAGGAACTTGTGATTTCTGGAAAATCTACAATAGTGTGATGAACAATGGGCATTAAACAATTCCCCAACTATCCAACCACCATGATGTCGTTTGCACGGCAACGGATAAGGCTGAACTGCTTGCCCGGTGGTTCACCTTAAATTCCACTTTGGACACTACAAACCACTCCCTCCCCAATTTCCCACTACGGACAGAAGCCACACTTGATGATCTGATCATCACCCTTTTCCATGTCCTGGATATTATAAAAAACCTTGACACCTCCAAAGTATATTGGGCTGATCTTATCCCTGCTATATTAATAAAAGAATGCTCTGCTGAGCTGGCTCCTGTCCTCTCCAAACTCTTTAAAAATTGGCTTACCGAATCTTGCTTCCCTGACAACTGGATAATTGCCTCTGTTGTACCAATGTTCAAGAATTCTGACCCACAAAATTATCGATCCATTAGTCTCTTCTTGCTCTTCCCTAAAGTCTTTTAATTATTAATCAATCTCGCGATAGTCCACCACCTAATAAATGTCTAACTTCTTTCTGACCAACAGGATGGATTTAGGCCATCCCATTCTACTGCAGCTATCCTAACAATCATCTCTGAATGCATATACCATACACTGGATAATGCAGATGAAGCTAAAGTGGTAGTGCTTGATATATCCAAAGCATTTGACAAGGTCTGGCATGAAGGTCTTCTTGTGAAAATTAATTCATACAGTATTACTCGACGAATTTTTAATATAAGCAGATCGTTTTTAGACAAAAGAAAAATCAGGTCATCCTACATGACCGCACATCTAAACAACACGATATTAATGCAGGTGTGCCCCAATGGGCGATCCTTGGACCTTTATTATTTCTGATTTTCATAAACGACCTTCTTGATGCGATTGCGACCGAGATGGGTATATATGCTGATGACACCACATTCTATTCTCGACATGCAAGCAAAACGAACAGGCACATATCCAAAGCTAAAAGGAAGATCCAGGTCGTTTTCGATGGCTGTATATCTTAACAATATCACATCAACGTGGGTCAATATTTGGACTTATACTATTTCTGATCTTCATAAACGTCCTCCTCAATGTACTTGTGTCTGAGATGGGTGTATTTGCTGATGACACCATGCTCTATTTCCAGCATGAGAGCAAATCAAACGCCATCCTTAGAAAAATACTTCCAGTCTATAGTAGAATGGGGCCAAAATAGATGGTCACATTTAATGCTACTTAGACAACTTTAAACAACTATAAAAACCCTTTTCCACCCACTTATTGTCATGGCTGATAGCATCCTTCCCGAAATACTAACGTTCAAACTCCTCGGCATGGCATTCTCAGGGAACATGAATTAGAATAAGTACATAGAAAATGTTGCCAAGTCTGCTGCAAAAAAAAGTATGCTCCCTTTACCGGGCTAGAAACTTCTTCACATTTGCTGGTATCCTATATCTCTATAAAGCCACCATTCGCCATGTATGAAATATTGTTGTCGCATCTGGGCTGGTGCACCAACCACTAACGTTTCTCTCTTGGATATGGTGCAAAAAAGAATTTCCAACCTAATAAGTCCTGCACTGTCAGACAAGCTCCAGCCCCTGTTGCATTGCTGCAGTGTTGCATCCTTATGCTTGTTTCAAGTACTTCCACGGAATGTGTTCCAATGAACTTACTGCACTTCTACTTCTTAAATGAAAATTGCGCAATCCACCCGACTTGCAGCAAAATCCCACTCATTCACTGTAGAGGTCCCTAGATTCCAAAATATTTTTTACTCTGATAGTTTCTTTCCTCGAGCCGCTTGCCTTTGGAATTCTCTTCCTGCTCACTGTTTCTCCCACCGTACTAACATGCAGAAATTTATATGTAATGCGAACAAACATCTTGCTGCCCAACTTCCCACTTATCTTGCCTCCCCCTAAAAATCTGTCTCCTATCACAGTAGCCTCTTACGCTTTCAGTGGCAATATGCTTTGTTTGAGGTAAACAAAAGTTTTAAAAAATAAATTTTTAAATAAATTTTTAAAAATAGTTAAAAGAAATGGTTTCATACACGTTTTTAATATTTTACATCACTCTGGTCATTTATTGGCAAAAAATATCTTTTCTGCTTTCTACACCGATTCATAAATTTATATATATATATATATATATATATATATATATATATATATATATCTTCTTTATTATCTTCAACAAACGTCTTTTATGTTTTTTAACATTCGTTTTAATGTCTAGTCACCAATTCAAATTCCTCGATCTCATATATATATATATATATATATATATATATGTAAAAATAAAAATTGAATAATGGATAAGCAAATCAACAACTAGCAAAAATAAACTCCAAAACACATATTGAATAGTTCTACCAAAATATTTCGATTGTTAAAATACAATCATCATCAATTGGTAGCAGAACTTAAATTAAAAACAGAAAAGTTTTCAAATTTATACAAAGAACGCAATTTGGGAAAAAATAGTCATGTGTAATAAACAGTAGAAAGGGAGAAAGAAAGAAAGAAATGTTAAAGAAGAAAAAGAAAAAGAAAGAAAGAAAAAATAAGCAGTTAGTATATAAACGCCGATCGGAAATTCCGTAAGTTAATAAAGTGGGAAGGAAGATTAGTAGTAATTTAAAATGAGTGACAGCAAGGAATTAAACCAATAAGGAGGAGGAGGAGGAGGAAGAGGAAGAGGAGGAAGATGGACTCAAAGTAGTAGAAGTTATCCGTTATCATATTGGTTTAGCTTCATTTCGATTAGAATCGATCTGGCAGAAGATGTAGAAATATTATAGAATCTTGGTGTTTGAATAATTGTGTTATTATTACGTAGGATTAAACACGATTCTATGAGACGACGTAGTTTAGTGTCGTGGATATGTTTTATTAAAATCGCCGTCTGTGTATTGAAGTGATGACCAAAAGAAATCATGTGGGTACATAATGCGTTTGAGGTGTCACAGTTTTTTATAGCATGATTGTGTTCATAGATTCGTTTATTTAACAGACGTTGTGTCTTGCCAAAATATATTTTTCCGCAATCGGCGCATGGTATAGTATAAATTCCAGCTGAAGTGGGAGATGTAAGGACATTATTATTATTTTTTTTTTTTTAAAGATGTTTTTAATAGTAAGTGAGGTAGCTTGGATAATTCTGAAATCATGTTGGGAAAGAGAAAGATATTCAGGGCTACAAATATGCAAAGAATATAATAAAATAGAATCCTCTCTCACAACTTTAAAATACCCCAAACATGTCATTCTCTCCGCTAAAAAGAAAGCTATCCAAATACATCTCAAAAATATCAAAAATATGAAAACAGCTCCTAATACTACACAACTCATACCAAGAAATGTTTTCCTCCCTACTAATTCTCGCAACAAACATCTCTTCTCTTCTCTTTCCCAATATGGTTTCAGAATCATCCAAGCTACCTCACTTACTATTAAAAACATCTTAAAAAAACATAAAAACAAAAATAAAGTCCTTACACTTTGATGTTATGGTTTTTTTCTTTTCCCTTTGCAAAACTCAATCATGTTCAGTGAAGCCAAAAAACCAAAACAACAATTTTCTTCTACAAAACAATCAAACCATGAATAAATATCTGAAGATATAAACAACTTTAAACATAAAAATATTTACCAAAATGACTGTATTCGGCATTAAATAACCCGAAAAGCGCTGATATGCCGTAAAACAAAGCAACCAAACGAAATGAACTTGTTTAATATATATATACAGGGTGGGCCAAAATAAGGGTCCTATCTTTAAATTTGAATAACTTGAATTTGAATAACTTCCACAAAATAAAAGTTAAACTCACCAAACTTTATGTGTGTGTAGACTGACCCTTCCGAGATTTTTTGAAATAAACAAAACAAATTTTAGCCGAAAAACACTTCTTAAAACTTACAAAAACTAAAGTATTGTTTTTTACACTGTTTTGAGTTTTTTAAGCAAAAATAATGTTTTCTAAATGAGGGTACGTTCCTTAGGGCTAATACGGCTCATGCTTGCTTCGGAAGGGGTCCTTTACTTATTCTAAAAAAAAAATTTTTTTTAATCAATAAATAAAAAAGTTATGAATTTTTAAAAATAGGACCCTTATTTTTGTCCCACCCTGTATATATATATATATATATATATATATATATATATATATATTTATATATATATATATATATATATATATATATATATATATATATATATATATATATATATATACCACCTGTAATGATTAAAGTTAAATACTGACTGTACATTGCTTAATTTTGGTGATCCGATAAGAACCGTGTGTAGTTGGATTTAATTTTCTATTCAATTTACCATTTTTCTCATTTTTATTTCGATTTTTCTAGCAAGGAACCATGGTGCAGGTTTCTGCAGAAAACTGTCTGAAAATTCATTATTGCGTAAGTACAATACAATATCAACTCGAACATGCATCACTCTCTTTTCGGTGTTCTTGCGTTGTCACACACACAGCAACTAAGCTGCCATAATTATTACAAAAACATTAAAGTCCACAAATTGTATTCCACCCTTAGTCACTGCATCTTTTCCTTGCATGCACTTCTGTGTGATCCTAACTCGAGACAAGGAGTGATGGAAGACAGCTGACATTTATTCAACTTGATCTTTGTCCAGATCACTGACCAGTGGTGACGGAGAAAGAGCGATCAAAATCACTAATTAATTATATTTTGTCAGCCCTTATCATTTTACAGACTGACCTCTTCTTTCTCACACTCTCTCTTTGGGCCATGTGACGTTATATCCGTTTCTATTATATTTCCACAGTCTAGCAATCATCACCTCGGGTTCATCAAGTTGACCCCGGCTGACCTTCCATTTCCTGTTATTCTCAACTAACTATTTTATATAGTAGTGGGTCTACTTGCCCAATATCTAACAATACTCGAAGACTGACAGACAAAATCACATATACAAGTCATTCCATATCCACACCCATACACTTCAATGACAATTGAAACCTTCACACATGCCTCTCTCCCCACAATCTTGATGTGGAGGCCCATTGGGAGATAGGCTCTTTATAAAAAAAAAGGTGTTATTTCTTTTAATCAACAAAATTTTATAGAGAGTAGAAAGTAGATCTTGTGTTATTTTCGGCGACCTCGTAACTCTCGTTTTCCCCTATTTTTCTTTTTGGTTCTAAAAATACATTAGCAGCGTTTCTGACAAAGGGGGAAGAATTGCTGTTTTCTGGGTCAGCTGTTGTTTTGAGTGGGTGATATGTGGATATTTTCAATCTCATTATAGTATTCATTGTCATTCAACTGTCAATCTATCTATCTTATTAAAACTATCCTTGAGTGGGTGTTGGCCTTAATTTTTACGTAAAAAAATCATAAAATTATCCAATTTTAATTAAATTTTCAGCATTTATTCAATAAAGTATATCTTCTAATATATAAAGTTATCTTGTCGGCTTTTCAAAGTCAGACCAAAATAGCCTTTTAGTTGATAAATCAAGCTTTGCTTCTGACAAGCCAATTTTCATTTTGTTATTGTTGTACAATGTTATTGGAAATATAATAACATACTTCGCTACAATGTATTTAAAAAATTACTTAGTCCAGCACAGACAATCTGATAATATGAAACCTTTTTAACTAATCACTGAAAAATAAAATACTTATGCTTATATTTCTAATTGATGAATAAAATAAGAGTTGCCTCCCTTACAGCTAAACTTTTATTTCTTTTTTCTGTATGAGTTTTAAAAAATGTGCCAACAAATGAAAATAAAAAACTAATTACAGCTAATACTTTATAAGAAACTAGCAGGGTTACCCGGCCCGGCCCTACCTGGGGCCATAAAAAAAAAATAGCGTGTGTAACATCTTTATATTAAAACATCTATCTCCTTCTCTCTCTCTCTCTCTCTCTCTCTCTCTCTCTCTCTCTCTCTCTCTCTCTTTCTCTCTAGCCGTCTCTCTATCTTTTTCTGTTTCCCCCTTCCCCATTATTTCACTCCCTCTCCCCAACCCTCTCTTTCTCCTCTACTCAGATCATCCATCTCTCTTGTTTTAATGTGTTGAAAAAAATAATAATAATGTAATTCATTTACAGGAAGTATCTCTTTTAAATGTAATCTTACATTTATTGCTCCTGGGCAATGTTTTTTTTTTGTTATTTAACCATGATTTTTTAAATTGAAATCGCTCCAGACAAATCATGAAGCCACTTGATGTAAGTGTAAAATAATGATGCAGATATGATGAGTAATAACACATAAGGCGTCACGGAAAGACTAAGGGCATGACCCCGCAATAATGAAGAAAAGACGAAGACTAGATAGATTGTCAATTAGGATAAAAGAACAACGGAAATGAATCGGTGACCTTTGAACGAGACCAGGTGTGGGAGGTCGACGAGTTCATTTCAGAGTATGACGTCGTAAAAAAAAAAAACGACTCTGTAACCTTTAAAAGAGTCATGTGCACGAGACCAGAAGAGCCCCAGAGTGCAAAGTCAGAAATTAAAACGGCGGTTTTAAACGAAGGAAGAAGAAACGCTTATGTAGCAGAGATCGAGTTGGGAGGATATAGAGAAAAACTTGTCGTGGGTCAGACGTGAAGAGAGATACCCTCACCACGGCCGAACTGCCGTAAACAACTGGTGTGGGAACCACAAGCCTTCCCTAGATTCCGGGAGCAGACTGCTTCAGAACGTATTGTCATGTTTTGCAAGGTAAATCACTCTGCCAGGTTTTCGTGAAAATAACCTACGTTGGGTAGAGTCGAAAATCAACCGCCGTCAAGGTAAAGAAAGAGGTTTCTTCGTAAGACAAGGGAAACAATAATGCCAACGGACTTTTGCTAACAAAGAAATATTTAATTATATATATGTGTATACCCAACTTTCACCAGCTGGTTGTGAAGAATAAAGAAACAGAGTTTCTCGAGCACGTCTTTGCTGCTACCGGGTCCCCGAAATAAACAGGTATTGCAACATAAGGAACTAAAAACAAATACTGCCTCAAAGTCAAAAACGATTAGTGTCAGATGAATAGATTCCGACCAAGAAAACAGCAATTCTTCATCCTTTGTCAGAAACATCACTCATGAAATGTGAGGACTAAAGGACAAAACAAGGGAAGCGAGAGTTAGATTATAATGCTTGTTACAATTTTTGTTGCAATTTGTTGCAATGTTATTTGTTGTTGTTATTAACCATGATTATACTTCTTGTTGCAATTTTTGTTGACATGTTTAATTTTGTTATTTAACAATGATTAACTATGCAATGTTTGAAAGTGTTAGGACATCTAACGAAAACGGATTTACCTCCCTCGAACCATTTCGGGAGTTAAGAGTTATCGCCCTTAAAATTTTCGGCTGCCCAGAGAGAAAGATAAACAAAGATCACGGCATCAGACGGTGAATATAACAATCACGTCCAGTGGCCAATTAACTCATTAATTCATTCTGTGTTCAGTTTTAATAAATCTGTTAAACGTTTCTCTTGATAGTTCATCCATTTATTTACAAGTTATTATTTATAATTAACCTTAGGTTATAAAAGAAAGTTTCACAAATAATCATCCTCGCATCTCTATTAAAGGTCCAGTCTGTCAATCATTTATGTTTGGTCTGTCACGCATCAGTTGAAAATAGTATTGTCATCACTAAACGCATAGGTTGAATGGACACATCTTATTTTAGATACGTCCAAGCATCTAAAATAAGAAGCACTGTCTCTCGATTGGTCTGTCACACATAAGTTTGAAATAGCATTTTCTTTGGTCTGTCATGCTAAAAGTTAAGATTGTATTTTCGTCAGTCTGTCACGCTCAAGTTTGAAATAGCATTTTTTTATCAATCAGTATCAATTATAAATAATCTAGACAGTTGATAAATATAATTTTGAAGGATTAAAAAAAATTATTAATGGTTATTTACCCATGATTGCAGTGTTAATATTTGTTGCAATGTTTGTTGCACTTTGTTGCAACGGTTGTATTTGTTGCAATGTTCGTTGCAACATTTGTGTAATATATTGAATGTCAGGTTTTTCATCTAGTTTTAAATATAATTATTATTTTCCTTTTGTAATATATTGAATGTCCTTAGAGGCATCCAAGGACAATCCAACGAATACATGGTCGTGGGAGGTTGGAGGTTATGAAAGATCGATGCACAGGGTCAGTCAGAAGGTCAATGACGAATATACGTCTGCAGGGCGAGAAAATGGAGCATGAGAATATGCAGGGCGGGGTTGCAGCTTTGACTGGGACTTGCTACCGCTGATAAGAGTAAAAATAGAAGATACAGAAACGACACTGATGCTGACAGAAATGGACGTGTGACAGAAGCTCTCCACTGAAGTTAATCCAACTGCTACCCAACAAGCCAACCCTCACTACCCTGTTTGGTAGTACTTTAGGAGAATCTTTCCCAGCAAACTCTCACTACCTTGTTTGATATTGTGCTGAGAGAATTCTTTTCAGCCAACCCTCACTACCCTGTTTGATACTGCATTGAGATAATCTTTTCCAGTCAACTCTCACTATTCTGTTTGGTATTGCGTTGAGAATATCTTTTTCAGACAACTCTCACCACCCGGTTTGATATTTCCTTGACAGAATCTATTCCAGCCAACCCTCACTACTCTGTTTGATATTTCCTCAAAAGAATCTTTTCCAGTCAACCCTCACTACCTTGTTTGATATTGTGTTGAGAGAATATTTTCCAGCCAACCCTCACTACCCTGTTTGATATTGTGTTGAGAGAATCTTTTCCAGCTAACCCTCACTACCCAGTTTTATATTACATCAAGAAAATCCTTTCCAACCAACTTACCACAAGATTACAGACTAAGAAAGAACTCTTTATTTCGTGTCTTGTCTGACAACGAATAAAGAAACTGTATATTCTATTATATAAAGGACAGTTTTATGTATGTGTGTGTATGTCCAGCTAAAAGTCCAAAACTACAAAATAAACACACACACAAAATTGGTATATTTTTCATCGGCGTTGCCCTGGAGGATAATATCTAAATAAAATTTTATTATTCATTCTTTGACCCTAAACTGGCGCAGATTTTGTCATAGGAGGTCGGTTTTTCAGAAGGTTAATGTACTAAAGGGAAGTAACTGATTTTTTTATCAAGGAATTACTTCTCTCATGCTGACTCATTCCTCGATGAATCTATATAAAGGAGAGTTGTATGTGTGTGTGTGTGTGTATGTGTGTGTTCAGAGAGAGGCTGGGCGGAGGAGAAATAGGGGGTGGGGAGAGAGAAAACAGTGGAGAAGAAAGAGAGAAAGGTAGAGAGACGGATAAAGAGAAATAAAGTAATAGAAGTTTTAATAGAAATATGTTGCACTTTTGCCCCAGCAACGCCGGGTAACCCTGCTAGTTAATATGTAAAGTAAAGTCAGTTCCCTGTCAACATTCGTGCTCGATAGATTTTTTTTAACAGAAGCTTGATATAAATATCTTTTTTTGTTAGTCAGATAGAGCACATATTGGCCCATGTTGTTAGAAAGAAAAATTTTACTTTCAATGGAATTTTTAAATTTTTTATATTTTACCTGCACACTATTTGATTTTTTTAGTATAACTTATAGAAAGGGGGTGGAGTATTCACTCCTGTTCTGCCATGTCCTCCCACTTCACTCATATACACCGGGTAAATAATCTTTTAAAAAGCTGTGTTGCCTACAGCCATTTATTTTTGTTGCAGTCTTCGTTGCAATTGGCTGTAATGTATTGTATTTGTTGCATACGCAATGTTACATGTGCAATGTGGTTACATATGCGATGTTTTAATGTTTTACAGGTGATCGGACGAGGCAGAATTGTGAAATGTGGAAAGGAAATTAAACATGACGTGGAGGTTCCAGTGATAACATTCAGTTTAACAGAAGACATGATTCCACTCGCAGAACTCATTACGTACTGCATCAACGATAAAAAAATTAATTCCACAGCATCACTGAGCTTCAAAATTCTCGATATATGTTCCAACAAGGTTTGTATAGTTTTTTCAAAAAGAAGAAATATTAGACTTTTTCTTTTACTACTGATTCATCACTTATCAAGGCCAAAAGTCATTCAAGGATAAGGAATTAACAAGATGGATGGATTGTCAGTTGAATGATGAAGAATATTATGGGAGGATTCAAAATTATGAATAAAATAAACGAAGTCGGATTACTCATGAGGACGGTCTATGACAAGCATTTGTTGATATTGATTTGAAGACGATCATGCTATAATCTGCAGGGAAGCGTTCCCATAGTAATGTTTCCCACAGACTGGAAGTTATTGGAAAGACACTCTCTGCATGAACATTCCGTTAGAGGAAGAAAGAAAAGTTTTTTGCAGTTGTGGTAGGAAGACGAGCTCTTGCTGTGAATGTCTTAGAAGGAGGAACCAGAGACACAAATTAAGCAAGATTCCCTGAATTTCAATTTCTTCTTAAGACAGCTTAAACTTAAGCCCTAGATTTTAGATATTTTCTAGAATCAAAATCATGTAATGGAGTTATATCAAAATTGGAATAAGGATTCTAGACATAAGATTTAGTATTATTATATCTTCATTTTAATCTTCGTAAGGGGACATAAAAGTAGTGCTGAACTTGGACGGATATTCTTCTAGTTCTGTATATGTCTTGTGAATTTTAGAAGAACATAACTGTGTCATACCTCCCCAACTGAAAAAAAAACGGTTGAAAAGCTAAAATAAAAAAATCCAGATAGTATCTCCTCGTCATTCAACTCTAAAACTGTTTGATAAGTAAAAAGAAAAACGTTTAGAATCATTTCCTCCATTTACACACAATCTTTTTGCTGGTTTTTTTTTAGACTTCCCTTTGCTTTAAGAAACAATGGTTAACTTTTGAAAAGCTGCCTGAACGAGATAGGGTTTATAGTGAAGAAAGTGTTTCTCAAACCCCCTACATTGTTTAAGTCCAGTAGCAAGGAGAAATCCCAGATGAGCGGAAGAAATACTTGAATAAGTAGATAAAGCATGGTGGTTTGACCCTCTTAATGTATTCCACAACTTCAAATCAAAGCTTAGAGAAACATAAAAAAGCCACATGGAGCAAGGGCAGGTGAATAGGGAGGTTTCTCCAGTATGGTAATATTCTTTTTATTTGTTGCTCGTTGTATTTATCGTTCGTTACTCAGTGCTCATAGCTGAGCGACTGGAAAAAGAGGTGTAAACAAAAGCAGGTGAATAAAAAATTACAGTTACAAGTCACACGCGGCAAGATAAGGTGGATAGAGAGGTTGTTCCAGTACGGCAATGTATTTCTTGGCAAGGAGCTACCAGATGCTCGGGGCATTGTGAGCAGGTGTATTGTCATAGTGAAGAAGAGGAAAACTGTGTGAAAAAAATGCAATAGTTGCAGTTATATTCTCTTAAGATATCATGTTAAATGATAACGTAGTTCACTTATCTCTCTTTCTCCCATGGCTCACATAGCACACCCAGTCTTTTCACAGTGAAGAAGAGGAAAATTGTTTGATTCAAATATTGGTATTAGTTCTCTGATTCAGCTACTCATCAGGAGACCTCGTAACGCACTCGTATCTGCTTAAAGGAGAATATCCTCCATTCTGTGTTGGTTGTTATCCTCCACTTATGTGTAACATTTAGTGATAAAATATATTGATTTCAATGAAAACCGTTCAAGATTTCCAAATGGCTGATTTGAAGGACCATTTCGAGCGGTCAATCCAAACAACATTTTTGGAAGTAAGATTGTACAAAATATATAGTGATTTTCTTCATGTTCAATATTCCTTTCATCTCCCTGGCAAGTTCCGTGCATTTGCTTCGTTTTCTCCACTTCCTTTATCTTCACACTGAGAACTGTTGGGATGACGAAATCTACGATTCAGCAGGGTTTTCTCCTTCGTGTTGACTATTATTATGTCCGGCAGGTTCGTGTTGATTCCTTGTTTAAATGAGTGTGTCTGTACCTCAATGTGCCAAAGAATTGTGTTCTCATACACAGAAGAATATACACTATGTTCCCATACAAAAAAAGAATTCACAAATTGTTTGCATGCTAAGAAGAATAAGCATATTGTTCCCATACAGAGAAGAATGCACACATTTTTCCCATACAAAAAAAAGAAAACACACATTGTTCCCATGCATGGAAGAATGCACACATTTTTCCGATACAAAAAAGAATACACACATTGTGCCCATACACAGCAAAATGCACACATTGCTCCCATACACATAATAATGCACACATTGTTCCCATACACAGTAGAATGCACACATTGTTCCCATACACAGAAGAATGCCCACACTGTTGCTATACACGGCAGAATGCACACATTGTTCCCATACACAAAAGAATGCACAAATTGTTCCCATACACAGAATAATGCACACATTGTTCCCATACACAGAAAAATGTACACATTGTTCCATATGCAAACGAATGCACACATTGTTCCCATACTTAGAAGAATGCACACATTGTTCCCATACACAGAAGTATGCACACATTTTCCCATACACAGAACAATGCACACATTGTTGCTATACACAAAAAGAATGCACTCATTGTTCCACTACACAGAAAAATTCACAAATTGTTCTCATAAATAGCAGAATGCACACATTGTTCCCATACACAGAATAATGCACATATTGTTCCCATACACAAAAAATTGTACACATTGTTCCATATGCAAAAGAATGCACACATTGTTCCCATACTTAGAAGAATGCACACATTGTTTCCATACACGGCAGAATGCACACATTGTTCGCATACACAGAATAATGCACATATTGTTCCTGTACACGGCGGAA
>OY744538.1:40427891-40532891 GCA_963556195.1 Sepiola atlantica | reverse complement strand
GTGTTGTCTTAATTATTATCAAGGTCACAACAGTGATTTTAGTAATAAATCCGATGGCTGACTATTATTAGAGCATAAAGCTAAATTGTCCAGAAATCGAACAAAAACTTATAAGCATAAATGTTTACTATGATTACTTGCACACAAGTTGACTTAGAGTAACAATACCCTTTTCAAAATAAATTTGCAAAAGATATTTAAGTAATGTTTAATTTCATTGTGTAAGATGTAAGAAAAGTGTCATTAGCTCTTTTATGGGGCAGCTAAGGACGCAGAACAACTTCCATTATGTTTACATGCAAAATGTACACGTGGAATACACTTATATTCAAGGTACATTCTCTAGTATGTCTTCGTTTTAGGGACAGACATGCCCGCAGACAGAGAGGTGTTCTTCTTTATTATTATATATATATATATATATATATATATATATATAGAGAGAGAGAGAGAGAGATCAAGGTATATATAGAGATAGATAGAGGCAGGCAGGCAGATGGAGAGGTGTACTAAATATATCAAAATTCTTCACTTCAATTTTATTATATTAAAAAAAAGAAAAATATATTCTTTGATTTCATATAATTTTGTTTTAAAATATTGGGGGGGGGGGGAGGGGGTAAATCGAAACCGCACACTCGATGCTTTCAGTCTGAGACTTTCCCAACTAAACATTTCTGACGTTTTTTTTAAGCCGACTTTTAAAATAACACCCATGAGAAAAATCGGATATACGTATTTGAAGTTTTGAAGGGGTTCTGTCTCCCTGGCTCACTTAGAGGTGGGTGCGCATAATTATTCGGCACATAGAAGCTAACGTAGATATTCGGGACCACTTCCATTGTCTTCCCCGGAGAATTTTATACTCATGATATAAATTTCATCAAAATCTGATATACTTGAAGTTTTAAAGGAGGTTCAGCTCCCATAGCTCACTTAGATTAAGTGAGCATTTAGAGATTTGGAACCATTTCCATTATTTTCCCCAGAAAATCTATTTAAATTTCATCAAAATAGAATACATTTGAAGTTTAAAGGGGGTTATGTCCTCATATCCTCCTTAGGGTTGCACTTCCCCAGTAAATTTTACATAAGAATACACTTTTAGATTTTATGCAGATTCTCTAACCTTTCTTTCTATATGTAATATTGCTCTTAAAAAAGAAAATAGCACAAAAAATGTATGTACTTACCTGTTATGGTAAAAAAAGAAAGTACACAAAAATCTATAGAAATTCATCCAGTATTTTTGTTTATAAAAAATAAATTCAATTTTTATCGATAAATGCTTTCTGGCCGCCAATTTTCGGCATTATTCAGGTCAAGGGAGCTAATTCAGACTGAATTGACTTAAACATCATAGTAATAGAAAACGTTTACTGATAAAACTTTAATTTATATAGAATATATACATAGATCTAGATATATAAAGAGTGATAAAGAGAGAGAGGGAGAGAGGGGTGGGGAGAGAGAGAGAGAGGCATTACATACTAAATATGCAATATTCTTACCTTACATTTTATTATATTAACAAAAAGAAAAAATATATTTTTATTTCATATAATTTTATTGAGAGTAGAATCAAAACTCGATATTTTCGGTTTGAGACTTTCCCAGCTAAACAATTTTGACATTTGTTGACTTTTAAAATAACACTCATAACAAACATCCCATATACATATTTGAAGTTTCAAGGAAGTTCTGTCTCCATGGGTCACTTAAAGGTCACTTAAAGGTCACTTAAAGATGAGTCCAAGTAGATATTCGACACTCGTTGTGTAACGTAGAGATTCAGGACCACTTCTATTGTCTTTCTGGAAGAATTTTATACATATGATATAAATTTCATAAAAATAGGATAAATTTGAAGTTTTAAGGGGGTTATACCCTCATAGCCCGCTTAAGGGTGCATTAAGAGATTTGGAAACACTTCCATTGTCTTCCCCAGTAAATTTTACATTGGAATACACTTTTAGATTATATGTAGATTCTCTAACCTTTCTTTTTATAGGGAACACACAAACCTCACAAACACAAACACACACACTCATACACACAGGCATTGAGTTTTATATTAGGGGTGGGACATAATGGGTGAAAATTTCAAATTCATGCGAGTAGTATTTTTTGTGTTCATTTATACATAAATAACACTAAACAATCAAACATTTTGAAAATTTAGCAAAATTCAGAAGGTGCAAGCCAAAAATAGCCGTTAGGGCTCCACGGAACTCAAAATCCATCATTTTTCGGTGAAAAAGTGGTTTCATGCGACATTGCAGGTCCTAAAACATCCTCAAAAGCTATGAATGGATATAGATGGTTAAATCTGATATAGTACTTTAATTTAGCACCATTTTCAGGCTGTGAAAGGGTTTTCATGAATGTAAAATAGCCAAAAACTATTGGCCTGCACCTTCTGATTTTTGCAAAATTTTCAAAATATTTGATCGTTTAGTGTTATTTATGTATAAATGAACACAAAAAAATACTACTCACATGAATCTGAAATGTTCACCCATTACGTTCCACCCCTATTTATATAGAGAGATATATATGCGCATGTATATGGGGCGATATTCTTTAAATGTTAAAGAGTAATTTTGTTTTTAAACCGTTTGTTTATGCATCATTTTACCAATGTCCTTGTTGAAATTGGATCCCAATTTTTTCCCCAGGTGAGGAAAAAGCTGCTGGCCCACAATCTTGAATCTTTTGCAAACCTGAAGGATCCAAATAAATTCCTATTCCCTGTAAGTATTTCATTGTATTGTATTTATCTGTTTGACTGCATTGTATTGTATTGTATCTAGTAGTCATGGGTCGTCTAGTAGTCATATTAGATGTCATTATTCTTAGGATTTTTTTTTAAACTTGAGTTCACCTCAGACAAGGCATACTGCCACTGTGATGTAAGCGGCTACTGTGGATTAGTCATTCTAAGAGAGGAGTGTTGCGACGAGATGTTTGTTTACATTACATTTAAATTTCTGCATGTCGGTACAGTCAGAGAGCAAGGAGGGAGTTCCAAAGGCTGGCAGCTCGGGGAAAGAAGCTATTGGAGTAGAAAGCTCTCCGGCATCTCGGAACCTCCACACTGAATGGAAGGGATTTAACTTGTTGTCGAGTTGGTCGAGTGTATTTACGTTGAGAGGGGGACCAGAGCAGCAAGTTCATCGGAGCACATTCCATTGAAGTACTTGTAAAACAAGTACAGGAATGCAACATTGTGGCGATGAAACAGGGGTTAGAGCTTGGTGGATAGTGAGCCCTGTCTAAGAGGGAGAGACTAGTGGATGGTGCACCAGCCCAGATGTGACAACAATACTCCATGCATGGGCGGATGGTGGCCTTGTAAAGATATAGGATACTGGTCGGTGTGAGAAGTTTTTTAGCACAGTAGAGGGAGTCCACTTTCCTTGCAGCAGCCTTGGCAATGTCTTCTATGTATTTGTTCCAACTCGTTACCTGTGAATGTTAGGCCGAGGAGTTTGAACGATAAACTATCAGGTAGGCTGTTATTATCCATCGTAATCGGTGGTTGAAAAGGTTTCTTGTAGTTGTAAAGGGAAGGAGCTTTGTCTTAGTGGCATTAAATGTTACCATCCATTTGTGTCCCCATTCAACTACAGACTGGAGGTCATTTTCTAAGAATTCAGCAATTGCCTTGGATATGCACGAGTCTGTTTTACTCACATGCCTAGAGCAAAGTGTGGTGTGATCAGCAAATATACCTATCTCAGACTCAATTTCGTCAGGGAAGCATGGATCGTCTAGTAGTCATATGAAGTGACAAAATTCTCAAGATTTGAGGCATGGGTGTTCAGTAGTCATATGAAGTGACAAAATTCTCAAGATTTGAGGCATGGGTGTTCAGTAGTCATATGAAGTGACAAAATTCTCAAGATTTGAGGCATGGGTGTTCAGTAGTCATATAAAGAGACAAAATTCTCAAGATTTGGGGCATGGGTCCTCCAATAGTCATGTAAAGTGACATAATCCTCACAGTTTTCCTTGATTTCTTTTGCTTTCAGATGTTTGGTTACAACATTCATGAAATAAAACCACAAAAGACAGGCGATATAATAATCATGGACAACGTGTTATCGAGAAGGCAACCTAATATAGAAACGAATATTGAAGTAAGTTCATTTACTTTATTTTGACATTGTACTTTCTGCAGACAACAATTTGGGTACAATTTTTACGATGGACAATGAAAATTAAACCGAAATGGATACTGGTAGGATACGTCCATTCAAGTTTTGCCTTTAGTAACGAAAGTGTTATTTCGACGTTAAGTGAAACGAAAAGGCTTTACAACTTAAGCATGACAGATTTAGGAAAATCCTATTATAAACTTAAGCTTGACAACCCTACCAGCGTACAAGGCCTCTAATAGAGATGCTTTGTCGTATCTAAAATTAAATGTGTCCATTTTTAGTAATTGATGTAATAGAATATCCTACACTCCCTATTTCCTATATGAACTTATTCTATATTGACAAGTGTCTTGCTTCTGATAGTAGTAATACTGATGTCAGTCTCTCCATCATTCTACTTGTAAACATGCACTCGGCTGCCTGTTTTGATGGTGCATGTGAATGGCAGACGTTGCAAGTGATAGATGCTCGGCCAAGGGAAAAGGGGGGGGGGCGGCAGAGGAAATTGAAAATGTCTCTGATTTTATATTGGACCACCCAGAATCTTATTTCTCTTTTAAAAAAATAAGTGACTCTTTAAACAGGAATCCCTGCTGGGATTGGCGCGCTTGACAAAAATAATGTTCCTAGATTGGCTCTATGATAAACCCCCTTGAGTGGACTGTCTGGCGGTTATCACTAGTGGATATCCTCAGCGGTCAGTTTCTGGGTGGTCGAATGGTAACCACCGAGAAAGACTAGAATCCAAGATTTCCGGTCAGGAGGAAAAGATTCCAGGGGATGGGAAGGGTAGAAGGGGGTACCTGGCCCTCTTGTCATGACACAGGTAGTTTTGTTTTTTTAGAGCTGGCGGTCAGTTGGGCCGGGTGCCTCTGCAGGCAAGGTGAGCCGTGGAGCTCTTAGTTAACGGATTGTGTTTATTGGACTCATGCTTTGATTTGGTCAGGCAAAAATTTCATTTTGCAAGTCTGCCAAGAACACGAGTTTCATTTGTAACGTCCAACAAATGAACCTGTTACTTGTTTTAAAACTGGAGTTTTGATTCTACTTGGGATGAAAGTTCTTTGTTGCAGTACTGACTGAATCGAACAATAACATTGAACTGGTACAACGAGTGGGACGATCGCTGCCAATACAGTGAACACATGCATACAGGTTCATACACTGACTATTGCAATAAACCTTTCGTTTTACGTTATATTAATGTGTTGGTTGTTCTTTCCAGTCGGTAACTACATTGTCTATTGCACCCATTTTATCTAGGATACAACAATGACGATAATGCTCTATCAAACAATATAAAATTTATACATTAAATATTATAAACTATATGTAGTAAACATTATTAAATTTATACATCAAATATTATAAGCTATATACATAAAAAACATTATTAAATTTATACTATAGGCATTATAAACTTTATACATCAAATAGTATAAGCTATATACATAAAGAAACATTATTAAATTTATACTATAGGCATTATAAACTTTATACATCAAATATTATAAGCTATATGCATTAAACGTTATTACATTTATACTATAGGCATTATAAACTTTATACATCAAATATAAGCTATATACATTAAATATTATTAAATTCATACATTAGGCATTATAAACTTTATACATGAAATACTATAAGCTATATACATTAAAAATTATTAAATTTATACTATAAGCATTATATACTTTATACATCAAATATTATAAGCTATATACATTAAACATTATTAAATTTATACATTAGGCATTATAAACGTTATACATAAAATATTATAAGCTATATACATTAAACATTATTAAATTTATACTATAGGCATTATACACTTTATACATCAAATATTATAAGCTATATACATTAAACATTATTAAATTTATACTATAGGCATTATAAACTTTATACATCAAATATTATAAGCTATATACATTAAACATTATTAAATTTATACTATAGGCATTATAAACTTTATACATCAAATATTATAAGCTATATACATTAAACATTATTAAATTTATACATTAGGCATTATAAACTTTATACATCAAATATTATAAGATTAATACATTAAAAAAGATAAATTTATAAATTAAATACTATATACTTTATACATTAAACATTATAAGCAAAATATACTGGAAATTAAAATCTTTACATATTAAAGATAAAAAATTTATACATTAAATTTGTTATTCGTTATACATTTACCATAATAATAAACATTATAAGTTATAAACATTAAATGTCATAACTGTTATACAGTAAACATTATAGAATTTATACATTAAACTTATACAATTTATACATTAGTATTAGATACTTTATACATTAAATATTATAAACTATGAACATTATAAGTTATAGCCATTAAACATTATTAAATTCATACATTAACCATATACTTTATACATTAAACATTATAAACTATATACATCAAACACTATAAGCTATATACATTAAATATTATAAGCTATATACATTAAACATTATAAAGCTTATACATTACACATTATTAAATTTATAATTTATACATTATGAAATGTATATATTCAACAGTACATTTTTTATATATTAAAAATTATAAACTATATAGATTGAATATTATAAGCTATATACGTTAAAGATTATAAGCTATATATATGTTAAACATTATAAACTTTACACATTAAAAAGAAAGATATACCAGGACATGTCGTCACTAAAACTCTAGTATTTTTCATTACATATATTAAAAATTCTATACTATATACATTAAACATTATATACTATATACATTAAAAATTATTAACTTTATATATTAAACATTATAGACTTTATATCTTACACAATATAAACTTTAGACTTTAGACATCATATACTATATTCATTAAACCTTATAAACTTTATACATTAAACATGATACACTTTATACATTAAACATGATAAACTATATAAATTAAACATAATATAGTTTATCATTAAACATTGTAAACTTTATACACTAAACATTATTATTTTTTATGGAAATCACTCCAGACAAGGCATGAAGCCACTTGATGTAAGGAGCTAAAAAAATACCACTTCAAGGTCAAAACTAGCACACGATAAGTGTTATTGGATAGATTCTGACCCAGAAAACAATTCTTCCCCCTTTGTTGAAAACATCGCTCATGGAATGTGAGGACTAAAGGACAAAATAAGAGAAGCTAGAGTTACGAGGCTGTCGAAAGTAAACCCAAAGTCCACTTTCTACTCTCTATATACATTAAACATTATAAACTTTATACATTACACATTATAAACTTTATACATTACACATTATATACTATATGTATTAAACCAGTGATGTGCTGGAGGGTGTCGGCAGGGTTGTGGTCTCGGGCATCCAAAATCGGGCTCCGATCATATTCAAACTATCTTACTTTCTCCTGATATTTCTCATTACTAGGACACTTGAGTGTTTGGGTCATACAATCAAGGAGTTTGTCCAGGAAATCACCAGGCATCACCAGACATATGCATGCCGCTACATTAAATCTTATAAACTTTATACATTAGACGAGAAGAATACCCGTCCCAGGACGGATAAAATTAGTTCCCAGAACATTTTTGCACCACTTTTATGTCCTCTTACGAAGATTAAAATCAAGCTATAAGGATACTAAACCTTATGTCTAGAATCCTTATTCCAATTTTGATCAAAATCCATTACATAATTTTGATTCTAGAAAATGTCTAAAATTTAAGGTTAAGCTTAAGGGGTCTTAAGAAAAAAAATTGAAATTCAGGGAATCTTGCTTCATTGGTGTCAAATTCAATGCAAATCGGATATATTTCAATTTTCAAATGAAAGGTTGTATCCATATTTTCCCTCCTAAAATCCTTTAAAATACTCTAAAGAAACTGGAATTTGGGGAATATTTATTAATTGATGTCTAATACCAATTGTTAAATTTTCACAAAAATCATAGGTCTCTGAATTTTCACGAAGGACTTCCACCATTTTTTTACCCCCTTTGCATAAAACCAAATTAAACTAATTTGGACCCCTTACGCCTAGCAGCTGTGTTCCAAATTTCATAATGATCGATTAGTTAGTTTAGAAGTGAATCCTGTACATACAAATCTATAAACGTACCTAGCTTCATATAGATAGAGACATTATAAATTAAACAAGCACAAATATAAATATCATACTTGTTTCTGCTCTTTGTTGGCCGTTTCTTCTGGCACCTCCAAATTGGAGAGCATGCAGAAATAAATACCAACATTATTTATTACGAGCAAATATATGCGTCCTCCGGTCGCATAATTTCGTTAGTTGTTTTAAATTACATATTACATACATCACATTTTAAACTAAGTAAAAAGTAACCGCATGGAAAGTGTTTAGAAAACAAAATCTTTAAATTTTCTTTGATAAATAGAAGAAAGTTATTAACTGGAAGTTATTTTATTGTTTCAGAAGACGGCATAACAAAATTTATATTTGGGTAACCTATATCTATAGATGACCCACCCTCCAGTCTAAAATCTTTATACAATTTTTTTTTCGGATTACTATCGATTAAGCAACAAAAATGTAGATTATCAAAAGAAAACATTGTTTAAACTTGCCCGTTTAAATTTTAGAGGGGGTTCAGTTCGCTATGCAACTCTAACGTAAATTGATCCCCCTTTGCCGACGTGTCGTATACGTCTACCAAAATGGGCCTCGAGTGATAACAATATGTTAATCCTAAACTCACTTAAAGGCGTAAAAAGATAATAATATTTTAAGTTTTTCAATGCCAAAAAACAAGGTGTACCTAAAATAAAATCAACAATTAAAAAATAAAATACAGTGAACACGATTCTAAATTCAGTTATTCAAATGCTCATTAAAATGTGTTTTCTTTTACAAGAAAAAATAGAAAATCACTCCATCTTTTATTTTAATAAATAAAACACGGAATAATAAAAACATAGTTTTTACACAAAATTTATCCTTTAAGGCGTAAAATTTTAAAAAAAAAAAGCCTAAACTCATATAAGGTCATAAAAAGATAATAATATTTTAAGTTTTTCAAAGCGAAAAAAAAGGTGTACCTAAAATAAAATCAACATTCATAAATGACTTACCTAATAGTATAAATTCAGAAATAGAACTGTGGCAACATGTCGCTTAAAAAAAGAAAAAATATTGTCTGTATCCTCCTGATGAAGATTCTTTTATTTGAATTTTAAATAAATAATTTTTTTTTTTTTAAATCTGCATTTGATTGGTCTCTTTACCGTTTTAAAAATTACACATTTAAATGCATTCAAACAGTGGAAATATTTTACTCATATTAAAAATTATGTTTTTAAGCAAAAATAATTCGCTTTGAACTAATACCAAATACCTTTTATGTCTATAAGAACGATCATTTAGTTTTAAAAAATATTTATGCAATGTTTTTTTTAATGTTATTATCTTATGTTAATGTTATTTGATTTATAAGACACGTATTCAGTTTTAAAAAGTCCTTTACATTTACATTAAATTCAAAATGGCGTTGTAAAAACTACCTCCTTAGTAATGTGTACTATGCCTATTCCTTTTTTGTCAACCAATCACGTTTCTATTTGTGTACGAAGAGACAAACTCCAAAATCATCATAACTTTTTATTAATATACAATGGTTGCTTGTGCTATTATTCATGTGGTGATATCAAACCAATTACTTAGTATATACTTATTTAGTGAACAGACGGCCAAATAAATTGAGGATCTTTAAAGAAGAGATATAAAGACTTTCTAAAAGATAATGTGATATCTGCCAACTGATGTGATCGAAGAAACAAAAGATCAAATGGAATGTTGCTCCATCACAAAAATGTTTTTACAACGGAGTAGAATGAGGAGTTATTTAATAGAGATCTTCCCAACCTTTCCTTTCCTTTAATACTATAATTCTAACTTTTACATTTTTAGCAACGCCCATGCTCGGGAACATCGTCGCCATAAACATATCTGTTAGAAAAAAATATAAAAACTAACTACTTCTTTTTCCAAAAGTTTAATCATCAGGAAACAAAAGTATGTCTAAACACTTAATTAGTGTTACGCGCATACCCAATACTTAATCATAAAGTGTATTTTATAATTGTATCCATTTTCCATTTTTTTTTATAGTTTTCTTTTATTTAGCAAGACTAACCCATAAAAATTGGCAATATTTTCTGGTGCCAAACTTTGTTCTGCACTTTAAGGAGTTTAAATATAAAGTATGATTTTTTAGGTCGCCCATTTTATTGTATGCATTCTAACAAAAAGGTCGTCACCGAAAACTACGAATATTAGATGGTACTTCCTTTTTTCTGTGCATTATTAACGAGGTGTCACCAGTGAAAACCTAAGCATATTTTATATCCTAACTTTTACATTCTAGCGACCCACGTGCACAGGGATATATTTTCTATACACGAAGTCGCCATTTTACGTGTTGTATTATTGTGGATAACACACACGTGTTTAAGAACGAAGAGAAAAGCATAATAGTGAAGAAACAATTGGACTTACATATACATACATTTATTCACAGATAAACAGTTTGTCAAAGACGATTGTAAAGAGGATTAAAAAAGCATTAATATAGTACAAAATATAATATATAAAGGGGGACAATAGACATGAGTACTACGCAAAGAATACATTAAGCTTCCTATACAATAAAAAAGGACACATTTTATAGGGACTGTGAGTAGAAAATATGTATGAGCAAATAAGTAAATGTTACTTTGCCTTGTTTGTTTCAGAAAGTCTATGCGACTACAATCAGGAAAACGTAATCTACAGGCCAGGCCTGCTAGAGTTTTGGAAGGCATGCTCAAAAGAGGTGTGTGATTAACACGTCCATTTGCTTTGAACGATGTGTCAAAAGTAAAATCTCATTCTGAATTTCCCACATAGGAACAGAACAAGATTTTTTTACTTTTCGAACCTGAGAGTTATCTAACGTCGGCTGAGAACAAATCCAAGGGAGATAAATCAGATATAAATCCAAGGCAGGTGGCTCTGGTATAAATTCAAGTGAGATAGCTCAGATATAAATCAAAGTTAGATAGTTCAGATAAATCCAAAAGCGATAACTCAGATATAAATCCACGGGAGATAACTCAGATATAAATCCAAGAGAGATAGCTCAGATATAAATCAAAATTAGATAGTTCAGATAAATCCAAGAGCGATAACTCAGATATAAATCCACGGGAGATAACTCAAATATAAATCTAAGGGAGATAGCTCAGATAGTTCTGGCCCAACATTTTTATTAGTTTAGTCACATTTCTTTGTTCATCTTATTTCAATATTATATCCCAATTCGCACGTCTAGCTACTGGTGGCCAAGATTGAGTACAATATGTTCATGAGTTTTTTAAGCCTTAAATATCCTAACAATAACATTTACTTATGAATGAATTTAGCTTATACATTTTTTTCTTATTTCTATTTCTATTTTTTAGAATGATGATTATATTCTCCGCCTTCCTGAAGCTATGTTTCGAAGATCAAAATCAAGTATTTTGAAATTTTCTTTTGTTCTTTTTTATCTTTTCTCAATTATTATTAAATTATAATTCTTATACTAGAGAAGCCATTGTATCAAAACTGACGGAGAGAAACAGCAACAAATAAATTAAGAATTTAAAAAATACACAACATTTTTATATAACAATAAAAATGTATTAACATTCAAGCAATGAACTATTTACATCACTAATTTCTTCTCAGATATTGTTTAATGAAATTAATTTGGAGGATTGAACTCACAGACTTCAGATTATGACACAATGAAAAACAAACGCAGCGCAGAACACACACAAAACACAACACACAACATACAATGAAAACCACACACAGCACACAACAGACACAATGAAACACACACAACACACAAAATAGACACACACAACACACAATGAAAAACACACACTGCAGACAACACACACAACATGCACACACAACACACAACAGACACAGTGAAAAACACACACAGTACACAAAAGACACACACGCCATGCAGGAAATAAGAAAAGAATACCACAAATGAAACTTGTGTCCCAGAAGAGGGACCGCCTAACTTACCTAAATAATCACTAGTTTCGTAACATTAATCGTACAACCAATAAAATCATCAACAAGCAGCAAATTAATAAAGAACACACTGAATACTGTCGGAAATAAATGTCTAATATTAAAAACATATAAATATATATACAGGGTGGGCCAAAATAAGGGTCCTATCTTTAAATTTGAATAACTTGAATTTGAATAACTTCCACAAAATAAAAGTTAAACTCACCAAACTTGTGTGTGTAGACTGACCATTCCAAGATTTTTTGAAATAAACAAAACAAATTTTAGCCGAAAAACACTTCTTAAAACTTACAAAAACTAAAGTATTGTTTTTTACACTGTTTTGAGTTTTTTAAGCAAAAATAATGTTTTCTAAATGAGGGTACGTTCCTTAGGGCTAATACGGCTCATGCTTGCTTCGGAAGGGGTCCTTTACTTATTCTAAAAAAAAAAAAAAATCAATAAATAAGAAAGTTATGAATTTTTAAAAATAGGACCCTTATTTTTGCCCACCCTATATATATTTATAACATACAAAGATATATAAAGAATTATACAATTATTATAATAGATAGTTTGATAATAGTAGAGTAGCATTTAAAATGATACATATAACAGCCATCAGATTCATTTCAATATATCGATACACTAGAAAAATACCCGTTCCAGGACGAGTAAAATTAATTCTTTGAACAGAACAGTTTTGCACCACTTTATTATCCTCTTATGAAGATTAAAATCAAGATATAATGTTTGTAATCCTTATTCCAATTCTGATCAAAATCAAAATCTATCACATGATTTTCATTTGAAAAAATGTCTAAAATTTAACGGTTAAGTTTAAAGAATCTTAAGAAGAAATTGAAATTCAGGGAATTTGGCTCAATTGAAGTCTAATGTCTATGAATCAAGTTCAATGCAAATCTGAAATATTTGAATTTTTAAATGGGAGGTTGTGCCCATATGATGTCCCCTAAAACCTTTTTTAAATACCCCAAAGAAACTGAAATTTGGAGAACATTTATTAATTGATATCTAATAACTATTGTGAAAATTTCACAAAAATCTAAGGGATCTTAATTTCCAGGAAAGGCTTAGTCTTTGTCCCCTTTGCATAAAACCAATGTAAACTTAATATAGCACACATTATCTACCCTCAGGCCTAGCAGCTGTGTTCCAAATTCCATAATGATCGGTTAATTAGTTTAGGAGTGAATCCTGTACATACAAATAATAAACATATATACATACTTAACTTTATATAAATAGAGATATTGTCTTTTGTTTTTCTTTTTTCTTGTTTTTTTTTTAAACAGATCTAGATGCCTTACAGATTAAATACAATTACTTCCCAGCATCAATATTATTCAAGACTTTCAATTTAAGGTAAGTAATATTTTAATGTTTTTTACTAATAAGTCACCACTTATCAAGATTAAAAGCCACTGAAGGATAAGGATGAATTAAATGGATGGATTGACACTTTAATTATGATAGATATAATGAGAAGATTGAAAATAATTGATTGAATGAATGAAATTTGGTGACTTATGAGGACCGTTTTTGCCAAGTGCTTATCGACATTAACTTTGAAAATGACCATGTTGTAGCCTTCAGGGAAGAATTCTCGTGCCAACGTGTTCCACATGTGGGAAGTTTCTCTTTACTTTTAATATACCTCTGGCAGAGTTTACTAGTATTTCATTTACCTCCTCTGCGAGAGGTTAGACACAAGGTCAGGTGTAGTTTTGAAAAGCTAGCACACTCGGATAAGCGCAGCCTGGCCTACAAAAAATGCTTGAGCAGCCCCGTCAGCATTCCCCGGTAGGGGCGCCTCAGGCGATTAGCAATAAACAAACCCTTTCTCAGAGAGAAGGTAAAGCCTGGGAGGGTTGACCTCCTAGGACTGAACAGAACCATACCTGAGCCCGACAGCAACAAAGCCATTGTCGGACTGATTGTCAAGGACGTTACCTCGACTAGTACAAACAACACCTACTCAAGCTCTGCCAGGTAGTATGCTTTGGGTCATTATCTTGCATGAGTACAAATTTCTTGACTCACAAGCCGTGTTCCAGATGTGATTGCGTGATGCTACAGTATGTTGCGATAGCTGGTCTGATGCAATTTGCCCTTCATCTGGTGCGAATCCCCAACTTTGCAATTGGAACCCCCCCCCCCCCCCCCACACACACACACACACAAAAACACCATAAGAAAGAAAACAGATACTACATTACTCACCACCAACCCCCAAGGATGAGGGATTTTCTCAGGAGTATTATATCATGATGAATAAACATATACAACAATACCCCAAGAGAGGCTGGAAAGATGTTCTCATGACAAGACAGATACTACACGATTCCCTGCCCCCCTTCCATGCTTTATGGTTGGTATAATACAGGAGGTTGCAGCTCTTTCCCCAACACTTTATCACACATAAACCCCCATATTTGACCCAAAGATTTTGAACTTTTATTTATTAGTCCAAAGTGTTAGTTTACTCGTTACATAAATTTGTCCAAAATGCCATCTTTGTTTTCCCAGTAAATAACCAATAACAATAACAAGCAAGGGAGATCACTCTAAAAACTTCTCACAAAGGAATAGAACTCTTATATCTCTATACAAGGGAGATAACTTAGTACAAGGGACTTTATTGAACTACTTTATTGCCCGATTTTATGCACTTTGACCAACTGGAGCCTTTTGACCTTGTCTTGTTTCTCCTTACGGTAGATGTTGAAAGAAACTCTGCTCATAGAAATTCCATTTAATTTTTGGCACACAGAGATAGAAAGAAAAGTTATTTGCAAATGTGATAGAGAGACGAGTTCTTGCTGTGAAAGTTTTACAAAGGGGGAATCACAGATTGAAGCTTAGTTGAGCACTTTCTATAATAATAACGATAGAGTAGAGAAAGACTAGCAACGTCTTTTGCATGAGAAAGGGGTTATAGAGAACAGAAGAGATCATCCTGCACTATGGTAGAATGTTTAATTTTTAAAGATTGTGAATATTAGCTTTATTCAACAGGCTTCTAATGTTAAACAAAGTCTCCTCTACATTTGTCTACAAGGTGTGTCTGAAAAGTAACGGGATTGATGTCAGAAAAAATTTATTTCAACTCTAAATAACAAACAGTTTCTCTGAAGGGAGAAACCCCATTCAAGTTTATCCTTTACACTTATTTGGAGCCTGATGTTAATCTGAAACGACCTACCAACTGTCTGAAAAGTAATGGGACTGATGTTGCAAAGAATTAATGTCATTTCCAAATGACAACGTACACAGTTTTCCTCTTCAGAGCCCCCCCCCCCCTCGAGTCTAATAAACTTTCCGATCCTTCTTTGCCACATTTGTTTTGGTATTGTTGGAAAGGTTTTCCTGGGATGCCCTTGCGATGGCCTCCAGATAGAGATTAGGTTTTCAAAAGCGAACTAATACAGGTCGCTCATTGACCGTTTCGTCTTCCAACCAATTTCAGTGGAAACGTTGGTGTGCTTGGCCCCGAGACTGTTAAATTTTTTCAGGACATTGGACGGAGGATTTCAACGTCTAGGCACGAGCCCCGTGAGTCAGCCTGGTTGTTCCAACGCATCTCCATAGCTATCGTTCATGGCAATGCTATGTCCGTTCTAATCGTCATCTGTTGACTCTCTCTTTCTTTCTCTCCCCCTCTCTATCTACCTATGTCTGTATCTGTCTCTTTGCTTCTCTTTCTCTCACACACATATGTGAATAACATTTAATAAAAAAAACCCAAAAACCTAAAAATTATAATTACATGAAATTAATCAACCTTTATTTAAGTGCTTATGCACTAGACTCCTAAACGTCTACATGTACACACTAATTCATGGTTCCTCGTGCTATGATGTCAGATGTAGACAAACACATTTTGCAACTTGATGTGCATTAATATACTACCAGGCAAAAGTATTTGGGAACCTTCAAAAAGTTTTATTTCTCGTTCTAAAAGTGTCATAATAATTTTATTCGTTTGGATTATTTGGATTCTTCGGACTACTGTTCTGATCTTTGATGTTATTCTCACAACATTTCGGCCAATATAACCTCCAACCATCTTCAGGTGTGTCATCTATATATTAATACGATAGCGTGTGTGTTCGTGTGTCACGCTTCCGGCAAAAGCTCTGCGCATGCGTGCCGCATCTAAATTTTGAAAAACATTCAAGTAGCCTGCGTTTAGGTTTGTTGACATGTATTTACCTCTGGCGCAATGGTTAGCGAGGTAGTATTTTTTGCTTCGGCCCGACTGGTTTATAGTTCGATCCCAACCAACCTCTAAAATTTTTATTCTACATTGCGAGGGGAAGGGGAAGAAATAATACATTTTTTTTATCACCTGGTTAAAAACTACTTTTTTGTGTTGCTTAAAAGTTGAAACTATTTTATGTTGGCCTTTTTAATGGCATTGTCTATTTAATTACGTTATCGGCCAGTATTATTTTGTTGTTGTTTTTTTTTTTTGAACGGATGGCACATCAACCTTTTTTAGTAGATATGCGCAGTGTCCATCGTACACGAGTTACTATTTTAAACAATTATTTCACTCTTATCCAGAAGGGGTGGTGGTGAGGGGTGGCTCATATTAAAGCAAGCGTAACTTACTAAAAAACAGAGGGTGCTTTGTTACATTAGGACCCGTATTGAAAACATCATTTCGTGTAATTTACACGGGTTCCGCTAGTTTATTATTATAACACTAATAAAGATGTGTAGTTAAAACTACACAACTAAAACTTGAACAGGTTTAAGGCTCCTAAAATTCATACTAGAATTGTCCGCAAGGACCTATGGTGTAATGGATAAAAGTGCTCAGTAATAATCAGTTTCAAGTGACTATCTTTAATGGCTGACGGAACAAGAGCAATCTACCCCCGTGGATTAAAGAAAGGGTTCCGTTCTAAATTCCGTACAGATTCCTGAGGAATTCGATAAAAGTGCTAAGTAATAATCAGTTCTAAATGATAGTCTTCTGGGGGTTGAAGGTTCAATTCTCAGTGCGGGCGATACTAAGAATACAATTACGAATTACTTAAGACTTCTACCCGGTCATGGCTGACAGAATGAAAGCAATGGATTAAATAAAGGGTTGACAAGATGCACCTGTAGATGGTCGGAGGTTACATCGGCCGAAACGTTGTTAGAATAACATCTAAGATGAGAACAGTAGTCTGAATAATATAAATATTATAAATTATCAATCCTCATCTCGAAAATTCAAAAACATCATTTTATTCATTATACTAAATGCAAGTCTTTCTGGGCAACATTAAACGGAAATTAAACAAAAACAACTATTTAAACTTTCGATTCATCGGAATGACTCCGTTGGGCTGCTATCACCGCTTCACAGGTTCTCAACAGTGCTTACACCAAAAACTAAAAGTAGACTGATGATAGTTCTTCCCAGCTTTGCTACCAGAGTTGCCAGAGGTGAGCTTCACTTTTCGGTCAAATTTATCCCACACCAGTTATATTTGTATGCAATGCTGTATTCCCTTCTAGTCTGTTATCAAAATTAAATGTAATATTTAGTTCTGGGATTGCGTTATGTTTGAAACGAATCTATTTTAATTGTTCTAATTAGCCGTAATTTATTATTAACTAAACAAGCTTCTCTTAACTATGTATTCCTCTCGCCCCTCTCACTTTATGTTGATTCAACCATTCTCCAATATTTCTTAATGTGTCTGTGAGCAGTTAGAGAAAGAATGATTCTTTTCTCGGTGTGGCCATCAAATTTTAATGCATGTGTCTGTAGCCACCACAAACACATATGTAAATTAGATGAAAAAATAATGTCTATAATACAGAATAATAATAATACTTCTCTACTCTATAATAATAATAATAATAATAATAATATTAGTAATAATAAAAAATATAAAAATAATAATAATAGTAATAATAATTGTAATAATAAAATAATAATAAAAATAATAATAAAAATAATAATAAAAATAATAATAATAATAATAATAATTATATAGAAATAATAATAATAATAATAATAATAAAAATAATATTATTATTATTATTATTATTATTTTTAATATAATAATAATAATAATAATAATAATAATAATAATAATAATAATAATAATAATAATAATAATAATAATAATAATAAAAATTACCAGCGAGAAATCAATGGTAAACGGCTGTTGTGATACTGCAAGTTTATTTCCGGTGGCTATCGAAAAGAGATGGAGAATACTGGAAATCTTGGGAGACTTGTTGTCACTCAGACTCCAGGGAATACCACCGGTTGTCGGTGAGCAATCACTGATGATATGTGTGAGAACTCCTAGTGAGTACATAATAATAAAAATAATAAACAACAGCCACATGGAAGTTTCAATAAAAAAAATTTTTTTTAAATCAAACAAACAATGTGATGGCACCAGCCTTAGCGGACACCACACAAGATGGTCGTGAAGGGTCAAGGAGGATAGAAAGATCGAGGAAGGAGAGGACTAACCAGACTTTCAATGAAAATTGTCACACAAATTTCAGAGAAGACCAATGGTCGTTACTAGCGAGAAATTAATGATAAGCGGCTATTGCGATAACGCAAAATCATTTGCAATGGTTTTCAAAAGAGATGGAGAGTACTGGAAATCTGGGGAGATTTGTTGTCACTCAGACTCCAGGGAACACCACCGGTTATGGTCAGTGAGAAATCACAGATGATGACCAGTGTGAAAACTCCTGATGAGCAAATAATAATAATATAGAAGTAAAGAGACTCATTATTATTTTTAGTTATGCAAGAAGAATGTCTGAACAGATATGTCGCAGTTTATGAATTTCCGAATTAAATCAAAGTGAAACAAATCGTGCTAGTGGTTGTGACCCAACGGGTCACGGGTACGTCTAGTAGATAATAAATATAATCCCTTTTTGGCGTAACATGTCTACGACTAAAAGTAATTTCATGTTCGTAAGTACGTTATCACTCTTCATCCTTTTTAAAAGATGGGATCGCCATTTATATAGTGTGTCTGTATACACCATAAAAATGTATGTAAATTAGATAGCATGTCAGGCATATAATGTCTACGACTAAAACAAGTATAATTTTTTTTTTAATTTTAATATGTTTACTTTGCAAAGGATTATTAAATTTACTTTACATTTTTTTTTAAATAGGCTTCTTGTAATTTCCATTAATTTAACTATTTAAACTCGGAGATTCCAAATTGAAGTCAAACTCTTAAAAACATCTATATAATAATACGTTATGGCAATTTCATGTTCGTACGTACGTTATCACCCTCCGCCTCTTTTTTTAAAAGATGGGATCGCCATTTATATAGTGTGTTCGTATACACCATAAACACGTATGTAAATTAGATAGCAAAATAATAGGTCGTTTAACTTCTATATGATCCGTGAGGATAATACAGAAGTGAAGAGACTTATTATTTTTAGCTATGCATGAGAAATTTCTTTAGCAGATATATCACAGTTTATGAATTTCAGAATGAAATCAAAGTAGAATAAATAGTAGTTGTGACCCAACGGGTCAAGGATAAGCCTATTAATTTATAAATTATTAACTCCTATTTTTCTTTTAGTTTTTCTAATATTTTTCTTCTTTTTTTTTTTGCCTTGTTTTTTATCTACAGCAAAGATGGAGTATTGAATGTGAATCTGACCTTACCTGACTCGCTGACCCGCTGGAACATTAAGGCCATATCGCTCTCAAAAAACAGTCCATTCTGCGTCTACGAACAGGAACCGATTATTACATTTAAGCATCTGGTCTCTCGGTTACATATTCCACGAAATATTAAGAAATATGGAATGTTTGAAATTAAATTTATACTCTACAACTATTATCGCAAAAATGTTACGGTAAGTGATATCGTATGGGATATCGTATGGGATATCGTATTGGACAACCTTTTTTCATTCCTCTCAATAGAAGAAAGGCAGCATTCTCTGTCCGTGTTTCTGCTCTCTGGATGGAACAGCCTACCAGAGGACGTAGTGACGATGTCTACTATATCCGTAGACTGGTATTGTCTTGGCCTTCGGGGCTTGATACCGCCGGTCTATGGGTTTGTCCTGTGCAGTTTTAGGAGGTGCACCCTCCCAGGCTTTGCCTCCCCTCTTTGGGGAGGAGTAAGTTTATTGCTTACTGCCTGAGGCGCCCCTACCGGGGGAATACCGACGGGGCTGCCCAGGCAATTTTTAATAGCCAGAGTGCTCACCTTCTTGGGCGCTGGCTTTTCAAGTCCAACTTTCCCGACCCGACCTTGGGTCACATCTTACCTTGTGGGAGTAAGATAAAACTGGCTTTGTGCCTAACCTCCTGGAGAGGAGGTAAATAAATACTATATCCGTAGTGACGATGTCTACTATATCCAGATTTAAAGTCGCCTATGGCAAATATTCTATTTTTTTTTTTTTTTAACATAGTTCACCCCAAACAAGGCAGGCCGCCACTATAGACATAAGGGGCTACTGAGAAAAAAAGGGAGAAGTTTTTTTTTAGGGGGGGGGGGGGGGGCAACCTAAATTGGGATCTGCACAGCGAGATGTCTGTTTACATTAGTTTTAAATTTCTGCATGTCAGTACCGTCAGGGAAACAGGGGTCAGGGAGGGAGTTCCAGAGGCCAGCAGCACGAGGAAAGAAGCTATTTGAGTAGAAGGGGAAACAGGGGGCAGCTTCTTACTGTCCTTTTACATGGCTTGTTGCACTTTGCTAGTTTGCCAATAAATTTGATTTGATTCGGGGGGGGGGGGGGTTTCATCCCAAACATGGGAAATTGCCCCTGAGGCATAATGGCTACTTTGTTTAGAGGCCAGATTTATAGGGGCATACTATGTAGGAAGTTGTGCAGCAAGATATTTGTTCACATTACATTTAAATTTCTGCATGTTGGTACAGTCAGGGAAACAGAGAGCAGGGAAAAAACTCCAAAGGCAAGCGGTCCAAGGAAAGAAGCTATTAGAGTACAAGGTTTTCCGGCATTTGGGGACCTCTACAATGAAGGGGTGGGATTTTGCTGCTAGTCGGGTTTGTTGGGGGTATTTATGTTGAGGGTATATAAGTTCAGTAAGTTCATCGGAGCACATTCCATGAAAGTACTAGCATAGGGATGAAACATTGCAGCGATGGGACAGAGGCTTGAGCTTGGCAGACAGTGCGGCACCTATTAGGTTAGAGACTCTTTTTTGTATCCTGTCTAAGAGGGAGGGACTAGCGATTGATGCACCAACAGAGATGTGGCAGCAATACTCCATGCATTGGTGAATGGTGGCTTTATAGAGATAGGACACTGGCAGGTGTGAGAAGTTTACTAGCTCGGTAGAGGGAGACCACTTTATTTGCAGCAGACTTGGCAGTATCCTCTATGTATTTATTCCAATTTATGTTGCCTGCGAATGTTCGGACGAGGAGTTTAAACGTTGGACTCTCTGGAAGGGTGTTATCAGCCATGGCAATCACTTGTTAAAGTAGGGGTGGGACGTAATGGGTGAAAATTTCAGATACATGCGAGTAGTATTTTTTGTGTTCATTTATACATAAATAACACTAAACAATCAAACATTTTGAAAATTTTGCAAAATTCAGAAGGTGCAGGCCAAAAAGAGCTGTTAGGGCTCCACGGGACTCAAAATCCATCATCTTTCGGTGAAAAAGTGGTTTCATGCGACATTGCAGGTCCTAAAACATCCTCAAAAGCTATGAATGGATATAGATGGTTAAATCTGATATAGTACTTTAATTTAGGACCATTTTCAGGCTGTGAAAGGGTTTTCATTAATGTAAAATAGCCAAAAACTATTGGCCTGCACCTTCTGAATTTTGCAAAATTTTCAAAATGAGTGATTGTTTAGTGTTATCTATGTATAAATGAACACAAAAAAATGCTACTCGCATGAATCTGAAATTTTCACTCATTACGACCCAACCCAAGTTAAAGGAAAGCAGCTTTGTCTTGGTAGCATTGATTGTAACCATAATTTATTTACCCCATTCAACTACAGACTGAAGGTCATTTTCTAAGGATTTGGCCATTGCATCAGATATGCATGCATTCAATTTGCCTGCATGTCAAGAATAGAGCATAGTATCATCAGCAAATATACCCATCTCGGACACAATTACATCAGGGAGGTCGTTTATGAAGATCAGGGATAAGAAAGGTCCAAGTATTGATCTCTGGGGCACACCTGCATTAATGAGATGTTGTTTGGATGTACGGCCATTGAGAATGACCTGGATCTTTTTTTTTTAGCTAGATTTGATTTGAAGACTTGAAAACGACAATGGTTGGAAGGATTTTACTTGCGAATCTTACAAATTCTCTACTGAAATATGTACAGTATATAACGTATTACTATAATATAGAGTATGGGTCACCAAACATTTTTACAGTGGGCCTGATAGCTGAAAGAATGACAGACACAGGTCGCATAATAATGCATTCCACAACAAAACAAAGACAACCAACATATTTATTTGTTAAAAGTTATCAAAAATATAGTTAAATCAACATAGTCTGTACATCTGAATCTTACACAGCACTCTAAATGATATCATCAGACTGGCCCTAGACGTTGCTGACTTCCAATTGATTCTCGAACCAGTTGGCCTAGCCTGACAGTGTTTCCCTTTGCAAACAGCAAGTAACTTATATCGGATGTGACTTGTGTCAACACTTTTGTGCCCTCGTAAGTAACAAAACCTGGACATGCAGCAGTGTAGGCAGAGGACCACAAGCAATCAAAATATGCTGGTTTTCTCAACAGATTTGTGTTTCAACCAATCGCCGTGGAGACGAGTGGAGTAATAGGCCCCGCAACGCTACATTATCCACAGGTAACAAATAATAGTCAATGAATAAAATGCCCATTTTCAAAACCATTATGCAAATATCAGGAATTTTCACTGGATTCCCTGTTGGCTTGGCAGGCCGAGAGCAGGCTCAAGGCGTTTCCTCGAATAGTAGTGATGGCGAGGCGTTCGTAAAGCCATGGTCCCCAGTGGGGCATGTTATTAACAGACCAAGGCTGTTGAGGAACATGCTCTGATGTCGCCCCAAAATCATTCGAAGAGTCCGTATCAGAGACAAAGAACAGAAGAAGATTTTACACAAAAAAAAAACTTTCAGATATTCAAGCCCAGACATAATTCTACTACATAAGAAGAGAGCTGGCAAAGTCCCAAAAGGTGCCACGTACCTTGGCAGAAAGGACAATAACGAAGGCAACATGAAGGATACAGATAGTCTCTATACAGTGCCGACGTGCAGACAACGACTAGTTGATCAGCAGGGAATGCTATCAACACTTCGAATGAAACGAAATAACCCAAGAACACTGAAGGAAGAAACCAACATAACTGGCATAAAACTCCTTTCAGAGAAAACAAAAAGGTAAACAACCAGTTTTATCGGTGAAGCGCACAGTTCAAAACCGGAATCTAACACCTTTGATTCCCACGTGGCAGCAATGTGCGAAGAAGTAACAAAAAAAGAAAAGCAGTGACATATGCAGACAGGGAAAGAAGGACGAGGGTTTCAACGTCCAACCCAAGACAACTCTTACTTTACTTTCTATGTATTTCTCAATTTATTGAGTGGAGACTGGTAGACTGGTTAAGACCTTATTATTATCAAAAGTGCCTGTGACATGTGTGTACAGTCGGATGCCCTGTTATTTTTTTTTGTTGTTGTTTCTTTTGTTCAGGTTTAAAAATGCCCACCTCTTTCTTCTCACATTGTCACATTCTTCAAAAATATTTAAAAAATATAAATGTTGTCTTATTTAAAATAAAAGTTTTATTCTAGAAAATCAGAAACATTTATTGAGTAAAAAGTTTACAGTTTTTCTTTTTTTTCCCCTCCCTCCCATTATTTCAAGCCAAACAATTGGTGGTTTATTCTAGAATTAAATGGATATTTTTTTCTCCAAATTTCACCATTAGAATGAAAGTTGGGATTTCATTCACTATGAAGTCTGATGTCGAAAGACCCAAAACCCATATCAACCATATCCATCATATTTCGCATCTACAGGGTGGGCAAAAATAAGGGTCCTATTTTTAAAAATTCATAACTTTTTTATTTATTGATTTTTTTAAATTTTTTTTTAGAATAAGTAAAGGACCCCTTCCGAAGCAAGCATGAGCCATATTAGCCCTAAGGAACGTACCCTCATTTAGAAAACATTATTTTTGCTTAAAAAACTCAAAACAGTGTAAAAAACAATACTTTAGTTTTTGTAAGTTTTAAGAAGTGTTTTTCGGCTAAAATTTGTTTTGTTTATTTCAAAAAATCTCGGAAGGGTCAGTCTACACACACATAAAGTTTGGTGAGTTTAACTTTTATTTTGTGCAAGTTATTCAAATTCAAGTTATTCAAATTTAAAGATAGGACCCTTATTTTGGCCCACCAAGCGTTTTCTTAAAATAAAGTCAATTTTTGAACTTCAGAATAATTTTGTCAATGTTCATCTTTGTTTCTTGTTTAGGTCAAACTCACTTTGAACAAAACAGAATACATCTGCACAAAAGAGAATGAAATGAGCGTGAATGTTCGTCCCCTGAACTCTACGGTGAGAAAGTTTGTGGCATATGCCATGAAGACAGGAAATGTGCCCATTTCAGTAACCATTGAATACGAAGACAGTAACGGCAAAACAAATGAAACCATAGAAAAGATTATTTCAATTCAAGTAAGTTCATTTTTTAATATATAAATAAATAGATAAAAAATATTACCCTAAATTCCAGTGACCAAGTTTTTATTCAGATTTTCAGTTTTTCCAAATCAAAAAAATGAATAAAAACTTGCTCACTGGAATTTAGCGTAATATTGTTTGCATATTTGCATACTAAATTTAAACAAACATACACAACACTCTAAGCAAATAACGCGTCCAAACGAGAGTGACACATGACTTCACATTTCCGAAACAGAAGCTGAAGAGAGCCGGATGGCTAAGTCCTTCCGTGCTTGAAACCGACGGTACGAATGTTTTACTAATTTTTCTGTATCAATATATATACAGGGTGGGCAAAAATAAGGGTCCTATTTTTAAAAATTCATAACTTTTTTATTTATTGATTTTTTTAATTTTTTTTTTTAGAATAAGTAAAGGACCCCTTCCGAAGCAAGCATGAGCCGTATTAGCCCTAAGGAACGTACCCTCATTTAGAAAACATTATTTTTGCTTCAAAAACTCAAAACAGTGTAAAAAACAATACTTTAGTTTTTGTAAGTTTTAAGAAGTGTTTTTCGGCTAACATTTGTTTTGTTTATTTCAAAACATCTCGGAAGGGTCAGTCTACACACACATAAAGTTTGGTGAGTTTAACTTTTATTTTGTGGAAGTTATTCAAATTTAAAAATAGGACCCTTGTTTTGGCCCACCCTGTATATATATATATATATATAAATGCGAAAGTTTTTTTCCCATCTATCCTTACCATATAAACATCAAAACGGGTTAAGCTTATTTAATTCTAATGATACAAAAATATTTTTAAATACCGTATATATACTAATCTCCAAATTCCCTCAAACAAATCTCGACATTGCTCATTTGCATATTTATATTTTTTAAGTTTCTAATAAATTAATATTCTGTTATATATATTTCTAATTTGTATTGCCAAATTTTCTTCTATATAAGCAATCGTTTTATCATTAGTACTAATAAAATTATATAAAGAGATTTTATAAAAAAAGGATAATGTTTTAAAAAACTTTTTTGAAATTTCATTTTCAAGGAAGATAATTTACTTCCGGCATTAGTAAAACGTATCTCGCTGATATGTGGAGAACAGATACTTGTTGCGGGACCGACCAGGGGGGTGTTGATCGGCCACACAACCAAGAAAGTAGACACGAGCAAATTACGGCAATGACAAAGAAGAGAGGACAAACACAAGTGAACAGTTCAAAATTCGATGCGTTTATTTACCATATGGTGGTAATAACAATGGTAACGAGATTTGGTTGGTGACGTCACTGGACGGGAGAGACTGGAGTGGCGTCTCTGGAGGCAGCAGACTGGAACGTCCGGCGTGGTGTCGTTGGATCAGGAGTGGTGCAGGAGCTCAGGACTGCGGGGTGCTGGAGCAGTTGGAGCAGGAGAGTGCTGATGCAGGAACTCGGGACTGCAGGGTGCTGGAGCAGGAGAGTGCTGGTGCAGGAACTCGGGACTGCTGGGTGCTGGAGCAGTTGGAGCAGGAGAGTGCTGATGCAGGAACTCGGGACTGCAGGGTGCTGGAGCAGGAGAGTGCTGGCGCAGGAACTCGGGATGCAGGAGCAGGAGAGTGCTGGCACAGGAACTCAGGATGCAGGAGCAGGTTCAGGAGAGTGCTGGCACAGGAACTCAGGATGCAGGAGAGTGCTGGCACAGGAATTCAGGATGCAGGTGCAGGTGCAGGAGAGAGTTGGAGCAGGAACTGGAGATGCAGACAGCAAAGAGAGTACGCATTCAGTAGCCCTGAAAAGGGCTGTTTGTATCTTTGCTGCTGCTGGCTGGGTCCGCGTCTCTGGCTGGGCACGCGTCTTCTGGGAGGTCTCCTGACCCCCTGGTTGAATCGAGTTTTTCAGTTGAAAACGTGAGATCTCATGTAGCGGGTGCCAAGCCAGTTTCGTTGGTCTTGTGAAAAGGTTTAATTTCGATAAATAAATACCGAAGAGATCTTTCGTTGTACCAAATTGCCGGCAGGTGTCTTGGATGTATTTGTACGATTATATGGGTGGTTGGCGAAACGCTTGTGTAGCCCTTGAAGAAAGATTAAGAAAAATATTCTCCGGCCGATTTCTGCTTAGTCATGGTGACAAAATGGCGATTAAGAATTGGGTTTTTCCAATCTTCTAAGAATAGCAACAGGGAGCGGCCAGTACAATTCCATGGAAAGGGTTAAAAAAAAAAGGCAGCTGCTGCTGCTGATGTCCCGATCATGGCAAAAACAATCAGTGACTCCTGCTGCTGTTATGGCCTTTCCACGATGGCGTCCTTTTAAAAATGTAAACAACGTCGCGGTTTTGTTGAACCGCGACATACTACACTTTGAATTATTTATTTTCAAAAATATTAAAAATTTTGATTCAAAACAAATTAGGCACAAGGGCATCAAAAGTGTAGGGAAAATGGGTGTCGTTGGTCATCCTCGGTCTAAAGTGATAAAAATATCTATCCTACTCTTAACTAGAATCATCTCAGTCACTACAATACTACATTTACTCTAAGGGTCGTCTTGTTTAAGATATCCCCAACTTAACTAGAATCATCTTGACATATTCTTTACTGGGTCTCCGAAAAAAAACAGGTTTCTGTTCAAACATTAATAATATTTGTTTTTCGAAATGCATATATATACACACACATGGCAGCACACATACGCCCATGCAAACACATGTATATGCACATGCATACATATGAATACCTACACACACACACACACACACACACATACACACACACACACACACACACACATATATATATATATATATATATATATATATATATATATATATATATATATATATATATATATATATATATATATATATATATAAGGTTAATACAACAAAAGATATAAAAGCCAACTAATATCTTTAATTAGTGAACATCCGGATAAAAATGAAGCTCAATATACTGGATAGAGCATTAATAGCACTAGATAAAGTGAAAGAATAAAATAAGGTGCAAACCAAATTTTATTACAATTCAAAGTTCAAGCAAAGTACTTTAAAGTCTTTAACTCATGAGTGTTTAAAGAAAATCTTCTTCTCAGAGGACCATTACCGTAATGACATTACTGCAGGTAATGAAATTAAACTTTGAAAATATATAAAAAATATATAGAGAATTATAAAAATATATATATGTATTATAAAAGTATATAAAATCTCAAATATATCGGCCCAAAACACACTTTTTTGTTAAACTTATACAGTTCATCCAAGTCATAAAGTTTAAAACAGCTTCAAGAAAGATGTCAAAGAGGTTGATTAAAAAAAAGAAAAACTCATGAGTTAAGGACTTTAAAGTACTTTGCTTGAACTTTGAATTCTAATAAAATTTGATTCGCACCTTATTTTATTCTTTCACTTATCTAGTGCTATATATATATATATATATATATATATATATATATATATATATATATATAAAGTATAAAGGAATACTCAATAAAGATATACTCAATAAAGAATAAAAGGGAAATACCAGTAGAGTGCTCAATTAAATTAAATTAAGAGCGTAATATTTTTATTTTTAAATACAGATTTTAATCAGACATGGACCAGTGGTTTCTGACAAGAAACGGGTTGAATTCCCGATTCACGTCGTCTTCAGCATAGTCTGAAATAGTAAATGATGGAATTTCTTCAAAAAACATCCAACTGTTATGAAACGCTGTGTACACCGAATTTTGAAATGGAGAGCCGACGAGGAACGCTTTGGACAGAAAAGCCGTTAAAAGATTCTATATTTAGAAGTAAAGCAAGAAAGAAAGAAAGAAAGAAAGAAAGAAAGAAAGGAGTGGGAAAGTAAAAAAATTAATTTTATAATAATAAAATATTACTTTTACATTTATATATATTATTTTCATATATATATATGTAGAAAAATAATTAATTAAGGTACGCAACTCCAGTTAATTAAATAATCTAAAAACAGGGGAGGTAACTATTTATCATTATATAAAATGTATATATATGTTTTTATGAATTACGATCATTTCAATTAATAATTCTCAATTCAAAGTAAAAACATAAATATAGACAAATATATAAATAAAAATATAAATATAGATAAATATATAAATACATAAATAAACAATCAATATATGGCACATGTTCGTCTTTTCTCACAGTCCGTTTTTCACAACTTTTTAATGACCAGTTTTTTTTTCTTTTTTCGGTGTACACTTACCTATCAGGCTGCTAGAGAATTCCGGGGTTTTTGGAAAAAAAATTCAAATATTTTACATTTTAGGAGCGGGGATCAGTTTCCAATGTTAATTCAACGTAGACTGATCCCCCACTTTTTGACCATCTCAATTTTTGTAAAAGTCTTTTTCGGTGTACAATTACCTATCATGTCAGTAGAGAATTCCGGAGTTTTTGGAAAGAAATTTCAGAAAATTTAGATTTTAAGACGGGGGATCAGTTTTCAATGTAAATTCAACGTAGACTGATCCCCCTCTTTTTGACCATCTCAAATCTTTAAAATTCTTCTTCTGCTTACAATAACCTATCATGTCGCGAGAGAATTCCGGAGTTTTGGGGAAAAAAATTAAAATTTACATTTTAAGACGGGGGATCAGTCTTCTTCGTCTTTTCCCACAGTCCGTTTTTCACAACTTTTTAGGTCTTAAAATCTCAATTTTTTGAAATTTCTTTCCAAAAACCCCGAAATTCTCTCGCGACATGATAGGTAATTGTAAGCAGAAGAAGAATTTTTAAAATTTGAGATGGTCAAAAAGAGGGGGATCAGTCTACGTTGAATTTACATTGAAAACTGATCACCCGTCTTAAAATCTAAATTTTCTTAAATTTCTTTCCAAAAACTCCGGAATTCTCTACTGACATTTATATTTTTATTTATATTTTTATTTACATTTTGACTTTTGATTCTTTATTTACATAGTATGATTATATTTATATATTGAATTTTTCATTTATATATTGATTTTTTTATTTTTTATATTTTTTTATATTTTCTCTATATAGAGATTTTTTATTTATATATGAATTTTTATTTATATATATTTTATTATTTATATATATTTTATTATTTATATAGAATTTTTATTTATATTTGTTATCTATATATTGATCTATATATTGATTTATTTATATATTGATTTTTCATTTATATATTGATATTTTAATTATATATTGATTGATTTTTTATGTATATATTGATTGTTTATTTATGTATTTATATATTTATCTATATTTATATTTTTATTTATATATTTGTCTATATTTATGTTTTTACTTTGAATTGAGAATTATTAATTGAAATGATCGTAATTCATAAAAACATATATATACATTTTATATAATGATAAATAGTTACCTCCCCTGTTTTTAGATTATTTAATTAACTGGAGTTGCGTACCTTAATTAATTATTTTTCTACATATATATATATGAAAATAATATATATAAATGTAAAAGTAATATTTTATTATTATAAAATTAATTTTTTTACTTTCCCACTCCTTTCTTTCTTTCTTTCTTTCTTTCTTTCTTGCTTTACTTCTAAATATAGAATCTTTTAACGGCTTTTCTGTCCAAAGCGTTCCTCGTCGGCTCTCCATTTCAAAATTCGGTGTACACAGCGTTTCATAACAGTTGGATGTTTTTTGAAGAAATTCCATCATTTACTATTTCAGACTATGCTGAAGACGACGTGAATCGGGAATTCAACCCGTTTCTTGTCAGAAACCACTGGTCCATGTCTGATTAAAATCTGTATTTAAAAATAAAAAAATATATATATATATATATATATATATATATATATATATATATATATAGCATAACAGACTTAACACCCTAAATATATTGGTGATGCATTTATCATTTATCTATAAATATTACATATACGAGGCCTGTCTAAAAACGTATCCGACCATTATTTTTTTTTCCTGGCTAAATAGAGACGAGAGGGCGATGCCACTCTACACAGTGAAGGAAGACACCTTCATGCACATGTGTGAATTTTTTACTGCATCAGATTTTCTCAAAACCTAGGTGATTCTCAAAGCAAAACAATTTGTAAGATTCAGCACGTGTTTGGAGAAGATGCGATGGGTGTAACACAAATTAAGGAGTGGTTCAACCAATTCAAAAATGGCCGCTCATCAGTGGAGAGTGACCAGCGTTCTGGCAGGCCCCAAACTGCTCGGAGTGCAGCTGTTGTTGAGAGGGTGCAAAATTTAGTGATGGAAGATTGTTGTTCAACCGTGCGGGAGATTGCCCAAGAGGTCAGAGTGAGTAAAGATTCTGCACATGCAATTTTGTGTGATGATTTGAACATGCACAGAGTGGATGCGAAATTTGTGCCCAAGCTGTTGTTGCAGGAACAAAAGGACCTCCGTTTTCAAGTTGCACGGGACCTTCTGGAAACCGCCAACACTGATTCTGGGTTTCTGAACAACGTGATAACTGGAGTTGAGTCATCGGTGTACGGGTACGACCCAGAAACAAAAAGACAGTTGTTGCAATGGAAGCATCCCGAGTCTCCAAGGCCCAAAAAAGTACAACAGGTGCGAAGCAAAATCAAGGTGGTGCTGACTGTCTTCTTTGATATCTGTGGAATTGTGCATCACAAATATGCACCGGAAGGACAAATAGTGATAAAGGAGTACTATCAAGATGTTCTCCGGCGTCTCTGTGACGCATTTCGGCACAAAAGACCAGACATGTGGATGGCGAAAAACTGGCAACTGCATCATGACAACGCCCCTACACATTCATCCTAATTGATCCAACATTTCTTGGCCAAACATGGAATTTCAGTCGTTCGCCAACCCCCCTACTCTCCAGACATGGCTCCTTGCAACTTCTGGTTGTTTCGAAAATTGAAGACACCACTAAAAGGTTCTCGTTTTGAGACTAGAAAAGAAATAATGCGGAATGAGACGGCAGAGATAGACATCATTTCAAAAGAAGACTTCCAGAGGTGTTTCCGGCAGTGGATGGATCGGTGAGCTAAGTGTGTGCAAGCACAAGGGGCCTACTTTGAAGGGGATTAGGGTCCCAACCCCGTCAAGTATTTGAAATATTTTTTCTAGCCTAAGGTCGGATACTTTGTAGACAGGCCTCGTATATGCATAGATTTGTCGCAAATGCAAAGTATTCAAGCAGCATACACATTTACAAGCTACAGATACATTTTCTGACGCACATATGTATATATATATATATATTCGAAGCCCAATTAAGATCCCCTCGACACGGCTCATATGAGGAATGGGGCACCTTCTCCAAGTAATGTTACCTCAAGTTACAGCACTTAGCTGAATACTCCACCAGACCAGATGAATTTTTGTTCTGGAATTTGGTAAGACCAAGAGACCACAAGAAAGATATATTATAACATAGTTAACTGGTCAATTGGGTAGAGAAAAATTAATGTTAACTTCTTTACTAACTGAACGTTTGACAGGTAAAGGAGAACTTTAATGAAATATTTGAATATCTATGTATCTCATATAGAGATCAAGTGTAAGCCCCAGGTATGGGCCCTTTGGTTTCTGAGAACTTCGACTGAAGTAAAATGAAATCAAAGAGAAAAAAACTTGAATGCTTACTAGACACTGCCCTCGAGTGTATAAGGTCTCTCTGTACAGGGTTTTATCGGTACAATCTTGCATGAGGATACTTCCTGCTACAAATAAACCCTGACCTAATATCTAAAATAATATAGTATTCGAAGCCCAAATAAGATCCCCTCGGTATGGCTACCCCACACTGGCTTATACGAGGAATGGTGCACCTTGTTTAAGTGATGTTGCCTCTAGTAACATCACTAAGCTGGATACTCTACCAGACTAGATGAATTCTTGTCCTGGGATCCGGTAAGACCAAGAGACCACAATAAAGATATACTATAACATAGTTAACTGGTCAATTGGGGAGAGGAAAATTAATGTTCTTAACTTCTTTACAAACTCAACATTTGAGAAATAAACGAAAATAGAATATTCGAATATCTATGTATCTCATATAGAGATCAAGTGTTAGCCCCTTGATTTCTGAGAACTTTGACTTAAGTAAGATGAAACAAAAATGAGAGAAATAATAATAATAATAATAATAATAATAATAATAATAATAATAATAATAATACTGAATTTAGAGATAATGACAGCTGGAATTGGTTGATCAGGTGCAATCTCAAAAGATATACTGAGAGCACCTTAGTGACAGCACAGGAACAGGCCACTCGCACTAGGTTCATCAAACACTACATTGACAAAACAGCAGAATCACCGATGGGTAGATTGTGTAATGAAAGCGAAGAAACCTTAGCGCGTATTGTATCTGAATGCCCTATGCTAGCACAACATCAATATAAAAAATGGAGACACGACAAAGTCGCTCAGGTACTACACTGGAATATATGCAACCTCTATGAATTTGACCACAATGAGAAGTGGTATGAGCATAAGCCAGAAATGGTATAGGAGAACGAAAATGTCAAACTTCTTTAGGACATGTGCATACAAACTGATAAGGTTCTTGAACATTCAAAACCCGACTTAATCTTTCTAAACAAAAATAAGAGAACTTGCTTAATCTATTGATATAGCATGCTTCTTCGATATCAGAGTGCAGGAGAAAGAACATCAAAAAATAAATAAATATCAAGATCTAAGATGAGAATTAGTTAGACTATGAAAATGTAAAAAGTAAAACTGATTCCCGTTGTAATTGGAACGCTTGGAACCATAACGAAAAGTCACCATAAATAGATTAAACAGATTGACGAGACAATTTCTTTTCCAATTCTGCAAAAGGCTTTTCTGTTAGGAACGACGAAAGTGTTATGGTACAGCTTGAATGTCTAAAGTCAAGGGAATTGATTTGATGTTCAAAAATAAATGAATAAATCCAACTAAAAACATCCAAAAGTTGAGACTACTATGAAATAATAATAATAATAATTATTATTATTATTATTATTATTATTATTATTATTATTATTATTATTATTATTAATAATATAATATAATATGATAAAAAATATATATCATTAATTTATAATACATAAATGACAATAATAAGTTAAACACTATTTACCTGTGAACGGCTGCTTTTCAGTGATATACTCTCTTTACACTTATTTTGCCATATAATGTGTATCGCTTTTTGGGCTTACCTTTATATTAATAAAATGATTATATTATATTTATTAAATAAAAATAAAAACAACACATTATAATGTATCATTTTTAAACCATTGTAAAATTGATGCCATTTTCTGTGGAGAACCAAGACGGCGTTCATATGAAAATGATTAGCTAATCAAAACGTGTCTGACTCCGGTGTAAACAAAAACTTTTTTGCTCTAACTTTACCCTCATGTTGATGCAGGTAAATAGATACATAATTTCCTTACAAAAGCACTGAAAATCAAAAAATTGTAAATAGGCCTCCGATTGTTTCTGTCAGCTGTGCTATGTGTGTAAGATAATGAAGAGTGGCAAAAAATGAATCGTGGACGAGTCCATTGTGGGTGGGACGTCGAGAAAGAAAAAAAGGCGACTTGATAACTGTTAAAAAAGAAGAAGGTTCCGCAGTGCAAAGAGACTCGAAAGATCGCGGTTTAAAAAACGCGAAGAGCCGAAATGCTTGGTGATCGGAGTATCGAAGTACCGGAAGAATGTGAGTTTACCGATGTTTATGACACCGATGAAGCTTTATTGGCTATGATACCCAAGCCCGTCTTGCTGTTAGACTTTTGTGTCTGCTGACTGAAAATGCGGCTGATAAGCAAGTTGGTACAGTGAAGGAATCCCCTGACTTGTACTTCATCAAAGTGCTTGTAGAACAATTGCTTCAGTTCATGCTCGGATAAACAATGCAGAGCAAATTGCTTTTTAATCGGATGTATATACAAACGAGTTTCTAGCAGAAACCAAGTCTGTGACCTCAGCAAGAAAAAGACTTTCATGAGACAAAAGTCTGTCAAAAGATTGTTATATGTGTGTGTAGCCGGCGTAAACCATCCGGTAATGGCAAATAACGAAAACCAAAGTTTTTTTCATATATGTTCTGTTCTTTGTCATTATTGTTGGATCTTACCGGGTACCCCGAAAGAACGGGTAATGCGCTATGTATAAGCCTGTAATATAGAATACGGTTGCATTTGTATTGTAACTGACGCTTCTTGCAATTTGTTTATTTTTTTGTTTTGTTTTTTCCCCAAAATATTATGTTTTTAAATGTAAGTAATTCTGTATTGACATATATAGAGTTACGTCTCTTTTTTAAAGATGGTGTATGTATGGAAATAATTCCGACCGATGTCAAAGTATTTTCTGGAAGGAAGTAAATCGGATTTTATTCTTCTTAACATGCCGGAATGATTTACCAAACGAACTGACAAACCAGAATCAAATATTGATTTTTAGGACGAAAGCTATCGATGGCAAAGATCAAGAAAGAGACCGACTTTACTTTTTATATTTGATAAAGCAATTCTACATTAGTTTTTTTTTCTTTTGTCGATTTTTTTTAAAGGACTATCAGGTTTCCAAACCAAAGCTTTTAACTTTCTTTCTGGAAAACACTGATGGCTTCGAGGATTCTGCAGTTTCTGGAATGACTTGCAATGAACGTGAGTAATTTTCAATTAATCTGTTTTTATATAAATATAAAACAACTTTAATTAACTTTAATTCTGATTACTGTATCTACAAATATATCACATTATAATGTTGAAGACATATTTAGATGAAGAGTTCTCAACCATTTCACCACCATACCATCTCCCATCCCCATCTTCAACTAAATGATAACAAGCTTCTATTTATCTTCCTCCCACAAGATAAGATGTGACACAAGGTCGAGAAAGTGGGGTTTGAAAAGTCAGCGCCCGAGAAAGTGAGCACTCTGGCCATTAAAAATTGCCTGTGCAGCCCCGTCGGCATTCCCCGTAGGGGCGCCTCAGACAGTAAGCAATAAACTTACTCCTCCCCAAAGAGGGGAGGCAAAGCCTGGGAGAGTGCACCTCCTAGAACTGCACAGGACCGACAACCCCCAACCCCCACCCAATAGACCGGCGTAAATCCAGACCAAAAGGCCCGGACGATACCGGTTTATTAGGCTGGGTAAAAAACCCTACAAGCTATTAATGAATCAAAATAAATCCATATTTTTGTTGTTTAAAATAATTTTAAATGTTAAATAAACGTTAATAAACGGCAACAGCAAATTAAAAATGTATATTTATCGTTAGTTCTCAGTAATCGAATAACTCAAAAACATTTATACACCAAATATATAGATCTTAATTAATTATCTCATATACATTAATCGGGCAGAGAGAGAGAGAGAGAGAGAGAGAGACAAAGAGGAACAGCTTATCTCACTACTTGCTGTTTTTAAGATTACATTTCACACATCTGGTTCTTAGTTGAAACTATCCAGTTTATTGTTTATTTAGTGACCTTTGCAGATGATCTTTACATGTGTCTTTGCATCAAATCACTGGATATTTATTTTCCGGTCAGGTGTGTGTCCGTGTCAATCAGCCAGGTTGTATTTCTTCTAACCAAGTAGTATGTCCGGTACCCTAAATATGATATTCAACAGTGTTTCTGGAATACCAACTTGTCAGGCATAGACATATTTTATATCTCGATACCCCACTTGTAAACGTGTGGAGAGGGGGGGCTCGCAGTTTTTCTTACTCGCCTCTTCACTGCCTGACTAGTATTAATGGTTGTATTTCTAAATTCTAATATGACATCACAGCCAGATGACGTCACTCCAACTCTTGCAGTTTCACGCGTTCACCCTCCCTTGTTATATAGCACTATACACGTGGCCTTGTGTCAAACTTGAGCTAAAATTTTGAGATTGAGTAATACGCCTCATAGTTAACAAGATAAGCATGTAAATAAATAGAATGCCCCCCCCCCTCGGACATCTTTTTAATGCTCGACACTCCAACCATAAGAAGGTGGGTTGAGAAAGCACTGTTTTCACCATCTAAACTCTATGTTGCCTGACGAAGATGTTGTATCTTAAAATTATTGTGTGATGTCACAGTCACATGTGTTCCCTTCAACAGTAGGAGTTCGACACATTAATCCTTCCTTGTTATACAGGGTGTTTCAAAAGTCTTGGGAACATAACGATTTTTAATAACTCAAAAACTATTAGGAGTTGAAAAATGAAATTGGTACCGTTGGAAAGGTTAAAGTTTCAAGTTTTGTGGGGAATCTTCAAAGTTGCTCAATATGAGCACCATTCGTCACACGGCAGACATCTAGTCGATAGTCCATTTCCTGCCAAACGCGTTCCAGCATCTTGACGTCAATGGTTCCCACAACTGCCGTTACTCGAGCCTTTAGTTCGTCAATATCTCTTGGAAGGGGCGGCACATAGACTTGTTGCTTGACAAAGCCCCAAAGGAAAAAGTCACACGGGGTAAGATCTGGAGACCTAGGAGGCCAGGGCATGAGAACGTCATCACCTCGCCCAGATCTCCCAATCCATCTACCAGGCAGCCTTGTGTTAAGAAACTGCCTTACTCTAAGACTCCAGTGTGGTGGTGCACCATCTTGTTGAAAAATGAAGTCATCAGATTCTGCTTGTTCCAACTGAGCCATTAACCAGTCTTCCAGAGCGGCTGGATTCTTTCGGATGACTAATTATTTGCCTTGCAGTGAACTTTTTGTTCTCAGTGTTTATGTGTACAGGATTGTTTATATGTTTATATTTTGAACAGTATCTTTTAAACGATCACCAGCAGTTATTTCCTCACCGTTTCGTCCCTTTCCTCTTCTACTTTGTTTATTTTGTGTTCTATTTCTTCTTTCTTATCTGCCTTCTATTTCACCTACAATATTATTCCTTGTGTATTCCTTGTGTATTTCTCCTTACTTTTTCATACCTGACGAAGGTATAAATTATATCAAAACGTCATATGAACCAAATAAAATTTATTCAAGATTATATATATATATATATATATATATATATATATATATATATATATATATATATATATATATATATACATATATATAATGTGTGTGTGTGTGTGTAAAAATAAAAATGGAATAAAGGATAAGCAAATCAACAACTAGCAAAAATAAACTCAAAAACACATATTAGAAAAGTTCTACCAAAATATTTCGATTGTTAAAATACAATCATCATCAATCGGTAGCAGAACTTTAATTAAAAACAGAAAAGTTTTCAAATTTATACAAAGAACGCAATTTGGATAAAAAAAAAATAGTCACATGTAATAAACAGTAGAAAGGGAGAAAGAAAGAAATGTTTTCTTTTTTCTTTTTTAACATTTCTTTCTTTCTCCCTTTCTACTGTTTATTACACGTGACTATTTTGTCTGAAACATTGTTTCTTTTATTCCTCATATATATATATATATATATATATATATATATATATATATATATATATATATATATATATATATACTTTATAGTTGCATTCAAATGACCATAGGAAAAATCAATCCCAAACTATAATTTTCATTTATTGTTTCAATTTCTTTATTTTCATATTTCAGCGAATACCTATATTTCTTTTTCCTCTCACAAAACGAATTTTTTTATTTATCTTTTCAAAATTAAATACTTTTTCTTATGCACGTTTCACAGCAAAGTCAACCGAAATATATAGTCTTTAGTTTAACTCATTAAAGCGATAGTTCATTTAATGGTAATAGGAAAACATATTATCCCAAAAACAGGAGAAGGGAAGAAAGAAAAAGTTTTTGTCAACATTTTTCAAGTGAGTTTTTTTTTTTTCATGTATTTTGGCTTGCCGATATTTTTGACTAGACTTCTTAAACTTTTTACATCTTCCTATTTCTCTTAACTTTGCTGTGAAACGTGCGTGAGAAAAAATATTAAATTTGGAAAAAATAAATAAAAAATTTTGTTTTGTGAGATGATGAAGAAATACAGGTATTCGCTAAAATATGAAAATAAAGAAATTGAAACAATAAATGATTGATTTTTCCTATGGTCATTGGAATGCAACTATAAAGTATATATGCTTTGAAGCTTGTAATACAACCTCATTGAACTTGCAATTTGAAACATGTTCGGATATTATAAAGAGTATATACTTAAATATATATTTTTATAAGAACTCATATATATATATATATATATGGAAAATAAAAAAGGAGAAACAAGAATTATTTATATATTCATCAGCATTTCGTCTTTATTTCAAGACTTTCTCTAGATGATTGATTTGAAGCTAATTCCCGACGGGCGCGAACTCCGATCACAAATCGCCACTGATTCACAGTCAAGAGAGTTACCAGTTAGCCACCAGAAATTAGCTTAGAATTTTAGGAGGCATTTAACTTTGTAAATACCAAGTCGGCGAGTATTCACAGCAAGCGGCGCAGAGTGATCAACAACAACAACAAATCGTGTTGGATTTCGCAATGAAGCTAGTAGTACTGCTTGTTATTAAATTCACTCGTTCATATATATATATATATGGAAAATGAAAAAGGAAAAACCAGAATTATTTATATATTCATCAACGTTTCGTCTTTATTTCAAGACTTTCTCTAGATGATTGATTTGAAGAAATAACATACAAGTACAATATTTGAAAATATTTGGTGCGTTTGTAATGTGAAAAGAATTGTTTTCTTCAAACAAAACATAGTCGTTAGAATTCAAAAGATGTGGTTCGATTGTGCCGTGAAAAACATGTTTGTCTTCTTTTTTCGAACGAACCATAGCCGCTAGAATTCAAATTGTGTGATGCGTTTATGAAATAAGAGTTCTTGATAAGATGCAGAAACGCATCTGTAATTTGATTGGCCCCACCCTTTCTTTTTTTCTGCACCTTTCCTCTCACATACGTTATTTTGCTAGTCTCAGTCTTTTCTATAAATACTATTATGGCATGTGTTCTTCAGAATTATGTCATCTATTCCCTGCTTCCTTTGTTCCAGCTCGTTTGACTCGTTGGTGTATAGTGGTCTCCATCAATTCGATGGTTTGATATTTAATTGTAATACAGCTTCCTATTCTAGTAGCTTATTTTCAAGAACTGCAAGCTTGTGGAACTCTCTTCCTCTCTTGTTAGCTCCTTACATCAAGTGGCTTCATGCCTTGTCTGGAGTAATTTCCATTAAAAAAAAAAATGGGATGAATGTTTTTTTTTTGTTTGTTTTTTTTTCTGGTTTTTTTATATCGATGTTATGTATAAAGTTTTGTTGGGTATGTGGAGTAAAATAGCTAGCCTAAAATTCTAAATATATATGAGAGAGATAGAGAGAGAGAAAGAGAGAGAGAGATAGAGAGAGAGAGAGAGAGAGAGAGAGAGAGAGAGAGAGACAGACAGACAGACAGACAGACAGACAGACAGACAGACAGAGGAAGAGCATATTATCAGTTTGAAGATATGCGTATGCGTATGTATTGCCTCGGTGAGTCTCCGTACAAATGAAGGGAACAATTGCTTTTTGTTTTTTATCTACTTTTAATTTGAAGAAATGTCAGTGTGTATCTTCCATACATGTCCTTAGATCCAATGCAGCAGATTTACTGCAATGTTTAAATGTGTATACACTGCACCATTCGTGCAGTGGATGGTTTATCTATTGATTTATCCTGACTCACAATTCTGTGTGCTTCTGGTAAAGTTATTTCTTTCAGAATGAATATGAGTGTTTATACAGGGTGGGCCAAAATAAGGGTCCTATCTTTAAATTTGAATAACTTGAATTTGAATAACTTCCACAAAATAAAAGTTAAACTCACCAAACTTTATGTGTGTGTAGACTGACCCTTCCGAGATTTTTTGAAATAAACAAAACAAATTTTAGCCGAAAAACACTTCTTAAAACTTACAAAAACTAAAGTATTGTTTTTTACACTGTTTTGAGTTTTTTAAGCAAAAATAATGTTTTCTAAATGAGTGTACGTTCCTTAGGGCTAATACGGCTCATGCTTGCTTCGGAAGGGGTCCTTTACTTATTCTTAAAAAAAAATTTTAAAAAATCAATAAATAAAAAAGTTATGAATTTTTAAAAATAGGACCCTTATTTTTGCCCACCCTGTATGTGTACATGTATATTTGTATGTATGTGTATATGTATGTGTCGGTTTAGCATGTATTTTTATATTTGATGAGGAGTGCAACATGTTTTATGCGGTTTCTCTTCCTCGCCTCACCCACATCCGAGCTGTGCCCAATCCCGCCGGCATGGTGTCTGGTCTCCGCCGTTGTCACATCAGGCCAGCACTTTTTCTCTCACGAGGAGAAGGAAGGCTTGTAGCTGGCGTGCGGTCGTTTCCCTCCTCCCTGAGAGAGGACTGTTCTAGGAAATTGCGGGGCATCAACTTCTATCCTTCTTCTGCTCATCGGTGAGATCCCGCGGTTTGAACTAGTGCTATTTTATCACCGTGTTTAGCCACTGCACGCGGGCGCATCACCCCCGAGTCAGTTCCTTCTCTGAATACAGCTCAGCCGACTCTGGCATAGCGAGTGACCAGGGACCCGAAAGATGGCAAGGACCTTCCATGGAAGTAATGAAAGAGTAGAGAGAGACTAACGACGTCTCTTCTGTGAGAGATGGGCTGTAAGGAGCAGAAGAGACCATTCCCCACTAAATTTTATAGTCGATTTTTAACTCTTTCTAAGCAATGAAGAGTGCTCTGAGCGGCACCTCCATCTTAGGATGTATTTGACTCTTATACAGGTAGACGATTGCATCAGGATCATGTACTTTCTGTCTTAGATAAATTTTGTTTTGTCTTCTTTTTAGAAACTGTACTGGGTGATATCGTATCGACAACGCTGCAAGAGCCAGAAAAGCTGATGCAGAAATCGCACGGATCAGGAAATCAGAATATCATCTACATGGCCATGTCCGTCTACGTTCTAAAATACATCTTGAACACGAAACAAATGAATCGGGAAATCTATAACAATGGGACGAAATTCATCAGAATGGGTAAGCAGAAAAGATAATCATTACTATTACCGACATAAATTATTTTAAAGGAAATACAGTTGGGAAATTAGTCAAAAACTATCTATTTTGGTTTAGCTACTCTTGGCCTTTTGGCTAAGATCAAAGTGTAGTATCTGTTCCGATGGATACTGCACCCCATAGACTGGTATTGTCTTGACCTTCTGGGACTTGATTTATGCCGGTGTATGGGTCTGTCCTGTGCAGTTCTAGGAGGTCAACCCTCCCAGGCTTCGCCTCCCCTCTTTGGGGAGGAGTAAGTTTATTGCTTACTGCCTGAGGCGCCCCTACCGGGGAATGCCGACGGGGCTGCCCAGGCAATTTTTAAACCCCACTTTCCTGACCCGACCTTGGGTCACATCTTACTTGTGGAAGTAAGATAAAAACTGGCCTTGTGCCTAACTCCTGGAGAGGAGTAAATCAATACTCATTTGTGACCTATTTGCATTTAAAAAAGAAGAGTCAAATTACAGGGGAGATAATTCAAAGTGTTCCCTAGGATTTATCTAAAAAAGGATTTTAACACTCTGAACTTGCAAGATATTTTATATTCAACCAGAGATAATGCCAAAATAATAGACTTCTTGCAAGCGCACAGATTAATTTTATGTGCGGAGACTTGCAACTTATGCCAACAACGTTAAAAACTGATGGGTTTATGTGGTGTTGCCCATGCGGTTATTGTGGAAGGAAGATGTCCATTTAGGGTTAGGGTTAGGGTTAGGGGTTAGGGTTAGGCTTATTAAAACTTTATTTCCCATGTTTCATGTATTTTTCCTTTCATTTACATATTTTTATATTTTTTACTTTCTGTAATGCTTAATTTATTTCAATAAATCTTTTTAATTTTTATTGGTGCCGAATACCATAAAGCGTTGTGATTGGTTGATTCCTAAATAATCCTTTTATGTATATATTTTTTTTTTACTTTAAGTTAATAGCGTTTTCTTTCTTTTGCTTTAATTAAAATGCATAACGGTAAAATTCTTTTGAAGATAAATCCTGGGGGAACAATTTGAATTATCTCCCCCTGTCATTCGACTCTTCAAAATTAAAGATTCAAAAAAAATTTTCGGCCCTATAATACAGAAGTACATCAACTTTTACACTTATCATTAGACTGGTAGCAAACATACTACAAGAAGAAGGATTATTGATAAACAAGACAAAGACATAGTAGTAGAGATGATGCTTAGAGAAAATGTAAATACCAATGCTAAACACAAGAGAAGACATCAAAAGACGAAAAAGAGCTTGCTCTAGATGCATACAAGACCTTTGAATCCGTCTTCAACAGCAAACATGTCAGGGAAGGAGTGAAACTCAGAGTATTTACAACATACATCCAAAGCATTTTCATTTACAATTCGAAGCTGTGGACACTGACCAAAACATTAGAAAACAACATTGATGCTTTTGAAAGGAATCTACTGAGACGAATCATCCAAATCAGGTGGCCAAGGACAGTTTCGAAGCAAAGACTTTTATATTGGCACCGAAGCAAAACCATGGAGTGTTGTTATGCTCAAAAGAATACTGTCATGGTTTGGGCATTTAATGAGACTTCCGTTAGAAACGCTGCATGTCAAGCACTGTACGCCTTCATAAAACTTACCAAAAGACCATCACGACAATCAATGATGACATGGTTCGATCAAGTGATAAAAGACATCCAATCACTATCAGACTTTCACCTTGTAAACGACACGAACAAAACCTGAAATGTTGTCAAAATTATGTGTTCTGACAGAAATGACTGAAGATCTTTTAGCAGCATGATGTTAACCAGGTTGATTTTTGTTTGTTTGTTCGGCGAAGATCGTTCTTCGGGATTGTCTGGTCTGAATGAAGTCCTCCTTTTTGGTCACATCTATTCGTTAACTTGCAGGATTGCAGGTGTTTACCCCTGACACCAAGAACAGCCAGGCTCAGCAGTTGCATGCAAAGTCGGGAGGGTTTGGCCCAGAACACACAAAGGAATGACGCAGAATTAATGTCGTCACTTTCAATCCATTGATTTGCGTTTCCGCATCTTACACACCTTTGCATGTCACATGTACAGGAAGAGACGACCAGAAGACGACAGATCCTTATACCAACTTGATTTTCACCAGAGCCCGAGTAGCGATCACGTGAGGAAGGGTTGGACTGACTGACTGACTGACTGACTGACTGACTGACTGACTGACTGACTGACTGACTGACTGATGATGATGATGATGATGATGATGATGATGATGATGATGATGATGATCATGATGATGATGATGATGATGATGATGATCTGAACAGCATACGGAGATGTGTGCAGAATAGTAGACTTCAATGATGTGGTCATGTTGAAAGAATGGATGAGAGTTCTTGGGTTAGTAGATGCGGGAAGGTTAAGGTAGCAGGTCCACTTCACAAGTGAAGGCCAAGGACAAATCGAAGGAAGTGATAAAATGGACTTGAGAGAAGAGGGATAAATAAAAACTTGGCCAGAGATAAGCTAGTTTGGAAGTCAATTTCTTAAAGCTGTTATATACATGCAGCATGTAAAACGGACGTTAAAATGATGATGATGATGATGATGATGATGATGATGATGATGATGATGATGATGATGATGATGATGATGATGATGATGATGATGATGATGATGATGGTGATTTTTGACAGGAATATATCTATAAGCTAGATTTTTACTTTCTTTGGTTTTAATTCAGTTTCTTTGTTCTTTTTTTTATCACAAATTACTGAGTCTGCAACCTTTTTTTATTTTTAGGAATTGAAAAGCAGAAATATTTTCAAAGGAATGATGGTTCCTATTCAACATATTCTGATACCAAATCCAGTGTCTGGTGCGTATATTTTTTAATCTCTAAAACATGTAATGACAGAATTATCTGAGTGATCTCCCTTGGATTACATCAGAGTTATACCCCCTGAATTATTCTTGCCAATGTTAGAGAGAATACGCCCTCCTGTCTGGAAGTCAAAAATCTCATTCCACCTGTGTGTGGGGAATTTAGAACGAGATATTATCCTCTTTCTGACTGGGACTTCAAAACCATTGGACGTGCTAGCCATCTCTGCATGGCTTTCACAACCCCTGATGCCATGTCCATCATGTGCTTTTTAATCACATACTCTCAGAATAGCCCAATGCAAATATAAGTAATATTCACTTATACCATTGTTCATACATACTCTCTATTCTCTGACCCCAGCAACACATATTTTTATCAGTGGAATTGTGACATTAATGTATTCTTTCCTTAGTAATTATGTCTGTGGTTTTTACCCCTTTATGTATCATATTAAGTACCATGTTACATGTTTTGTACCACCCTTTTAGGTTTGTCTTCAGCAAACTGTTTATCTGATAATAAATGTGCATGTATATAAATCCAGCTGTTTCTTCACTTTTGGCCTTTCCTCTTTCTTCTGACTCTACCCATAATAACACAACACACAAAATGGCTGCCTCGTGTACAGGAAAGACATACCTAAACTCAGGTTACTGAAAACGTAATGGCTAGGAAATGAAATATACGTTAGCTTTACACTGAATCGATGAGTGTTATTGGGTTACTAGATGTAGAACAATCAAGGTAGCAAGATCAGTTCACAGGGAAAACATAGGGGAAAAGTGATAGAAAGAGAGGAATAAATAAATACCCAGTTAGAGATAGGTTACTTTGGAAGTCAATTTCTAAAAGCTGTACAACACATGTCAGCATGTAAAACGGGCGTTAAACTGATGATGATGATGATGATGATGATGATGATGATGATGATGATGATGATGATGATTCCTATATCACCATCAAAACGGCTTACTGTTATTTAAATAAAAAAATACAGCATAATATTTTGAAATACTGTATATAAAGTACATAAGAAAGACTCAAAGACCACTATTTGAATGCCTAATTTGTATAACTATTTTTGAAAGTTCATAATTAATGAATGTTTGATGTTATTCATTTGTAATTTTCTTGTCCTATTTACCTATATATAATGCAATAGTTTTGTCAATATAAACAGTGATTTAATAAAAAAAAAAGGATAAATTACGAAAACCTTTCTTTAAATATTTGTTGACTAATTTTCACAGGAGGTAATTTAAATTAAACTAATATTGCTAGCTAAGGATTGTTAATTCTTGCCGGTCGGAGGGAGTTTAGTATCAGCAGCCGTGTGGGTTAGGACGTCGGATGAAGGTCAAAGAGGACTTTAGTCAAGGGTTCGAATCTTCCGACCTGTGGTACAGTTATATATACAGCCGCAGTGATGAGTCTTGTTAAGATGAAACATATATGTATGTGGATATTAAAAAATATTTATTATAAATATTTATACATATATATGTATGAATATTTTTGTATTTACGAAAATAAGATATTATATTATCTTAATACTAAGTAAAAAAAAATGGTGACCTGTGTGTAAAGGGGTCCGTGTATGTAAGTGTGGGAGTTTGACTGATTTTAGCGCTGTGTTTTTGTGTGTATATTTGGCATGATGGGCATCTGTATTTAGTTATTACTATATAATTATGTATATCATCTAAGGAGTACTTTTCACCCATGACAATTCCAATTGTAATTTAAATATGACCTAGGCCGAATCCATGTATATAGAAGTAAAATCCATGACAAATCCATTGACATAAAAGATACGGCCAAAAACACAAACAAATCATAACATGTATGGACAGTTACAATGTGAACGTGTGTTTGTGTATTTACTGCACAGGCTGTGATCGTCTGTTCGTTGTGCAGGTCCAAAGTCGTTGTTCGATTCCAACACCAGTCACAGTGTCAATTTGGTCTTTGTTAATGCTGCAACAGAAGGATTCTCCCTCCAAATAAAATCGCAATCCACGTTTATAACAATTAACAACGTTTTATTTTTTGGGAGGTTTACAATGATGCTCCTTTTCATCCCTTATGATACTATGGACCGCCCCCCCCCAGCCAAGACCCGAATAATAATAGGAAATGATTCAGCAAGGTGCACAAAGGCAGTAGGATGAATAGTCGGAAGTATGGTGAACACTCAGCGGAGAGTGGTGCGGAAGTAGTCAATTTCTACTGATGAGTGGTGGCGGTGACTAAGACCGGATTTCCGGTTGGAAGTTAAGAAATTGAGGAGTCAGAGTTAAGCAAAGAGCGAAGGTGAACAGATCGGCAGGTAGAGCTCGGCAAAGATTTAGCAAGAGATCAGCCAAACAACGGTGGTAGCCTCAACAGACGGGTTGTCTCAGTTAGGTCTTAGCTGATATACTCGAGCTTAACTAAGATGTGGGGACTTCAACAGTCCGTGGCGGTGTCATCACAACCAGAGTACAACTGACTTATACACAATGTATTTGAGTTTGTGTTTTTTCTTGTGAGTTTGCGTTGTTTTGTTTTTCTCAACTTGTAAACCAGTGAGTGTGCCCTCGGCGATCACCAGAGCAAAAGGCAACATGGTCAGAACAAGAACGACGAGAGACAAAGAAAGAAAAAAACCACGGCACACAGCGTTGGAGTCGGCAATTGTCGAGAAGGACGCACATGGTCTTAAAAATGATGCCGTTTGACCAGGATCGACCCTTACAAGCAGAGAAAGAAAAATGGAGACACAAAAAAAGACAGAAAGAAAAATATTAGGCAAGAACTCACATGGAAGCGAAAAAATGTTTATTTTCCAATACAGACACAAATGTTGTACATAATGGTGTGATGGTGATCTATCCTATTCCATGATGATATGGACTCTTCTAGACATTATGTATAGAGGAACCCACGCCAAAGGATGAGCAGTCTTTTTGTAACATACTATTCTGTACTTCTGTAAATACAAACTATTGCAAATATATGTGTTGTTTTATTTATTATCGACCCTACAATGTCACAACACTGGCGATAAGGAACTCTGACTTATTTGGACACAACATAACCCGAACTTATGTTGCATACAACACTAACGACGAGAACTCGGACTTATGTCGAATACCACATAACCATTACTACAACTGGTGATGTTGGAGGTGGTGTGTTCGAAAAAATTGTTAATTACAACACTAACAGTGAGAAGTTATAAGCCATACTAGATTTTTAACACACAAGGTGTACCAAATCTGAAGAACGAAAGTCTCCAATGCCAGAAAATAGGACTTTAAAAAGTTTTCGTTTTTGAGGAGGATGAAAATTATTTCAAGTCATCCCTCAACATGAGGTTTTGAAATTTAAATTGTTCGATCACAAAAAAAAACAAAAGGTCTATCGATTTTTCTTCGTTTTTTATTGTTAATCAGGAACATGTAAATAAATTTGAACAAGCTTACTTTTTTCTCTTGCTAAGAAGTTAAAAATTTATCTTCCAGTGGGAAAAGTTACGACCGTGTAAAAAAAGGGAGAGAAAAATATACGAAAAAGTCGATAGCCTATTTTAAGCAACGAAAATGGAGGAATTTAAAAATGACATGTTGGACATCAGTAAACACCAACAAGAACAACAACTTCGACTAGGAGAGAAATTCCAAGATAAACATAGAACAAATAGAATATCAGAAGAAAATGGAAGTAGAAAAGCTTTGTCTAAGAGAGAAACTTCAAGAAAAAGAAGAGGAATTTCAAGAAGAAAAAATTGGAGCAAATGAAAAAATTTGAGAAAATGTTTTTTTCATACCCAACAAAAATAGAAAAAAATTACGAGTCATCAAATAAGGATCAAAATGTTGAAGATGAAAGTGCATTTTCACAAAACGCTATTCAGAGCGCTATTGATAATTTTACTTACGACCTTGAAAACGAAATTACGTTTGCTTCGTATTTTATATTTCTTTATAATCCATGATAGACGCTCTCCTTGGTTGACTGTGCGAATGGGACCGATTTTAAAAAGGTTCGTTTGCTATTAAGAAAGTTGGGTACAATTGAACATACAAAATTCGTCAATTATATATTGCCACAAAAAAAAACTGCAACCTTTCATTTGTTGAAGCGGTACAATTATTAACTAAATTGTTTAGCCCTAAAACATCTCTTTTTCACAATAGGTGGAAATGTATGAATCTCATATGGAAATAAGACGAAAACTACACTACTTTCGCTAGTGTAGTTAAACGAACACTATATATATATTATAAATATTAAGTTTACATATTAATTACAGCATTGCCAATATGCATATATATATATATACACACACATGGCATACACGTATATAAAAATAGGTATATATGCACATGCACGCAGAAATATGCGTATATATACATACATATATTTACATATACCTATATGAACGCACATTAACAAAGACAATGCCACATTATATTAAAATGTTAATTTTTTTTTTTTTCTTGTATATATTATAATGGAGGCACAACGAACTTAATATATATTCCTATTATATCCATGTGGGATAGTGGGGTGGAAATATTTCCACCAATAGGAGCAGTAAGGTTTCTCCTACCCTCCGCTAGTCAGTGGGAGACCCTTGGGTAAGGTCGAGTACCCACTTAACCCCGCCCCCCCCCCCAATCAGGGTACGTGAAGTCATGGCAGGCAGGTGATGGATGGAGGGTTGAGCAGCCTAATGGATTTTAGAAACTAGTCAATCCTTCGTTTTGTGTGAGGCAGATGATACTGATGTTTGTACAATGGCTAAGACTTCCTGCTCTGTAAGAGCACTGCCCCTATAGAAGGTAATTGCAACCCACTATAGGTAACCTCTTTGCAACGAACATCATGGTGAAACAAAATATTCAAATATCGGTCATGGGATAAATCACATATGCATCAATACGATTGTTCATTATTTCTTTTATTATTGTTATTTTTATTTCTATTCTTTCATTACCAATTACGTAATCAATAATTATTATAATTTAAAAAAATTATTAAATAGTGTAATCTAAAATTCAATAGAATAGCGTTAACTATATCATTATTTTTTATTTATTTTTATTTTTATGGAAATCGTTTCAGACAAGGCATGAAGCCATTTGATGTAAGGAGCTAACAATAACAAAATATGATTATTGCAAAGACAGGAGGTGCCTATTAACCTTAGTCTTGAAAAGACCAAGGCTATAGGTAGGAAGAAAACAGTCAGCAGGAAGAGAGTTCCACAAGCCATCAGTTCTTGGAAAGAAGCTACTGGAATAAGAAGCTGTATTACAATGAGGTATCAAACCAGCGAATTGATGGAGACCACTACACCAACGAGTCAAACGAGTTGGAACAAAAGAAGCAAGGAATAGATCATAAAAACACATGCCATAATAGTATTTATAGAAAAGACTGAGACTAGCAACATCACGTCTGTGAGAGACAGGATGTAGAGAAGAAGAAAGGGTCGGGCCACTCAAATTGCAAATACGGGATCAAGAGAACAATAGGGACCCCAGATCATTAACACAAGACGCGGGACATATTTTGGAATCACCGGTTGACCTCGCAATACACGTGGTCTCTATTTACAAAACACTTGTAAATAAATCTTTTATTTATTTTACTAAATGCAGTATATTTCGGAATTTTTTTTTCTTTTAACATGTTAATATTTATTTTAAGGCAGAGAGTCCATAAATAAAACAAATAAAATATTAACATGTTTTCTTTTAAAACATGTTTTTGTGTCACTATTTACAAAACAACTCGGGTTTTTTTTCAAATTTTTCAAATATGACAGCAGTACTCAATACGTGGTCTGATAGTAGATTTGTAGAGATACTTTAACTTCCGGTAGAATTAGATAACCATTATTGTTTATTAAAACTATAAGTGATGTAAATGTTATCGTTGTTGTTGTTCTTATTTTCAGGCTGACTGCGTTTGTCTTAAAAGTCTTCTGTCAAGCGTCAGAATTTGAAGAAATCGATGAAGAGCTCACACGACAGGCAGTGTTTTGGTTACTAAAACAACAGAAAACTGATGGCAACTTTGAAGATGCATCGTATGTGCACACAGATATCATGGTAAGCTTTGAAGACCATCATCATCATCATCATCATCGGTTGAACGTCCATTTTACATGCTGGCATCTATTGGACGGCTTTAAGAAAATTGACTTCTAAATTTATCTACAAGGCTTGGATAAAATAATGGAAACACCTTTAAATTTTAAATAAATCCAGCCCTGTAAAACGTTTTTGTTGAAATGGGATTATTCAGATGATTGTTAAATAATGGAAACATCTTGAAGCAGTTGTTTTCTGATGGCAGTCCTCCCATAAAATCCAGTTGTTGTTGGCGAACAGTTTTTATTGAAATGGGATTATTCAGATGATTGTTAAGCTTTGCTGTAATTTTGAGTGCCGTGGTTTGTGCTCTTTCTTCACAATCCTTACAAGGGCTCTACGATCTCTTTCAGACAGCTTCGGCTTTCTTCCAGAATTTTGTTTAGAGGAGGATGTTTTGCTTTCTTTTTCATAGGCTGTTATCACCTTCGAGACAGTTCCTCCCGATACGGCCACCATCTCAGCCATTTTCGTTACACTAGCATCTTCCATATGGGCACTAACAATCTGTTCTCTTTAGAAATCTGATAGATTTGTCATTTAAATTGTTTTTCACTAATATGCACTTTCTGAAATAAATAATAAATTTTACAAATTAATTCAGGAAAACAATAACCATAAATAAAAAAAATGAAACCAACAGTTTGGTAATTTTTTTCAATTTTTAGAGGTGTTTTAAAATTGATGCAAATTTCACTAGGTGTTTCCATTATTTTGTCTAACTGTTGTATCTCTGACCAGGTTATTTATCCATCTTTCTCTCAAGTCCATCTTTATCACTTCCTCCCATGTTTTCCTTGGCCTTCCGCTGCCAACTGACCCTGCTACCTCAACTGTTCTACATATTCTAACCCAAACACTACTGTCGACTCTTTCAATCTGGCCATACCACCGAAGTATCCTGTTCTGCACACATCTCCTATACTGTCCAGATTTAATCTTCCACTCAGGTCATCAGATCTAAGCTAGTCTTGAAGACTCATATTACACATCACTCGTATCATCGTCAAATCATTACTCTGCGGGTAATGCATGTCCTCAACCCTCACTGGCACGGGTTTCACTTCCATACATCATCACACTGCGTATACATGCATGATGGACGCTTTCCTTGGTTGACAGTGGTAATGCTCTGCTGGTTAGTAATGGCAGAAGTTCCCTTTTACTAAGGTATCACGTGATCTGCTTGTCCAATCACAGCTTAGTATTTCTCAGCCCCCTCCCCCTTTCCCTCTTTTATTTCTGAACCCAAATAAGTTTTAATTGTTGTCCATTGTTTCTTTTTTTAGGGTGGAAGATCTACTTTGGAGCTGACAGCATTTGTCCTCGTCAGCTTAATGGAATGCAGACAAATCCATGCGAAAGAGGTAATTCAAGATTATTATAAAAAATCTATTGCAGAGTAATTCAAGAAAATGAAACCAAACTAATTATGTGTGTGTGAGTATATATATATATATAAACCTCATTGCTAGGCAAGACCCTTTCGAACTGTTCTTTTCTGGTGTTGATCCCAGTAACACCAGTTCAGTGAGAACCTCCATTATAAATAACCATAGTAGTAGAACATCCAGCAACGGCCCAGCACACAACTGTAACTGCAGAGCTTCTAACATCTGTCCACTGGGGGGGAACTGTAGAGTTTCAAGCATTGTCTACAAATGCGATGTGATAACAGAGAGTAGTAGGAAATCATATATCAGTTCAACCGGGGGTGAGTTCAAAGATAGATTCAGAAACCACATGAGTTCCTTCAGGGGAGGCCAAAGGGAAGACATAGATAGGCCTAACACTTCTGTTGGCCGTTTTGTGAGAAACCTCATTGCTAGGCAAGACCCTTTCGAACTGAAATGGTCAATTTTAGGGAGGGCTAACAAATATAAACCGAACAAAAGGAAGAGATGCAACCTATGTGCATTGGAGTCGTACCACATCATGACATCTAGAGATAATTTACTGAACGCTAGGCAGGAAATACTACAATGCTGTCTGCATAGAAACCGTTACCTGTTATCAAGCCTAAAACCTGGATAGGAGGGGAATTAGGGGAAGTATAAACTTACAGCAGAGAAAGGCAGGATGGACCCTTCCTGAGGCTATCTAGGGCAATAATTAGTGTATAATATGGAGGATGAGAATTAGTAACACGTACTTATGCTAAGATATGTCTTGATTCAATTATTAGTGGAGGCTCGGGACTTAGGTTGGGGGTGATAAGGTAGGAATATTCTATCGGAATAAGGCCCATTGATAGTCAACTATAGTAAATACTTATTCAGCAGAATAGAGGGGGGAAATTTTGTTACATATAAAAAGATATTGGAATAATAAATAATAAATCACAATTTATTCTCAGAAATAGATATATTATACGAAATGCATTGGGAATTTCAAGTAATTTTAAGTGAAAAATAAGAAATAGCAACCTGGATGCTATCACTATTTAATTAAATTAGGTTAAATTAAATTAAATTAGTTTTTAATTAGATTAAATTAAATAAAATAATGGGTGGCAGGAATGGGGAAAAATAATTAAGGAAAAAATAATTTTAAAAACATGCATGCCGACACGGACTTAATTTCTAAAAATAGAAACAATTGGGTTTTTATAAAAAGTATTTTGTACGGGATTTTAAATTAGTAATAACAAAGTCTCCTGTCATTTAACGAGTTAGAGTGATATTTTCCCGTAAAGTTGGCCAAAAAAATAACCCGGTCCATTAAAAAAGGTTTTTTTTCAAAATAGAAAATAGATTTCTGATAACGATATTCCGTAGTAACATTTATTTATGGAATATAGAATAATATTCTCCACAGAGAGTTGCAAACAGACACAGCCGTTAAGGAAATATTTTAAATGATTTAAAATAATAACTAGATTTTTGTAGAAAACTTTTTATAATAACATTTTATTTTTGATATATGAATAATCTTTTAAAAACAAATTCTGCGGGATAGGCTTTTTTCGCTTCGTTAAACAACAAAACGATAATAATTCGGCAGTTAATTAAATGAAGGATATTTTCCCAAAATGTAAAATGACGTCCCAGACACTAGATAATTAATTTCTATAGAGAATAGGTTTAATAATAAATATTTTTAGAAACAGTATTTTGAATAAATAGTTTCTATCTACTAATTAAGATTTTTTCTTAATGTAAGGGGGTTTTTCTGCGAGATTGACATTCAACTCGTCGTGTGTTTGTTTCGAAGGGCAAGAAATCAGCCATTGAAATAAGGCTCTTTGAACTCGGACGAACATTTGTGTTGACTTTTCTTTGTGAGAAGTTAGATTTAGAATTCCCATACTATCATTGGATTGGAATGGTAACTTGTGAGCGGTATCTTGAATGATTTAGTTCTTTTGGTTTTTTGTGGGGGGGGGGGGGGATTTATTCATCATTGTGCCGGCCGACGTGAAAGTGTATTATCGCACATTGTTCCGGGTTTTTGGTTTTTTTTAATGTATTTGGGACCGATTATTTGCTTGTTGGCTTGGTGGAAGAAATAATGAACGAGCTACTTTTCTAAGACTTTTCTAGGACTTTCTTTTTTATCGTTGTTCTTCCTTGTTTTTTAATTTTGACTTTTATTTTTATTTTTTTTCCTCTTCTCTTCTTAAGTGACCTCAACTATTGCAACGCCACATTGTGTATTGTCGGCAGTTGAAACCAGTATTCCAGACATTTAATTTCCCTGATGATCTGCCAAGCAAGTAACTGCTTGGTAGTGAAACACGTGTAGGAAAAAACATTTAATTTGAATAAATAATATTTGTAAGAAAAAATATCTTTAATGGTGATCATTGGTGTCCTGAAAGGAATGCTTTGGTAAGCCTTCATAAAATCACATATAAATGCTCTGTACTCTGTAATCGAGTATCATCGAGCTTGTTTTTATTGGAACAACCCCGGTCTTCACTGAATGATCTATTTTATAAGTGAAAAATCTAAATATATATATATATATGTATGTATATATATATATATATATATATATATATATATAGATATAGATATAGATAGATATAGATATAGATATATATATATATATATATATATATGTATATACTAATGATAATAGAATTAACGATAAGTGAAGTATCGTAAAGTGATCTATCCCAATAAAGTAAAGCTCAATACGTTGAGTAGAGCAATCAATTTTAAAGAAAGAAAGATGAAGATAAAAAATTGCATAAAATTACATAAAGTTAATACACATTTTATTACATCGAAAGTTCAGATGCAAGGAGTTACATTAATCCTTAAACCATGGTTTTTCAAAGATAAAACTTTATCCTCTGACGAGAAGAGTTTTATCTTTGAAAAACCATGGTTTAAGGATTAATGTAACTCCTTGCATCTGAACTTTCGATGTAATAAAATTTGTATTAACTTTATATAATTTTATGTAATTTTATGCAATTTTTTATCTCCATCTTTCTTTCTTTAAAATATATATATATATATATATATTTGTTATTGTTTATTATCTATGTGCGTATACGTTTCGTCATTAAATCGGGACTCATCAGCATAGAGATATGACTATTCACTACCGGTCATGCGATTCGAAACCCCGGACTACGAGTATTTTACAACTCAAATCCGACGCCTTAACCACACGGCCAATTTTAAATAGCGAATAAATTGTGATAATTTTAACACGTTATCGGCGGCTATAACGTCTAGAGCATTCTACTTTTTTTGAGGAAGGAACGATGCATTTAAAGCTAGTGACGTCACGCTGTGTTAATACTACACTTACAGTGCTCTACTTTTTCGAGTAGCAACAAATAATGATAAATATTTGTTATTGTTTATTATCTATGTACGTATACGTTTCGTCCTTAAATCGGGACTCATCAGCATAGAGATATGACTATTCATTACCGGTCATGTGATTCGAAACCCTGGACTACGAGTATTTTACAAGAGAGAGAAAGAGAGAGAGGGAGAGAGAATGAATAGTGATGAATAAACAAATAACTTTACAACATTATTTATTACAGTTCCAAGAATTCAAGGTCAACAATTTTTATTTTCTTATTTTTTTATATATGAATTTCAATATGTTTCTTCTTCAGCGCCTTTTACTAAGGTCACAAATAGAAGTTCAGCGAAAACATCAACATCTTTAACTTATTTTACAAACATTTAAAATTTTACAGGAAACAAATGAAACATACATGTACATGCAATTATATTAGTTCCACCAATAGTTAAGATAATAATAATAATAATAATAATAATAATAATAATAATAATAATAATAATAAATGTAACAAAGGTAATGATAATAATCATAATAATAGTAGTAATTACAATGATAATTATAGAAATAAAATCAGCAATAATAATAATAATTATTATTATTATTATTATTATTATTATTATTATTATTATTATTATTATTATTATTAGTATTATTATTATATTATTAATAATAATAATAATAATAATAATAATAATAATAATAATAATAATAATAATAATAATAATAGTAGTAGTAATAATTATAGTTAAAGTAAAAGTGATAAAATATATATTAGAGATGAATTTAAAATAGAATATTAGGGGATAAGAAAAAAATAATAGTAACAGCAATTGAAGAACATCAGAGCAATAATGATCATAGCAAGAACAATAATGCTGTTGCTGTCACTAAAGCTGCAATAAGCTAGAATAAGCTTTCGTAATAATATATATATATATATTATATATATATATATATATATATATATATATATATATATATATATATATATATATATATATATATATGTATATAATTCAATGTCTGTGTATATGTGTGTGTTTGTGCGATGTTTGTGTGTTCCCTGTATAATAAAGGGTTAGAGAATCTACATAAAAGCTAAGAGTCTATTCTTATTAAAAATTTGCAATGGAAGTTTCCCCAATCCCTAAGTGCATAAACTCCTTAAAATTTTAAATATATCCTATTTTTATGAAATTTGAACCATATGTATAAAATTTTCTGGGGGAGACAATGGGAGTGGTCCCACATCTTTAAGTGCTCTCCTAACATAAGGGAGCTATGGGGCCGAACCTCCTTTAAAATTTCAAATATATCCTATTTTTATGAAATTTATATCATATGTATAAAAAAAACTCTCTGGGGAAGACAATGGAAGTGGTCCTAAATCTCTATGTTCCCGTCTATGTGCCAAATATCTTTGTGCTCCCATCTCTAAGTGATCCATAGAGACAGAACACCCTTAAAACTTCAAATACATATATCCGATTTTAATGAAATTTAAACCATATGTATAAGACACTAATTCAGGGATTTTTCCAACATTTCAGCTTCTTCCGACTATATTAGGGGCGAAACGGGAGGAGGGGGCAGTAAAAACAATCAGACAAGACTGTATACTTTTTCAGCATAGTGAAAAAGTACATAGTAGTGGTCCTCATTCAATCCCGAGCAACGTCGAGTCTTCCTGCTAGTTTAATATATTCAAAACATTCTCAATAGATTTTCAAATATTCAAACCAGATTCCGAAAATAAATATTCCACCACGTCCTCTCCATGTACATACGTTTCTGAGAAATCCACCTATATTGAGTATTAGATTATATTTATGCAAAACTTATTTTTAAAAAAGAAATCTTGTGCGTCCCGCATGGCTTGGGTATCTATGCTTGTTTGTGGGTATCACATGCGCCGTCAAATGTGTTTGGGTAGGTGGGAGAGGTTGTCTACTCGTAGGAAAAATAAATGACATGTTGAATGGGGTTAATATTTTACTGGCCGATTTTATTCCGTCTGTTTTGGTGTTTTTTTGTTTTTTTTTGACAATTTTAATTTCTTAGTTCACTTTACAGTCCTGACGAGATGTGTTACCATCGAAAGGTTTGTTGATCCACGTAGACCGTTTCTAATGTTTATATAATTTTATTTTATATATATATATATATATATATATATATATATATATATATATATTGTTTGGTAGACCAGCTGATGTGGTAATGAGCCCTTAGACGTAGCCTTTTTCAGAGTCGGAGTCGCCATGTCTGTAAATTTTGTGAGAGTGTCAACAATGTCAGCTTTACATAAGCCGGTGGCGAATTTAGGGCCTAGACTGAGAGCTTCCCGTTTTTTTTTTAATTTTCTTATTTCTGTGTTCGTTAGCATAGGGACGAGGCATTCTTCCAAATGCCAGACTATCACATGCTATTTAGAGGCTCCAACCGAGTGCTCTTTTAAGGATGTTGGCCGTTCCCTTAAGTGTAATTATTTGGATTTCTTTTGCACTTGGTTTTCCGGGAATACTTTCCAGATACTTTTTGAAATTTTTCTTCATGAGGCCTTTAGCTCCTATTATAACTGGAATAATGTTGATGTTTTGTAGGTTCCAGTTTCTCTTCATATCATACATTAAGCCTTGGTATTTTGCCACCTTCTCCCTCTCTGCTCTGTTTAAGCCACTGTCATTTGGAACACTCACCTCAATCAGTGTTGCCTCTCTTTCTGCCTTATTTAATATGACCGTTGTGTGTGGGTGAGTGTGTGTTTGGATAAGTTGAGGATGGGATTTTCGTTTCCTAACGTTTTCCATGCGTTGTTGTCACATAGTGTGTGTAGTTTCTTGTTTAAACAAGAAACTACACACACATCAGCTGGTCTACCAAACAACAGCTCTATACCACGGAAATACTCCGAAGCCATCAGAGAGCTTACCCAAAACATATATATATATATATACAGGGTGGGCAAAAATAAGGGTCCTATTTTTAAAAATTCATAACTTTTTTATTTATTGATTTTTTTAATTTTTTTTTTTAGAATAAGTAAAGGACCCCTTCCGAAGCAAGCATGAGCCGTATTAGCCCTAAGGAACGTACCCTCATTTAGAAAACATTATTTTTGCTTAAAAAACTCAAAACAGTGTAAAAAACAATACTTTAGTTTTTGTAAGTTTTAAGAAGTGTTTTTCGGCTAAAATTTGTTTTGTTTATTTCAAAAAATCTCGGAAGGGTCAGTCTACACACACATAAAGTTTGGTGAGTTTAACTTTTATTTTGTGGAAGTTATTCAAATTCAAGTTATTCAAATTTAAAGATAGGACCCTTATTTTGGCCCACCCTGTATATATATATATATATATATATATATATATATATATATATATATATATATATATATATATATATATATTTGTATAATTGGGCAGCATTCCCTCCCTTATACATGTTTGATTAAATAGGAGTGCCAACTTCTACTTATTCAACCATTCCCGTTATGAGGGGGGTGAAGTTGTATTGAAGCGCTGTTGAAATAATTTAAAAGAGCGCCCTCTTGATAGATTCACCAATTTATTTCATTTTGCAACCGCCTGACGACGACCGATGCCGGTCGAAAACGTTCGCACAAAATACAGAGATTTTTTACACTCCTTGGATTATAACATCAAATCCGTCGTACGAAGACTAGAAAAAACGGATCAAAAACTGAATAAGCAGAAGTTGGCACTCCTGTTTAAACAAACATGTATATATATATATATATATATATATATATATATATATATATATATATATATATATATAAAGAAGATGGTCACACTTTTAGAAACATTGTTTTCGTATACATTTTTAGCAATTTGAAAACCAAAAACAATGTATTTTATTTACTTACAAGAAAATCAACCTCGATTGAAAAATGTAACGTGTCCAAAAAAGGTGCATCTATATATCATGAATGTTCAGCAAACACAGCAGAAAATCTTCGAGAAATTCGAATATTTTTTGGACACGTTATATTTTCTATCGAGGTTGATTCTCTTTGTTCAAAAACATTTTGTTAAGTTGATTCACTTTGCCCAAGAATTTTGAACATTATTGTTTTTGTATTTTTGTATATTTTCTTATATTTTCAAATCTGTGCTAACAGTAATATTTTTACTGATTTATCCCTATAATCTCCTCTAAAGATAAAAGCTTGCATCTTTGAAAATACATTGTTTAAGGAAGAAAAAAAAGTTATTTATATTTATATATTCCTTGTTCAAACTACTTGATGATTCAATAAATATTGTTCTTTTTCCAATTTTTATTTTAATCACTCATTTCATTTTATTATTGCTCTATCTCGTATATTGAGCATTGATTTTTCAAGATGGGATTAATTTAAAGATATAATTATTACTTTTATTATGTCTCCATTTATATCAAGGGAGGCGGGAGAGCGCTCTATCCCTTAATAGACTTTAAGAATGGCCTATGCTGGAAATCTCATTTTCTTTGATCAATCATAACTCAAAAACCAATAAACCAAATTAGTTAAAACTTTGCACAAAATTTTTATTTGGTAGGTTCTATAAGTGTGTAGATTTTGAGCATCATTAGTCAAGGCAACCCAGAGATCCAGAAAGTTCAATCATGAAATCATGTTATCCGTGTGTACGTACGTATGTGCCACCCTGTATCTCATCAACTATTTGATGGAGTCAGCTGATTTTTGGCAGAGATAGAGGTTCTAGGGTCTAGTTGATGGCATTTTAATTTCAGTTTACCATATACCTTAGTTTTCCAGAAAATTCAAAAAAACCTTAAAAATGACCATTGTATTGAGGCATAGCCTTTACAAAAGTAGTGACATTCCATGATAAATGCCAGTATACTGAAATCATATCCCCTTAATAGGGTTAAGATGAAAATTCATATACACTAAATGTACAAAAGCAAGGAAATTCCCAAATTTTTACACTTTTATTGTCATTAAGGGTATGCGAGCACAACAGGGCTATATATTTTACTGGTAGGAATTTTTCTTCAGCGCACCTCACACACTTCATCAACTCATGCATAGAGATTTATACTGTAGTGATGTGATAACGAAATGGTTTGGTTGATATGTAGTCATACCCTTAATGACAATAAAAGTGTAAAAATTTGGGAATTTCCTTGCTTTTGTACATTTAGTGTATATGAATTTTCATCTTAACCCTATTAAGGGCATATGATTTCAGTATACTGGCATTTTTCATGGAATGTCACTACTTTTGTAAAGGCTATGCCTCAAGACAATGGTAATTTTTAAGTTTTTTTTGAATTTACTGGAAAACTAAGGTATATGGTAAACTGCCATCAACTAGACCCTAGAACCTCTATCTCTGCCAAAAATCAGCTGAATCCATCAAATAGTTGATGAGATACAGGGTGGCACACACGTACGTACGTACGTACACACGGATAACACAAAATCACTCCTGACCTTTCTGGATCTCTGGGTTGCCTTGACTAATGATGCTGAAATTCTACACACTTATAGAACCTATCAAATGATTTCAGTATATTGGCATTTTTCATGGAATATATATACATTTCCTTTATCATAGCTCTTCAATGTAGCTAGACGAGCAAGTACGTCAAACTTAGAGATCGAAACCTGGGTGTTATGACGACAAGAGGGCGCCTTACCTTTTACTCTATAAGCACAAGCTTACTACGATATATGAAATTTAGATGCTTATACTGAGCATTTTTCTTTCAGCAGCGGAGAGTGCATTATTCTTTTTACGTAGAGCTATGCATTATCGCTAACCGTCACCGGCGATATCACTTACCAGAATGTACAGCTTTCATTTTTAGAATTCATCTCACATTTTTGTTTTCTTTTTTCTTTTTTTACATTTTTCGTTTCGTTTTGTTTTTAATTTAATTTTTATTCTTGTTTCTTTAGCTCTATACAAATGAGGAACGGATCACCTTATCGATGAAATATTTGGAGAAGAACGTTGACAGCATAAACGATGCATTAACGTTGGCAATCACAACTTATGCTCTCACTTTGACGATAAGCGACATGCGCTTATCTGCATGGGATGCATTGTCTAATAGTAAGAGAAACAAAATGTCAGATGTTTTCTGTTAATTATATGAAGAGTTTGCTCTGGACTTTATGTCTGAATTTATTTTATAAAATTAATATTATTGACTTTATAATTTTTCTGAAAGATAAGTCATAGAACTTTTTCTATAACTTTATGTAAACTCTCAGTGGATCTTAACACTTTCTGTGAACTTTTAGAGGATCTTAACACTTTCTGTGAACTTTTAGAGGATCTTAACACTTTCTGTGAACTTTTAGAGGATCTTAACACTTCTGTGAACTTTTAGTCCATGTTAACACTTTTTGTGAACTCTCAGTGGATCTTTACACTTTCTGTGAACTTTTAGAGGATCTTAACACTTCTGTGAACTTTTAGAGGATCTTAACACTTCTGTGAACTTTTAGAGGATCTTAACACTTTCTGTGAACTTTTAGAGGATCTTAACACTTTTTGTAAACTTTCAGCCCATATTAACACTTTCCATGAACTTTCAGTTAATCTTAACACTTTCTGTGAACTTTTAGAGGATCATAACACTTTCTGTAAACTTTCAGTCCATGTTAACACTTTCCATGAACTTTCAGTTAATCTTAACACTTTCTGTGAACTTTTAGAAGATCTTAACACTTTCTGTGAACTTTGAATCCATGTTAACTCTTTCTGTAAACTTTCAGTCAATTTAATATTAAAATATTTTTGAGATTTTTGATTGATAATTTTTGACATTTTTGAGAGATTAAAATATATTTTAGATCTTTTAGAGATTAAATTTTTTTGAGATTTTTGAGAGAATCTTTCTAATTACTTGCTTCCAAATTTTTCTTGGCTGGCCAACCTTCCTGCGATTCATGAACGTACCAGCATAACCGATTCATCCTTAGAATAACCCTAACCCTTACTCTAACCTCATGGTTCAGCGGGTCAACTGTCTCCAAATTCCACTCTGTATGGTCTTGTCCAATCACTTGTTTCCAAGTTTTCCTTGGCCGGCCAATCTTCCTGCGATTCAAAACATCATGCTTCTGCAATGGTTTATCCAGGAAGGTGAACACTCCACATGACCGTACCAGCATAACTGATTCGTCCTTAGAATAAGCTCTAAGCTGGTCAAATGTAATTATTTCAGCAAATCCTCTGACCTAATGTGTTGGGTTACCATGAGTTTTCAGTTCATCTCAACTCTTATTATGAGCTTTCAGTCCATTGCGAGAATTGAAAATAAAAATTATATTTTGCCTCGCTCTCTTACCTTTATCTGTTGCCGGAATTTACGCGGACTAAAAGTTCTTCATTTTCTACTCATTTTAAGCTACACAGTTCCCTACTGTAGTTTCATGCCTATATGATTCATAACTTTACTATGCGAGTCTGGTTTAGATTTTTGACTTGACTCTTTCAGATTTCCCAACGTGGAAGGAACAAAACTCTCTGAGCATGTCAAAGTCGGAATCGGTGCTGGTCGCATCCTACGCCTTGCTAACTCAACTTCAGTACGATGATATTACAATTGCTTTCTCAATTTTCAACTGGTTGATTGAACAGAAGGACAAGAACGGTATATTCAGCTCTACACAGGTATGTGAACAATACACTACAAAAATAAAATGGTAAAAAAAAAGGTAGAATGATGACGGGCCCTTTGTACCTACATGTGAAGTTTTTCTTTGGAAGTGGCTCCTCGGCATTCATTTTAATGGGAAGGGGAAGGGGGGTCTCAGACTTCATGTAAACCTTTATACCTCTTCCTTTCATGTGTTATATACATGTAGCAATATTGGACGTGGAGGTACTAGAATGATGTAAGAAAGGAAATTTTCATTTGAATAAATGGGATCCCTAATTTATATAATGATTTTAAAAAGTGTGTCTTCAAAGAACGTGGTCATATGAGAATTTCACATTTCTTTACACAGTCCTATGGATTATATTTGAATAAATGGGATCTCTAATTTATATAATGATTTTAAAAAGTGTGTTTTCGATGCACGTGGTCATATGAGAGTTTCACATTTCTTTACACAGTCCTATGGATTATATTTGAATAAATGGGATCTCTAATTTATATAATGATTTTAAAAAGTGTGTTATCGAAACACGTGGTCATATGAGAGTTTCACATTTCTTTACACAGTCCTATGGATTATATTTGAATAAATGGGATCTCTAATTTATATAATGATTTTAAAAAGTGTGTCTTCGAAGCACGTGGTCATATGAGAGTTTCACATTTCTTTACACAGTCCTATGGATTATATTTGAATAAATGGGATCTCTAATTTATATAATGATTTTAAAAAGTGTGTCTTCGAAGCACGTGGTCATATGAGAGTTTCACATTTCTTTACACAGTCCTATGGATTATATTTGAATAAATGGGATCTCTAATTTATATAATGATTTTAAAAATTGTGTCATCGATGCACGTGGTCATATGAGAGTTTCACATTTCTTTACACAGTCCTATGGATTATATTTGAATAAATGGGATCTCTAATTTATATAATGATTTTAAAAAGTGTGTCTTCGAAGCACGTGGTCATATGAGAGTTTCACATTTCTTTACACAGTCCTATGGATTATATTTGAATAAATGGGATCTCTAATTTATATAATGATTTTAAAAAGTGTGTCTTCGAAGCACGTGGTCATATGAGAGTTTCACATTTCTTTACACAGTCCTATGGATTATATTTGAATAAATGGGATCTCTAATTTATATAATGATTTTAAAAAGTGTGTCTTCGAAGCACGTGGTCATATGAGAGTTTCACATTTCTTTACACAGTCCTATGGATTATATTTGAATAAATGGGATCTCTAATTTATATAATGATTTTAAAAAGTGTGTCACGATGCACGTGGTCATATGAGAGTTTCACATTTCTTTACACAGTCCTATGGATTATATTTGAATAAATGGGATCTCTAATTTATATAATGATTTTAAAAAGTGTGTTATCGAAGCACGTGGTCATATGAGAGTTTCACATTTCTTTACACAGTCCTATGGATTATATTTGAATAAATGGGATCTCTAATTCATATAATGATTTTAAAAAGTGTGTCTTCGAAGCACGTGGTCATATGAGAGTTTCACATTTCTTTACACAGTCCTATGGATTATATTTGAATAAATGGGATCACTAATTTATATAATGATTTTAAAAAGTGTGTCTTCGAAGCACATGGTCATATGAGAGTTTCACATTTCTTTACACAGTCCTATGGATTATATTTGAATAAATGGGATCTCTAATTTATATAATGATTTTAAAAAGTGTGTCTTCGAAGCACGTGGTCATATGAGAGTTTCACATTTCTTTACACAGTCCTATGGATTATATTTGAATAAATGGGATCTCTAATTTATATAATGATTTTAAAAAGTGTGTTTTCGATGCACGTGGTCATATGAGAGTTTCACATTTCTTTACACAGTCCTATGGATTATATTTGAATAAATGGGATCTCTAATTTATATAATGATTTTAAAAAGTGTGTCTTCGAAGCACGTGGTCATATGAGAGTTTCACATTTCTTTACACAGTCCTATGGATTATATTTGAATAAATGGGATCTCTAATTTATATAATGATTTTAAAAAGTGTGTCTTCGAAGCACGTGGTCATATGAGAGTTTCACATTTCTTTACACAGTCCTATGGATTATATTTGAATAAATGGGATCTCTAATTTATATAATGATTTTAAAAAGTGTGTCTTCGAAGCACGTGGTCATATGAGAGTTTCACATTTCTTTACACAGTCCTATGGATTATATTTGAATAAATGGGATCTCTAATTTATATAATGATTTTAAAAAGTGTGTCATCGATGCACGTGGTCATATGAGAGTTTCACATTTCTTTACACAGTCCTATGGATTATATTTGAATAAATGGGATCTCTAATTTATATAATGATTTTAAAAAGTGTGTTATCGAAGCACGTGGTCATATGAGAGTTTCACATTTCTTTACACAGTCCTATGGATTATATTTGAATAAATGGGATCTCTAATTTATATAATGATTTTAAAAAGTGTGTCTTCGAAGCACATGGTCATATGAGAGTTTCACATTTCTTTACACAGTCCTATGGATTATATTTTAATAAATGGGATCTCTAATTTATATAATGATTTTAAAAAGTGTGTTATCGAAGCACGTGGTCATATGAGAGTTTCACATTTCTTTACACAGTCCTATGGATTATATTTGAATAAATGGGATCTCTAATTTATATAATGATTTTAAAAAGTGTGTCTTCGAAGCACGTGGTCATATGAGAGTTTCACATTTCTTTACACAGTCCTATGGATTATATTTGAATAAATAGGATCTCTAATTTATATAATGATTTTAAAAAGTGTGTCTTCGAAGCACGTGGTCATTTGTTTACACAGTCCTATGGATTATATTTGAACTATGTGAGATCTTTTAAGCTACGCTGGTTGAGTAACGGAGGGCAGACAAGGTAGTGCTGCATCAGCAGATGGTTGGATAGGGTTTTGTAGCCTGTAGAGGAAAAGCGTTATCAAATAAATGGCAAAGGCATTTCATACAAATTAAAACTGAAATTTATTTAAGAAACTCGGTTAAATGAACTGAGTAAAAAAAAATGTATGTGAAGAAACAAAAGGGTTCTACTTGCGCACCGCACCATGGAGTCACAAGAGGGATTGAGAGTCAAGTAGTAGTATTGATGGTTGTCTGTGCAAACGAATGTTGTCGGTAAGGGCCGCTGTTATTGTTTTTTGTTTTTGCTGCTGATGGTGTTGTTGTTGGGTCGGACAGGGTTCCACAAGCCGCATTATTTATTGAGTTCATGCGAAACCCATTTATTGACATTTTTATCTTTCCATTTTGCTTCAGATGGTCTGGAACTGTTAAAATACTAACATCAAGTGCCTTAGACATTTCTATGACACTTTGACATGAATTTTGTTCAATACTTGCTTTTAAATGTTTATTGCCAAGAGTTCATTTCCTTCAAGGCTCTCATTTCAACTATAGAATTTAGAAAGTAACTTACTTATATATACTTAGTATACACTTTTTATTTATACAAACATTTCTTGGCTACAAACATTATAATTATTAAGCACTATATATACTTATATTATAAAATATATATGTACATATTTTTTGTTTCGGTATTTACTTCAACAGTGTCCAATAGTGTTCAATAGATGGATAAAGCTTAGCAGTAGTACAAAATATACTTATAGCCAGTGAGCTACACAGAAACTTTTGTTTCATTCCTGAAGAAAATCATCAGATTGAATACATTTATATTACTACTATTTCTAAAATAACCTTCGTATTGCCTCATCACCAAGTGCTGTTGATAAGCAATATTGACCAAGTTTAAACTCATGCAAGAAAAGTATACAAATATTTCATCGGTGCTTGTTTATTGTAAGGCCGAAAAAAAAATTTGTATCTTTAATTTTAGAAGAGTCAAATAAGAGGGAGATAACTCTAGTTTCAAGTTTCAACCACGCTTTATATTAAAATGGATTTTACTATTGTAATTATTCTAAAATAAAGTTTAAACAATGCATACGTAAAAGGATAATTTAGGAATAAAACAAGCACAACGCATTCGGCAACGATGAAAAATAAAATGATTTATTAAAATAAATTAATTATCACAGAAAAAGAAGGAAAAAAATAGAAAAATACGTAAATGGAAGGGAAAAAAATATGAAATACGGAAATAAAGTTTTTAAAATAAATGACAGTTTTACACTGGGTTATCTTGCAAATATTTTTTGTTTCGGTATTTACTTCAACAGTGTACAATAGTGTTCAATAGATGGATACAAACTATACTTATAGCCAGTGAACTACACAGAAACGTTTGTTTCATTCCCGAAGGAAATCATCAGATTGAATACATACATTTATATTACTACTATTTCTAAAATAACTTTCGTATTGCCTGATCACCATGTCCGGTTGATACTAGCAGCTGCGTGGGAAGCAATATTGACCAACTCATGCAAGAAAAGTATACAAATATTTCATCTTCGTTATTAGGACCTTATATTCTTCAATATTGTATTCTCAAAGAAATTATTGGATATTCATTAAAGAGTATGCATCAATTATCTCTCTGAATGAATGTATCATGATGAATTTTGGAATATATATTCTAGTCAACACGGTGAGTAACATGGGCACATTATTCTTTTATAATTTAAACATTTAGGGGGTACATGTATATAAAGTTAGTTATGTGTATATATTTATATTTATATGTACAGGATAATCTCCTAAACAAATGAACGGATCATTATAAATTTTAGAATATATATTCTAGGCAACATGAGTGACATGGGCACATTATTTTTTTGTAAATTTTAACATTTAGGAGGTGCATAAAGTTAGGTATGTGTATATGTTTATATATATATTTTGTTGTACAATATAAACTCCTAAACTAATGAACGGATCATTATTAATTTTGGAATATATATTCTCAGCAACACGGTGAGTAACATGGGCACATTATTTTCTTTTGTAAACTTTACCATTTAAGAGGTGCACCAAATCAAACTCGCCCCTCCCCCCCCAAAAAAAAACGTTTAAAATAGGCTAGATACAAAAAATAATAATAGAGAAAAGAATTGCTCTACATTAAAATTTGAGTTATATTAAGCAATACATTTTTAAAACGATTGGTGCACATGCGTGAGCGTCAATAATATGCATGTGCGTTGTGAAACCCTAAGCTATTAAACTTATGAATTATGGACTATGTATTCTAGGCAACAGGGTGAGTAATGTGGCCACATTATTATTTTTTAAATTTTTTGTAAACTAGCCCATTTAAGAGTGTGCCACCTAAATCGTAACATACCCCACAAAGAAAGAAAATAAAACATTAATATTTAAAACTAATGCTATATTTATTGCTTATACTTGTCCTGGGACGGGTATTCTACTAATTAAGCTTATCAAATTTGATATAAAAACACTGGAAAAATAGCAAGGTAAATCAACTTTTTTTTAAGTAATTGGAAAATCGTCTAGTACAGGGTGGGCCAAAATAAGGGTCCTATCTTTAAATTTGAATAACTTGAATTTGAATAACTTCCACAAAATAAAAGTTAAACTCACCAAACTTTATGTGTGTGTAGACTGACCCTTCCGAGATTTTTTGAAATAAACAAAACAAATTTTAGCCGAAAAACACTTCTTAAAACTTACAAAAACTAAAGTATTGTTTTTTACACTATTTTGAGTTTTTTAAGCAAAAATAATGTTTTCTAAATGAGGGTACGTTCCTTAGGGCTAATACGGCTCATGCTTGCTTCGGAAGGGGTCCTTTACTTATTCTAAAAAAAAAAAAAAAAAAATCAATAAATAAAAAAGTTATGAATTTTTAAAAATAGGACCCTTATTTTTGCCCACCCTGTATTTACCGAACAACCTGATACTCTTTCTTAATTAACAACACTTTGCCTGTCTGTTCCCTGATTCACAGCCACGTAGTGGTATTTGCATGGTATACCATCCCATTTCTTAAGGGGGTTGATATGGCAATCATGGGGATTGCATGATTAAGGCAGGCATGTCAAACTCAGACTCTCATGTGGGTCGATTTGTGTTGTCATGAGTGTTAGTTTACTCATTACATAAATCCAGTCATAGACGAACGTCCATTGTTCAAACAGCCATCTTTGTTTTCCCAGTCAATAACGAACAACAAGCAAGGGAGATCACTCTAAAAACTTATCACAAAGGAATAGAACTCTTTTATCTCAATACAAGGGAGATAACTTAATAATGAGGGCCGCACATACCTTATTGGAGTCCTTTAATACAATTATTGCAGAATATTTTTTGTTACTTAGAAACATACAATATGCACACAAATGATTTTTTCTTCAATCATTCCTTTTGATAGTACACAAAGAATTATACTAGGTTTCATTTAAATTTATGGAGTAGTCTGAAATGTTAATTCTAATGTAAAATACTCCCCTTCTTTCTTTCTTCTTTTTTATCCTCTTCCTCTTTCCTCCTCCTTCCATTTCTTTTTCTTCAGTGACAAAAAAGCGGTATACATGAGTACACCTGTATTGACATAAAGGTTCCAAAATCGCCGACTGGAATTTACTATCCTGTACTCTGATATTCAAAGGTGATTTTGAAGCCTTTAAATTGTCGAATAAAAAGTTCTCAGATATCGTTTTTAATACTCCAATAAAAACAGTTTTAATAAAATGACGAATGCTTGCAGAATGTTTGTTTTTTTATTTTTCTTCAATTTTATAATTTTTTTTTTCTTCTTTTTTCAGAATACGGTGATTGCTTTGCAAGCTTTGGCTGAGTATGCCATCAAATGGAACGCTCCTGATTTGGGTCTGAAGATTTTACGGCCAACCGATAATCCCAATGCCCAAGAAAATTCAACAATAAACAAAACGACATTTTTCAAAAAAAATAATTCAGAGGTAAAAAAAAGTCATCATTCTATGTGAATTATGCAATTAATCGATTATTTATTGAAATAAAAATGGCAGTATCATAAAGTACTGAACTTTTAAAAAATCGTATTTCCAAAAAAATTATTACGAAATTAAATACACCATTATACATTTCCGTTTTTTTTATAAACAAGTCAGCCATTTTAATCTTTTGTTAATAGTTGGAAAAAAAAATGAATTATTTTGTGAACCATAGAAATTTAAAAGGAATTTTGAAGCATTTAAACTGTCAAATAAAAAGTAATTTCTGGCATTAAAATTCTTAGCAAATCCTCATATATTAAAAGATTGAAAGTTTTGGAAGCTATTTATATCCAATAGTTTTATAAATAGATTAAAAGAACATTACCTTAACAACAATTAGTTATAGTTTTATAACAAGTTGGTTTAATTAATAATTTAATGACCAAATGATACCGTAATAATTAAATTTAGCTTCCAAAAACTTATTTAAAAAACAAAAATTAGTATTAAAAAAAACGGCGCAGTAAAAAAAAAAAGAAGCAAAACAAAATCAAAGTAAAAAGACTCCCGGGTAACGCCGGGTGGGTATAACTAGTAAATAATATAAATATACAGCATTTTATCTTAGAGGTAATTTGAAATATAAAGTGTAGCTAGGTATGTGATTATATTACCAATAACATGGTACAACAATAACAAATGAAAATTGGCCAGTCATAATCAAAGTTTGATTTGTCAGCTTAAATGCTGTTTGGGTCTAATTTTGAAAATCCGACAACATAACTTTATATGTTAGATATGTGTTTCAAACTGTTAGCGCAATCTCAGTTGTGATATTCACAACTTTTTTACCATTGTACTATGCAGCATTCTTTGATTTCAAAATTATTTTCGAAATTTCGAAGTGTCACGATAGTAAAAACAAGTCAGCCATTTTCATGTCTGTTTACTATCGTGACTTAATTATTCGAAAGTCATTTTGAAACCTTTAAACTATCGAACAGAAAGTCATTTTTGGTATGAATTAAAGTTTAAACACAGAAATCATCGTGTAGCCAGATTGGATGTGGGTGTGTAAATATAATATTAAAAATGGTATTTTTAACATAAGGCTAGAGTAAGCAGAAAAATGGAAAATTCCAGTAGAAGATAAAAGATTAGAGTTAGGGCTACGTGTCAGGATGTGACGTCATGGACAGGAAGTCCAAAGTAACATGTAACGATGAAGGTAGCAAAAAATGTCTTTCTTTGGCAGACTTTTTTATTTATTTTATTTTACTTATGTATTGCATTTATGTATTTTACTTTTCATTTTTTCATTTATTTTACTTTTTTAATTATTTCATTTTTTTTTTTTATTCTTATTTGTTTCATTTTTTATTTATTCTATTTATGTATTGTACTTTTCATTTTTTTTATTTATTTTACTTTTTTAATTATTTCATTTTATTTATTTATTTTTTATTTTTATTATTTTATTTATTTTCATTTTTTTATTTATTGTATTTATGTACTTTACTCTTCATTTTTTCATTTATTTTACTTTTTTCATTATTTCATTTTATTTTTTATTTTTTATTTTTATTATTTTATTTATTTTCATTCTTTATTTATTGTATTTATGTATTGTACTTTTCATTTTTTCATTTATTTTACTTTTTTAATTATTTCATTTTATTTATTTATTTTTATTTTTATTATTTTATTTTTATAATTTTATTTTCATTTTTTTATGTATTTTATTTTATTTATGTATTTTATTTTTTATTTATTGTATTTAGTTATTTGATTTTTTTTCTTTTATTGTGTTTCTTTTAGGGTTCAACAGAAAACCAAATTAAAATCACTTCAATCGGAGTACGTTCTACTTATATCCAGGTTTTGACGGATTATAACATTTTTAACGTCAAACAAAAGGATTGCCACTTTGATATAAGTTATGTTCTGAAAAAGTACGGTTTGAATCAAACTTTTTACCCTTTTTTTTTACCGATAGGTCACCATTTATCAAGGGCCGGGGGTCACTTGAGGATAAGGGTTAAAGAGATTGTCAGTTGGAGAATGATCGCTGCCACGGGAAGACCAGAAACAATGGGCAGAAGATTACTTAAGAAGGAATTGATTATCTAAGAGGACGGCTCAACAAGTATTTGCTTATATTAGACTTGAAAACAACCATGCTGTAGTCGGTTGGGAAGCAGACTTGTGGTATCGCGTTCCACAGATGTGTTGTTCTAGGAAAGAAACTTTGTTCATGGAAGTTGCATTTTGTTTTTGGTACAGAGAGAGAGAAAAGAAAATGCTTTGCTGTGGTTATAGCTAGACGAGTTCTTGCTGTGAATGGTTTACAGGGGCGGGGGGCTAGGGATTGGAGCTCAGTCAAGCACCTACGATGAATATAGCAATACAGTAGAGAGAGTCTAGCAGCATCTCTTCTGTGTGAAAAAGGCTGTAGGGACGAGAAGAGTTCATCCCCCACTATATATATATATATATATATATATATATATATATATATATATATATATATATATATATATATATATATATATTTCTACATACATAATTAACTCCTAAACTAATGAACCTATCATTATAAATAATGAAATATATATTTTAGGCAACACAAAGTCGATACCTCAATACAATCAAATACACTAGATGTCTACATGCGATGTCTACTCAGTTAATAAGAAGGTAGAATATACCGAGTAGAAAGAGACTAATTTGGGAATTTGTCTTCATGTATACCATGTCTACTCCGTTACGTGTCAATGTATCTATCTACCAGTATACCTATTATTGTACTAAAGCTGAGTTGATTAACGTTTTTTCCTTAAGGCTTTATTCTTACATATATTAACTAGTAGGGTTACCCAGTGTTGCCCGGGGCAAAAGTGTAACATATTTCTATTAAAACTTCTATCTCTCTACCTCTCTCCATCCGTCTCCCTATCTTTCTCTCTTTCCCCTTCCCCGATTTTTCCCCGTTTCCTTCTCCCTGTCCCCAACCTCCTCTTTCTCTTCCACCCAGACAATTTCCTTCTCTGGACATACACACACACACACATACACACAGACAACTAGAGAAACCATTATTCTTGTGAACTGTGTGGCAGATCATTTTTTAGTCATTCTGATGTGCGAAGGCATGGTCGAACACACACTGGAGAGAAACCTTATTCTTGTGAAGTGTGCAAGTCAGTATTTGCGAATAATTCTGATTTAAAAAGACACATACTGGAGCCAAGTGCAAAAAGAATCCAAATAATTGCACTTAAGGGAACGGCCAAAATCCTTAAAAGAGCACTCGGTTGGAGCCTCTAAATAGCAGGTGATAGTCTGGCATTTGGAAGAATGCCCCGTCCCTATGCTAACGAAAACAGAAATAAGAAAGTTTTAAAAAAAGAGAGCCAGAATCAGAGCTCTTGGTTGGAGTCTGTAAATAGCGGGTGATCGTATGGCATTTGGAAGAATGCCCCGTCCCCAGCAAATGAAAGAAAATAAAAAGAAAAAAAAGAGAGAAACAATTTTCCTTTATATAGATTCCTTGAGGAATATGTCAGCATTTTCTTTCCAAATTAGTACATAAAGATATTAAAAATGGCTGAAAACCGGCCCCACCCCTGACAAATGTCGGCCCAGTTGACTCCCCAAAAATGGATAATTTCTTTTAAATTTTAGATATTATACACTGGGGCAACGCCAATCAAGAATATACCAACTTTGTGGGTGTTTGTTTTATTGTTTTTCACTTTTAGCTGGACATACATGTACGCACAGACGACTGTCCTTTATATATAGATCACACAAAGTATATTCTAAAGTATTCCTCAGTTTTGGGATTGAGTTATGTTTGAAAAAACTTCCATTTTAATTTTTCTCATTAGCCACAATTTGCAATTAACTCACCAAGTTTCTTACTAAGCTTCTATCTATCATTCACATTCTCTCTCTTTCTCTCTCTCTCTCTTTCTCTCTCTCTCTCTCTCTCTCTCTCTCTCTCTCGATGTATGTTGTTTCTTATTTTATACGGTGTCTTTAACTTTTGCTTCACTCATTTTTTTCCCCTCTCTGTTTATCAATAGTCGACGGTAAGAAAGAAAAAATTAAAAATATTAGAATAGTCATTTAGAAACAAAAGGGAATATTACCGCGAGTAGTTATTCTATTTAAACCGAGAGAGGGGGTATATAGCGAGTAGAAAGAGACTAATTTGGGATTTTGTCTTTTATTTTTTTAATATCTAAGTGTCTGTGCGAACTCACTTTTTCCTGATTCAAACAATCTAACCTGAGCTCAATGGCTTAACTAACTGGCCACATTTTTTCTAATCAGCATCATTTATGTCTGTTCGGCCGCATTTACAGCTGTTTCTGATGAAGCAGGGTCTGAATATCACTTATCAAACCAGTGCTTTGCTTGAACATTATTTTTTCTTATCAGAAAGCAGTGTTTTATCAACACAAAATTCAGGAGTTTTATTCCATTTTTTTTAAATTTGCAACAGTAGCTTCATTTAAATAACTGTAATTTGTAAACTAATAATCTGATAAGACTCAAATTTTGACATGTGCCATTGGAAGGCTAATACTTTATAAAAGGTATATAGATTTTTTATTAGCGGTACTATCTATATGTCAGACCCGGGACTTATTAAGTGATGTGTTAATTTCAGAATATATATTGTTCTGCGGGTCTATCCCCAAAATCTTATGAGTGTAATATACTGGTTTATTCCTTAATTAGTTTCTGCGACATCATACCTTGATTACTTTACGTCTAGTCATGACCTTGGCCTTTTGGCTAAGATCAAAGTGTAGTATCTGTTCCGATGGATACTGCACCCCATAGACTGGTATTGTCTTGGCCTTCGGGGTTTGATTTACGCCGGTCTATGGGTCTGTCCTGTGCAGTTCTAGGAGGTCCACCCTCCCAGGCTTTGCCTCCCCTCTTTGGGGAGGAGTAAGTTTATTGCTTACTGCCTGAGGCGCCCCTACCGCGGAATGCCGACGGGGCTGCCCAGGCAATTTTTAAACCCCACTTTCCCGACCCGACCTTGGGTCACATCTTACTTGTGGGAGTAAGATGAAAACTGGCCTTGTGCCTAACTCCTGGAGAGGAGTAAATCAATACTTACCGTCTAACAGTTGTTTGCTCACGCAGTGATGACAGAAGTTTGAAACGGCAGGAAACTAGAAATCAAAATATCAAAAGATTTTCCACCAATCCCGGATTTTGTTAACATTAACAGTAAGTTTTATATTTACTGATATTGTACATAAAAGATTTATTAACAAATAAATAGATAACTGTGCAGATTAATACTACAAATATTATCTTATATATATATATATATATATATATATATATATATATATATATATATATATATATAAGGAGAAGTAGTTTGCTTGAAGCATTGTATGTAATATGTATATAGAGGAGTATTAGAAGGCTGTCACAATACAAGAAATGGAAATATGTCGGTGTTAAGAAGTAAGACAAAAACAAGTGATATATATATATATATATATATATATATATATATATATATATATATATATATATATAATATTATTTTTTATATAGTAAATCTGACTTGATTAGGCAAGACTTCAACACTGTGATGTAATGTGTGTGACTGTGTTCCATAATATATTTCGAAGAAGACCTCTTTATCAAATGGTAAGTGTTTCAAATATCTAAAACATGTGCAGAATGGTAATATTGTTGTTACATCACAGTGTAGAAGTCTTGCCTAACCAAGTAAGATTTGCTATATAAAAATTTTTTTTTTTTAATTATATATAAAAAAAAATCACTGGTTTAGTCTTACTTCTCAATGCCGACATATTTCCATTTCTTGCATTGTGATAGCCTTCTAATATTCCTATATATATATATATATATATATATATATATATATAGTACACGTATTGTATTAGTTTCTGTAGATGTAAATCCGTTGAAACTCCAGTGTTTATAAAAAGTGCTCAATAACAAGTAGACCTGTTCTTAAGTATAAATTTTTATTTATACAAACATTATTGGTTACATATGTGCATACATGTTTCGGTTGTACTCTTCACAGAGAGTCAACCTCTTCAGACCTTCTTTGGTCTGAAGAGGTTGACTCTCTGTGAAGATTACAACCGAAACATGTATGCACATATGTAACCAATAATGTTTGTATAAATAAAAATGTATACTATATATATATATATATATATATATATATATATATATATATATATATATATATATGAATTTATACGATTAGTTGATAAGTTGACCATAACAAAAACGGTTGGTATAACGCACCTGTGATCATCAGTTTATGTACTATAGAGTATTACAAGTTTTCTCGTAACAGTTGAAATGCTGAATGAACTGCTTAAGTTTCTCATAATCTCTGATGGTTTAGAGACACAGTATAGTTAGTGGGTTAGGGTTAGGTGTATAGTTAGTGGGTTATGGTTAGGTGTATAGTTAGTGGGTTATGGTTAGGTGTATAGTTAGTGGGTTAGGGTTAGGTGTATAGTTAGTGGGTTATGGTTAGGTGTATAGTTAGTGGGTTATGGTTAGGTGTATAGTTAGTGGGTTAGGGTTAGGTGTATAGTTAGTGGGTTATGGTTAGGTGTATAGTTAGTGGGTTATGGTTAGGTGTATAGTTAGTGGGTTAGGGTTAGGTGTATAGTTAGTGGGTTAGGGTTAGGTGTATAGTTAGTGGGTTAGGGGTGTGTCTATAGATTATTATTGAGTTGAAACTGGATGGTCTGGCAAAACGGTTAATCCAGCAAAGCTCTTGAACCACATGTGCCTTTATTTGGATCTTTCAAAAATGTAATTTTAATGAAGAAAGAAACCGCAGAATTTCCACAGGCCCCACTAGTGTAAATAAAGTCAAATAAAAATGTTCAGTTATCATGTTGATAGACAGCAAAGCATTTTCTTTTTAATAACATGAAACAATTATATTTTCAGGAAATCTCCTAAATGGAATAGTCCGCATGGCTTGAACATAACTTTCAAGTAAGTAGACTGTTTTATATTATTCTTACTACTAGCAAATATATGCTCCTTCCTGTCACTTATTTTTGCTAGTCTATATGACGAATGAACAAATACTACACTGCCACGCAAAAAAAATAATGCCTGGGAGGATAGTATCATCACAACATAACAGATAAGACACTATCCCCCCCCCCCCAAAAAAAAATAAAAAACGTAATCCTTGAGAGGATGGTATTATGACAACAGAACGTATACTACACTACCCCCCCCATTCAAAAAAGGAGGAGGTAATGCCTCAGAGGATGGTATCATGACGAAGGATCATATACTACACTGTCCCTCCAAAGAAGGAGGTAATGCCTGGGAGGATGGCCTGATGGCAACAGAACATATACTACACTACCCCCTTCCCCCTCCCCCAAAAGGATGAAGTAATGCATGTGAGGATGGTATCATGGCAACAGAACAGATATTGCACAAGGCTCCCGCTCTTAATTGAGTATTGAAAGACAGTACATTAGTTTGAAATAGTAAACCGAATTGAGAATTGAAAGTTAGTAATAGAATAGTTCGGCTTCAGGCAGACTGATACCAAATCTTCATTAGTAATACATATACAACATTGAAGTACCTGTTGATGTCGAGAGTGTGTGATTGACATAATGGATACTATCCCAGACTATGGGATGGGCAATGTTGAGTTCAAATCCTATCCGATCTATTATTATGCACTCACTTGGAGTTTACACATGAGTCATTACCGGTGATCACTCGCTGGAAAAACACAGCTGACATTCCCTGAAGTCCGAGTGACAACGTATCTCCCCAGATTTCCAGCATTCCATTTGTTTTGATCATAGTTGCAAATCGCTTTGTGTTCTCACAACAGTTGTTTACCATTGAATTTTTTATTGATGAGGCAAATTGGCTTTCTCTGGAGTCTGTGTAACAATAAGCCTTCTCAGAATGGGTTGAATCAACTTATTTCTTGTTTCTCAACAATCTGTCCGACAGTGACTTTGTTGGTGTCGAACTGAGCTATTGTTCTGTTCAGTTTATCGCTAACTGCCTGAGGCGCTCCTACCAGGAAATGCCAATGGGGCTGCTCATGCATTTTTTATAAACCAGAGTGCGCTAATCCTAGTGCACTGGCTTTTCAGCTCAATACCTGACCCTGTGTCTAACCTCCTGGAGAGGTAAATAAAATACGCCTTCTCAGCATTCCAGTACTCTCCGTGCCCTTCCAGTGGAGGTTGGGTGGTCCTCTCCCACCTCGGTTTTTCCATCTTCTTAGACACTTTGTAGCCATTTTCTGCATGGGATTTTTCTTACATATCTATCCTGGCAGTTTAAATTCCCTTAGTTTCATGTAATGTTCATCCTATAGTTTTAGTTGTGTTTGGCAACATATTCTGTTTCAACTTACCTATGTCATAATTATGATCTTAATACTTACAACTCTTCACTTCTTTTTCTGTTGATCGGTTGGCCTGTCATGCTTAAGTTTGAATATCATTTTCTTTAGTCTGTGACACGTCAATTCGAAATCGCACTTCTGCCAGTCTGTGACACAAGTTTGAAATAGCATATAGTCAAGAACAATAACATCTAATTCGAGTTAATTCCTTACAAAATATAATTTATCCGGTCGAATTTATTTTCATATAGCTGCCTTTTTTTTTTAAAATGGTAAGGAAACTCTGTATTCGTCCATGACAGACTTACTTGCTTTTCTTTGGAAAAAATATAAAATTAAAGAAAAAAAAAGGAATGGTGGGGGGTATATTAAAAAAAGAAAAGAAAGACAAATTGCAAATAAATACACTACCGGGCATTTTCGTCAATAACATTTAAGTTTGAAATAGCATTTTCATCAGTCTGTCACATTTTTAGTTTAAAATCGCATTTCTGTTGAAAAATATGCAGATTAAATAGAAGCCTCTTAAAAATGGATCCATTCTTGTTTCTTTTATTATTCTTATTTTCGATTTGATCGCCTTCGTTTTCATACTGAGGTAAGACGTTTTTGTTGAAGAACTTCCAACTTCTGTTTGTTTTCATTTCGCTTGTGCCGTCCGCTAGAAGCAAGTCATCATCGGCTTATCCACTCCATGTCTTAATCAGCCTAACACAGAGCCTTGAGCCGTTAAATGAAACCTTTACAGTGAGACCGGAAATTTTCTCCATCCGATACGCTACAGACAGGATCATGTTATTTTGACGTTTCCGTCGTCCACCACATCTCGCAGCCATACAAGAGTACAGGTGGGACATGTGTGTTGTATGCTGTCTCTATCGTCTACGACAAGGTACCTGTGTTTTGTATAATTGTTAGCAGCTGCCTGAAGACTCCCCATGCCGCCAAAATAGCGTGTCAGTTCGCCCACTGGAATTATCTTTATTAAAAGTCTTGTATTGATTTATGAGGTATTTTCAAGGTAAAATCAAATGTTTGCATCTTGCATAGTCCACAAACACTTTTGATCTGCAACGACTTTGGCGTAATGATCGTGCTATGATCAAGTTGATGTGTGGCTTCAAATTTGAAGAAAGGATCCAATCAATTGTGCTTCATCAGAAACTTCGTATTGGTGGGATTATGGATGCCTTATGCGCTCGGTGCCTCAAGTGGTACAGCCATCTACAGCGTGCCACGTCTTACATCAACCCCATAACACACCTGACTATTCCAGGCACTAAAGCGTGTGATAGACCGAGAAATACCTGGTTTAAGTGTATAAGAAATGATATGACTACATGCAACCTGACTGATGTCAGCCCTTCATCAGAAATTTCGTATTGTTGGGATTATGAATGCCTTATGCGCTCGGTACCTCAAGTGGTTCAGCCATCTACAATGTGCCACGTCTTGCATCAACTCCATAACACACCTGACTATTCCAGGCATTAAAGAGCGTGATAGGCCGAGAAATACCTGGCTTGAGTATGTAAGAAATGATATGACTACGTGCAACCTGACTGATGTCAACCCTTCATCAGAAACTTCGTATTGGTGGGATTATGAATGCCTTATGCGCTCGGTACCTCAAGTGGTTCAGCCATCTACAACGTGCCACGTCTTACATCAACCCCATAACACACCTGACTATTCCAGGCACTAAAGAGCGTGATAGGCCGAGAAATACCTGGCTTGAGTGTGTAAGAAATGATATGACTACATGCAACCTGACTGATGTCAACCCTTTATATTGACCGTATGAGACATTGCCTGGTATTGCTCACCCCAGAGTCTGGGACTCTCGTAGCACCCTAAATACCAAATTCAGAGATAATAATGTTTGTTTAGTTAGGGAATTCTAACTTAACTACACTCTGTTAGTTACTGATGGTAGATCAGTAATTTTCAAAATTTTAAATAATTTTTTTCCAATATTTTTTCTCAATTATTATTTTGTTTTTGTTTTGTATTAGATACAATGGCAAATCAAGCATGGAAACACCAGTTATGGAATTGGATTTGATTAGTGGATTCTACATGAAGAAAAATGTATTTAAAATGGTATAAATTATTATTATTATTATTATTATTATTATTATTATTATTATTATTATTATTATTATTATTATTATTATTATTATTATTATTATTATTTAAGGCAATTGAAGACCTCTTCATTATTCTTAAAATTAACCCATTTGTTAATTTATTATTTACTAATTCAAGAAGAGAGGTTGAATAATATATAGTTATCGAGCTTGGTTCAGCTGGCTATATATGGATATATATTATGTTAAACATGTGTTGTGACCTTGAAGGCTGATAATAATGAAGATCACATGGTGGTATATTTACAAAGGTGTATTTACAGAAGTACAGAATAGTATGTTACAGAAAGTTTGCGTCAGATACTGTGGTTATGACTGCAACCAATGACTGCCACCATGACTGCCACGGCACTTCGTCGTAACTCTATTCATAGTCTCTGGAAGAGTCCATCTACTCCCGAAATAGGGTAGATCACCATCACACCATAACAACATACTAATAGTACTTAAGTCTTTTCCCTTTCCTCTTTATTTACGTCATCTACTTATTTACTCTTCTTCTCTTACACTTCTGCTACTACTACTACTACTACTACTCCCCTCCCTTTATTATCTTCGTCCAAACACTTTGCATCTTCCTCCCACCATCTAAACCATTCAATGTGCAAGCAATTAAACTACCAAGCAAGATTATCAGAGTTCTAGTATGATATAGAGGATGCAGAATGTTCTGAAATGTTTATTCATTTAAACTGATATAAAAGTTTTTTCTTACAATTTTTTGGGGAAAGGCTGTATTGATTTACATGGACTTAATTCCATTGGTTGGAATTCGATACACGCACACCAACAAACAAAATATGGAATATGCGTAATAATCTTTATCTCCATGAATCTATTCTCAGACCTTGTATGGAGTAGAGTTGTCATATTTGTGCTGGTGAATCTCTGTCTCATTTGCCCCCCCCCCCCCCCGTTTATTCTTCTCTGCAACCTCTCTCTCAAAAAAAGTGATGGGCGCTCTTGTATAAGCAGTAACCGATCTGAGGGAGATAACTCTATTTTTCTTAGCCGCCGCTATTCCGAATTCGCTTATACTTTGGCAAGGGAGATAACTTTGTTTATTAATAAAAAACATGCTACGGTTTTGAAATGCGTTAAAAACCATAACCCTAACCCCTAACCCTAACCCTAACCCTAAACCCTAACCCTAAACCTAACCCTAACCCTAACCCTAGCCCTAACCCTAGCCCTAACCTTAACCCTAAACCCTAAACCTAACCCTAACCCTAACCCTAACCAGTTCAAAATAACTCTTAAGCACGTTTATTTACATGCCACAAATTGTATACACTTTATATAAACATAAAAAGAAAAGCTATTTTCTTTCATGCTGCGATAAACAAAGTTATCTCCCTTGCCAAAGTATAAGCGAATTCGGAATAGCGGCGGCTAAGAAAAATAGAGTTATCTCCCTCAGATCGATTACTGCTTATACAAGAGCGCCAAGTGATGTTGCTAGTCTCAGTATTTTCTATAAATACTATTAGTGCATGTGTTATTCAGAATTGTCTTAATCATTGTTGTACGGTAGTCATTCAGGGGAAATAATTGTTTCAAGGGAAATAACTATTGAATATTCTGAGCCTACAAAATATATATATATATATATATATATATATATATATATATATATATATATATATATATATATACAGGGTGGGCCAAAATAAGGGTCCTATCTTTAAATTTAAATAACTTGAATTTGAATAACTTCCACAAAATAAAAGTTAAAATCACCAAACTTTATGTGTGTGTAGACTGACCCTTCCGAGATTTTTTGAAATAAACAAAACAAATTTTAGCCGAAAAACACTTCTTAAAACTTACAAAAACTAAAGTATTGTTTTTTACACTGTTTTGAGTTTTTTAAGCAAAAATAATGTTTTCTAAATGAGGGTACGTTCCTTAGGGCTAATACGGCTCATGCTTGCTTCGGAAGGGGTCCTTTACTTATTCTAAAAAAAAAAATAAAAAAAAAAATCAATAAATTAAAAAGTTATGAATTTTTTAAAATAGGACCCTTATTTTTGCCCACCCTGTATTTATATAATGCTTATATTTTCATTTTTATCTTTTTGATAATTTTTTTATATTTTAGATGCAATCGCATAGTGATATCACCAAACTTGAAGAGAATGGGAAATCGGTCTTAACATTTTTTCTTCGAAAGGTAAATATATAACAGATGCATTATATTACACTAGTTTAACATTTTAGAAAATCACATACCAACAAAAAGAATCACAGGAAGAATACACACTACAACATTTGAGCTAAATTAAAATGTATGGACCAAAGTTATCTCCCTTAGGGGACGATTTGGTTCATAGGCTCTGCTACTAAAATGATGTGCAAAGATAGTTTCACAAAATTTGAAAAAGGATACACAACGTTGATGAAAATCTGTTGGATACTGCTTACCTCCACTGGTGTGTACATCGTTATACACCCGTTTATCTTCTTCTGCAACCCAGGTTTCGTCGTGCTGGCTTGTATCCCTCAGCCATTGATCAATAACCACATGGACGCCGGATTTGGTTTTTAAAACAGTTTTATTAAACACAGAACAAAGAAACAGAGACGGAAATACTGTGTACGAGAGAGAGAGAGAGAGAGAGAGAGAGAGAGAGAGAGATGACTAGAAAAAGATGAATTAATTGAGGAGAAAGATACCCATAATATATGAAGGCAGGCCGACTTCAGCTATCTGTGCGCCACTGTCCCAGCTTCCCCCCCCCCCCCCCACTGACGGGTTGGCGGGTCGATCAGTTCTCTCTCGCGTCTGTTCAGCTCGATTTTCAGTAGCGGAGAGACAGAACGCTTTGAAAAGCATTCTGTCTCTTCGCTACATGATTTTCTCGACTTCCGCTTTTAGCTCCCCCCTATCTTTTAGGGACCTCTCCCTCCGGCGCACCCATTCGTTATCTAACAAATTGATAAATCCGCCATTTTCCATAAACTTTTTTTTAGCTCAAATTGTAACGAGATTGCCCCTGAGGGGATTGGTGTGAGCCGTTGTGATACTAATTCTCCTTGGTAAAAGGGATTAGACCCCAAATCTCCTTGCAATTACCCCATAAAATTAGAATATTTGATCTTCTAATTTATTAAGATTAGCAAGGTAGAGAATTTAAATTAATTCTTTGAACAGTTGTAATGTTGCTCAGAATGGCCGTGTATAGCCTTGGCTATGCACGTGTGTAGAAATTATTCAATTTAAATTAATTCTCTTAGAACGTTGGGTATTGCTCACAGTCATTTACATTGGATAAAGTAGAAACTAATGACAGTAAAAGTCTGTGGTGGACAAAGACATTTCAGTTATTAATAGTTTGTTTACAACAAAATATAAAAACAGTAAAACGAGACAAGGAAAGCATAATACATTGTTCCCATACAATAAAAATGTACAAGTTATTCATATAAAAAGGTAATTACATTTTTTCCGTTAGACACATGTTATGTTATGTCACATGTACAAGTGTTTGTCTTCACCTTACATAATTGTTGTGTGGTTGCTAGGCCTGTTATAGGTATTTCCTTGATTCAATGGTATTGATTAAAGTGAAAGAGACAATGATGAAGTAAAGGGTAATAAATAAAGAGATGGTTGAATTTAAGCCGTAATGCAATGTTCTCTCTCCCTCCCCTGAGATTGAACACTCTCGCGACAATCTATTTTTCTAATAAAATACGGTACTTATCCTTCTCATTAGTACAACTGAAATGTTGGCCGCATCGAGTAAGACATTGGATTATTACATTCGGTGATGACTGAAATCTGAAGGTCCATGGTTCGAGTCATGCGGTCAACAGATCAGATGTATATATAATCACATCAATTAGTCTTTATATATATATATATATATATGTATATATATATATATATATATATATATATATATATATATAAGATGATTTAATGGATCAGAACATTCCAATTGTTCAAAGAATTAGAACAACAAGTCTAGTATGGCGTACGGTCGTTTCTAAAACATTCTGGAAATACTCTAATTTTTATTTTTAAATTTTATCAATTTAAAAATTTTTTTTACAAAGCCACTCCAAAACGTCTCTTCATCAGCGCCTTTAGCAGGACATCTTACAGAAAATTAAAGGAAGAAAATAACAAGCTCGTCTTAGAGGAACATCTATTGACAGGAGGAGATGCAGGGACAAATATTAGAAAAAGGAATAATTTACAAATATAAAATAAGAATATAAAGATAAAGCGATAATAATAATAATAATAATAATAATAATAATAATAATAATAATAATAATAATAATAATAATAATAATAATAATAAAGACATTATAAACATTATCAAAATTATAAAGATAAAATGAAAATAAAAATAAAAATAAAATGAAAATGAAAATAAAAATAAAATAAGGAATAAAATAAAGTAAAATATAATGTAAAATATAAAAATAATAATAGAATATATAAAGGAAAACAAAGGATAAGAGATAAAAATTAAAAATAAATTATACAATAAATGAAAAATGAGAATCAAAAATTGTAAAGATACAATATTTATAAGAACATCAAAAGTTCAGAGCAAGGAGCTTCATATCCTTAATCCATGGATTTTCAAAGATAAACTCTTCTCATCAGAGGATAGGGATGTTCTAATAAATATTGTATCTTTACAATTTTTTTATTCTCATCTCTCATCTCTAAAATTGATGGCTCTATTCAATATATTGAGCTTTATATTATCACGATAGATTATTATTAAACGATAATTCAATTATCGTTAATTTAATTAAACATTTAAATATATATATACGGCATAATCACGTTGACACACCAGTTCTTGTTAGATCACCGAAGTTAAGCAACGTTGAACCTGGTCAATACCAGATGGGTGACACATTTGGGAATACCAGGCGCTTTATGTAGGAGGACGTCACCACCTCCCTGCAAGAACTGCAAAAACCTAACGTCGCCATCTCCCCCAACTGGGATATACATGCGATTGATATTCCCTAGAAACTTCCTCCTTCATAGGAAGCCGGTACAACCACATCAAAACCAGGGAACAAATTCTCACAAATTCACAAAAAAATTAGTTTTTATATGCATACAATTGTTTCAGCCTACCACGAAGAGATAGGTAATGTTCGAAAAGTAAGAGGCATTTGTTTTTCTTGATAAGGTGATCATCAGTGCACATAGAAATAAGTTAACCCTCCAGACAGGAAAAAATTGCATTCCGCATTCATTTAGTTTTTATATCCTGATTTCTTATATATTAGTCCAATAAAATAGCTTGCTTTTCATTTTTTTCTTCAATGGAGTTGTTTACAAATCGTGGCATCTTCGGACCATGATAATTACTTTTATCGTTTGCCATCGATATCGATTTTTACTTTTACTACAGACAAATATAAGATAAATGTATTATTGTGCTGGTCTTTGCCTTTTTTTCGTTCTTCTCGGCTTTAATCTACCCTTCTTGGCCTTTTGGCTAAGATCAAAGTGTAGTATCTGTTCCGATGGATACTGCACCCCATAGACTGGTATTGTCTTGGCCTTCGGGTCTTGATTTACGCCGGTCTATGGGTCTGTCCTGTGCAGTTCTAGGAGATCCACCCTCCTAGGCTTTGCTTCCCCTCTTTGGGGAGGAGTAAGTTTATTGCTTACTGTCTAAGGTGCCATACCGGGGAATGCCGACGGGGCTGCCCAGGACATTTTTAAACCCCACTATCCCGACCTTGGGTCACATCTTACTTGTGGGAGTAAGATAAAAACTGGCATTGTGCCTAACTCCTGGAGAGGAGTAAATCAATACCCTTTTTTGAGTCGTTTTTCATGCTTCTAATTCAAAGTTCATAATTACATGTATATATATATATATATATATATATATATATAATATTCACACATATATATATATATATATATATATATATATATATATATATATATATATATATATATATATATTCATATATATATATAATATTCACACACACACACACATATATATATATATATATATATATATTCATATATATAGTAAGTTATGAAAATATATTTATGGCAATCAAGCTACACAGAGGCTCCCGCGTTTTATCCCCGGGGGAAATCTCTGTGTAGCTTAATTGCCATAAATATATATTCATAACTTACTACCTAGCTCTACTTGCGTATCGAGCACTGTTGAAGTAAATACTGAAAATTGATATATAAAAAATTATATCTCCTTATAAAATTTTTATGTGGATACATGAAATACTAATATATATATATATATATATATATATATATATATATATATATATATATATATATACTAATGATAATAGAATTAACGATAAGTGAAGTATCATAAAGTGATCTATCGCGATAAAGTAAAGCTCAATACGTTGAGTAGAGCAATCAATTTTAAAGAAGGAAAGATGGAGATAAAAAAATTGCATAAAATTACATAAAATTGATACACATTTTATTACATCGAAAGTTCAGATACAAGGAGTTATATATATATATATATATATAATAATATAAAATGAAGTAATAAAATAAGGTGTCAATCAAATTTTATTAGAATTCAAAGTTCAAGCAAAGTATCCTTAAGTCCTTAGCTCATGAGTTTTCAAAGATAATTCTTCTCTTAAGAGGACCATTACCGCAGTTATACTACTACAGGTAATAAAATTACGCTTTGAAAATATATAAAATTATATACAAATACATAAAAATACATAACATCAAATATATCAACCCAAAAACATACTTTTTGTTAAATCCATACAATCCATCCAGGTCATACAAATTGAGAAACATAATCAGGAAAGACATTACTCCAAGTTATAAACAGCAGTCCATATACGTGAAAAACGGGTTTTCTAATTGAACAACGAACTTTGATTTGATTTGGGTTGCCCATATCGGGATTTTGAAATTTTAATTGAACTTTCTACATTATTTGATTTATTTATCATTAACATTGAATATTGACACATTTCGCGACTGGATAACTTTGTCAGCTCTTTCAATTTCACGTATATGGACTGCTGTTTATAACTTGGAGTAATATCTTTCCTGATTATGTTTCTCAATTTGTATGACCTGGATGGATTGTATGGATTCAACAAAAAGTATGTTTTTGGGTTGATATATTTGATGGTATGTATTTTTATGTATTTGTATATAATTTTATATATTTTCAAAGCGTAATTTTATTACCTGTAGTAGTATAACTGCGGTAATGGTCCTCTGAAGAGAAGAATTATCTTTGAAAACTCATGAGCTAAGGACTTAAGGATATTTTGCTTGAACTTTGAATTCTAATAAAATTTGATTGACACCTTATTTTATTACTTCATTTTATATTATAATATTAATGCTCTATCCAGTATATTGAGCTTCAGTTTTTATCCGGATGTTTCACTAATTATAAGATATTAGTTGGCGCTTATATCTTTTGTTGGATTGTTTCATATATATATATATATATATATATATATATATATATATATATATATATATATATATATAGGTAAAAGAAAAAAGAGAGATAAATATGTACGAATGACAAATCTATTTCAACTTCGATTGTTCAAGGCAAGGTGTACTCGGTAAAAACATGTTTATTTTTCTTTCCTTAAGCCAAGACTTTTCAAAGATTAAAATCTTATCATCAGAGGAATTACATAGATGGATAAGTTGGCAGTGGAAAAGCCAAAATTCAAAATTTGAAAAAATATAAAGTAATGGAGAGTGACAGTGTGCGTGTAAAAATATTGAGGTTGTCCAGTTGGTGAATGTCCGTATATAAGGTGTCCGGTGAAAGGAGATTTAAAGATGGATAAAAGTAAATCCAATAGAAAGATGTTTAATGCAATCGTAGATGGAACGCACTTATTCGAATGTAATTTTGAGAATTAGGGCCATTTTAAAATGATGATGATGATGATGATGATGATGATGATGATGATGATGATGATGATGATGATGATGATGATGATGATGATGATGATGATGATGATGATGATGATGATGATGATGATGATGATGATGATGATGATGATGATGATGATGATGATGATGATGATGATGATGATGATGATGATGATGATGATGATGATGATGATGATGATGATGATGATGATGATGATGATGATGATGATGATGATGATGATGATGATGATGATGATGATGATGATGATGATGATGATGATGATGATGATGATGATGATGATGATGATGATGATGATGATGATGATGATGATGATGATGATGATGATGATGATGATGATGATGATGATGATGATGATGATGATGATGATGATGATGATGATGATGATGATGATGATGATGATGATGATGATGATGATGATGATGATGAAAAATACTTCTTTGTATGATTTGGATTATTCGGACTACTATTCTCATCTTGGTTGTTATTTTCCCAACGTTTCGGCCGATGTAACCTCCGATTTTCTACAGATGCATCTTTGTAAACCTTTTATTCGAATTTGGGAAGTTTCATGTTGAACTCTGGAGCCGGTACACAATATCGAACAGAACCTTTTATTTTAGATTATTCTAAGGAAGATTGTCTTCGTTCCATCAGCCAGAACCGGGTAGACGTGTTACTCTTTTTGCTAGTATTGCTTATTATCACCTGTAGTAAAAATTGAAACTTCAGCCTCCAGGACACACTTACTTAGAACTGATTAACCAACGCTATAACCGTTAGGCCATATGTCCATGTGGAAAATTCTAGTATGATTTGGGGAGGCCTTAAACTTAAACTTGTCAAGATGTGGAGTATTACTTCTTATTACTATAGAAATATTATTATTATTATTATTATACTAGCTGGACCTCGTGGAAATTCCATGGTGCTTTCTGCATCAATCTGTATAATTTACTGTTAATAATAATATTCCTTTTGAAATAATAAATGTCTGCCAGGGTCAATACTATTAAGAAAAAATGACCCTTCTTCTGTAAAAGTAATTGTCACTATCAGCTAACTATTAAATAAAACGAATATACCTCTTCTTTATTTAAAATTATAACAATTTAATTCTTTTTAAAACTAATATGTCTCTTCTTTATGTAAAATTATGATAATATTAATATTATTAATATTATTATTATAACCATGATTATAATTATTATATATTCATATACTAGGTTTGTCTGAAAAGTAATGGGACTGATGTCACAAACAATTTATCTCAACTTCAAACAACAAACGATATGGTTTCCCATTCAGAGTAATTATCCTATTATTAAGTGTTCACCATTTATTACTGAAATATAATTCTCACAAGAAAGTGCATACACTTCGGAGTTTTATTATTAACTAACAGGGTCCTACTGAAATTCCATGGTGCTTTCTACATCAATCTGTATAATTTATTGTTAATAATAATATTCCTTTTGAAATAATAAATGTCTGCCAGGGTCAATACTATTAAAAAAAAATAGCTCTTTCTTCTTCCATAAAAATAATTGTCATTGTCAGCTGAATATTCTGTAAAGAAATAAAAAGAAATGTGTCTCTTCTTTATTTATTAATTTAAAATTGTAGCCATTTAATTCTTTTTAAAACAATAAATATTCCCTGCCGTAAAAATAATTGTCAGCTACATATTCTTCAAATCAATAAAACGAATGTAACTTTTTTTAATGTGTTTATTCAAAAGTGTAACTTTTTTGAATGTGTTTATTCAAAAGTGTACTGTTTTAGTCGATGTAACGACATAATTTGATTTTGGAACAATTCATTTTAAAATGTGAATTTGTTACTTTAGCAACACTACTTAACCACCAATCACCATCTTTGCTGATAGAACGATTTCATTTCTTTTTAATGTGTGAAAGGTGATAACGTACGTACGAGCATAAATTGCCTTAGCATATTATTATTATTAGTAGTAGTAGTATTATTAGTAGTATTTTTTACGATTACTCATGTTACAATTTTCTTACTGGTGTTCTAATCTACCATTTAAATGAATGGTTCCTATATTGTATTATAGAAATTATCAATTCTCATCTAAAAAATTACGAAACAGAATACTTGTTTGTTGTTAAATTATAATTTCTGCCTTGGTCTCTATTTGTTCAATTTCGCTATGATCCTTTCCTAGTAAAGTAATGATGTAATAAAGAGTAAAGTAGTAAAACCTAAAGATAAAGCATTTCAATAACAAGCCAATTGTAATTCATTTTATCATTGTGACATTGCATTCCCACCTGATGCAATATTCTCGTTGACACATTGTAAGTAGTTGCTCAATAAGTAGTGACGTCTAGTTATAAAGGTGGGTGTAGTGGTGATGGAGCAGTTGTAGAGATGTTAAGTTTACTTGTTTTTTTCTTTGTGGCTGGAATACTGGAAGAAGTTAAGATACTTTTATTTATAACTAGCAAAAACTACTCGCCCTCCAGGTGTCAATTACTGAGGCTGTAGTCTTCTTTACAGAAACCAAAGAAATAATTTTCATTTGACATTTTGGTAATTTAGAGGAAAACAACAAAATGATGATTGTCGTAGTGTTATTTGATATATTCCAATGTGGGAGAAATATATTGTGCATGAACATCGTCAAAGTTTGTTTTTTATGAAAAACACAACAAAAAGGTTAAATGATACGGTCTTTAAAATAGTCAACGTCGATGAATTTTATTTTGTTTCAGCATAAAAATGAAAATGAATTCCCCATTAAAACTGGTTATGCAATGAAATGAATAAACATAAGGGTGGAACGTCGATTGGTCAAATAAAACGATTTTATATTAATGAGTAATTCGAAATGGGTACGTTGTACTTTTCGCCTTTATTATATAAAAGACAGAACAAAATATATCATGAATATTAAAGAAAAATACTTTTTTTGTAATTTAGAAAGATTAGAAGAGGTTTATTTCTTTTCTATGACAAATTTTTAATTTATCATCATCAACATCATCATTATCACTATCAACATGTAAACTCCTGTGTCTTTTGGCTAGGAGAAAAATGTAGTATCTGTACTGAATCTGCACTTTGTTTTCATGTTCTCTGTCAGTGAAGGAGAAATCCTTCTAGACTGAGGCTATTGAAATTTTTTGTTAGGGGAAGCTGGATTCTTCGCACGTTAAATATTGACATTGTGCCTAACTCTGCTTTCGTGGGAGGAAGTAAATAGGAACAGCAACAACAACAAATTTATATTAAAAAATAATAAACGCATCTATTTAATTATTAACAGAAAACCTTTGGTAATTATTGCATTTAACGCAAATTTTATTTTTAAAAAGTAATTAGTGCAAAGTTATCGAGGTTGTTGCTATGTGTAAGTATATGCGTACGAAAGCGTAAACCAAAAGAAACATAAGTTATGATTTTAAATTTTAAACTTAATTCATTAAATCGTTTAAAATAATATTACTACTGATAATAATTAAGAAATTAATATCACGAAAAGTTTTTCGTATATATGATAAAATAGCAGAATCAAATTATAAGTGAATATTACTGAATATGAATTTATTAGACAATGTTTAAAAAACTAAATATGCAAATAATGTATAGCCTTGAGAGTGTTTAGTCAGGTTTTCTGTGACTGTATATACGGTGTGTGAAAATATTTTAGTGTATAATTGAATTAGGAAGAAATAGGGTGTTTTAGTATGAATATAGTTCGATTAAACGAAAAAAAAACTTTTGCATTTATTCATTTAGATGTAAGAATTTGGTTCGTCTTTTAGATGCATCTCTATATGAGGCTCTGTAGAACAGTGCGTGGGGAATTCTTTTATCTGCAGAGATTGCCCATTGTCTTCTGTATCAACAGAAACAACTATTCGTTGACATGCTTTAAGCTGACGGCTCAATGGATGGTAACATCTCTCAGCAGTGATGACAGTAGCAGTCGTAGAGATGGTGTTCTTTTCTTCCTTTTTCTCATTGTGGTTTGAATAATAAAACCAATTAAAGAAAACAACAAAAAACTCCATTATTCACTCTGGGATTTCGTTTGCTTTTTACAGCAAGTACATCTAGATGAATTTATTCTTCCTGGGCCAAACCCCCGGTGGGGGTAGTGGAAAAGCCTCGAACACCAACGTCCGTTCACCTTGACGTCAAACACCCAAAAGGCAGAACCAATCTCAATTCTCTGCTATGTACTGCCTTTCATGATGCAACTTCTAGTACATGTCAGCCTAACCTCTAACTTACTCTCTCGTGGAAAATTTATTTTTCTTACTTATTCTAACGTTATGTGGAAATTTTTTAACACTATTTTTACACATCGACATCCAATATTGCTACATCATCAACAAAACCTCATTCTTACAGCATATGCTCAAGCCACACTTAATTGTGTTTCCAATTTCAGCTTGAACCTGGTGAGGAATTAACACTGAATCTTACTCTACAAAGAGGAAATGAAAGAAAGCTCTCACCTTCTTCAATCAACATATACAATTATGATAAACCGGGTAAGTATTTATTTTTACATTTCAAGTATATAGGTGATTAACATTTTTTGCAATATCAGGGTTGACATGTGACCAGAATATCAGCAGCCGCTTCAAACTCAAAGTAGTGTATTTGTTATTTCTTTTTAAAGTCTTTTTTCACTTTATTTGGGTTGGAATCATGGCGTTTTATACTATATGCCACTTCATGACACAACATTGGCTCACTCTAGAAGGATCCCTCCCTCACCACCCAAGGACAGAACATATACTACATTTTGATCCTAGCCCGAAGAGTGGACCAGCCATTATACATTGTGAACGTTAGAGTCACCACAGATGTGAATGTTGGCAGGACAAACAGATAGGATGTTGTCCATTTTTTCAGAGATTTGCTCAATGATAGTAGCTTTATCCTCATGGGGACAATAAAGGGCAAAGATTAAAAAAAGGATGCTATGAACAAGAGAAACACAGAAACACACGTCCCTACCACATGGAAAGCCGTCCCTGATGTAAGTACAAATTCCATGGCCATAATGTTTTAATTTCTATTTCTAAAAGAATCGGATGAAAATAGTTTCCAAAAATTCTTCCAAATTCCTTTCAAATTTCGAAGGGTGTGTGAAAATATTTTAGTGTATAATTGAATTAGGAAGAAGTAAGGTGTTTTAGTATGAATATAGTTCGATTAAACGAAAAAAAACTTTTGCATTTATTCATTTAGATGTAAGAATTTGATTCGTCTTTTAGATGCATCTCTATATGAGGCTCTGTAGAACAGTGCGTGGGGAATTCTTTTATCTGCACAGATTGGCCATTGTCTTCTGTATCAACAGAAACAACTATTCATTCATTCTTTTTTTCGCACTATTAACAAGAAATTAAAATGTCTGACTTGTTTACGAAGAAACAGGCATGCATTCTGCTGGATTTAATTTCGTAATCTTTTTTTAAATAGAATTTTTCAAAAGTTCGTTTTAGTACTTTACACTACACTTGTAGGTCGTGTTTAGAGGCTATGTTAGAATAACCTGGAAACATGTTGAAAACATTGACAGAAATTGATGGACTACTGTCAGTTTCACACGGAAACAACAAGCCCGGTCTGGTCTTATGTAAATGGATTTCAACCTCTTGAAAGTAGGAACGCAGACCCTTAATGTTGGTAAGAGACGTGGGTGTAGGGATCCATGCTAAGAGTTGAGGAACTGGTTATGGAATTGGTTGAGGAATTGGTTAGTGATTATAGTCATTATAAAAAATATGTGGAATAGGTCAGGGCACTTCTGCAGATTAGGGACGGGCCAAAATTTATTTGTTTTCATTTTAGAAGAGCTTCAATAGTGTAAGGGGCCGATAACTCTCTTTTTGTTTCACTTTTAAGTACATAATTTCTCCGAAAATGGAAAATATGAATTTTTTTAATAAGAAGTAATGCAAATTAAATTAATTAATAGAACATTTATCGAAGAAATTAAAATTTGTGAAAATCAACAGTATATTTTTTTTTATTTCAAAACGAACAGTCATCTTATTTGATTTAACACATTTTTTTAGGGTTTTTTTTTTACAGATTAAAAAATTAATTTTCCTTTTGTTTTTTTTTTGTTTTTGTTTTTTAAACTGGATACAATTCAGAAAGTTGTTCAAAAAGACTCTGTAGGGGGTTGGTGGGAAAAAAAGAGAGTTGTCGGCCCCTTACACTATTGGAGCTCTTCTAAAATGAAAACAAATAAATTTCGACCCATCCCTAATCTGTAGAAGTGCCGAGATCAGTAGAGGAATTACTAGCAGAGAATGAGTAAATAAACTATCTTTGAAAATCATTGAAGAAAAAAAGCCGTAGCAATTCCCACTAAAATGAGTTCATGAAGTGGGGGAGGTGAACTATCTCCCTCTCCTTCCCCTTCTCTCACCACTTCTCTTCCTCCTCTCTTTCTCTAACAACGCCAAATTTTCTTTTTTATTGATTTTAAAAGAGCCCCCCCCCCACACACACACGGAAACACACTCTATCGCTCAGGCGAATTGATTTCTTCTTTTTTTTCATTTCTTTGGTCTTATTTAAAAGATAAATAAATTTGTCAAAATTACCAAAATGTTAATATTTATCTATTTATGAGGTGCTTATTTAGATTAGGACCAACGCTAAAATCGACTTGGCATCGGTACTTTCCGGATGTTTCCGTAAATCAACAGAAAATGTCGACAGCAAGTCGGTTGACTTACCTGTGTCCAAAAAATCCAAAACTAGGCTGGATTTACAAGTGGGAAAAAACAAAAAACATTAACCAACATTTAAAGCACAAAAAAAATCAAGTAATACATTTAGTCAAATTGTATGAAAGAAATATTTATTTTTTTAACGAAGAAATAAAAATAAACAGGGGATAAATTGTAATCGTTGTCTTTTCCAATTAATATGGTTCTTCCTTTACTCACCCAGGTTTTTTCCTTTAGTCATTCATTCCAGTATGTCCGTTTCGTATATACATTTTCTAAAATTTTGTACTAGTCTTTCATATTGGGTAGTGAATTTCTTAAAACAGAATCCATCTATTCCATCGTGGTCAGGTGCTTTCCAGTTTGCGATTTGTTTTAAGGTCGACTTCAAGTTCAGTTTCTACTCCTTCTTCGATTTCCTGAAATTTTTTTTCGTGTTTTCAGCCATTATTATTAGTATTTATGCACTAGGAGTTTTAACGCAAGTCATTATCAGTGATTGCTCACTGACAATAAAAAGTAGTGTTCCCTAACGTCTGAGTGACAACAAGTCTCCCTAGATTTCCAGCAATTTCTCCCTCTTTTGCGTTATCGTAACAGCCGTTTACCATTGATTTCTCACAAGCAATGACAAAGACACATTTTCTACTCTATAATAAAGAGCAATATATATATATATATATATATATATATATATATATATATATATATATATATATATATGTATGTGTGTGTGTGTGTGTGTGTCGTCACACAAACGTTATCAAGTAAAAAACTGCTGGGCGAAACGACTTCAAGTATTTAGGAGCATTGAGAAAGCAAATAGCAATTCAGACAACCCTACCGCCTTCAATCTATTTCCATAATAAGAGGTTTCCTTTTGGCTTTTTTCTTTCTATACCGATTTGTACGTTTTTTTATTCTTTCATTTTTTTTAACTTTCCCGTTTGAGACGTTTTCTTTCTTCCTTTTCTTATTTCCTTTCTTTTTAACTTCACCAATTCAGACGTTATTTTCTATGAATATTAGTGCGATAGTTTTTTTCCCCCATCATTTTTTATATAAGGTGTATGCTCATAAGTAAATATTTAGTGATGTTTTTGTTGAAAATTAACTTGATAATGGCTACCGTCATAGCCAAAAGTGCTACGAGAAAATAAGCCATTGGCCGATTCTGTCATGGCAGACATTTTTTAATTGGTTTTGTTTTGTTTTTTACAGATGAAAAGTGTGTGATGTTCTACCCAAAAGAGAAATATTTTAATTTGTTCTGCGAGTCCAAAACATGTCTGTGTTCTGAAGGTCAGTATTTGTAGTGATGCACTCATGACATCATATAACTGTAGCAGCTTACATTCATTGCTATTTCATTGTAAAATAAACAAAGAATTTTACAATGATTTATACAATAAACAATATAACATGATCGATTGTCAAAAATAAAATAATCGTTGTATGTACTGACAGATCATTTGACAGAAATAGATGCACTTGGCATCGTAACGCACCTGACTGAAATAAAACAATATAACATGATCGCTTGTCAAAAACAAAATAATCGTTGTGTCATTTGACAGAAATAGGTGCACTTGGCATCGACATGCACTTGGCCCGAGGATAAAAACATAACATGATTGATTTTCAAAAATGAAATAATCGTTGGTTGAAGCCGGACCAACTGGGGAAGAAAAACAAAGATGTTTGATTGTCAAAAATGAAATAATTAATCCTTCCTTGTCACTTCTTCCTATGTTTTCCTTGGCCTTCTCTTGCTAACTGACACTGCTACCCCAACTTTTCTACATCTACGAACCCAAGCACTCTCATCTATTCTTTCAATGTAACCATACCTGTGCACATCTCCCTATATTGCTCAGATGTAATCTTCCTCTAAGCTTATCGGATCTAAGTCTGTCTTTAAGACTCATATTATGCATCCTTCGTATCATTTATCTCCATGCAACGCATGTCCTCAACTCTCACTGGTCATGTTTTATATCCATACATCATCACATTGCGCATACATGTCTGATAGACTCTTCCCTTTGTCAACATCGCTAACGCTCTGCTGGTTAGTAAGGGCAGAAGTTCCCTGAAGTTATTCCATCCACTTCTAACTCTTGCAATCACACTAGCACCCGCTCATCACTGTGCTACCATGGTAAATTAAGTAACAACATTTACATAAAAGATTTGCAATTCCTTTCTCTCCCTCCATTAAGATCTATTAAATAGTCAATAGCATTTTCATTTTTGGTGACATTTTCTTTCTTTTTGCAGGATGTCCGCCAGCAAATTTTCTTACAGCCGTCGAAATGAGAAAAATCTTTTGCAAACGAAAACAAATTGGTAAGACTTCTACTTTTTTTCTTTTTTTTTCGATCTTTTTATCGTAAAATTTTTTTATGTTTTCATTTCGGTTTCTCTTGTTTTAATCAATAATCTCATTTCAACTTTTAATAATAAATTTAACATATATTTCTAAGTAAAAAAAAAAGTGTACCTATATGGCCAAGATTAAAGTGTAGTATCTGTTCCGATGGATACTGCACCCCATACTGGTATTGTCTTGGCCTTCGGGCTTGGTTTACGCCAGTCTATGGGTCTGTCCTGTGCAGTTCTAGGAGGTCCACTCTCCCAGGCTTTGCCTCCCCTCTTTGGAGAGGAGTAAGTTTATTGCTTACTGCCTGAGGCGCCCCCACCCGGGAATGCCGACGGGGCTGCCCAGGAAATTTTTAATGGCTAGAGTGCTCACTTTCTCGGGCGCTGGCTTTTCAAACCCCACTTTCCCGATCCGATCATGGGTCATATCTTACTTGTGGGAGTAAGATAAAACTGTCCTTGTGCCTAACTCCTGGGGAGGAGTAAATAAAACCTATATGTAACATGTTTGTCCCTCAAATTTTTTCGGGGGGGGGGGCACATGAAGACTCGTAAAACACAAAAAGCGATTTTCACAGCTTACTTTATTTGATGCAACAACGTCGACGCCATCCTTTTCTCACACTTTTCTATTTTCTGTACGGTGGGAGCCCTAAGCCCCCCACCCCCCCACCGTGAGAGACAAGCGCTGAGGGCGTCCCCGCTTTGTCGTTTTCATTCCGCCGATAGCGTCTCCAATTCGTTTGTTTTCGTCCGTACCTTAACTAACACACAAATGACTTTTGAGTGCAAGTCCATAACTCTGTCGACATGAAAACTAAAATTAAGGAAACGTTTTATGATTTACGTACCCATGACGGAAAGCATATATCGTACAACAAAAATCACGTAAATTGATCAAGTATTTTCTTTTTACAAAAGAAAATCAAAATTTATGGGTAAACGACGATCGTCGATCTATCGACGCCATGTTACTAATTGTGGTTTTGGAGTTATCTCCCAACTCCAAAACCACAATTTCCAACATACCGTCGATAGGTCGACGATCGTTGTTTACCCATAAAATTTGATATTTTAAAAAGAAAACACTTGATCAATTTACGTGCTTTTTGGGGTACGATATTTGCTTTCCATCACGGGTACGTACATCATAAAGTTTTTTCTTCATTTTTTTTTTTTTTCATGCCGACATAGTTATGGATATGCACCGACTTTTGTTTATTTTTCAAATCGACCAACAACTTACAGTATTGTATTCGGATTCCATCAACGCATTCTTCACTAAATTCCAAACTTAACCTCGATTCTGATCAGCACAATTTTTGTCGCAGTTGGTATTAACATCACCTATCCCAACTCCCCAGAGGCAATTTCGTTGCACATATCAAAAGTTTGAATGCAAATTTTAAAAAAATTACCACTACGAAAAGTTTTGCATTTCATCACTCTCACACAACCTGATATCATGTTTCACATACTGCGATATCTGCTAATTTTTCTGCTTTCAATTGAAATAAGATTTTATGGTTGAATCTTACATTTGAAATGTTCGCCTTTTTATAGTATGTATAATGTTGGGATTAAAAGTTCAATTCTCGCACGTGAGAATGGGGTAACAATGTGCAGATAAATCATCAAAAGAGAGATATAGGACGAAAGCCTGAGAGAAGGAACACAAAACACCAGAATGTAGTTTCACAGCAATTCTACTAAGAAAGAGAAAGATGTAGTCATAGAATATTTACAAACAAAGTTTTCAAAGTTCAGTTAGGCATAGTGAATTTGAGAGGGGGTTTGCGAAAACACAGTTCGCGAGAACTTATCTGTATAGAGTTCGGGCAACTGCGGGAGGTCATTCTCTGTGACTGCCGTCGTGGGCTGTTATCACTGAGAATGCCAACTGATGTATTGCTGACTTGAGCGGAGTCGTCCAAAAAGCGGGGGGGGGGGAGCCGTGTGCAAGGGGTTTTAAGGGCTGGCTCACGTGACACCTAAGGGAATAGGGGTTGCAATGCCTGACAGCCAATCCGTGAGGGGGGCTTAAATAAATTCCAACATAATTTCTCAATTTTAAGAAATTGGATTTATCACGTTTGGCATTCAAACTTTTCATATATTTTTTATTTTTATTCTTATTATTAATTTTTTTACATTTACTTTTTTTTTTAATTTTTAATTTTTTAGCTTTTATTAAAAGGGGCAATGATATTCTTCTTCTTCTTTCCTACCATGTATCTCCTGTTTTATCCTCTTCCATCTTCCTATTGGCTGAAAACTTTTTACTACGACGCTTTTTAGACAGATAACGGTGCAATTTTAGTTAAAGGGCGATGCAGTTAATTATTTTCATGTAAAAGCATTATTTTATACTTACTCAGTCATATTTTATCTCTCACGGCACGAAAAAGAATTTAAAAATATCAAGCAGAACTTTAATTAGAACGATTTTTCCATTTCCATAAGGGCGAGATAAAACCTCGACTCGCTGACATTTTTTTTTCATATTTACATGGTAACAGCGACCAAATTATCTGCCCTTAGTTAGCTGACCGGCCACTCCGAAAATGTCAGCGACTCGAGGTTTTATCTCGCCCTTATGGAAATGGAAAAATCGTTCTAATTAAAGTTCTGCTTGATATTTTAAAATTCTTTTTCGTGCCGTGAGAGATAAAATATGAATGAGTAAGTACAAAATAATGCTTTTACATGAAAATAATTAACTGCATCGCCCTTTAACTAAAATTGCACCCAGATAACTGTTAACAGGCTTTTCTAATTCTTCACTTATTTCTCCGTTTTTTTTTTTGGTTTGTGTTTTTTTTTTCAGGGATAAGAGTGAATATATTAAAGGAGAAAAGTCATAACCTTAGAGATGCAAACGAAAAACACAAAGTAATTTACACTGCGTCAATAAATTACCTGTTAAATGGAAGTCCAGGTAAATTTTCAAATTATGTTTTTTTATTATATACCATATTTCTCCTCTTTTTTTTTGTTCTTTTATCTTTTATTTAATTTTTTATACTCATATGTATATTTATATACAATTTATATTTTCAAATTGTTATTTTTTTGAATATTGAGAAGAATTTAATACTAACAAATATATAAACGCTCCGTTGCCATATATTTGGTAGTTTCTTATATAATAATACATGTTGTGTCTATCTTTCAATATCTCTATATGTAAATAGCTATTCCTTTTTCCAATAAGACTGAGGGAGGTGATTCAATATATATTGAAGCGAACGCTAGCATCATTCAGCAGCAATTAACTTGAAGTATTAGTATTGTTTGTAAACAAGACGACATTTTTTTTTCAAATGAGTTTAGTTATAAAAGTTGTAGGGAAGTTGAAAATAATAAAAAAGGTATGTTGTCATGTTTAATTTTAAGGTTTGGTAGTTTGGTAGTTTGGTAGTTTTGTTTTACGGCATATCAACCCTTTTTGGGTTATTTAATGCCGAATCTGGTCTTGTTTTCTTCTCTTTTTTGTTTCTTTCCCCTTTTAATATCTGTTTCTATTTAACCCATAGTTGGGACCCTAACAGGTACTACCACTCCGGGTCAGGGTGGACCTGGGAGCAATGGTAATTAAGAGGAGGCTCCACATTCCCCAAAGTCCGTAAGCCGGATCTCACCATCGGATGTAGTTTAAGGTCATATCCAGGACCGGGAGTAGGGTAGGAAAAATAAAAATAAAAAAGGGGAGGGAGAAAGGGAGAGGGGCTGTTGTTTTTGTTTTTGGTTTTGTAGAACATAATTAAGTTTTACAAACAAAAAAAAAAAAAAAAAAAAAAAACGTCAATGTAGGTGAATTTCGTCTCAGGGAGCCACGGGGCAGCCTGATCTGGTATCACCAGATCAGGCTGCCCTGATTTTAAGTACACATATTTATTTTTATATTTAAAAGATCAATAAGTAACGATATAATCGTCTTCAATTGTTATTATTATTATTATTATTATTATTATTATTATTATTATTATTATTATTATTATCATCATTATTATTATTATCATTATTATCATTATTATCATTATTATTATTTCATAGTAGTCTAAACTTTGGGATGTTTTTAGTTGGATTTTTCTTTTTCCCTTGACCTTAAACATTCAAGCTGTACCCTAACACTTTCGCTGTTCCTAACAGGCAATCCTTTTGCAGAATTGGAAAAGAAATTGTCTCGTCAATCTGTTTAAGCCATTTATGGTGACTTTTCGTTATGGGTCCAAGCATTCCAATTACAACGGGAATAACCTTTACTTCTTTACATTTCCATAGTCTAACTAATTCGTATTTTAGATCTTGATATTTATTTATGTTTTGGTGTTCTTTCTCCTGCACTCTAGTATCGAAGGGGCAGGCTATATCAATGATTAAGCAAGTTCTCTTGTTTTGGGTTAGAAAGATTACGTCGGGTTTTGAATGTTCAAGAACATTATCAGTCTGTATGCGCATGCCCCAAAGAAGTTTGACATTGTCGTTCTCCTGTACCACTTCTGGCTTATGCTCATAACACTTCTCATTGTGGTCCAATTCATAAAGTTTGCATATATTCATTGAGCGACTTCTCCATTTTTTATACTGGTGTTGTGCTAGCATTGGGCATTCAGATACAATATGCGCTAAGATTTCTTCCCTTTCGTTACACAATCGGCATATCGGTGATTCTGCAGTTTTGTCACTGTAATGTTTTATGGACCTAGTGCGGGTGGCTTGTTCCTGGGCTGCCATTAAGGTGCTCTCAGTAGATCTTTTGAGATCACCTCTGACCAACCAATTCCAGCTGTCATTATCTCTAAATGCAGTATTCTTAAAGAATACAGTATAGTTTCTTTCCAGATAATTTTAACCTTCTCTCTTGTAACCTTTGAATCTTTTTCACCCCAGTTCTTAGTATTTCCTCTCCTTTCATTTCACGAAGAATTTCATTACTTTTAAAAATATATTTATATAGACAACCTTCTTCTATATTCACAACATATAGAAGACCTCGACCACCTTCCATTCTAAGTAGATACAATCGATCTGCATCTCTTTTCTTTGCTAAAGCTCCATAAATTGTAAGCATTTTCCGTGTTTTGGTATCCAAACATTTTAGTTTATCTATATTCCAGTCAAGTATACCGGCAGTATATCGAATGATAGCTACTGCTCTGGTATTGATAGCATATATGATATTTCGACTGTGGAGGTGTGCTCTAAGAATACTCCTTACTATTCTATTGTACTCAGCTGTGCCCTGGTATTTCATTTCCTTGTTTTTAATCTTATCCGCCTCCAGAATTCCTAAATATGTGTCGCCCCTCTCACTGTCAACATTCTTTATCAGATCTATTGTTGGGAATTCAAGGCCATCTGAGTGGACAAGTTTACCTATTTTTATAACAAGAATGGCACATTTGCTGACAAAAATTTATTCGGGAACAGTCATAGCCGAATGGTAGTCATTGGCGTCTGAAATGTATTTGAAAACTTCCGGAGACGCAACATTGATGAGCAAATTAAGTTTTAGCTCGTCTGTGAATTGAGAACCATTGACCGTCTCAAGAAAGATATTGAAAGATCTCTTCCAGTATCGCCACTTGTCGGCAGCATCCAGTTTTGTTGGGTCTAAATCCAGTCATTAAGGAGAGAGGTATTTTTCTGCCTTTGTTCTTGGAAGAATAAATTGTAATGAATAGATCCAAGTATAGTAATGAATGAGTACAGGAAGTCAGAGTATGTTTGAAAAAGAACTAAACAGGGATTGAGTCTCTGCGAGAACAATGGCCGTCTAAGAGAAAAAAATGAACAAAGGGAAGTAATTCACTTCCAGAAAGCATAAAGGGAAATTGAAAAGTTATTCCTTTTTACATCAAAATATATATAAATTTTTGGAAGGAAAATTGACCAATGTGCTCAATTACCGGGGTAATAGTCTAATATAGTTATTGAATAATATAATTCCATATTGGATTATGTCATACCAATGGTTTTGTGCCTCGACACTTATTGATGACGTACCAACTTTGCCTTAAAACTGTTACTTCACTGCCGATGCACGATACCATTGTATGACATAATCTCAAATTCCAATGCCTTTGCCCTCACGGCCGCTGTCAACAACTCGGTAAATCAGCGAGAGATTACTCCTACTTAAAGGCAGCTGTCGTAGAGAGTTCGACTTTTGAAAGAAACATTGCATTTTAGCCACAATGACGGCTGTTTTAATATTAACACTATATATATATATATATATATATATATATATATATATATATATATATATAAATGTTACATATCCGAGTCGGTGCACGGAAAGGTTGTTGATAAAACAGATGCACCTGGCGATTGTCAGTTGATAAGATAATTGTCGGATGACCAAAAAACTATTTGAAAATAAAATTTAAAAACTCACAACCAGACAAACACCTGCACAGGAAGAGGCAACATATGATCGATTGTCAAAAGATAAGTTTCTTCTGACAAAAATAAGGATGCACCTGCAAGAATCACTTAAACAGTGATGTCAGAAGAAACAGAGATGTCGGAAAGATCATATTGCCAGGTGCGGTTTTGTCATGCCAGGAAAAGATGGACAGATTTTAGAAGTGTCAAATAAAGTTCAAACTGTCACTGAGTGCAATCTCAATGAGGTCGTCCAGGTGGCGACAAAATCGTTATATAATAACAACCGAAAATCAAAAGACAGTCAGTTGACGATCGAACCTCGGAGAGAATCAACCGTCTAGTTCCCTGTGCACAAAGCCTCTCCGACCACCACCCTCATTGTCACCGACAAATAAATATACATATTATATTTTCCTAAGATACCTGTGTTGTCATTTTTATTAAGCCCCGCAGAATACAACATATATTGTGGCTACAATGCAATGTTCCTTTCAAAAGTCGAATTCTCTACGACAGCTACCTTTAAGTAGGAGTAATCTCTCGCTGATATATATATATATATATATATATATATATATATATATATATATATATATATAGGAAAGAATAATAAACATAATTTTATTACAGAATATACCTTGCATTGAACAAT
>OY744538.1:40240391-40417891 GCA_963556195.1 Sepiola atlantica | reverse complement strand
ATGAATATAAAAATATGTATTATTCAAATAATTATTTAAAGCTCTCTTATAGATATATATATAAGTGTACTTAGCTTAATTCTTTCCTGCAGTTTCACAGAATTCCCGATCCTCAGAAGTGTACCAGTATATCGGCCATGTTTCTTTTCCCAGTCGACTTGTTTTGTTTGTATTTTGCGTAGACTATTAAACTTGCTATAACTTACTGATTTAAAAAAAATGGTTTGTTTTTATTAAAACATGGTTTTAAGTAAAACAAAAATAAGTTCAGAGTGTGATTTAGTTTGCTTGACGCATTTTGTTATATATATATATATATATATATATATATATATATATATATATATATAAATGTTGAATTAAATTAAATATAATTGAATTATTGTTTAATAATAATCTATCGTGATAATATAAAGTTCAATATATTGAATAGAGCAATCAATTCTAGAGATGAAAGATGAGAATAAAAATTTGTAAAGATACAATATTTATTAGAACATCAAAAGTTCAGAGCTTCATATCCTTAATCCATGGATTTTCAAAGATAAACTCTTTTCATCAGAGGATAGAGAAAAACCGACACTGTAATTGTAAATATTATCGGCAACATTTAACTTTGAAAATTTTACATAAAATAAAACAAAATAAAGACCAAAAGGTAAAGGGTCTTATGTTGAGGTGAGAGCGTAGAGTCAAATTATATATATATATATATATATATATATATATATATATATATATATATATATATATATATATATATATATGGTACGTCAATGAAAATTAGTAAGACCTGCAAATGGAAGCAAATCGGTATTTTCAGTTGTTCAAAACAAGGAGTAGTTTAGTTAATAAAAACATTTATTTTTCATCTCTTTCTTTCCTTAAACCAGGCTTTTCAAAGATTAAAATCTTATCATCAGAGGAAAAATTATGATTGATAAGTTGACAGGGTAGGACTGTCAAAGTTCCAAATTTGAAAAAGTTTTCTTTTAAAATTAAAAATTAAAAATTAAAGAAATTCAAAAAAACTTCTTTAAAAAATGTTTCCAAAAGGTTCAAACGGGCATGGGAATCACCAATAACGAAATCCAAAAAAACGTAGGGCTCAGAAATATAGGTAAATCAGGAGGAATCTGCATAAAAATCCAACGACGGCGATTTCACTCAGGTCTGTTGTCCACGGAGAGGAATCAAATAAAAACGGCCATTTCAAGGAAAACAATATTCTTCCTGTTTTCAGTTAAGCGTATTCCAAGGCATACCATATTTTTGCTCTATCAAGTATATTGAGCTTTCCTTATTTCGCAATAGGTCCAACTCTCTAAAAGTTTACCTTTTAGTTATAATTTACATATATATATATATATATATATATATATATATATATATATATAATAAAAGCATTTAGTTTGGCTCATGTAACTATAGTTGCATTTAAGGTTCTACCTAGTATTGAGCACTTTCGAAAAAATATTGGTTTTAAGTTCGTTTTATAAATACATTTGAACTTGCTTAATTATTTATAGTCTATAACCTTTTCTGCCGAGGACGCGAGTTGTTTCACCGTATCTGTCTCCATCCCCAGCCCCCTAAGATCAAAGTGTAGTATCTGTTCCCATGGATACTGCACGCCTGTCCTGTGCAGTTCTAGGAGGTCCACCCTCCCAGGCTTTGCCTCCCCTCTTTGGGGAGGAGTAAGTTTATTGCTTACTGTCTGAGGCGCCCCTACCGGGGAATGCCGACGGGGCTGCCCAGGCAATTTTTAATGGCCAGAGTGCTCACCTCTCGAGCACTGGCTTTTCAAACCCCACTTTCCCGACCCGATCTTGGGTCACATCTTACTTGTGGGAGTAAGATAAAACTGGCCTTGTGCCTAACTCCTGGGGAGGAGTAAATATAACTGTCTCAATAATCCACTATCTGCTGGGGCATCTTCAGCCAATCCGCGCATACGACAAAGTAACTGAGTAGGCAAATGATCTCCGAGCAATTCATCGTTTACAAGCGTTTGGAAACGACGTTCAGCAAAAATGGAAGTACGACAAAGTACTTCCAATTTAACGGTTTCATAGGACGCTCTTCGTTGGGAGTTTATAATTAAATCCTTTACCGTGGCTGTCCATTACATGGGGAATGCACTGAGTATTGATTTACTCCTCTCCAGGAGTTAGGCACAAGGCCAGAGTGGGTTCGCTATGAAATGGTGTCTATGAGAACCTGTACAAAGAGAGTCTGCGCGTGCGTGTGTGTGTGTAAGTATTGATTTACTCCTCTCCAGGAGTTAGGCACAAGGCCAGTTTTTATCTTACTCCCACAAGTAAGATGTGACCCAAGGTCGGGTCGGGAAAGTGGTGTTTAAAAATTGCCTGGGCAGCCCCGTCGGCATTCCCCGGTAGGGGCGCCTCAGACAGTAAGCAATAAACTTACTCCTCCCCAAAGAGGGGAGGCGAAGCCTGGGAGGGTGGACCTCCAAGAACTGCACAGGACAGACCCATAGACCGGCGTAAATCAAACCCCGAAGGCCAAGACAATACCAGTCTATGGGGTGCAGTATCCATCGGAACAGATACTACACTTTGATCTTAGCCAAAAGAATGCACTGATTAGTAAGTTTAGCTGTTTCAATTTTGACGCTGTCCCATGGGCAACGAAATGTGCCTCAATCTGTGCAAACCATACGCGCAGATCGCCGGAATAGACTGCGATAAAGTTGGCGCTTATCGTTAAACAGAAAAGAAACGAATGTGATTTCCCAATAAGCAGTCATAAAAATGAAACAGAACTAATGGAAGGTGAATATACTGTTTAACCACCAGACTGGATTTGATCGAAAAAGACATTAATGTTAAAATGACAGATTCTCCTTATGAGGAAATTATTTAAAGAAAAGAAACTGGAAAATATATGGAAATACAGTGCCCTAACTTCCAATAGGCGGCAAAGCTAACGCGAATGGCAAACATCGCGTAATGAGACGAGAAAAGACGAAATGGACCGATGCAGTATTGAAAAATATTGAAATATTCAAATGACGAAAAATGGCGCACGTAAAATAACATGCGGGGAGTTAAAATCAGAACCGATTATGTCCTTCTAGTAAATCTGAAGACGCAATACATATTAGAAAAAAATGAAAAAAACATTAATGCGCATTTACAATCCTGAAAATACAGGTCTACACAATAAAGGATGAAGTAGAAATATATTTATTTAAATGATTTGTACTTAGGTGTGAGGAAGAAACAAGCGGCCATATTTGAATCAACCACGGGCGGTAAAATGAGGGCTACGTGGTGAACAATTAAAAATGAGCGAGAAAACAAAAAATACGTTGTTACTACAATTTCAAGAATCACAATAAATCTAAACTCAATACTAAATTAATAGCAATAAAAATTGTATTTTGTTATTAAATCATCACGACTTGATCGCGATCCCATGTTATTTTTGGTTTTTATTGTTGCATTTTAGACAAAAATCTGAACGCAATGCAATGAAATAACATATCAGAAAATGCAATGGTGAATCCACGATATTTCCCGTATCAAGTCTCTCGGAATTCGATGGAACGTTGTGTTTTTCATGGTAGTTTGTGAGTCTAAACTGCGAAATATGATGAAAATAAAGTTCGTCAACGAATTTATGTTGATCCGTGATCAAGAAAATTGTTTCATTTTTTTGTTGTTGTTGAAGAAGAAGAAGAAGAAGAAGAAGAAGAAGAAGAAGAAGAAGAAGAAGAAGAAGAAGAAGAAGAGGAAGAAGAAGAAGATGAAGAAGAAGAAGAAGAAGAAGAAGAAGCAGAAGAAGAAGAAGAAGAAGAAGCAGAAGAAGAAGCAGAAGAAGAAGAAGAAGAAGAAGAAGAAGAAGCAGAAGAAGAGGCAGAAGAAGAAGCAGAAGAAGAAGCAGAAGAAGCAGAAGAAGAAGAAGAAGAAGAAGAAGAAGAAGAAGCAGAAGAAGAAGAAGAAGAAGCAGAAGAAGAAGAAGAAGAAGCAGAAGAAGAAGCAGAAGAAGAAGAAGAAGAAGAAGCAGAAGAAGAAGAAGAAGAAGAAGAAGAAGAAGAAGAAGCAGAAGAAGAAGAAGAAGAAGCAGAAGAAGAAGCAGAAGAAGAAGAAGAAGAAGAAGAAGAAGAAGAAGAAGAAGAAGAAGCAGAAGAAGAAGAAGAAGCAGAAGAAGAAGAAGAAGAAGAAGAAGCAGAAGAAGAAGAAGAAGAAGAAGAAGAAGAAGAAGAAGAAGAAGAAGAAGAAGAAGGTTGTGTGTAGATCTCACGTTCAGAGGTCACCCGTTTTGGCTGTTTAGAGACAGTTGGGGTTACTAGATCTAGATTGGTAAGAGACAAGGTTAATTAAGAAGGTTTAAATCAGGTAGAACGTCAAAATGACGAACTTACTTGGAAGAGTTAGTATGTCTGACCAAATCTGACTGAAATATAAATGTTACACAATAAAAGGGGTCACCATTCTTCCTTGAAATAAATAATATCTCCACAACAAAATAGATGTTAATATCTATTCAGGGGAACACAGGAACAGAAGAGAGATGGTGTAGTGGGCTGGCTCATGTCAGTAAGATAATGTAATATCCTGGAGTGCAGCATCTCGTCTGCCTTTGGCTAAAGCAGAGCGAGATCAAGACAAGTATGCGTCTTGAAGACGAGAAGAAAAACCGGAATCTGATTTAACGTCGTATATTGTCTTTGGCGCCAAATATGTTGATGCGTATGAATTTCGCTACACATTGACGTGTCATATGCTTACGCAGTAAAGAGTCAATGATTACGGATGCGCAAAGCTGAATCACCATCTTAGTTAAAGACAACGTACATCAATACGAAATAGTTCGCTCATGCAACTGCTATACACACACACAGCCACACACACACACACATTATATATATATATATATATATATATATATATATATATATATATATATATATATATATATAGTCTCGGAAGTTTCTCAACCATTAAAACTATATAAAAAAAAATTTTTTTTTAAATTATATAAAAAAAACAAAACAAAAAAAACAAACTTATAGTCTCAAGTCTTCCAGTGGAAAATCACTCATGTAAGTCAATTTATTTTTTACAGTTATTATATTAGTTAGTTTCTAACACTATTTTAAGGGATCATCAGTTGTTTACCATGAAAAACTGTTTCGGGAATTTATATATATATATATATATATATATATATATATATATATATATATAAAGAAGTGTACTAAAAGCAAACTTTTAGGAAAGGTAAAACCCTATTGTGAAGAGTATACAGCTCAATATCCAGGATAGAGCAGGTATATATATATATATATATATATATATATATATATATATATATATATATATATATATATATATATATATATGATAATTTTATTTACACAGACATGTAAAAAATCTGCGACACTGGCATGTCGATGTTATCGATCAACAGTTACTATAAACTGAGATCTCATCAGGCAGAGTTAGAATCCGATCTTAACCTCAGATCATATTTGGAGAGAATATATATATATATATATATATATATATATATATATATATATATATATATATATATATATATATATATATATATATATATATATATATATATATAAAGGCTATAAAATGCGAGAATATAGCAAGTTGTAAGAAGGGGAACCGAATAATGTAATAACAAAGCGATTTTCATTTCTTGTTATATATATAATTAAATCTTACGTGAAATAGAAACACTTGATAAAGGGGCAATATCCTCCAAATATTGTGATATTCCGACGTCACATATACGGTTTTAATGATCGAGAAGTAATCTGGAAGCAAGTATAAAAAAACGAAAACAAAAGCCTTGTTATTCAATATTCAGTTTTTCTTTCTTACAACTCGGTATATACCCGCCTGCTATAACTTATATATAAAAAAAATAAGCCGTTTCGGAGAAATTAAACCCTGCCGAAAACTTTTCACTGTTAATAATTTTCGAATAATTACTAAAATATTATCTTGTCTTCTTTATAAATGTGTAAATTTGCTTCGTTTTTTTTTTTTCAGATACAAATTTTTGTCTTTTTTATAAATGTATAAATTTGCATTTTTTTTTTCAGATACAAATTTTTGTCTTTTTTATAAATGTATAAATTTGCATTATTTTTTTTCAGATACAAATTTTTGTCTTTTTTATAAATGTGTAAATTTGCTTCGTTTTTTTTTTTTTCAGATATAAATTTTTGTCTTCTTTATAAATGTGTAAATTTGCTTCGTTTTTCTATTTTGCAGATACAAATTTTTGTCTTTTTTATATATGTATAAATTTGCTTCTTTTTTTTTCAGATACAAATTTATGATTGATGGTTATGGATTTATACAAAATGTTAATAATAATGTCAACATATTTGAAAGGCAAATAAGTAGCTTTTCTGATAACACATGTAAACACATGAGAGAAAACCGCCGATAGAAATATGAACAATTTCGGCTGCAATGGAAGGAATAATCTGTAATATTTAAAGAATAACATGATAATAACTCCAATAAAATTATGGTCAACTGGTACATTTCGGATGAAAGGAATAATCTAGAACCTACAAAACAATGATCTACAAAACAATGATCTACAAACTTTCAAATAACAATGAAAGTATAATTTACGACTTTTTAAAGAGAGAATGCAATAATGTATAACTTTAAAAATAATAGGGACGGTAATAACCTATAACTTTATAAATAATAAAGTAACAATCTACAACATTTTAAATAATAAAAGTAAGAAAATGATCTATAACTTTTTACATAATAGAAAAACAATAATCTATAACTTTTTAAATAACAATGAAAGCAATAATCCACAACTTTTGAAAATAAAATAAAACCGTTAATACATAAGTATTTTAAATAATAGTTGGAGCAATAATCTATGAAATTTTAAAAAAGAAGAATAGATGATCTAAAAATTTAAAAATAATCGAGAAATCGATAATCTATAAGTTATAGATTATTGTTGTCGCTTTTATTTTAACACAATAAACTATAACTTTTTAACAATAGCATCATCAAAACTAAAGCAAAAATGCGGTTAACCCAAAGAATTCTATTTTTTAATCTGTAACACACAGCATTAATAATACACAACATTAATAAGACACAACATTAATAACACACAATATTAATAACACACAATATGATAATACACAACATAAATAACAAAAAATATTAATAAAACACAACATTAATAACACAATATTAATAATGCACAACACTAATAACATACAACATTAAGAATGCACAACATTAATAACACACAATATTAATAACACACAACCCTAATAATACACAACATTAATAACATACAATATTAATAGAACACAACATTAATAACACAATATTAATAATACACAACACTAATAACACACAACATTAATAACAAACAACATTAATAACACAAAATATAAATACCAAAATATTAATGATACACAACATTAATAGTGCATAACATTAATAACACAATATTAATAACACACAACATTAATAATACACAACATTAAGAATGCACAACATTAGTAACACACAATATTAATAACACACAACATTAAGAAACACAATGTTAATCACACAATATTAATAATAAACAACACTAAAAATACACAATATTGATAACAGACAACATTGATAAAACACAGCATTAAGATCACACAACATTAATAACACGCAACATTAATAACACACAACATTAATCACACAATATTAATAATACACAAAACTAATAACACACAACATTTATAAAACACAACATTAATAACACAGAACATTAAAAACACAATATTAATAATACACAACACTAATAACACACAACATTAATAACACACAATATTAATAACACGCAGCATTCATAACACACGACAATTATAACATAATAGTAATAATACACAACATTAATTATACACTAAACCAATCAAACACAACATTAAAAACACACAAGATTTATAATACACTATACTAATAACACACAATATTAATAAAACACAACGTCTATAACACACACACTAATAACTAACAACATTAATAATACACGACACAAATAAACCACAACATTTAGAAGACACAACATAAATAATACAAAACACTAATAACACACAATATTAAACACACACAACATTAATAACACAATATTAATAATACACCACATTAATAACACACAACATTAATAACAAAAAACAATTATAACATAATAATTATTATACACAACATTAATAATACACAAAACTAATCAAACACAACATTAAGAAAATACAACATAAAAAATGCACAACATTAATAACTCACAACATAAATAACACAATATTAATAGTACACAAAACTAATAACACACAACAGCAAGAACACATAATATTAATAACACACAATATTAATAATACACAACATTAATAATACAATACAAATAAAACACAACATTAATAATACAATATAAATAACACAAAACATTGATAACACATGATATCAAGAACACACAATAATTATAACACACAACATTAATAACACAATATTAATAACACACAATATCAATAAAACACAAGATGATAATAGACAACATAAATAACAAAAAATATTTATAAAACACAACATTAATAACACAATATTAATAATACACAGCACTAATAACACACAACATAAATAACAAACAACATTAATAACACACAATATTAATAACACGATATTAATGATACACAACATTAATAATGCATAACATTACTAACACAATATTAATAATACACAATATTAATAACACACAACATTAATAACACACATCATTAATAACACACAATATTAATAACACACAGTATTAATAATACACAACATTAATAACACACATAATTAATAACACGCAACATTAATAACACAATATTAATAATGCACAATATTAATAATGCACAATATTAATAACACACAATATTGATAACACACAACATTAATAACACAATATTTATAATACACAGTATTAATAATACACAATATTAATAACACATATAATTAATAACAGACAACATTAATAACACAATATTAATAACACGCAACATTAATAACAAAATATTAATAACACGCAACAATTATAACACATATAATTAATAACACACAACATTAATAACACACATAATAAATAACACACAACATAAATAACACAATATTAATAATACACAATATTAATAACACACAATATTAATAACAAAATATTAATAATACACAATATTAATAACACATATAATTAATAACAGACAACATTTATGACACAATATTAATAATACACAATATAAATAACACGCAACATTAATAACAAAATATTAATAACACGCAACAATTATAACACATATAATTAATAACACACAACATTAATAACACACATAATAAATAACACACAACATAAATAACACAATATTAATAATACACAATATTAATAACACACAACATTAATAACACAATATTAATAATACACAATATTAATAACGCACAACATTAATAACGCACATTAATAACATGCATCATTTATAGCACACAACATTTAATAACACATAGCATTAATAATACACAACAAAACCTTGTAAATAAAACTGATGAATATTTTTTTCATCCTTTATTTTTTATGTAACTGTTATCCTGTCCTGCAAAAAAGAGGGTGATGAAGAGTAGAGATTGAGATATTATTAATATAATAAAACATTCATAATTAAGTCATAGAACGTAATGAAGCTGATTAGTCGAACTCATTGGAAATTAGGTACAATTAAGAATTGAGTTTATTTAAAACTATTGTAACTTACTTCGTTGAGGATACCCAATGGGATGTTCATGTGCCAGACTTGATAGCAGGCACTCATGCATGTAGATGAAAGTAAAGGGTAACTACTGACTTTTAAAATGTACCCATCGACCTGAGACTGACTGGCTGATTAATAAAGTAAATTAGAAGAAAAAAAAAACAAGATCACATGATGTCAAAGAAAAACACTGCGAACACAGTTCTAGTATCAAGTACCCAGTTGCAATAAAGAAACTCTTTGGAGTATATATTTTTCTATATGAATGAGTTGTGTTATTTATTTCAAGAACCAAACAATATATATATATATATATATATATATATATATATATATATATATATATATATATATATATATATATATATATATATATATATATTGGAATTCTGTCATCCTATAACCTGATTTCTGTTTTTCCATGAACTTTATGCGCGATATGACATCTTTTGTTTCATTTTACTTCAGTCGAAGTTATCAGAAATCAATGTGTCCCTTCCTGGTGCTAACACTTGATCTCTATATGAGACACATATATATTCGAATATTCCATTAAAGTTATCCTTTACGTGTCAAACGTTGAGTTAGTACAGCAGTGAAGAACATTCATTTTCCTCTCCCCAATTGACCAGTTAACTATGTTATAATATATCTTTCTTGTAGTCTCTTGGTCTTACCGGATGCTAGGATAAGAATTCATACCACACAACATTAATAATACACAACATTGATAACATTTATAAATGCCTTTCATTGTGGTTTCTGAAGATCAGCATGTAATTGCGTTTAATTGTAGCATATTGCACATTGCGAAACAATTTTAAGACCATCATCAATTCTGCCATTGCAAAAATAAATGATATGAGAGAAGATTGAATTTTGGTCATTGGAATATAAATAATTTATATATATATATATATATATATATATATATATATATATATATATAATGTGGGTGTGTACAGGGTAATCTCTTAAATTAATGAACCGATCATTATGAATTTTGGAATATATATTCTAAAAAATATGGTGAGTAACATGGGAACATTATTATTTTTGTAAATGTTAATATTTAGTGGATGCATATATATATACACATTTTATTTATTTATTTTTATGAACCAATCATTATGAATTTTGGAATATATATTCTTGGTAACTTAGTTAGTAACATGATCACATTATTTTTTTTTTGTAAACTTTACCATTTAGGATATGCGCCCACCCAAACTCGCACCCACCCTCAAAAAACTTTAAAAATAAGTTAGAATTGCTCTACCACAAATTTTGAATTATATTAAGTAATATATTTTTAAAAGCATCAGTGCGAGCGTGAGCGTCAATAATATGTATGCGCTTGGTAAAATCCTAAACTATTAAACTTATCATTATGAATTATGGTATATCTATTCTAGGCAACATGGTGAGTAACGTGAGCACATTTTTTTTTGTAAACTATACCCTTTAGGGGGTGTCACCGAAACCATACCCCATACCTTCCATAGAAAGAAAAAAAAACATTAAAACTTAGAACTAATGCTATACTATTGCCTATACCCATTCTGGGACGGCTATTCTACTAGTATATATATATATATATATATATATATATATATATATATATATATACAGAGAGAGAAAAGGCAGTTGTATGTTTATGTGTGTAAAGTCAGAAATTACACAAGACACACCCACAAAGCTGATATATTCTTTTTCAGCATTGCCTCAGGCAGAATTTTGACACATTGGATCTTCGGTTGGAGAAAGGGAAATACTTCTTAACTGGGGGGGGGGTAGGGAAGGGAGACAGAGGGGGAGATAGAGAGTAAGAGAGAAGTTTTAAAGAAAGATTTTGCGCACACGTTGTTTTCACTTTTCTATTTTGTTGTCCCCAACTGCCATGGTCTATTAATGACATGCCACATCAGGGACTATCAGGAATTGACTTGGCTCTATGAGCGCTTCTCCATCGCCATTATTTGAGGGAATGCCTCGAGCCTGCTCTCGGCCTGCCAAGCCAGCAGTACATCTGATGAAACTTCCTGATGTTCCGAATACAGGCTTTTTAAATTTAGCACTTGAAAAAGATTATCTAGAATAGTAAAGTAACAAACGCATGAACTTTTAAATTTAAATCTGATAATCATATTTTGTCGAATGGTGAATCATGTAATTTTTTATAATTTTTTTTCATTTTATTTTTGGTGTAGACATTGAGATCTTTGTATTAAAAGATCCTTCTCCTGAATTTACCAAAAGACTATAATGCTTGCCTTATTCGGTTTTTAATCTCGCGTTCGACGCTGCAGTCACAAGAGAAGAAACGCCCGGTATTTGAATGATTCTGCTCTTGTGATTGGGTGGTTGGAGATGGTGAAGATCACACGCACACATATTTGATATTTGCTGTAATATTATGGTCTAACGTAATAGTATCAAATTTTTAATGAGTGGATGGTAATCAGTCATGGAAAAGTGGTGAGAGGGAATTGAGGATTGAAGGTTCGTTTCACTTAGAGTTAGGATATCCGGGGAGTTTGTCAAGAGAAAAGTTTCTACGTCGTTAATGTTGGTTCTAAGTCCTCGGATATTTGTGAATGCGAGTCTCAAGGGCAGAGGTGAAGATGTTTTTTGTTGGGTGTCTGGTTTAGGTTTGTTATTTTTTATTTTGTAAATTCATGTTTGTTTTGAGTTAGAGTGGGGAGGGCAAACTGGGTGCTTGTTTGGTGCCAATAAGCTCACACAACTAGTCTATTAGTCATGACTAATACTAATATATAATGTTTTGTATCATGATGCATAAACGAGTTTGTAGAGGGTTAGTACCTTTCAAAGAGGTGTCTTTGACGGATCTCCATGCATCCCATATACGATGCACAACATGTAGCCTTTCCATAGTGAATGTCCATCCATATGTAGTGAGGAGTCACATCCTTCTCGAGGTTACCATGTCAATATGCATGGCATAGACAGAACACGGTGGATCTAGCGGAGTAAACTTTGACCACAAATTCTGCTATTTCACGGGTAGCAGTAGTTTACGTTGCGCTCATCGATAAACTGATGATCTGGTTACGAGAACAACGTAGCTTCGCAGATGGTCATATATATTTGACAATGAGAAAGTATAACTGCTCCAGTTAGTCGAGTAACATGTACTATATGCAGGTTTGAGATGCCACATATACAATCAACCGTTAGATAAAATACAATAAAGTTTAATAATAAAATCATCGCAACTTTTGGCAATTTTAAAAATACGCATTTGTCTTGTTGACATCTGGAAAGAAATGGCAATTAAATGACGTCAGAAACAGTGTCATGCTAAACTCGTCCCCTTCAAGAGTGTGAACTTGTGTTTGTGTGCGTTCACTGCACAGAAAATATTTCCCCATTGCCGGCCTGCCGTTTGTAGCATGCATATATGCACTCATACTCAACATGCAGCGTTGTGTGTGTTTACAGAGTTTGGCAGCCGTTGGGGGTGCTTAATTTATACTTAGTCCAAGCATGCTAATAAAAATTAGTAATTTCTCTAAATTATGACAAAGATAGACTTTAGACACTGTTTTTAGTACTAAGTTATTGTAACATTGCGTAGGGAGTTCTTCCTTCCCCACTTATAATAGCCCGTAATCTTCTCTGAGTGACAGGTTGTAAGCAGTTGGCTCAATGGATAGTGATATCTAGTTGTAAATGTAACCGTAGTGGTGATGTAGAAGTCCTAGAAATGTTGATATTTTCTTCTTTTTATTTCTTTGTGGCTGGAATAATGACAACAATAAAAAAAGAACAGCTAATAACTCCATAATTTGCTCTGGGCTTTGGTTTACTATTTACAGCAGTTTACTGCATTTTTCCGCTTCAAAAACAGACATCCGTTTGTTTTTTTGTCTTGATGTCGAGTCCCCCCCCCCCCCCTACAAAAAAGAGACTCGATCTCGCTTTTATCCCACGTACTTCCTTGCATAATGCAACTTCCGGTACATGTCAGCCTAACCTCTAATTTACCCTCTGTAATAGAGTGTTTTTTGTGAGTGATAAGACACAAATATGAAGAAATAAATTGGCTGAAAACAATTGTGTATAGATCAATAATAATAATTATTTATTATATAAATACAACTAAAAAACAATTACTTTGAGTTGAGGACGTATTTAATTGTCTGTCGCTGAACAAACGTCCATTGAAATATGTTTTCCCATTGTCGACTGGCCAATATATGGGCAAATACCTCTGTTTTCCAAAATGTTGTTTTGATCAAGGGAGATAACTTAACTGCAGAGTTACTTTCCTTTTAAATATAAAATATTTAATTATTATTTTCTAGATGGAAAAGTTCCATCTAACACCCTATAATCGAAAATTCCTTTTTTTTTACTATTTCTAACCTTACGCGGAAATTTCCGTTTTTAATACCATTTTTACATTTTAAATTCAAAATTTAAGACAAAGCAACACTTTCTTTAATACTCAAGTTTGGTCTGATCGTTACTCTGCAGAGGTTTGCTCAAAATGTGCTTCTATAGTTTACCACTTTGTAAGAAAATCTCAATATTTTACTATGATGGGGGTCTTAATATATGCAAACTAGAAAAATACTCGTACTGGCCAACGCATTTTTTTGTAAACATAATCAGGAAATGCAGCTGCTGAATAAAACAATAAAATGCTATCCGCTGTATTAGCAGAAAGAAATACATCCATGAGCTAACATAAAACAAGCAAAAAATGCCTGAACGAAGCTACAGAAGTTGTGTATGTGAGATATCGGAAAAGACAGGCTCACATTAGTTTTCGTAGGGGACATGCCGGGAGGTGTGGGTATCTAACATGTTAGTTAACTGGTCCAATTCTTGATCTGGAAAAGCGACGGGCTAGAGATCAACCGATGTTTTACCTCCCATCAATTCCTGTTTGCACACTCCAAACTTCACTCACTCATTCTACCCTTTCGTTGCAATTCCAAGAATGAAGACATATCATATTTATGTATACAAGTGTTTGTTGTCTTTCTTTTAAGCAAAGCAACAGTTCTACGCCATTACTTATATCGATACGAGCCGCGTGTGTAACGTGACTGGGTGTTTGGTTTCGTTGGTTTGTTTTACTGTATATCAACCCTTTTTGCGTTATTTAATATCGCATCCAGTCATCATCATCATCATCATCATCATCATTGTTGTCGTCGTCGATTTTACGTCCGTTGGCATGTGTTGGACGGCTTTAAGAAATTGACTTCCAAACTAACCTATCCCTGACCATGTCTTTATTTATCCCTCTTTCGCTCAAGTCCATTTTTATCATTTCCTCCCATGTTTTCCTCGGCCTTCCGCTTCCAACTGAACCTGCTACCTCAACTGTTCTACAACTACTGGCCCATAGCTCTCATCCATTCTTTCAAGGTGGCCATACCATCGAAGTCTACTCTTCTGCAAACATTTCCCTATACTGTCCAGATTTAATCCTCCTCTGAGGTCATCAGATCTAAGCCTGTTTTTAAGACTCACATTAATCATCCATCGTATCATTCTCATATCATTTCTTTCCATGCAACGCATGTCCTCAACCCTCACTGGCCAGGCTTCACTTCCATACATTGTCACATTGCGTACATGCACTTAATGTATTTTTGTGTATGAATGGTTTGTAAATTAATTCGCTTGGTATGTAGATATCTTATAAATAAATTGTTGTAAATGATTCTACTTAACCCATAAATGGGTCCCTGACAGGTACTACCACTCTCGGTCAGAGTAGATTTGGATTTAATGGAACAATGATTGAGTGTGCTGTGTGTGCTATGGGTGAAAGATGGATAAGCGATTTGTGTTACCATTTAAACATTGTCCGGGCCTTCGGGTCTGGATTTACGCTGGTCTATCGGTTGTCCGTCCTGTGCAGTTCTAGGAGGTGCACCCTTCCAGGCTTTGCCTTCTCACCCTTTGAGAGGGGGTTAGTTTATTGCTAATCGCCTGAAGCGCCCCTACCGGGGAATGCCGACGGGGCTGTCCAGGCAATTTTTAAATGGCCAGAGTGCTCAAATTCTCGAGCGCTGGTTTTTCAATTCCCACTTTCTCGACCTTGTGTCACATCTTACCTTGTGGGAGGAAGATAAATAGACTTAGCTTTCTGCAAGCACTGCATTTCTTTTCACGTGCTTCTGTTTACAGTGTCTCCTTCTAAAGGTGGTTCAGCCATGAGCACTGGGGATCACCATGTGTGACCGTTTTGAATGTGTGAATACCATCAGGAAAGCAGTAACAACGAGGCATCCCAGATGAACCCTTCCGAAAGATGGGAAGGTGCATTATACCTGAACCAATTGAAAATTCAGCACACTACTTCTGCCAGCCTCTGAAAGGGACAGGGTTCGCATGACACTGTCTCTGACGTCACTCAATCGCCATGTCTTTCCAGATGCAAACAACGCGCACATTTTCAAACAATGTCAATGTCAAAGAGTTGAAAAGTTTTGATGAACATTAGAAGAGACCAACTGTACCTACCCGACGTTGCCCAGGATTTATTTTTACTTTGATTATTGTGAGTGTTTGTTGCTTTTTATTTTAAGTAAGATATTACAAATTAGAAATAATTATTAACTAATTGTTCTTAAGGTAACATTGTTTTAATGTCTATTTATAATGTAATAATATTTAGATACGGGTGTGTGAAAATACGGTTACAATGGGAAATTTCCACGTAAGGTTAGAATTAAGTAGAGTGAAATTTTCCATTAGAAGTTAAGTGAGAGCTACGTGTCCCAGCAGTTACATCACAGACAGAAAGTCGCTAGTGTGACGTGGCAAATGAGCAGTTCAGATCTTTCTCTTTTCACTAAATCGGCAGAGAGAGAGAGAGAGAGTGATTGGGTTTTTTGATAGCTGTTCCCACCCCACCATTAGGGATGGGTTGGGGTGGCGGGTATTATATGTCTGTACATGTATACTGTCAAGTAGTAAAAATAAATAAATAAATAAAACCCCAAAGAGATTGTTCAGACCCAAGTGAATTTGTGCTGTTCTTTTTTTAAGAACGTTTATGAGAGCGGTTAAGAAGAAGAAGAAGAAGAAGAAGAAGAAGAAGAAGAAGAAGAAGAAGAAGAAGAAGAAGAAGAAGAAGACGTCTACAACAAGAGAGAAGAGGAGAGGAAATGAATTACTGCTGCATGTAGTCTACCAACGAAACACAAGCTGTCTATGTGATGAGCTGCCGTCGAAGAAGTGGGCACTACCGTGTTACAATAAATATTTTTTTTCAGTTTTCAACCATCTTAACCAAAGAATGAAATCGAATATCTGTTTACGAACAAACAGAAATGCATTGAGGTTGATTTTAAAATGCATTATGGTTGATTTAATTTCGTAATTGTTTGTATTAAATAGGATTATTAAATGTAATGTTATGTTATGATATTGTATTTTTGATTTAAATAAAAACTGGACCAATAAGAAATAATGAAAATGTGTAAGTCAGATATGTGCGAGACACACAGACACATGTGCAGACAGGAAAAGTTATTTAGCGATTAGTTAAAATGTATATTTGAATAAATCAAAGAAAAAAGTATGTTCATAATTGTTAGATGGGACAAATTCCATCTATTAAATAAAAATACTTATATTTATTTCATATTTAAAGGGAAGTAACTATTTGTCCTTTGTTATCTGCCTTGATCAAAACAGCATTTTGGAAAGCAGAGTAATCTGCCCATAAATTTGGTCACCTGACAACAGGGAAATATACAATGGGCGTTCTCTCAGCGGCAGACAATTAAATATGTCATCATTTTCAAAGTAATTCTTTTTCAGTTATTATTTATGTAAAAAATAATTATTATTGTTGATCTACAGAATCGTTTTCATTCAATTTATTTCTTCATATTTGTGTCTTACCATTCACAAAAGGCCATTTTATTCCAATTATAATAAAAAAAAACATTATATACATTTAAAGTTATCGCATAACTTAATGTAGAAATTGAGGAAGCATTATATTCTCTTGCTAGTTTAGTTATTTAGCAATGTATTAAAGCATGCATGGGCAACTTTTGTTAATGTATGGGCCAAATGAAGTTTTCTCAGCATAGACACGGGCAAAATCACTAATTATAGACTCTGCATATGTACTTACACATTCATATATGCTGTGGTGCACGGTAAGCATGACATAGAGAAAAATGTCATCGAAAAAAATAGTACGATAAAAATGATACCAGTAAAAAATAAACTGGAAAAAATGGCGCAAAGCAAGAACAATTTTGTATCAGAAAGTTAGGATTGTTTGAAAGAGGCAGAGTTGGCTCCCCTCCCAATATTTTGAAATCAGTATTTTTTTTATAATTATTTACTTTGTTGTTTTTAAGCAAATTAAATCGACTTTTCTAAGTTGGGGGAGGGGAAGGCTAGGGTCTCTCACTTCTAATTTTAAATAGAGGCTAATCCCTCTCTCCAATATTTTCAAATAAATATTTTTTTTAATTTATTCTTTTGTTTTCAAACAAATAAAATCGATTTTTCTAAGTATTCTTTTTGGCAGGGGGGGGGGGCCTAGGTTCTCACCTATATAGTTTGAATAGGGGGCAAGCCCCCTCCCCATTTTAAAATAAGTATTTACTCACTCGGTAAAAATGCAGAATAGTTAACAATCGAGAAATAATAAATAAGTGACTTATACCAAATACAGTAGAACTTAGTTATCTACCGAACTATATACTTTTAACGTGCTAAAACTGTTTTAAAATTTTGTTTTGTTTTATTTCAAAATTTTATTTCGTTCAAAGCGGTCTTTATAAACAAATGGTCGTTTATCACTTAATTCCTGAAACATTGTAAAAAATTATTTATCCTCTCACTAACCCTAAGTACGAGTGGCAAGCCCCCCCCCCCCGCCGACTGAAGGTTAGGGGTAGGGTAAGTCATTTCTTTTATAACTTTTCAAGAATGAAGCCCCCAAGCAGTTTAGCGACAAGCGACCTTTTTTTTTTTCGTGTATCGTAAAGATTACTTTAAAAAAACTTTTTTAATAAAAAACTTAAAACAGTTTTAACACGTTAAAAATACACAGGTCGGTAAATAATTAAATTCTACTGCGTATGCTATAAGACATTTGTTTATTTATTGTTTGTTTTTTGTTTGCAATTCCTCATCTGGGAAGTATTCTGCACTTTTAACATTTACTCTGTTCTTTTCAAGCAAATAACATCGATTTTTCTGGGAAAGAGAGAGAAGGGGCTAGGCCTTATAATTTTTGATATGGGTTAAGCCCCCCTCAATATTGAACATTAAAGTTGCTTTTTTATTGTCTTATTTACTTATTTAAATTTATTTTAAATAAATCGTTGTATTGTATTACTTATGTTTTAGCGATTAATTAATGCGTACGTGTGGTTTTCTACACAGTAAATACATAATTATGAATACAAAATTATGTTTGTGTAAAAGCACAAGTATCGGCGTATTCAATTGAATTTAATTACTATAATTAAGTCTATAATTACTAACTAATATTAGGATTACATTATCTTCATGGTATAATGTTTGGCGTTTTTTGTAAAAAAGGAAAACTTTTTATTTTGTTTTACTTTCTTTAAACAAAATGTAATAGTTGTTTTAATTGTTATTTGTTGTAAAATTTACAACAACGAATGAAAAAATACAGTATTATTGTAAATTAACACCCTTCGCTACCCCCACCCGACCCACCCCCAAAAATGAGATTCTACTTTTTAGGCGATTACGTGTGAACACCCTGAACAACTTGACGAAAAAACAAAAAATATATACATTTTAGAGAGTGGGGATCAGTTTCACATATAGATTTTATGTAAAATGATCCTCATTTCTCGGCTGTTTTACTTTTTAGAGCAGTTTACAGATTTTTTGTTTTCGCTATGGAAGATAAATGCTGTGTGTTTAAGGGGGGGGGCAAATTTTACTTTTTAAGGCGATTACATGTGATTTTACGACTTTGCCAGTCGGACTTGGAGTTGGTGGGAAAATAGTTTAGTTAAGTGCTCTAAAAAGTTATAATGGCTCGGAAATAGGGGCTCATTATACATTTAATTTATATGCGAAACTAATACCCAACTTCTAAAATATTTTTTCAGGGTGTTCACACGTAATCGCCTAAAAAAAAAGTAAAATCTAATTTTTTCGAGGGGGAGGGGGATTTAGCTGAGGGTTCATCATCTTTTATATTGTAGCATTACCTCCATTTCTCAATACATTTACGCCCCCCCCCAGAGGGCATCAGACCCGAGTTATCTTCCCTTTTCCTGGTCGTATGGGGGGGGGGGGGTGATACGATCCACATTATAAAAGAGGATGCACAGACCGCGGCTTTCTCTTTCTCCCGGATCTGGCCTCGATAGACACACCTACCAGACCCTCTCGCTCTCTCCTTCTCATCCGGGTCATGCGTGCGATCACAACTTACACGGCAAGGCACTCCTCTCGACTTACACATGCACACATCATTCTACCCAGACGTTCTCGTGGACACAAGTTCATAGTGAACAACACACGTGCGCTGCCCAGGCAATTTTTAATGGTCAGAGTGCTCACCTTGTTTTTGTCTTACTTCTCAACGCCCACATATTTCCATTTCTTGCATTGTGATAGCCTTCTAATACTCCTCTATATACGTATTACACACAATGCTTCAAGCAAACTACCTTTCCTTATTATCAACAAACAATGTTTTCAACACAAGCGGAAAACGAAAGAAAAAAAAAACACTAACTGTTTTTGGAATAAAACAGTACAACAAACGGATATCGTCTCAAAAGGAAAACAAGCAAACGTTCAACACTGAAAAACTTGTCAACCCTATCCTCTTTACTAGATGCATTTGTGTAAAAAAAAAAGGTTAGATGACATGGCCACGTGGCTCAAAATAATTTTAAAAAATAAAGCAAAACGAACACACACGATAATAAAAAAATAAATTATCAAGAGTCAACTTCTCTTTTTATTTCTCTCTCTCTCTCTCTCTCTCTCTCTCTCTCTCTCTCTCTCTCTCTCTCTCTCTCTCTCAAATGTTACTATGGCTATTACTGTTACTGGCAATCCCTTTGAAGTTTCGGCGAATTACAACGAGTAACAAGAGTTAAAAGGCTGAGAAGAACGAACTCAAGTCCATACTTTCAGCATGGACTTGAGTTCGTTCCAACCCCAAAACAGGGAAACTTCCATCTCAGCCAAAAGCGAGCGATAACACTACCGAGTTAATAGTGTTTGTTAAAGATTCAGTCTCAGCAAAACATCACCCTTTAAAAACTACCAACACTCTCCATCAACACTCTCTGCAACCAAATTATCCCGGACATTCATTCAGTCCAACAAATGCCCGGAAATACGACTGACGAAGTCACCACTGACAACACTATGGAAGAAGTCGCACCAGTTTAAAACGAATGCAACTACATATGCACTTTTCAATTACTGAACAACAGTACACACCCACTTGTACTTGTCTCTTCAAATCTGCAGACCTACTTGCAAACCTCGTACTCCCACAACCATGCAGACTCACTTGCACCTTTGACTTCGACCATAGTGCACTCATCATCTTCAACCGTGCAGACTCACTTGCACTCATCTTTTCGAAATTGACTCTCCTCTACTTACACACATACACACACACATACACACACACATACACACATACACACACATACACACATACACACACACATACACACACACACATACACACATACACACACACATCATTTGAAGACCCTCTTTGTACACGTTCTCGTGAACACTATTTCATAGCGAACCCATTCGAGTTTGAACCGATGTTTTTGTATACTTCATGGTTTTCAATGAAAGCCATCTTAAAGCTAGAAAGTTCAAGAAAATATAGATTTTAAATACAGTCTTGTTGTTTTTTCACAAATAATTTTGAACATTGTTTTGTCATACAAAAACGAAGATTCCGTCTTTTTTTATTGCTTTTTCCACAACGAATTATTTGTTATAGCATAGTTTTTTCCTCAAAAATCGGAAATGATCACCTCTAACTACACCCTAAACAGTAGTGTACAAAGTTCTAGTGATGCACGGGACCAACCCCTTGATTGTTTTCACCAAAGACTCAAATATAAGTCATAGTTCTGAAAAGTATTATGAAAAAGGGAGATAATTTGAATATGATTAGATGCCCACACCTCAAATTTGGATGCCAGAGGCCACCCCCACTCTGCATGCCATTGCCCCTGAATTAAACAGTATGGAAATCTGTGAGTGCACATTGCACAACCAGGAGACAGCTAAAATTCTTTTAGCAGTTAACAATTAAGACAAAAAATTACCAACTTCAAAGCGTATCAGATGTTTTGCATGTCAGGTGGCCATTTCCAGAGAGAAAAGAATTTGTGTTAATAATTGCAGATTTTTATAGTTGGAACTGATTGCATGCATGAACAACTAATTTGAATGTGTAAAGATCAACAGACTTTAAAAAGATAAATTAAAATCAGACAACAAGTGGAATTTGGGACAGCTGAGAGAAAACGTTGGTAATTTTGTCGGTGTTATTACAGTGTTGTGTACAACACAGTAACAACACTAACAAAAGGAGTTCCTTCGCAAGTTTGGACCGTCATTGAGATCATAGTACAGGAAATTTTCATACCTGTTTGTTTCTTACAAATTTATTTATTGATATTCTTGGCAGCGTCAGTCTCACCAGGGGTTTTTACCCCGCCTAATAAACCGGTATCGTCCGGGCCTTTGGGTCTGGATTTACGCCGGTCTATTGGGGGTTGCCGGTCCTGTGCAGTTCTAGGAGGTGCACCCTCCCAGGCTTTGTCTCCCCTCTTTGGGGAGGAGTAAGTTTATTGCTTACTGTCTGAGGCGCCTCTACCGGGGAATGCCGACGGGGCTGCCCAGGCAATTTTTAAATTGCCAGAGTGCTCACCTCTCGAGCGCTGGCTTATCTAATCCCACTTTCCCGACCTTGTGTCACATCTTACCTTGTGGGAGGTAGATAAATAAATTGGCATCGTCAGTCTCGAAAAATAATAGATTTACACTCTGAACAAGATTGGTTTTAAAACATCGCTTGTGACTGACATAGTCAATGCGTGGAACGGAGTGTGTAATAGTCAGTTATAAGTTATCTCCCTGGGGTTTCAAAAGCAAATGAACAAAAAAGATGGAGAAAGAAGAGAATTTTTAAAAGACGATGGAGAAACGCGCAGAGAAAGTTTTCCGCATTTTTTCAATTAATCACGATATTTTATTATTAACTCAACTTGACAACAATCTCTGGCCAAGTTTATGAGAGAAAGAGAAGCAAAGAGACAGATACAGACATAGGTAGATAGAGAGGGGGAGAGAAAGAAAGAGAAGCAAAGAGACAGATACAGACATAGGTAGATAGAAAGGGGGGAGAAAGAAAGAGAAGCAAAGGGACAGATACAGACATAGGTAGATAGAGAGGGGGGGGGGAAAGAAAGAGAAGCAAAGAGACAGATACGGACATAGGTAGATAGAGAGGGGGAGAGAAAGAAAGAGAAGCAAAGAGACAGATACAGACATAGGTAGATAGAGAGGGGGGAGAAAGAAAGAGAAGCAAAGAGACAGATACAGACATAGGTAGATAGAGAGGGGGAGAGAAAGAAAGAGAAGCAAAGAGACAGATACAGACATAGGTAGATAGAGAGGGGGAGAAAAAGAAAGAGAAGCAAAGAGACAGATACAGACATAGGTAGATAGAGAGGGGGAGAGAAAGAAAGAGAAGCAAAGAGACAGATACAGACATAGGTAGATAGAGAGGGGGAGAGAAAGAAAGAGAAGCAAAGAGATAGATACAGACATAGGTAGATAGAGAGGGGGAGAGAAAGAAAGAGAAGCAAAGCGACAGATACAGACATAGGTAGATAGAGAGGGGGAGAGAAAGAAAGAGAAGCAAAGAGACAGATACAGACATAGGTAGATAGAGAGGGGGAGAGAAAGAAAGAGAGAGTCAACAGATGACGATTAGAACGGAAGTGACACCGCCGTTACTGACATAGCGTTGCCATGAACGATAGCCAGGGAGATGCGTTGGAACAACCAGGCTGACTCACGGGGCTCGTACCTAGACGTTGAAATCCTCCGTCCAATGTCCTGAAAAAATTTAACAGTCTCGGGGCCAAGCACACCCAACGTTTCCACTGAAATTGGTTGGAAGACGAAACGGTCAGTGAACGAGCTGTATTTTCCGCGCTTTCTTGTTTCGGCGAGCAGAGCCGCCGTGCCGGGCCGGGCTTCACCGCAGATTCCGCAATCCTTGCTGGTGCATGACAGTTACGTTTACAGATATCACAAATGTAGTTGGTCGGTTGGTTGTTCGTTGGTTGTTTGGACTTCCTGCATCTTTCTCTATCTTTCACCATCAAACATATGTGTTTGCCTCCTTCCCTCGGAGCGGTACTTGCGTGTGTCTTTTGTTTATATAGAAACTAGAAGGATACTTATTTGGCCTTTTGGCTAAGATCAAAGTGTAGTATCTGTTCCGATGGATACTACACCCCATAGACTGGTATTGTCTTGGCCTTCGGGGCTTGATTTACGCCGGTCTATGGGTCTGATCTGTCCTGTGCAGTTCTAGGAGGTCCACCCTCCCAGGCTTTACCTCCCCTCTTTGGGGAGGAGTAAGTTAATTGCTTACTGCCTGAGGCGCCCCTACCGGGGAATGCCGACGGGGCTGCCCAGGCAATTTTTAATGGCCAGAGCGCTCACCTTCTCGGGCGCTGGCTTTTCAAATCCCACTTTCCGACCTTGTGTCACATACTCCTATTGTGGGTAGGTGTTAAATAACGGCCTTTTGGCTAAGATCAAAGTGTAGTATCTGTTCCGATGGATACTGCACTTCATAGATCGGTATTGTCTTGGCCTTCGGGGCTTGATTTCCGCCGGTCTATGGGTCTGATCTGTCCTGTGCAGTTCTAGGAGGTTCACCCTCCCAGGCTTTACCTCTCCTCTTTGGGGAGGAGTAAGTTTATAGCTTACTGCCTGAGGTGCCCCTACCAGGGAATGCCGACGGGGCTGCCCAGGCAATTTTTAATGGCTAGAGTGCTCACCTTCTTGGGCGCTGGCTTTTCAAATCCCACTTTCCGACCTTGTGTCACATACTCTTATTGTGGGTAGGCGTTAAATACCGGCCTTTTGGCTAAGATCAAAGTGTAGTATCTGTTCTGATGGATACTGCACCCCATAGACTGGTATTGTCTTGGCCTTCGGGGCTTGATTTACGCCTGTCTATGGGTCTGTCCTGTGCAGTTCTAGGAGGTCCACCCTCCCAGGCTTCGCCTCCCCTCTTTGGGGAGGAGTAAGTTTATTGCTTACTTCCTGAGGCGCCTCTACCGGGGAATGCCGACGGGGCTGCCCAGGCAATTTTTAATGACCAGAGTGCTCAACTTCTCGAGTGCTGGTTTTTCTAATCCCACTTTCCCGACCTTGTGTCACATCTTACCTTGTGGGAGGTAGATAAATAAAATTGGTCTTTTGGCTAAGATCAAAGTGTAGTATCTGTTCCGATGGATACTGCACCCCATAGACTTGTATTGTCTTGGCCTTTGGGGCTTGATTTACGCCTGTCTATGGGTCTGTCCTGTGCAGTTCTAGGAGGTTCACCCTCCCAGGCTTCGCCTCCCCTCTTTGGGGAGGAGTAAGTTTATTGCTTACTGCCTGAGGCGCCCCTACCGGGGAATGCCGACGGGGCTGCCCAGGCAATTTTTAATGGCCAGAGTGCTCATTTTCTCGGGCGCTGGCTTTTCAAACCCCACTTTTCCGACCCGACCTTGAGTCACATCTTACTTGTTGGAGTAAAATAAAAACTGGCCTTGTGCCTAACTCCTGGAGAGGAGTAAATCAATACTCATCTATCTGCAGGAGTCTAGCTCTCCATACAGTATTATGTTTAGGAATTTTTTAAATGAGGATTGATAATTTGGATTATTTGCATTATTCGGACTACTGTTCTCATCTAAGATGAACGTTTTAACCGATGTTACATCCGATCGTCTTTAGGTTCATTTTGTCACACTCAGGAATCTTTATGTCGAACGCGGAAATCTTTATGTCAAACTTGAGAATCCGTACGAAATTTCGAACTGAACGCTTTATTTAATTAATTACTTAAGACTTCTCTCCAGTGATAGCTGATGGAACGAGAACAATCTATCATCGTGGACTAAATCAAAGGGTTCAGTTCAAAATTCCATGCAGATTCCCGAGTTCGACAAGATGCACCTGAAGAAGGTCGGAAGTTACATTTGTCGAAACGTTTTGAGAATAACACCTCATACAGTATGTATTTTGGCATCCTCCATCAGGCAACCGATAAACATGTTCCATACAGCAGAGATGGCTTTGCCAAAATAGTATAAAATAAAAAATTATATATATATATATATATATATATATATATATATATATATATATATATATATATATATATATATTAGATTTTTGAATGTGAGATGATATATATAATTATTCCCACAATCAGACAATGCTGCAACCCACAACCCATGAAAGTCACAAGACTCGAGTTTCGTCCTCCTTTGGGCTCATCAGTAGAACATATATATACAGAGGCGACTCTTGCTCATCAAAGTTACTCGAGTTTAAAACCTTTAACCAAGAAGAATACCCGTCCCAGGACGGGTAGAATGAATTCCCTGAACAGAACAGTTTTGCACCAATTTTATGTCCCTTACACGAAGATTAAAATCAACATATAATGCTACTAAACCTGATGTCTAGAATCCTTATTCTGATTTTGATCAAAATCTATTACATAATTTGATTCTAGAAAATGTCTCAAATTTAAGACTTTAGTTTAAGGGGTCTTAAGAAGAAACTGAATTTCAGAGAAACTTGCTTAATTGGTGTCTAACGACTATGGATCAAATTCAATGCAAATTTGAATTTTCAAATGTGAGGTTACCCCTTTAACACTTTACTCCAAAGAAACTGAAATTTGGGGAATATTTATTAATTAATGTATAATAACTATTGTTGAAATTTCACAAAAAATCGGAGGTATCTGAATTTTCATGGACCCTTTACGCCTCCTTTTTCCCCCTTTCCATTAAACTATATTAAACTAAATATAGTCCATATTTGGACCCCTTACGCCTAGCAAATGTGTTCTAAAATTCATAATTCGGTTAATTAGTTTAGGAGTGAATCCTGTAAATACAAATATATCAACATATAAACATACCTAACTTTGTAAAGATAGAAATATAGTGTAATTTCCACGTCTAAAAACTAAATATTCTAAATGCAGTTGAATAAATATGCGTATGTGTGTAGCAAATTGTATGTGGGTTCGTAAAAATAATTTTAAAAACGGTATTTTCCACATAAGGCTAGAGTAAGCAGAAACGTTGGAAAATTCCATTAGAAATTAAAGATTAGAATTAGGATTATGTGTCAGGATATGACGTCATAGACAGGAAGTTTGACGTGAGACATGGCAAAGAAGATGGAAAAAGTCTTTCTCGGGGTCCAGACGCCTTTGTTTGCCCCCCCCCCCCCACTGGGGAGCGGGTGAGAAGAAGCTTATGTAATGTGTAACTTCATGAAGGAAAGTATGGATAAATGGTGATGTTCTTGAAGAGGTTGAGAGTTTGAAATATCTTGGCGCCATGGTTCAAGGTGGAGCTGACATCAAAGTGTGAATTGACCTTGCACATCATGCCTTCTGCCGACTAAATTCCCGGCTATGGTCAAGATCTAAGATAAGACGCAGCACCAAAGTAAAGATCTAGCCTTACTAGATATGTTGTATGGAATTTTTTAACTAAGTAACTGAAAAAATACTCTATCGTTGTCTGATTTATAAGAGTGCAGTTTTGTGAAATGTTCCCAAAATCTAGAAGGTTCCATGGCTTTGTTTGAAAACACCTTCTCACAGACACATACGTTGCTGTTGGCTGTATGACGCTACTACGAATTCATATTTCAGATATTTCACACTATACTGCTGCACTTCTTTTTTGCTTGCTCTTATTTTCACAACTTTCAGCCTTCTTCAGGTGTATCTTGTCGAACTCGGGAATCTTTCTGTCGAACTCGGGAATCTGTATGGAATTTTGAACGGAACCCTTTATCTAATCCACTGAGGTAGTATGCTCTTGCTGTGTCAGCCATGACCGGGTAGAAGTCTGAAGTAATTCACATTTGTATTCTTAGTATCGCTAGCACTGAGGATTGAACCTTCAATCTCTAGAATAGTGTCACTTAGTATTTTATCCGTTACGCCACGGGTCTTTGTGGACAATTTTAGTATGAATTTTGGGAGCCTTTAACCTATTCTTGTTTTTAGATGTGCAGTCTTACTACTTATCACCATAGATCATTACTTATTACTATATATATATATATATATATATATATATATAGAGAGAGAGAGAGAGAGAGAGAGAGAGAGACAGATAGAGACAGACAGAGAGAGAGAGTAGAGGGTAGTGTAGCATCAGTGCAGTTCCAAGTAGAGAAAAAATGTATATTTAAAGAAGTGAGGCTCCCAACATTTGTAAAAACTTTTTTTAACAATTGTTTATTATTTTATTATTTTCATAATTTTTTAATTTTATAAATTTTAAAATTATAAAATTATAAACAATTGTTGAAGAAAGTTTTTTTACAAATGTTGGTAGCCTCACTTCTTCAAATATATATATATATATATATATATATATATATATATATATATATATATATATATATATATATATATATATATATTTGAAGATTGTTGGAGGTTACATCGGCTGAAACGTTGTGAGAATAACACTCAAGATGAGAGCAGTAGTCCGAATAATCCAAATAATCCAAATTACCAATCCTCATCTAAAAAAATTCAGAAATATAATAGAAAAAGCGTTATATATAAAAAAAAACAAAAAAACTAGTTAGCGACAGGGCATTGAGTCTTTTTAACGAAACAGTGAAATTAATTAGGGAATTTATTGATTACTGATTTTTGGCGAAAATACATCAGTAAATATGCTCGGGTGTGACATAGCAGTCTAAAGTGTCGGGTGGTGGTCGTTGGAACCCTGACTTACTGAGTGGTCAAGCCAAAAATGTGGACATAATAGATCCGACGTTAATGCAACAAATGCGAAATGATCTCGAATTGACAGAGATTGAGCCAGGAAATTTCCAATGGGACGCAAATTACAAGGACAATTCTGTGTGTTCCTGTGAGGTCAGATATGAGAGGTGGGGGGGGGGGGCGCCCCAACCAATGTATGATGTGCCGTTATGATTTGTCGATTTTCATTTGATAACAAACATATATTTTATTTGATTGTGAGATACGAAACATTAGAGCTCCACTTAGAGAGGAGGTAATGCAACACTACTATCTCCACCTTCGTGTCTAAGTGTAAGTTATTCAAACAAAACAGCTCTTCATGAACTTTTTTTTAAGCCTCTCTGAATTTGATAAAGAAAAGAGCATATTGTTGGATAATGGCCCTGTGAGGACGGACGCATCTTGAGGTGGGCGTATGTGTTGGAAATCGTTTGGTTTGACTTGCGCGATTTAGTGCGGGTGGACCCGTACAGTCGAGTGCAGAATGGGGCTGTTCTCACGGTTGGAGCTCACAGACGCTGACAGAGTCACCACGTTGACGAGAACTCAGATCAAGGGTCAATGTGCGCCTGCGATAGGGGCTCTGTGACGTCACAGACTTTTGTGTGGGAAGTTGTGTTTTGCCAGTCTGGGTTTTGGAAGCGAGCCAAACGGACATGTTTCATTATGTAGTCTTCAACATGATTAGGGGATTTAAATCCCCTAAGAGAATACAGGCAGAGATTTCTTCTTTCCCCTCTCCTCGAATGGCTAAGGACTTAACATAGGAATTAACTACGATAGAGTAGTAATTTGGTCTCTCTCTCTTAACGTTGGTGAGGCATCTCCATGGCCGACAGAAATCTGACGCCTGAAATAAAACAGAATTAAGAGTTTAAAAGATTGTTTGTCTCGTGAGTCGGTCATGAAGGTTTTATTGCAGACACAGCGGGCGATGATGTTCACAGCAGTACAGAAAAGAAGAAAGAATTCAACCACTAGACGACACACCCCTCCACGCGACGAGGAAAGAGAGAAGGTACGAGAAATTTAATGGTATGCAACATATACATTTTTGGTGTTAAAAATGACCAGTTGTTTAAGCGAGAACTGCCACGGCCCATTCCGGGACGGTATGCAACAGTATCAGATGATGACCTTCAAATGCTCACCTATAAAGAGTTGCAAAGAGACATGTCTGAAAGATTTCAGAATCTTTTATTTTATCTTATTTTTTTTATTCTTATTCACCCCAAACAAGGCACATTATATTAAATATTCGTCCAGTAATACCATATGACTGTATTTTTATGAGAAGCCCTTTATGCCAGACCTTGTCAAAGGCTTTGGATATATCAAGCACTACTGCTCTAGCTTCATCTGCCTTGTCCAGTATATGATATATGCATTCAGGGATGACCGTTAGGATATCTGCAGTAGATCGTGCTTGTCTAAATCCATCCTGATGGTCAAAAAGAAGTTTAGCATTATCGAGCATTATCGAGGTGCCAGACTATCACTAGATTGATAAAGGATTCAAAGATTTTAGCAAAGATCAAGAGTAGACTGATGGAGGGGCGATAATTCTGAGGGTCAGTTCTATCTCCAGAGTTCTTGAAGACTGGTACCACAGAGGCAATTTTTCAGACTATCAGGGAAGCAAGATTCAGCAAGGCAATTTGTTGTAGGGTTTGGAGATGACAGGGGCCAGCCATGGCCACCGAGAGTTGACAAGGTCAAGCAACTAACTTCTTGCCCCCCTCTGATGTCACTGCATTGCGTGTTAAAACAATGGCCGTCATAATAACAATAAGAAGGCATTTCGACTTCTCCATTCACTAAATAATCCATCAAAATTCAGGAAATCAACAACTTTTAATGAGATTTTCAGTATTTATTAATTAATGATCACGGAATATAATAAATCCATTACTTTATTATAAAGCTTGGTGCAAATGTATTATTTCTTGTAAACAAAAAACACCTTTACTAAAGTTATCCAAAATATCAAAACATGTTGACCATACGATATTGTAAATATTTAAAACAAAGCATTAGAAAACTTTAAAAAGTGCATGTAAAAAAAAAGAAAGGAACACGATTCGATTTATCCTGAAACTGATCTTTATTCAATATAAATTTTAAGAAAATAATAATTCACGATCAAATACTGCAAAAAACTGAATTATGAATTACCATTATTTAAACTTCTAACCCAATCAACCGTAAGTAATTCAGACTTTGAAATTTGTTTAAAAATTATACAAAAAAAAAGTTCAATGTGAACTGTTTGTTTAATAATGGAATCAAAATTCAGGAAATCAACCAATTTTTAAATAATTTCGCGTTTTTTTTAATTTCATTTCATAATTCGCAAAGTTAAAATGCCTACTGCATATGTTTGGATTTCGAAAAGAGAAAGAATTACTGCAAATATGGATACACGTAATAATGTTTACACCGACTAAATATAGTGTAGTAAGTTTGAATTTTTTTTAATTATATAAAAAATTAAGTCTGAGTTACTTATTGATTATTTGATAAAAAAGTAGTGTTCCATTTTTTTTATTACTTTTTTTCGATGTCTTAAGTGTAGTATAGTTTATCTTTTCTCTGTACTTTTGTAGATTAAATAAATGAAATAATAACGTCATATTTAATCAATATTTTCACCAAAAAATATTAATTAAACAATGCTTTATTCAATGATAATATCGTTAATTCTTCGAGTTATACTGATTTTATTAACAAGAGTGTAGGGGCATTTTTCGTAATATATACGAAATAGTTTTTTTTTAAATATTTTAAACATATACAGATCTTATTTTCATTAAAATAAAATCATGGATTTTTTATATATATAAATATATACGTTTAGTAAAGGTGTATTTTTTTTTTTTTTTTTAAATAATACATTTTCACTAAGATTTTTAAAAATGTTTCACTATATCCCCTGTGCTTGTTTATTAATAAATATTGAAAATTTCATTAAAATTGGTTGATTTCCTGAATTTTGGTGAATTTTTAAGTGAAGGGAGGGTCAAAATGTTTTTACATTTTGAGGATCGACCTTTGATTTTGCACGTACCTATCTCTTAATAGCAAGATAGGAGTTGGTGATTCCATTATTAAACAAACAGTTAACATTGAACTTTTTTTTTTGTATAATTTTTAAACAAATTTCAAAGTCTGAATTACTTACGGTTGATTGGGTTAGAAGTTTAAATAATGGTAATTCATAATTCAGTTTTTTGCAGTATTTGATCGTGAATTATTATTTTCTTTAAATTTATATTGAATAAAGATCAATTTCAGGATAAATCGAATCGTGTTCCTTTCTTTTCTTTTTTTACATGCAATTTTTAAAGTTTTCTAATGCTTTGTTTTAAATATTTACAATATCGTATGGTCAACATGTTTTGATATTTTGGATAACTTTAGTAAAGGTGTTTTTTGTTTACAAGAAATAATACATTTGCACCAAGCTTTATAATAAAGTAATGGATTTATTATATTCCGTGATCATTAATTAATAAATACTGAAAATCTCATTAAAAGTTGTTGATTTCCTGAATTTTGATGGATTATTTAGTGAATGGAGAAGTCGAAATGCCTTCTTATTGTTATTATGACGGCCATTGTTTTAACACGCAATGCAGTGACGTCATTTTCTAGCCAACCGGCCTGTAGTAACTCTCGGTGGCCACGGGCCAGTTCAGCAGAGGATTTCTTTATTACTATTACTGGTATAAGATCAGGCCCACAGGCTTTGGAGGTGTCAAGGTTTTTTTATGATGTCCCTGACCTGAGATGGGGTGATGACAAAGTTATCAAGTGTGACTTCGGTCCGCAATGGGAATTTAGAGAGGGAGTGTTTTACTGAGTCCAAAGTGGAGTTTAAGGCGAAATACTGGCAAGTAGTTCAGACTTATCAGTTGCCGTGCAAACGACATCGTTGTGGTGTGATAGCGGGGAAATTGTTGATTGTCCATTGTTCACCACACTATTGTAGACTTTCCAGAAATCGTGAGTACCTAGTTTCTGTGACTGAATGCGTTTTCTGGTTATCTCTGTATACCTTCTCTTTGCTTCACCTATCACTGCCTTACAATTATTTCTTGACGCTATAAATTTCTTTCTATTCGCAGTTGACTTATGGCAGCCGAATTGTCAGAATGCTTGCTGCCTCTGTGCAATAACAGCTGCACATTCCGAGTTGAACCATTGCGGAGAGTGGGTTTTGCTGAAGAATTTTCGCATGGGAACATATACTTCAATGCCTGCTTTGATTCATTTGGTTAACTCATTTGCGCACTGATCAGCAGGGAGTGAGAAGGTTTTACTCCATGGTGCATCGCTGATGTGATCCTGATGGAATCAAAATCAGCCTGCTCGTAGTATCTCGTCGTTTTGAGCAACGGCTCATAAGCTTTGGGACGAATTTTTAGGGTGATATCAATCATTACCACAATGTGATCGGTGTTCCTGAGCAGGCTATAGGCATTTGTCACACAAGCCTCGGGCAGTGAGATCAAGAACAGGTCGAGAAGTGAGGCTTGCTGGTTCACACAGTCAGGGAGGCGGGTTGGGAAAGTGACAGTCTGTGAGAGGAGAAATTATACGTGGAGTTACCAGCTGCGTCAGTATAGCTGGAGAATCCAAGCCAGTCACAGTGGTATGCATTAAAATCCCCAAATACATATATTTGGGCATCCTAGTCATAAAAACAATTTTTTATAGTTTCTAGACCTTTTCTCAAAGATCTCACTCCCCATTTTAATCCAATGAATTTTTGTAAATAAATGTATTTATGAAAACAAAATTTTTTCAACAATTTGGAGATATTTTATGTAAGATGGCCCCCAAGAGTAAAGGTGGTATTGTGGTGACTGAGATGATTCTAGTTAAGATTAAAGTAGACATTTGTATAACTTTTGACCCAAGATGATCAACGACTTCCAACCCCACACGTTTGATGGCCTTGTGCCTAATATTTTCCTAATTTAAATTTTTATATTTTGTGCAAATAAATAATTCAAAGTGTAGCATCTCATTTACTCTTTTCCTATCGATGAAACTATTGCTTCAAATAATAATAAAAAATTAACATAATAATATGACATCGTTAACAGGAGAGAGAAAAAAAGAGAGAGGGAGATAGGGAGAGGTGGATTAGTTTATTTTCTTAAGTAAAACTTATATCGCGTTTGTTTTTTTAACTTTACTCGGGTATTTCTTTTTAGTAAGATGTAACTCACGTATTTGTTTATTTTGTTGTTGTTGGTGCTTTTTTTTGTTGTAAGTTTCACCTCGATTAGTTGTTTTCGGTGTGTACAGTAAGATTTACCTCGCGTATGACAACAGTAGAAAATCAATTGTTATTGATAAAAACAAATTACTATTCCCCGGGCAATACCGGGTAGTCCTGCTAGTTTAAAATAATAAACTTTTAAAACACGAAACTTTAACATTTTGGTAATTTCGAAACATTTATTTACCTTTTAAATGTGACCTAAAGAAAAGAAAAGAAATAAACAAATTTGCCTTTTCACTGGCGATTTAGGAAAATCAAGTCGGTCGCTGTTTCTTTCGAGCGACCAATGTTTGAAACATTTGAACGACGTTAGAAAACGTTTGAACACAAATGCTTTGTCCAGAAAATAAATAAAAAAATATTGTGAAACAGAACATTTGTTATATTAAAATAAAAAAAAGTCATTGAATTAAAAAACAATAACAAATAATAGTTAATTAATAAAATTAACTTTTACAAAATCAATATGTAAATTAGTTAACCTTGCGAATCTGCTATCACGTGTATATAAACGGTATATATAAAAGATGGTGCGTCTACTTAATAAGGAGAGTAGAAAGTGAACCTTGTCTTTACTGTCGTCAGGCCCGTAACTCTCGCTTCCCTTACTTTGTCCTTTAGTCATCACATTGCTTGACCGATGTTTCTTACACAGAGGGGAGAATTCCTGTTTTCTCTCCATCGAACGGTATAAGTAACCTTTGTGAATAAAAACCCTTTTTGTTGTTGTTATAAAAAGGTTTTGTTAATTCATTTCGTGTCTTTACATATCTACACTGCCAGGCCTTCTCGCTTTGGGAAGGAGTTAGTGGTAAAATTGTCGTTTCCCAACCAAAATGGCGGACAATAAATCGTCTGCAGTTTTTCTCCGACTTCACACATGAGTAAGTAAGCCGAAATCAATTGTTTTGGACTAATTTCCCAACTGTATTTTAAATAATTTATGGTAAATGTTAAATTAGTCCCAAGCAATTTATTTCGGTTTACTTACTCATTTGTGAGGTCGGAAAGCTGCAGACGATTTATTGTCCGCCATTTTGGTTGGGAAACAACACTTTTACCGAGTTCTTTTATAGTTTACTTTCTGAGGCGCCCACACCGGAAAATGACGACGGGGCTGCTCATGCAATTTTTAAGGGACCAGAGTGCACCAACTCTTGTGCGCTGGCCTACACTCCCCATTTTCGGGCCTTGTGCCGCATCTTCCCGTGGTGTAGGGGGGAGGTAAATACCAAGTGTGTTAACAGTATAATATAGTTAGTCCGGGTTATTCTGTCCGAGGGGGACGTATTCGTGTTACACCGTTAGATTATTTGATCTTATTCCGTGTCACGTGACACCGCCTCCTCGCAGAGTTGTCAACATAACTATTAACTAGAGAAGACGAGAAAATAACAAGGCAGTCAAAAATTAGGATAACGTTTTTTTTGTTTGCTCTTCTCAATGTCCTCCTCGTAGAATAAAACACTCCGAAGAATAATAAACACTTCGGACTGTTTTTTGACAACAGTATGGTGGTGCTTTTTATATTCGCGAAGCCATAAAGAATTAATCTGACAAAAAATAAAAATCGCATTATTATTAAAGAATAAAGATGGACAGGTTGAGTATAATTTCCATGGCTCTCTTCTTCGCCGCAGACCTTCTTGCTGTGGCCAGCATCGCCATGCCAAACTGGATCGTCTCCGAGATCGGCGGTAAGTAACAGAATAATAAGCCATTATACTCCTTTCTTTACAGTGTTAACCTCTACATTAATAAAAGTGTGATTCTCTCGTCAGCGTAACATTGATAATTAATTACACGTAGAATTATTGTTTTATTCATTAATCGATTATTTATTACAATAAAAAATACAATAGTGTAAAATAAAACGAAATTTAAAAATTCCTATTAAAAAAAAATTTAATTACGAAATTAAATTCACCACAATGCATTTCGGTTTATTCGTAAACAAGACAGTCATTTTAATCTTTTATTAATGGTTGAAAAAAAAAATGCATCGCGTCCCTTCGAAATTTGGAAGGCTTTTTAAACTGTCGCATAGAAATTAATTTCTTGCTTTAAAATTCGGGGTACTTTCTTAGATTAGGACCCACGCTTTGCGTCGGTACTTTCCGGGTGTTTACGTAAACCGCCGGAAAGTACCGAAGCCGTTAGCGAATCAAATTGCGAGAAAATAAGCAGACGACATGTCAACATTTCAACTGATTGAAACGCGATTGCAACTGATTGAAACGTGAAAGTACTGCAAACAATTTTCACGCGCTATCACTGGCTGTTGCGTCTCCCGAAGGAGTGCTTAACTTTTGCCAGGAAGAACATCTGATCGCAAAGGAAAAAAAAAATGTTAAGACAAAAAAAAAAACAAAAAAAAACTTTAATACCTAACCCTAACCCTTACACTCTACCCTAATGAAACCAAGAATAATTTTCAGTAAAAAAAAGAACCCTAACGATGCCATTTTTACATGATTACAAACCAAAAATAATTTTCAGCAAAAAAACATTTAAAAAATATAATTTATCACGTGTTTATTATTATTTCTTCGTTAAAAAATAAATATTTCTTTCATACAATTTGACTAAATGTATTATTATTTTTTTTTTTTTCTTCAATTTTTTGCTTTAAATGTTGGTTAATGTTTGTTTTTTCACGCTTATAAATCCAGCCTCGTTTTTGCTTTTTTTTTTTTTTTTTTTTGACGCAGGTAAGTCAACCGACTTGGAGTCGGTACTTTCCGGTGGTTTACGTAGGGTAAACTGTGGTATTAAGCACCACATTTTTCACTGACTCAGTTTCATCTGCATAAAAAATCGTTTTCAAAGTTTATTTGGACTATCATGGGCAAAATATATTTGTGATGTCTTTGTTTAAACAAATACAAGTTAATGTGTTCATCAGAGAAGAAAATATATTTATTGAATTGTTTAAAAACTCAGGTTAGCTTTCCACAAATTTCAGTCACCTGCGGCTATAGGCACCACCTCACAGGGCATTAAGCACCGGCACTAATATGTGCAAAAATCACACAGCCATTCCTCATTTTGGAGGTCTTCCAGTGAAATGTTGATGCTCGTGCACTGTATGTGATACCAGGAATCACAGATGTCACACTGAATCCAGTTAATGCCATCTCCTCTACCACATCTGCAACATTCCTCAGTGGCAAAATCCCATGATGTTGACAGTGGGCTTCTTGATTGTGGTGGTCGTGGTGTTTCCTGTACTGGTGTTTTTTTATTCTTGCATTTCCACTTTCCTTTCCCTCTGCCACACCCCTGGGTGCTTAATCAACCTTCTTAACAGCAGATGTCTCCATGAGTCTGGTGATACTTCCATCTGCTGTGAGGCTCTCCACATATCGGAAATCGCTGTATTCTAACTGATTTCCCTCTTGCAGATTGAAAGTTGGAACTCATGTCTTTCAATGAATGTGATGAAGTAGGCAAAGAAACAGGCATGTCTGAGGGTGAGGGTCCTGGCTTCTTGTTGACTTTATAATATTTGGCTGCTTGATTGGCAAACATCTGTTTCTTCATGACAGCCTCATATGCAGCAACCATCTCCTCTGACTGGCTCAGATTCTTCCTATCCTCAGTTTTCTTCTGATAGTTGTGAACCATTTGTAAACAAACAATTTTTTAACGGGGCATTAGGCACCTGTATGCCCAAGTAATAGCAAGCCATTTCCATAAAAAAAAGAAGTTATATGCGCATACAGGAGCGTGCACTCTCCCAAGTGATACACCAACTCTAACTAATTGGATCCATCCCCAGTCATTGCCCTAGTAGCATTAACTCGGATTGTTCAACTTGGAATCTCTAGACATAAAGTTCTTTAGAACAATCAAGTTTCTTCCACCTTTCGCAGACCCAATCATTTCTTTTACTGTTGATGCCCCCTGGTCTTGGTCCTGAACTAAAATTTCTCTGGTCAATTCTTATCACTTTACCTTTGTTTCCTAAACGCTCTTCCCATTCATAATCTCAACAAAAAAACTTAACACATGTTTTCTTCACAAACGTCATTCCTGCATTTCAAATAATGCATATGAACAATTAATATAGTTTTCTTAGTGTAATATCATTACCAACTAAATGGCCCAATCTACATATAATCAATCCTTATCTTTCATTCACTATATCCATAAACTCCACTTAGTTTCACACATACACACACTCATGATTTAAAAATGTAAATACTGCAGGGCTACTGCCATTATTAGTGATTACAACTGTTTCATTTTTTTTCTAGACTGCTGACAACAACATATTCTAACCTTTTTTTGATATTATACAAATCATTTTTTATTAATTTTTTTTTAAATAACACCCACACACAATTCAAAGAAAGTAAAAATCACATGTTTACTACTCTTATCGCCAGCTCCAAACGATGCATTTTCTACTCCAATGTTCAGCAGCCCACATCCATCACACCAAACAATTATCTACTCTGCATACAGACAAACAATGGACAGAAAGAAAAAAAAAAGCTGCAGTCATCCATGGCAATTCTTTCTTTTCAAAGCTATCTCTCTTCACACACCTAATATCTATAATATAAAGTAAATTCAAATTAGAAAAAACATTTAACTCTATCCCATCTTAATCACTACATTTATTCACCCCCTCCAAAAAAATTTACAACAGTTAGCCGGTATCAAGGACGTACCTCTCTCTCTGATGTATTCTAACCAGGGTCCTGGCAATCAATCTACTTCAATTAATAGAAATAATAGTATAGTTCGGTTTCAGACAAACAGATACAAAATCTACATTAGAAATATATATATATTTTCAGTTTGAAAAATGTAATCATCTAACTTGGATGCTTGACAATACCACAAGGTTAAAATAAATTATTGCATCGATGATTATGTAATTTCATGTTACTATATATATATATATATATATATATATATATATATATATATATATAGTATACATTTTTATTTATACAAACGTTATTGGTTACATATATGTGCATACATGTTTCGGTTGTACTCTTCACAGAGAGTCAACCTCTTCAGATCAAAGAAGACAGAGGAGTGAGATGGATTTGGAAAACTTTCCCTTTAAATAAATCTTTTTGGGGGATAATCTATTTTTTATAAATTAGTATCGGATTACATACTTTAATTGTTAACTTTTTAAATTAGTTTCTATTATTTTTTATCAAACCGAAACTATACCATTATATATATATATATATATATATAATGATATAGTTTCGGTTTAAGATAGACAGATACCAAATCTTCATCATAAATGTTAATCTATGCGAGTGATCTCCCCCTGAACACTCTCCCAGGCTGGAGGCGGCTTCCGGCCGGAAGTGATGATACCGCCATTATTGTTTTACCTATTATCTGTAATGGAGCGCAAATAAAATATTCTCTCCATATTCGTTATCGAAGTCCGTGTTTACATTCCTTTTGTTACACAGTAACACTTGTTTATTTTCTTATTAACATTGGTAGTAGAGCGAAAAGTTGTTATGGCTTCAAAACTCATTTCACCGCCTGTTTTAATTAATGACAAGTACAGCACATGGAAAAAAGAGATGCGAATTTGGGTAATGGCTACTTCGCTTGATAAAACGAAACGTGCCCCTGTAGTATTTCTTTCTCTGGAAGGAAAACCCAGAGAAGCTGTTTTAGAATTGGACGTGGCGGCCCTTAATTCCGAGGATGGAATGATGCATCTATACGAAAAACTGGATACCCTTTTTTTAGAAGATGTCAATCAGTCGGCTTTTCTAGCCTACGAGACGTTTGAAGCCTACCGCAGACAGCCCGACACATCAGTGGAAGACTTTCTCATTAACTTCGGCCGACATGTCGCCAAGTTGAAAGATTTCAACATTGCCCTACCCGAACCCGTACTTGCGTTCAGGGCATTGAAAGGTGCCGCTCTCACTCCAGAAGATAAAAGATTAGTCAAAGCCACCGTCGGCGAATTGACACTATCTTCCATGTCGGGGCAGTTAAGAAAGATCATGCACAGACAGTCTTCAAACGCACCGTCTAGCAACACGACGCCCGTCGTGATAAAGAATGAAGATGTTGTTTATACGGAAAATGACACGGACTCTAACGAGATATATTACGGTCGTTCTTCGCACCGACGTGATTCGAATTTCAACAATCGACGAGGAAAAACAAACCGTGGTGGAAGACGACATGTCAACAATACCAGAACATGCTCCACTGACACAAAAAAAATAAATCCGCTCGGTCCTGAAGGGAACACCACTGTGTGTTTTAAATGTGGATGCAAGTTTCACTGGTCTTATAACTGCCCTTACGTTAACGATACCAGAGATAAACGTGAGGACAACGAAGACGAGAGTTATCTTTCCCTGGCCAACATCGTGCTTATGAGTCAGCAAAAACGTGAGGAAAACGGCAACACTCTTCTAGGTGAGACACTTGGTTCAGCTGTCCTAGATAGTGGTGCATCTGGTACCGTTTGCGGGACAAAATGGTATTAATGTTTTCTTGAGACGTTAACAGATGCACAGAAAAAAAAAGATAATCACTAAAAAAGGAGTGAGAACTTTTAAATTCGGCATTGGAAATAAGTTGAACTCTCTTTACAACGTTACTCTACCATGTGTCATAGCAGACATCGAAGTCAGTATCGTCACTGATGTTGTGGACTCTGACATTCCACTTTTATTGAGCAAACATGCTATGAAAAGGGCCGGGACTTGTCTCAACTTTGAACATGACAGCATTACGATGTTTAAAAAGAAAATTCCATTGAGATGCACATCGTCTGGTCATTATCACATCCCTATTACCAAACCTCTACCGGACAGGGGTAAGTTCAAACATATACTTTTTGTTAAAGAAATCTCCTCGAAAAACAAGTCAGAAAAATTAAAAATTGCAACCAAATTACATAGACAATTTAGTCATCCTAGTAGTAAAAAGTTATGTGACTTAGTTAGGAATGCAGGTATAAGAGATCCTGAATTCATAAAAATTTTGCAAGCACTTCCAAGTTCCTGTGAAGTATGTATTCGCTATAAAAGGACTGAACCTAGACCTATTGTTGGATTCACTTTAGGATCATATTTTAATGAAACTGTTGCCATGGATATTAAAGAAATCAATGGTAACAAAGTACTGCACCTGATTGACCACGCTACCAGATACAGTGTCGGCGTCAGGATTCCTAGCAAGGAAAGATCTGACATAATCAGGGCTATATTTAAGCACTGGATAGCATATTTTGGGACTCCAGGATCTATCTTAACCGATAATGGCAGGGAATTTGATAACCAATCATTTCGGGACATGGCACAGAATTTAAATATTGTTGTGCGTACTACCGCTGCTGAAAGTCCATGGAGTAATGGCTTAAATGAAAGACATAATGGGATATTGGGAGAAATGGTAAAGAAGACCATAGAGGACACAAATTGTAGCTTTGATATAGCACTAGCATGGGCTATAAGCGCCAAGAATACACTTCACAGTGCTCACGGATTCAGTCCCAATCAACTTGTTTTTGGTAAGAATCCCAACCTGCCCTCCTTTTTGAATGACAAACTCCCTGCATTAGAAGGTGTCTCTACCAGTGAGGTTGTTGCCAGTAACCTGAATGCCATGCATGCAGCTAGAAAGCAGTTCATAATGTGTGAGTCTTCGGAAAAATTAAGACGTGCACTTCGTCATCAAGTAAGAACTGGCATAACACAATCGTACAAAAATGGTGATATTGTGTTTTATAAGAGAAATCTCTGTGATAGATGGCTTGGTCCAGGAACTGTTATAGGATGGGAACACAAGCAGGTGCTTGTTAAACATGGAGGCACATATGTAAGAGTGCACCCCTGTCGTTTAGTGCTTCACCCAGAAGCATATAAAAGTTCCTCTGAAACTGAATCAGCAATTGAACCCATCACTTCACAAAGTGGGCTTGAAGGAACTTCAAACACACCAATTTCTGTGGAGAACAATGTGGATGAAGAATTAGGAACCCTGGACGATCAGGTTGCACAACATCAAACTGCGAGAGAGAGACATACACGACAAACACCCATTTTAAAAACAATTGAGCTTCCCAAACCAGGACAATCTATCAGGTGTAAACTTGCCAATGATGATGATTCAGAATGGAAAACATTGAATGTCATAAGTAGAGCGGGCAAAGCCACCGGCAAAAATAAGCATTTAATGAACGTGGCTATGGAACAAGGTGAACCATTTTGGCTAGACTTTGAACATGGAGTACTGGACTGGAAAGCAGATGAAGTCGGACCAATAAGTGAAGATGAACCTACCTCTGGTAATGAGGAAAACATAATGATTTCTTCTTCTAATCATGACCTGGAAACAGCAAGGAAGAAAGAACTCCAAAGCTGGGTCGAAAATAAAGTTTACACCCAAGTACCTGACCAAGGCCAACCCAAAATATCCACAAGATGGGTTTATACTAATAAAAATGTCAATGACAAACAAGTTCATAAAGCCAGACTTGTAGTGAGAGGCTTTCAGGACAGGGATGCTGGCAATATAAGAAACGATTCTCCAACATGCTCTAAAGAAAGTCTACGTATAGCCTTGGCCATAATGGCATCTAACCATTGGGTGTGCAGGTCAATGGGCATAAAAACAGCATTCCTACAGAGCAGAGAGTTAGACCGATTAGTCTATTTGGATCCTCCTAAGGAAGCCAATGTACCTCCAGGATATATTTGGAAACTGTATATGGTTTAACTGATGCATCAAGATCCTGGTACCTGACACTCAAGGAGGAATTATTGAAGTCAGGAGCAGTCGTTTCAAAATATGATCAAACCATATTTACATGGAACTTTGGCAACAAACTGCACGGTGTAATCGCTACTCATGTCGATGATTTTTGCTTTGCGGGCTCCGATATCTTTCAGACCAGAGTTATGGACAGGATTCGTCACTTGTTTGAGGTTAAGTCTGAAGAAGTGGAGGAGTTCCAGTATATAGGATTGAGCATAAGGAAAAACAGGAATGATGTTAAGCTTGGACAAGACGAATATGTCAAGAAGTTGAAGTGTATCCCACTGGAGAGAGGCAGAAATTCGAAGGATGCAATATCTACAACAGAAGTTACCGAAACCAGGCAATTGATCGGCCAACTTAATTGGTTAGCCACCCAAACCAGACCTGATCTTAGTTATGATGTTAGTGAGTTAAGTTCAATGCTAAAACAGGAAAACGTAGAATGTTTAAAATAGGCTAACAGGGTGGTAAAGAAAGCAAAAAAAGAAAAATCTCATATAGATATTCCTGATTTAGGGAATCTTGAGGACCTAAAGATTATTGCATATAGTGATGCCTCTTTTGGTAATTTAACCGATGGAGGTTCACAAGGAGGCTATATACTCTTTTTGGTCGGAGGAAATGACATGTATATGCCCATTGCTTGGCAATCCAAGCGGATTAGAAGAGTCGTCAAAAGTACCTTAGCTGCTGAAACTTTAGCCATGGTTGACATGGCAGAAGCATGCATTTTTTATAGAAAACTGTTGTTAGAAGTATTGCAATTGAAGGACAGTATTGATAACATCAAGATCTTCTGCAAAACAGACAATTCATGTCTCTATGATTCTGTACATTCCTCAACCCAAATTTTGGATAAGAGACTTCGTATAGAGATAGCTATTCTGAGAGAAATGATTGACAGAAAAGAAATTGCAGAGGTCTCTTGGATACCAACTGATGTACAAATTGCTGACTCTCTGACAAAGAAAGGAGTGCCATCATTTAAGATTCTTGGTTTCATATCTGAGCCAAAGGAATCATCTGTATAATGTAAATACACCTTTTTTTTCCTCTTTTGCAGAATATATGATGCTTAATTGAAAAGAAGAGAAAAGAGGGGAAGAACTGTTAATCTATGCGAGTGATCTCCCCCTGAACACTCTCCCAGGCTGGAGGCGGCTTCCGGCCGGAAGTGATGATACCGCCATTATTGTTTTACCTATTATCTGTAATGGAGCGCGAATAAAATATTCTCTCCATATAGGTTATCGAAGTCCGTGTTTACATTCCTTTTGTTACACAGTAACACTTGTTTATTTTCTTATTAACAATAAATATATAATATATAAATATTTCTAATGAAGATTTGGTATCTGTCTGTCTGAAACCGAAACTATACTATTATTTCTATTAATTGAAGTAGATCGATTGCCCCCCCCCCCGCCTCTCGGGTAAGTGTACGTTAATTTCAATTACTGTCTGTGACGATTTCTCGCAGCTGCGTGGGCATAGGTGTTAGGCTCATGATTCTAGGCTGAATCTACGAACTGTGTTCGATCCCATGCGACCGCTTGCAACTGCCATTCCTGCACTGATGAGGGTAAAAAACCCGAAACGATATCATCTGTAGGTATAAAAACACTTTAATATTTAAAAAAAAAAAAAAATATGTGTATATATATATATATATATATATATATATATATATTTATACATATCGAATAATATTTATAAATAAATATTTATTAATTATTTTAATTACCTACAGACATCGATGTTTCATGCTAGTGCAATCTTCAGTGTAGGAACTAATTCTCAACGGTCGGTGGGCGCGAACTCCAATCACAAATCGCCACTGATTCGTAGTCGAGGATCTTATCCATCGGCCATAGCCAATTAGTTAGTAAATATAGAGGAATTTTAAATGTAAATAGCGAACAGCGGCTAGATACCAAGCAGTAAAGAGTGATCTTAAGAACGGCGTTCGGATCGTGCATATATATATATATATATTATATACCAGTGGTTGTTTTAACTATGTAGGTTTTCTTTTCTATTTTTTTAAATTTTGAAATATTCCCTTATATTAAGTTTTAAAATATTTTTTATTTATTATCTTAATACATTTTTATGTAGACTTCCTCAACTTTTTTGGAACGAGTCATTCTATAAATATATACAGATTCCTTCTTTTAATTGAACCTTAGACAAAATTTGACTCACCAGACACAGAATTACCATTGTTGGTCACACTAGCATTACATCGGCTGATGAATCAGTCATATTTTGTATCTTTAACCCTGCGGGGTGAGTTTCCAGTGTTTCTGTGAAACCGTAGGTATCGATGAAAGATAAAACTAATGTATAGTGTACATTGAATATATATATATATATATATATATATATATATATATATATATATATATATGTATGCATGTGTGTCACTAAAAAGTCACCACTTATCAAGGCTCAAAATCCACTCGAGGATAAGGGTTAATGAGTCTCAGGTGGACGGTGAGACAAAACCAAGATGATTGGTAATGATGGTCGAAGTTTGGCAGAGTTTGATTATTTAGGAGGACGGCTTAACAAGAATTTTTTTACGTTGGACTTGAAAACGACAATGTTGTAGTCAGTAGGGAAGCAGCCCTGTGATACCGAGTTCCACAGATGCGTAGTTCTAGAAAAGAAAGTAGTAGGGAGGAGAAGAGGACAGCAGACACTAGATTTCTAAGTCGGTTTTGTACTCTGTCAAGGCAAGAAAGGATGCTTTAAGCATCACCTCCCCAGATGTGGCAACAGTACTCCATCTTACGACGTATTTGGCTCTTATACAGGTAGAGGATTGCGCCAATAGTGATATATCTTCTGGAGCGGTAGAATGATTCAACCATTTTTCCAGCGACTTTGGCATCGGATTTGATGTAAGTCTTCCATTTCAGGTCAGGAGTTAAGATCAGTTCCAGAAGCTTGTGAAGGCAGGGGGCTTCCTCAAGACAGGAGCCATTCATTTAAATTGGGGTATGGGGGGATCAGAGTGTTGGTGGTGAAAAGAGAGAAGCTTGGTTTTGGACGCATTAAAGGTAACCCATAGAATGTATACTAGCAATAGACAGATCAAATTCTCTTGAATAGTTGATCAGAAAGATCCCCAAAATATCCTGATCAGTTCAATCTGTTACCATTATTTCTGAATTAACCAGTTTTTAAGAATTTCTGCATTATTTTTATTCTGTCACTTTTTTTTTACAAACGAGTCACCGCTTATTCTGTCACTTTTTTTTTACAAACGAGTCACCGCTTATTCTGTCACTTTTTTTTTTACAAACGAGTCACCGCTTATTCTGTCACTTTTTTTTTTTACAAACGAGTCACCGCTTATTCTGTCACTTTTTTTTTACAAACGAGTCACCGCTTATTCTGTCACTTTTTTTTTTTACAAACGAGTCACCGCTTATCAAGGCCCAAAGGCTACTCAAGGATAAGGGTTAAAATTCAGTATTTGTTCCAAAAATATATTCCTCTATTAGAATAAAAAAATGTAATTGTTTAATAGATTTAATTATTAATGGTCACATGACCATTAATAATTAAATCTATTAAACAATTAAAGGCTGTGGAGTTGGAACACAAAGAATTGACTCCTCTACTTTTGGCACCACCGACTCTGACTCCTCTTTATGTAAATAATTGATTATGGCTTACATATCTTATGAAACCTATACGTACGTTCCTAATTTGAATAAGCCGATATCATAACTGGTATGTATTAAAGAATAAATAAACTTCTTTGCGTATCTTTGAAGCAGTCCTTTGCAATATCATTGAACTCTACGAGGTCTTTTCAGCTGCACTGGTCGGATAGTAGAGAGTAGGCAAGGAAATGCTGCATCCTATGATTCTCCTCTTGTCCACATTCACAGATGGATCAGTCTTGTATAAACTAGAGGCCAGTATAAATTCAGCTGGTGTCGGAGTTTGTATAGTCTTACCGACTTTGACTTTATTGACATCTTCATTGCTTCGAATTCTGATTCCACAGCTCTGATGCGTCATACATATTTTTTTTTTTTTTTTTTCAGTTGACTTTGATCTGTCGACCTATCAACTTCCACTGATGTCTTGGAGGGAATTACTGTGATACGATTTCCCCCCCCCCCCTCATTTTGTTCTATTTTAGCAACACAAAGAAACCGTTTTAGGCAAAACATGTTTGTGAATTGATTTTGAATTAGAAGAATACCCGTTCCAGGATGGGTAAAATTACTTTCCTGGACAGAACAGTTTTGCACCACTTTAATGTCCCTTTACAAAGATTAAAATCATGATATAATAATACTAGACCTTATGTTTGAAATCTTTATTTTAATTTCTATCAAAAGCCATTGCATGATTTTGATTCTAGAAAATGTCTAAAATTTAAGGGTTACGGTTAGGGAGTCTTAAGAAAATATTGAAATTCAGGGAATCTTGCTTAATTGGTGTTTAGTAAGTATCCAATTCCGTGCAAATCTGATATTTGAATTTACAAATGTGAGGTTGTACATATTTTGACCTTTAAAAACCCTTAAAAATACCCCAAAGAAACTGAAATTCAGGGAATCTTGCTTAATTGGTGTCAAATTGCTATGGGTCAAATTCAATGCAAATCTTAATCTGGCCCCTAAAAAACCCTTAAAAATACCCCAAAGAAACTGAAATTTGTGGAATATTTATTAATTGATATTTAATACCTATTGTTAAAATTTCACAAAAATCGGAGGTTTTATCTAAATTTTCACAAAGGAATTACACCCCCTTTTTACCCTTTTTTTTGCATAAAACTAAATATTACCCACATTTGGACCCCTTATGCCTATCAGCTGTGTTCTAAAATTCATAATAATCAGTTAATAAGTTTAGGAGTGAATCTTGTCTTACAAATATATTAACATATAAACATACCTAACTTTCTAACAATATAGATTATTTTATTATAATGATTTTATTATTTTATGTTATTTTATTTAACTTCTTTTCTTATTTTTTTCACCACAGGTGCCACTTCAATCGGCTTGTTGCAAACCTGCCTTACGATCTACCAGCGTTCAACTGTTTGCTATAATCCTGAGCCTCCGCGCGCAGAATGGTTCATCACTTTTATTTGTATAGTGCTTGGAATTGGAGCGATCACTGCCACCATTTTGCTCCTTTGGTTCTCGTTCTGGTACTACAGAGCCATTAAGTTTGCTCGCTGGCTTGGCTTCATTGCAAGTAAGTATTCGAAAACAATAAAACTCCAAAATATGCATTAGTTTTACAGCTTTATATTTATGCCTCCATCGAGAATTGGAGATCACCGTAAAAAATACTATGCACAAAAGAAAAAGATTTTAAAAATCCTATTTCGACCAGGGTTGCGGAGTCAGAAGATTGGGAAAAGGTTGGAGTAAGACTGCTAAGAAAGCTAGGAGTCAGAGTTTTTGATCTCTGAAGAATCAACAAACAGTCTGAATATTGAAAGACTTTAAAATAGCTAGTCGGAGTCGGGTATTTATGGAATCCTAGGCGTCGGAGTCGGGTATTTATGGAATCCTAGGCGTCGGAGTCGGGTATTTATGGAATCCTAGGCGTCGGAGTCGGGTATTTATGGAATCCTAGGCGTCGGAGTCGGGTATTTATGGAATCCTAGGCGTCGGAGTCGGGTATTTATGGAATCCTAGGCGTCGGAGTCGGGTATTTATGGAATCCTAGGCGTCGGAGTCGGGTATTTATGGAATCCTAGGCGTCGGAGTCGGGTATTTATGGAATCCTAGGCATCGGAGTTGGGTATTTATAGAATCCTAGGTGGCAGAGTCTGACCTTATACCTTCCAACTCCACAACCCTGATTTCAACATTAAAAAAAAACTGGTTTCATTATTTTTTCATTTTTGTTTTCATTGTTTCTACTTCATCTTACTTTGACCAATTGATGTAACTTCAAGAAACTTCACATTTTTTTTAAATTTCTTCCAATTCTTGTGTGTGTTATTCACGAAAACAGAACACACAAAATGGCAGCCTAGTGTACTGGAAAGACATACCGAAACATCTGTTTATTCAATTTATTTTTTTATACTAATGAGTTGCAACTTACCAAGGCCAAAAGCCATTCGGGATAAGTGTTAATCAGGTTGCTAGTTGGACGATGAGCAATACTGTGTGAAGAAGTGGATGGCTCGATCGACAAGTATTTTTCCTTCACTCTAATTCGAGATTGTGCTGATCTGCTAGAAAAAGAAATAGTAGAAATGACGCCAGGAAAAAATTTAAACTATTTTTTTTTTTACTTTTAAAGCAAATTTTTATTTCATTAAAAAAAAAATTTTAACATTTTTATAAACCTTTTTTTTTGACGTTTTTTTAATTAAAAAAAAAAATTAATGTTGATGGGATTGTGTGTTTATATTTTCTCTTTCATACAATGTTTTTATCCGAGATGCAGATCCAGAGATAAATAATGAAATCTGTGATGAAATCCATATTATTCGATTGATAATTCTAATTTGGATTATTCGGATTACTGTTCTCATCTTTGTTGTTATTCTCACAACGTTTTAGCCGATGTAACCTCGACCTTCTTTAAGTGCATCTTGTCAAACTCAGGAATCCGTATGGAATTTCAAATAAAACCCTTTATTTAATCCATGGGGATAGTTTGCTTTCGTTCTGTTAGCCATGACCGGTCAAAAGTCTTAAGTAATTTGTAATTGTATTCTTAATATCACCTGTACTGAGGATTTAACCTTCAACCTCCAGAAAAGTGTCACTTAGAAAGTCGGAGGTTGCATCATCCAAGATGAGAACAGTAGTACGAATAATCCAAATAATACAAGTTATCAATCCTCATCTCAAAAATGCAAAAACATAATAATTCTAAAAAAAAAAAAAAAAAAACGAAAGTAAAACGATTCCCAGGCAACACCGCTTACATACAGCTGGTTGTTCATGAAGGTTCGCCTATGCATGGAGTATTGTTGTCACATTGGGACTGGTGCACCAATCACTAGCCTCTCCCTCTTGGACAGAGCGCAAAACAGAATTTCTAACCTAATAGGTTCCACACTGTCTACCAAGCTTCAGACCCTGTTGCATCACTGCAACAGTTGCATCCCTGTGCTTGTTTTATAAGTACTTCCGTGAATGTGCTCCGATGAACGTACTGCACTTGTACCCTCTAAACGAAAATACCCCTAACCCACCCAACTAGCAGCAAAATCACACCCCTTCACTGTAAAGGTCCCTAGATTCCAGAAGATTTTTTACTCTAATACAGGCGCGGGCAACCTTTTCAGAGTGAGGGCCAGATGAGACTTTTGGAAGGAGATCGCAGGCCGGAGCGAAAAATGAAATCTCAGAATTACTATATTTTGTTTACATGAATAAATTGTACAAAAATTGCATTGAACACTCTACAAATCAGATATTTTTCCTCAAGAGACTATGTGATGTTATAAAAGGTGCCGACGAAGAGCCATTTTGGAATCATAAAAAATAATGACGGGGGAAGTAGCAAGTTGATCCAGCATTCGTTTTGACACACCTCACATAAGTTCTATGATTCATGCCCTTTCCTCGTCTCTCGTTTCCTTCTTGCCTCTCTCTTTCTCTTTTTTTCTCAGGTCAAGGATTTGAAATTAATAGTTAAAGAAAAATGAAATATACATGCATCATCGCTCGCTGATATTCATATGTTTTTATCCCACTGTAAATCTTAATTGAAACCTACTTTTACGTCTATGTCACAAAATGATATGAGTTTTACTGGGAGGTCCGTGAGCCAGATTGCAATAATAAAGCATAGCAGGATGGCGGGCCGGACGCTAAGCCTTCGCGGGCCGGATGTGGCCCGCGGGCCGGAGGTTGCCCGCCCCTGCTCTAATAGCTTCTTTCCTAAGACCGCTTGCCTTTGGAATTCCCTTCCTGCTCCCTTTTTCCCTGGCAGTACCAACATGCAGAAATTTGAGTATAATGTGAGCAAACATCTCGCTGCCAAATTCCCCACCCAGATTACCTCCCTATAAAATTGTTCCTTATCACTGTAGCCCCTTATGTTTTATTGGCAATATGCCTTGTTTGGCATGAATGAATAAATTTAAAAAAAAAAGGTGTAATTAATTTTTTTTTTAATTATCTAATTTAATTTACCAACTTGTCTCTCTTTTTCAGTGATACTGTTTTGCATGGCGGCTGTCATCTTCCCCATTGGATTCAACATGGATCAGATCGGTGGGCTTCCCTATCAACTGCCGCATAACTTTCAAGTTGGCATCTCTTACATATTTTTTGTTCTTGCTCTTTGGATAACTGTTGTCTCAGAACTTTTTGTCGGCAAAGTCTGCTTGCCTCATTTATAAATTGGCCATTGAACATTAAAAAGAAAAGAAAAAAGAGACACATCTAAATGGAAAAAGAAAGAAGTTTGTATTTGTTTCAAACTAAAGATTCAATATTTCAAAACATCTGCTTAATTAAAGAAAAGATAACTGCGTTTTACTCCAACTGGAATTAGAAAGTTTTATGAAACTTCTTTTTTGTTTCTCTTTGTATTTGTCGGCCATTTTTATTTTAGATTAACTTTTGAAAAAACTTTTTGCGTAAATGTTTCGTTTTTTAAATTTATTCTGAAGAGTTTAAACAAAACTGACGCTGGAGAAAATTAAATTCATCCGTCTTTAAATTCTGTATAAAATTTTCGGTTCTTCTGTAGTTTCGCAATGACATGTTAGGCCTCTCTTAAAAAAGTAACTAAAGAAATGTATGAACTTTGTTATGTACTTACGTGGTAGCTGAAAAGAAGATTGTATACCAAAAAGTACGCAAATTCATCCATTATTTATTAAATTAAAAATAAAACACGATTTTGTCTCACGATTGCCATTTTTCGAGTTTTTCCAAAAGTTATCTTCCTTGCCTAATCAGTAAGCTGAAATTTCTACCGATACATAAGATCGTTTTTTTTTCTTTTTCTTATAATTTAATAAATACTGGATGAATTTGCGTAATTTTTTCTGTGCAATCTTATTTTCAGCAAACACATAAGTACATAACAAAGTTTATACATTTCTTTAAATATTTTAATGTCATCGTGAAACTACAGAAGCACCAAATTTTCTGTTTTAATGAATGTTTTTAAATGAAAATTTAAAAAATGAACATGACATAATGGTCGATACCAGATTTGGATTTATGTAAATTTTGGTTGCTTCTTTAAAATAACACTCCCCTCAGTTTTTAAAAAAATCATCCATGGTTTTGGTGTGATTATTATAATAGCTATAAACTCTTGAAATCTTCATAAAAGAACACTTTTGCTTTTTTGAGTTAAAATTTGACATCGTGAGGTATCACCATCTTGCTTGCCTCTGTATGAGACTACGGCAGCACCAAAAAACTTAGTACCTTGATGTTTGCTTGTTTTGTAAACCTTGTTTTCATTGCTTCGTGCACCCAAATATCAGAATATGAGGTTGTGGAGAAGTTTTGTTTCCTTGGTGATGCCATTGAAGCAAGGGAAGAGCTGGTGCCAGTGTGATTACAACGGTTAGGAGTGGATGGAGTAAGCTCAGGGAACTTTTGCCATTACTAGCCAGTAGAGCATTACCATTGTTGACCAAGGGAAGAATCTATCAGGCATTCATATGTAGTATGATGATGTATGGAAGTGAAACCTGGCCAGTGAAGGTTGAGGACATGCGTGGCATGGAGAAAAATGATATGAGAATGATACAATGGATGTTTAATGTGAGTCATGAAGGCAGGCTTAGATCTGATAACCTCGGAGGAAGATTAAAATCTGGACAAGATAGGGAGATGTGTGCAGAAGGGGTGACTTCACTGGTATAGTCACGTTGAAAGAACTGATGAGAGTTCTTGGGTTAGTAGATGTAGAACAGTTGAGGTAGCAGGGTCGGTTGGCAGGGGAAGGTCAAGGAAAATATGGGAGGAAGTGATAAGAATGGATTTGAGAGAAAGAGGGATAAGTGAAGACCTAGACAGAGATAGGTTAGTTTTGAAGAAGTCAATTTCTAAAAGCCGTCCAGCACATGCCAGCATGTAAAAGAGATGTTAAACCGAATATGATGATTATGTTTGGTGCTACCATAGTTTTATACGGAGTCAGGCAAACTGACGACACCCGTAGTAATATAATGTAACTAGACGACCCGTGATCCATTGGGTCAACGTTGGTTCATTGTACATTAATGTATATATTTATTGCCCTTAACTGATTATAAAAAAAATAGATTTTTTAAAAGTACATGCATTTATTGGTAGTTTACGGAAGAAATTGTATAAATATTTACAACATTTTTTACACGTTTCCCATCAGTATCAAAAGCTTTAACATTTTGCTGTCTTTGGCCTGAAAGCATCTCTTCTTTTATACATGTTCTCGTACAAGCAAATACAATGAAACAAGGAACAAAACGAAAGCGATCATGTTTCAAATAACATTTATTTATCGTATCCCAAAAGGGTTCGCTCCTATGTAATGTGTACGTAAAACATGTACATAGTTTGAAGGAAAGTTTGCAAAGGATATGTGCGGGTGTGCGTGTTGAAGTGGAAAAATAATGTCTCACATACCTTGAATTTTTATGCGTGCGTTACACGCACGTGTTCTCATGCGAGACAAAACAGGAAGAAAAAAAAGAGAATTTCCTTGTGTATCCTTTTTTATATCAATCGATTTCAGCACCACCTACCATCACGAAAAGGGAGATGATTAGGTCTGAAACGCCCTCTGATGAGTGTATGTGTAACTGAGTATAGAAAAGGGTAGGTAATACTAAAGGCCTTCACTCAATCTATAGAATACGCAAATATCTATTTTGGGTTTGGTTGAAGATAAAATGACTATGTACTGCCTGTACATGCATTGCATTTAGTTTTCAGATTATGAGATTTGTGTTAACTAATCCCCACCCCACCCACTATTTCTCGTCTCATTCACCTCTCCTCCTATCTAATACATTAAATGTGTGCAAACAATCAATCAACCAAGCAAGATTATCGGAGTATTAGTAATATACTAGACTCCTTCAGGAGTCTAGATGGTTCGTCTAGTAGACAACCCGTTACCCTTCAGATCACGGGTCGTCTATGTTCTCTGTTTTAATGGATCACATCATCCTTTTGTTAGTCCATTATTTGTGATAAAGGATCTTCCCGCTGTCTCCACTTCCTCTTTCATGGATGACATCACAAGACTATGACGTCATAAAAGATCTTCCGGATGTCTTCCATCTGTTTAATAATGTCATCGATGTGCACAATCGATGACGTCACAAAGGACGTCATCGATGGTGCACAGAAATAAACAAAATCCACAGCGTTTTAGTAGCATACTAGACCCCTGCGTGTCTAAACGGTTCGTTTAATAGACAATCCGGTCACCTTGATAAAACATAAAGGATCTCTTTCCCTTTTATCTCTCTGCTTTGATGGATGACGTCACAAAATGATGACGTCATCCACTGCACATAGTTATTCCCCCCCATATCTGCTTTGATGGATGACGTCACAAAAAAGTCCACATAGTTTATTATAAAAAAAAAAAAATTTATCTTCAGAACCGACCCGACATGTAGATGCAAAAAGTGTGCTAGATGGAGAAATAAGTAGAATAAAAAGTTCATTCGTCCATCACTCCAAAAAGAAGATTCAACAATTGTTATGAAAAAATCAAGTTAAAAGAAATTTAATCAATGTAAACTGTATGGCTTGGTTTGGGTATAAATTATTATAAAATGTTATAATCATAATTTTTTTTAATATATATATATATTAAAGCAAGGAATATAGACGTTTGTGACATTTTTTGGGGTGGAATGAAATTGAAAAGTGTAAAAACAAGAGGGGGAAAAAAAAACAATACATGAATATACTAAGCCAGCTTTCGTCCACACTCATCAGAGTAAATATGTGGAAATAATTCAAGCATTACGACTAAAAACTTAAAATAGTAGAATGAAGACAAGTGACAAGTTTAGGAAAAAAAAAATTTTTTAAATTGGGGGAGGGGGGTCACAAGTGGATTACATTGAGTCCTAGAAGCCACTCCTTTTGTTTACAAACGAAGGGTTTAAATGGCTTAATATATATTGCTTCCAGGACTTTAAGGTGGAATAACGAATATGATCCACTTATGACAGAAAACGTGTCACTAGTGTAAGTCGACGCACATTCGGCGCTATTTATAAGATTGTGAGCAATAGCTGACCCGGATGTGTTGACTAAATTATTTAAATTATTTAGTCGGCCCTGGCGTATTGCAGGGGGGGGGGGGTTATTCGGGATTCAAACCTTTGCACTGTTTTTCCCACGTATACAGCATCGCACCAACATTTAAATTGATAAATAATACTTTGAACATCCTTGTGAACGGATTTTAACAAAGGTCGAGCAGAAAAAAAACAATTCTAGGGTTGTCGTTGTTATCAGGCATCTAACCCTAGTATTTACTTTGATGAGTGTGGACGAAAGCCGGCTTAGTATATTCATGTATTGTTTTTTTTCTTCTCGTTTTTACATTTTTCAATTTCATTCCACCCAAACAAATGTCACAAACGTCTATATTCGTTGCTTTAATAAAATTTTGTACCACTAGAAATTTATTTATATATATAGTCTCGGAAGTTTCCTAACCACTAAAACTATATAAAAAAAAAAAAAAATTTTACTCCCAAGTCATTCGGCGGAAAATCACTTTTATAAGTCAATTTACTTTTAGCAGTTATTATATTAGTTTGCTTCCAAGAATTTACGCTAGTCTTAACATTATTTAAGGGATCATCAGTTGTTTACCATGAAAAACTGTTTCGGGAATTTAAAAACAAAACCGTATTTTATTTCATATATATATCTATCTCGTGTAGTATATGAGTATGTACACTAATTATATTTCCATTGTTCTCATTGAAATATCAACTATATCAGTATTATTAGTAGTCAAAAACTATATGGCATAATATTCACTCTATATGTGTGAGCATGATTCTTCCTTGTAAGTTAGGATACAAATTGCTTGTTTTAAAACTGCTTTCAGTATGACATAAACTGAGTGTAAAGCATTATGAAAGACAACAAACATGCTTGTACATTCGTTTGTACATACGTTATCACCTTGCACACCCATTCTTTTTTTTTTTTTAAATGAGATCATCCGATCGCAAAATATAAAATATCTGGTGTTGCTTTCTTTTTATTTATTATTTGTTTTCATTTAAAGGATCTCTCCTATAAAAAAATTGAAATTAAAGTTTTACTGATTTCAAAAGGAATTGTTCCAAAATTGAACAAGACGTCATAAATAGAATTGTTATCATCATCAACTTAAGTGACATTTGTTTTATTTATTTGAAGGATATTAAGCTTAATTTTTTGTACTAATAGGTCATCACTTATTAAGGTCTGGGGGACACTCGAGGATATAGGTTTTTTTTTTTTTTTTTTTTTTTTTTAATCGAAATTGCTCTAGACAAGGCATGAAGCCACTTGATGTAAGGAGCTAAATAAAAGTAATACTACTTCAAGGTCAAAAACTATCCAACGATAAGTGTTAGATGGATAAATTCCAACTCAGAAAACGGCAATTCTTCCCCCTTTGTCAGAAACATCGCTCATGGAATGTGAGGAATAAAAGACAAAATAAGGGAAGCGAGAGTTACGAGGCTGCCGGAAGTAAACACAAGATCCACTTTCCACTCCCGTAGGTTAGGGTTACAGTAAGAAAAGACTATTTTCAAAAGATTTAAATGGGTACAATAAATACATTAGTTAAAAGGTAAAACGTTTGTTTTATTTATTCAAACAAATATTTAGTTGATGAGTAACTTTGTATGGTAAGAAGAAAGGGAAGACTAAGTAAGAAACCGTGTACTTTCCATGGGGCCCAGCAAGTTTTTATAATATTCTCTGACCGAAAGTGCTTTCGATATCAGCTCGAAAAATGTACATTCTTTCAAAATAAAAAAAACAATTCTTAAGACTTAATCTATGCATTTAGAAATTTCAAACTTTTTTTTTTTTTTTTTTTTTTTTTTTTTTTACATGATTCACCCCAAACAAGGCAGGACGCCACTGTAAACGTAAGGGGCTACTGAGAAAAAGGAAAAGGGGAGAAGGATTAGTGGTTCAGCTTAAATTGGGATCTGAGCAGCGAGATGTCTGTTCACATTAGTTTTAAATTTCTGCATGTCAGTACTGTCGGGGAAACAGGGGGCAGGGAGGGAGTTCCAGAGGCCAGCAGCACGAGGAAAGAAGCTATTTGAGTAGAATGCTCTCCGGCATCTGGGGACCTCCACAGTGAATGAATGAGATTTAGTAGAATGTCGAGTTAGTCTAGTGAATTTACGTCGAGGGGGCACCAGAGTAGCCAACTCATCGGAGCATAATCAAACATGACACACCACCGGACAAGTAAAGATGTATCCACACATCTTAAAATGTTTGGATTATTCGGACTACTCATCTCATCTTGGATGTTATTTTCACAACGTTTCAGCCGATGTAACCTCTGACCTTCTTCAGATGCATCTTGTTGAACTCGGGGGAATTTTTACGTCTGTACAGAATTTCAAACCGAACCCTTTATATTATAAATAGTAGATACTACAGGGTGGGCAAAAATAAGGGTCCTATTTTTAAAAATTCATAACTTTTTTATTTATTGATTTAAAAAATTTTTTTTTTTTAGAATAAGTAAAGGACCCCTTCCGAAGCAAGCATGAGCCGTATTAGCCCTAAGGAACGTACCCTCATTTAGAAAACATTATTTTTGCTTAAAAAACTCAAAACAGTGTAAAAAACAATACTTTAGTTTTTGTAAGTTTTAAGAAGTGTTTTTCGGCTAAAATTTGTTTTGTTTATTTCAAAAAATCTCGGAAGGGTCAGTCTACACACACATAAAGTTTGGTGAGTTTAACTTTTATTTTGTGGAAGTTATTCAAATTCAAGTTATTCAAATTTAAAGATAGGACCCTTATTTTGGCCCACCCTGTATATCAATAAACGTACATAAACATTAGAACAGCCGACGCGAATTAACCAGCGTTTCGATGTTAATACATCTCTACGGGGCTGCGAAAGCGACTAAATATCAAATTGCCCCAAAGAAATGAGACAGAATAAAAGATAAAATTGTCCAGTAAAAAGTTAACTTCTTTCCAAGGTTGTAGCTTTTATCGGGGTTAGGGTGAGATAAGATGTTTTAAGCATGTCATTATCACTGACCAGCAGAAATCACCCCATCCACACATAGCCTTACACATTGGAAGGGTATAGTTGTCAATCACATATATGCATTTACTTTATATTGAGCAGTTTTGAAAAAAAAAGTTCATTTTATCAATATATTTGAACTTAATATGTATATTTAGGCGGCAAATTGTTATTGATACATGTCTGATTAAAAGTGATGGAATTTTCTTTTCGTTATTTTTTAAATTATAATCTCAACTCGGCGAGCAATTTTAGTCAGACATGTGTGTATATATATATATATGCGTGTGTATATATATATATATGCGTGTATATATATATATATATATGCGTGTATATATATATATATAAGTAGTAACACTACATATCTAAAACAAGAATAAGTTTAAGGCTCCCAAAATTCATACTAGAATTGTCCACATAGACCCCATGGCACAACAGATACAGTGTTAAGTAATAATTAGTTCTACCAGGAGTCGACATTTAGAGCAATTTTTTTCCATCGACCTTTGGCGTGAAATTCTAACTAAAATACACTTTCTTGGCTCTTCGGGCAAGGTTCAAAGTATAGTATCTGTTCTGTCCTCGGTCAGAGGAGGGGAAATCCTTTTTTACTGGGAATGGGAGAATGGAATAGAGAGAGAGAGAGAGAGAGAGAGAGAGAGGTTTTTAAAAAAAAGGGAGATGTTACACACATTTTTTAACTCTTTTATTTTGTTGTTCATGTCCCCCTGGGCAACGCCGGGTAGCCATGCTAGTCATAAATAAATGCTTGTAGATAAATCTCAATTTTGATATTTTGTATCCAAGAAGAGTTTTGTACATTCCTGGATGCCGTTATATTTCTCCTGATGTTTATGACGTCAGAACAGAAAAGTCCAATAAGTAAAAAGTAAATTTGTATGAATCAGGATGATCCTCACTCTTCCTCTAGAGTGAAAATTCCCACCTTCCGACCTTGTGTCACATTCTACTTTGTGGGACGTAGATAAATAGGTGATTCTGTTGTTGGCATTGGTTTCTCAGATTCTTCTAGAAAAAATTCTGGTACTCACAGGAGGGACCACGTGAAGCTTGCCAGCATCCTTAAATGAAAGTGATGTTTTGTAACAAACTGGATTCGAACTTGGCACACTCAGGTTGTCAGTCCGTGTCGTTAACCACTTAACCCCTGTCACCTCCTAAAAAGAAGTCCCTAAAAGTCCAATTACTCTTTGATATAACCTTGTATTGAAACAAACTAAAAAATTGATTTTAAAAATAAGTTTTAATTTTATATTCATCACTGAAAAGTTATAGAGTTTTTTGTTTTATTTTAGGACATTTTTTCTGCGTAACTTTGTCCTTTTGAAGGGTGTTGTGTAGATTTGTCTTCGTGCTAATCCAAGACAATCTTGAAATCTCACTTTATAGTTTTTACATTTTCTTTCTTTTTTTTTTTCTTCTCTTCCTTTTCTATTTTCTAAATTTTCTCTTTCCTTCCTTTCTTTTTTCTACCACCCCCTTTTCTTTCTTTCACTTTTCTTTCTCTTTTTCCTTTTCTTTTCTCTATTCTTTCTTCATTCTTTTCTTTTTTTTCTTCATTCTTTTCTTTTTTTCTTCATTCTTTTCTTTTTTTTCTTCATTCTTTTCTTTTTTTCTTCATTCTTTTCTTTTTTTTCTTCATTCTTTTCTTTTTTTCTTCATTCTTTTCTTTTTTTTCTTCATTCTTTTCTTTTTTTCTTCATTCTTTTCTTTTTTTTCTTCATTCTTTTCTTTTTTTCTTCATTCTTTTCTTTTTTTTCTTCATTCTTTTCTTTTTTTCTTCATTCTTTTCTTTTTCTTTCATTTCTTTTCTTTCCTTTTTCTTTTTTGTCTCTTTTCTTTTTCTTCTCTTCCTTTTCCATTTTCTAAAGTTTCTCTTTCCTTCCTTTCTTTTCTCTACCACCCCCTTTTCTTTCTTTCCTTTATTTTCTTCCCCTTTTCTTTGTCTTTTCTTTGTCTTTTTCTTTTCTTTTCTATCTCTTTTCTTCTCTTCTCTAAATGTCAAATACCATTATCCTCCTTCATAAATTCTTGTGAAAGATAAAACATTGTTAATTCAATTAATGTTGAGACACGGCGTTTGTAAGCAAACACTGTTTTTACACATTCTTCTATACAGCATGTCTGAAAAAATGACTCCCTTTATTACTGAAATATAATTCACCTAATAAATTAATATAAGAAGGTGTATAGCGTGGGATTTTATTTAGAATTCAATATCACCACCAACTTCTGGGAACCACATCAACTGATTTCAAAAGTAACTCATTTAAAAAAAATTTTTTTTTTTTTTACTAATGAGTCACCTCGCCACACACGACCCAAAGAAAAATTAATTAAATTTTTTGTCCAAAAATTAAGTTGTTTTTTTTTTTATTGTATATGCTGTATAGATTTTTTTTATTGTATATGCTGCAATTGTTTTTTCATTGTATATGCTGCATAGATTTTTTTTTCATCGTATGTGCTGCAATTGTTTTTCATTATATATGCTGCAATTTTTTTTCATTATATATGCTGCATACATTTTTTTCATTGTATATGCTGCATACATTTTTTTCATTGTATATGCTGCATACATTTTTTCATTGTATATGCTGCATACATTTTTTCATTGTATATGCTGCATATCGAATTTGAAAAGTCTTGCTTACAAAATGTATAATGAATGCTTGTATCATTTTCTATATTTTATTTTTGTCTGTAAATAAAACAACTGTCACTCTTTTTGTTCTCATTCTTTTTTTCTTTATTTTATCTATATTACTGGCCTCCTTCTTTCTATAGAGACAATGGATATACTCTGAAAGGATGTCTGCGCAATGAGGAATTTGTCGTAAAGCAAGGGTTAGGTAATTCCATAATTTAGACAGACAGGCTAAATGTAAGTGGCGAGTTGATCTTGTGCATGTGAGAAGACAAAAAACGATTAAATTTTATGAAAACACTGAAGCTAGACATTTTGTCGGCTAAAGTACACTAAAACCATGAAACGTCAGACAGACAACTTTTAGTGCTTTACGAGTTATTTATCTTCCTCCCACAAGATAAGATGTGATACAAGGTCGGGAAAGTGGGATTTGAAAAGCCAGCGCCGAGAAGGTGAGCACTCTGGCCATTAGAAATTGCCTGGGCAGCCCCGTCAGCATTCCTCGGTAGGGGCGCCTCAGGCAGTAAGCTATAAACTTACTCCTCCCCAAAGAGGGGAGGCAAAGCCTGGGAGGGTGTGTTAATCCAGGTCACTTGTTGCCTGCAACCGTACACCCATGAACAGCCATCTTGCTCAAGCAACAACAACAAACTAAAAAGGGGAGCTCACTCCCACTGTCACACATCATATAAGGAGATGACTCAACCCAAGGGGGACAACTCAAAGACACTTAAACATTGCTGGTGTCTTCTTGTGAAGACTAAAGTTCTATAAAAAAAAAGAAAAACAAAACAAACAAAAACAAAACGAACGAAAGCAAAACAAATCATTGCAACAAGTCTCTCAGAATTCAGGAAGAGGCTCCCGTCTTTGTCAGGCAATCCGCAACCTGTTCTCGACCCCTGATCCATTCAATTTGGATCTCCTCCTTCACCATCATTTCCTTCACCCTGGCTACATCAACTCTGAGACGCCGAGATTTGATGACTTTAAAGTCTCTACCAGAGACCCATTGTCCGTTTTACAAAGAACTTCAGGCAACCTAGGTAGTCTGAATATCTCTTGAAGCATTGCGGCTATCAACATTCTGGCATCAGCTGCTTCACTAAGCGCAAGAGTCTCTGAAGCTAACAGGCTTTTTGTTACCCGGTCAAGTTTTTATGATGACCAACATATAGGAGCCATTCCGTTCATCTTGCCACAAACAAAGATGATAAAACCACCCTGTGAAGATCCATCCTCCAAACTAGCATAGGTGGCATCTGAATAACAAACAATATTCAGATCCGAAGGTTTTCCAAGTTGGGGAAAAGATACGGATCCTGTCCTTGATTGTAACCTTATTAGCGATTTCTTTGCCTCGAAGAGTAACTTCACCTTTGGATATTTTCCAATATTACTCATTCTACACACATCAAATGATACATCTGGTCGCGTCTGGGTGGATAGCCACATCATTTGACCTGTCAATCTTTTTAACTCTGTCTTCTCTTGACTCAATTCATCATTTTTTCTTAATGATCTTCCTTTCTTTATGTCTATTGGGGATAAGGCCAAAGCATAAAGATGTTGATCCAAAATAATCCCATTTTTTGTTTGCTTAACACTCAATCCCAAAAATTTGAATGTTCCACTTTCATGCTTCCCAATTTTGAAAATCTTTTCCAATTCTGCGATCACATTTTTCTTAAATAAATCATTTCCACAGAATATGAAATCATCAACATGTATTGCCAGAATGCCCATCAATTCACCAGTGGCATCATGCCAAAGAAACAGTGCATTGTCATATGCACTCACCATTCCTTTTAAGTGCGTTAACTCATGATTAACTCGCTTGTACCATGAACGAGGTGCATCGTTTAATCCATAAATACATCTTTTCAGCTTCCACGCCTGTGATTCTGAACACACATCAGATTGTGGTCTAAGAAATACCTCTCTCTCCAGCATATTACCTTGCAGAAATGCGGAGGTAAAATCAAGAGTCTCCACCAGCCACGTCATAACCGAGGCCGTTAACAATACGAGACGCATAGCCTCACGGCTGCACATTGGAGAATCTGTTTTTAGGTTATGGGAATCTTCTTCATAACCACGTGCAACAAGACGAGCCTTCATTATCTTTTTGTCCTTCACAAATTTTTCTGTTATCACCCACCTTGTTGATATACATTTTTGCCCTTTATCAGGCACACATTCATATACTTCATGAATTTCCATATTTTCCAATTCTCTTTTCTTTACATCAATCACATCTTTTCCTTGTTCTTGTTCAGAAGAAAGCAAAATTGCATGTCCTTGATAACTTACTTCCTCTGTTTGAGGAAATTGTCTCCATTGATCCACATGATCCCAATTGATACATAAGGGATTTTCATTTTCGGCTTCAGGTTTTATATTTAGCCAATGGCTATACGTTCTCGTTGACTTTGGTTGTGTGTTCATAACGATCTGTTTTTTCCATTCATTACTCCCTCTCAATTTATACTCTACAACTTCGTTTCTACTCGGTTTTATACTGTTATTTTTCACTTCTCTTCTGTCGCAATTTGAATTGGTATTATGTTGTCCTTCATCTTCCTCCTCCAAGACTTCATTCATCTCATTTGAAGAATTTGTATTTTCTTCATTTCTAGGACTTTGCAATTCCCTGTCTACCTTCATCAAGTGACATGGATGCATCCTGAAAAATGCTCCTCCATGTCTGATCAATACACATTGTCCTTCTTTACCCAAAACTTTAGCCAGACCACGCCATCCTTTATAGTTTTGTCTTCTATAATAGACACAGTCACCTGTCACAAAACCTTCATCCGCATAAGTCCTTATATTGGATCTCAAAGCTCTTCGAATTCTTTCACTTGATTCAGCTTCCATGAAGCTTTTCCTTGCTGCATGTAGGGCATTTAAATTTATTCTAACCATGTCACTTGTTGTTGCAGTTTCCAGTGCAGGTAATCTATCATTCAAAACTGAGGGGGTGTTAATGTTAGACCCAAATACGAGCTCATTTGGACTATAGCCAGAATGACTCTGAAGTGCATTTTTTGCGCTGACAGCCCATGCCAAAGCTATTTCTGGCTCACATTTTTCATCATCTAATGTTTTTTTCATTGCTTCCGCAATTATTAGATTATGACGTTCCACGGTACCATTGCTGAATGGACTTTCAGCAGCTGTCGTGCATGTTTCAATATTCAGCTTTTCATTCATCTGTCGGTAGCCCTCATAATTAAACTCTCCTCCATTGTCACTTAAAAGTTGCTTGGGAGCTCCAAAATAAGATATCCACATTAAAAATATGTTATGAATAATTTCTTCACTCTTTTTGGTTTTAATTAATCTGGCAGCAGAGTACCTAGTGGATGTATCAATTAGGTGCAGAATCCAGCATTGGTTATGTCGATGTTCCTTCAAATCCAAACATACAGTGTCATTAAACCTGTTACCAAGAGCCAATCGTACAACTGGTCGAGGAGGGGGTCTTCTAAACCTCTGACAAACTGAACAAGAATCACAAACATCTTTAATCTGATTCAGAAATTCCTTATCATTAAATGCCTTACTACCTTTAACCAAAGCTATTAATTTCTCTTTAGATGCATGAGCAAATTGTCTGTGCAATTTCTCAGCTTCATTCAATGTATCAAAGAATATATTAAACCAAAGCTCTCCAGCAACAGTTCGTGAACAAGCAGAGTCCAATACTGCCATACCCAATGTCTCTTTTACAAGATTGGACATTTTTACATTAGAATAAGAGTCATTTATCACTGTTCGATAACATGAATCAACATTAAACAAAGTAAAGTTCGCCTGGTCTGAATCCACGACAGTGTGTATATTGTTTCTAGAATTGACACTCGTACAGTCTCGGGCAAAATGCTTAATTGAATTACATCTAAAACAACAGAGTATCTTACCTTGTCTGTTGGATTTGTATTGTAATCCCGGTAATAATTTTTCTTTTTTTTTTATACTTGTGTTACTATAATTGACTGTTTCAACTTCTTCCTTGACAGCAGGGACGGTTTAACCTTCCGTTGATGAAATGTCTGAAAACACTTTCTTCAATGTTTCCTTCATTGTGACATATGTTAAGCTTGAACATGTGGTTCTTGCCAATTTTTCATTTTCTTCTGACACATTTGCTGCATTCAGAACAAAAAAAAACTGCACTCCTTCTGGCAAAGTGATTCCAAATTTCCTTTCCGTGAATAGAGACCATATGCCAATGTCTTGTTTCCATTCTGCATAAGAATCCTGGTTCAATAGAATGGGTGGGGTTTTACTAAACGAAGCCATCTTTCTTTTAAATGTGTTTCAACTTTTGTTGAACAAGACAGATAACTTCTTATCACACAAAGAAGACAGCCTCTGCTACCAATGTTAATCCAGGTCACTTGTTGCCTGCAACCGTACACCCATGAACAGCCATCTTGCTCAAGCAACAACAACAAACTAAAAAGGGGAGCTCACTCCCACTGTCCCACATCATATAAGAAGATGACTCAGCCCAAGGGGGACAACTCAAAGACACTTAAACAGGGTGGACCTCCTAGAACTGCACAGGACGACCCATAGACCGGCGTAAATCAAGCCCCGAAGGCCAAGACGATACCAGTCTATGGAGTGCAGTATCCATCGGAACAGATACTACACTTTGATCTTGGCCAAAAGGCCATAGTTGACTTGTTAGGTCAGATGCTAATTGGTTGTTTTTTTATATTTAATTATAGCAGAACTACTCAGTGTTTCCAGAGACAAAAGTGTAACATGTTTCTATTAAAACTTCTATTTTTCTCTCTTTCCCCCTCCCCCGTTTTCCCATCCCTCTCTTTCTCCTCCGCCCAGCCCATTCTTCTCTCTGGACACACAGACAACTATTCTTTATATAGATTCATTGAGGAATGAGTCGGCATTTTCTTTCCAAATTAGTACGTAAGAACGTTGAAAATGGCAAAAATACGACCCCCCACCTCCGGACCAAACCTGGCCCAGTTGATCCCCTAAAGAATTAATAATTTTATATTTATTTTAGATATTATTCATCCGGGACAAGACTGATCAAGAATATACTAACTTTGTGTTTGTTTTGTTGTTTTTAACTTTTAGCTGGACATACATACATGATGACTGCAGCGTCTTGTCAGACGAGTGCCATTCCTTCATTCAGAAAAGTATCATTGTCTGAAGGAATATCTGTACTGAGATTGTAAATAAAGAGGTCTAGCTTTGTATGACAGCTAAATCCCTCTCTCGATTCAAAATGTTGAGTCCAGCAACAAGCGAAAGCAAGATAGCCAGTAACAAGTTGAAACTGCAGACCAATATGATGTGAAGAGTGGTCTTCCATTTTTTTTTTTTTTTAATTAAAAAACAACTTTCAACACCCAATGGAAAACTCCAACGAAATGAATTACTATTAATAGTGCACACATATTAAAGCTGTTGACTGGATGTGTCTGCAAGACGAATTAATTTGGTTTGTTTTTATTTTTATTTTTATTTTTCATATTAAAAAAACATCTTTCTACACCCAATCGAAAAATCCAACAAAAATTTACATACATACATACACACATACACACAGACAACTGGCCTTTATAAAATAGAAGATAATGAGCTGTACCAATATAGTGTTAGTGGAGAGTAATTTTGTTTACATTTTTGTTTCACTTTTTTTCTTAAACTATACCGTTTTGAGGATTTTTTTTTTTTTACCAAAGTATTTTTTTAAATAGGTTTTTGAAAGTTAAATTTAATTATTACAGTATCATTTTATACATTAAATTATCAACTGAACCAAATGGTTATAAAATTATTACCCATTTGTTGTTTACGGTAATGTTGTTTTAATCTCAATTCATAAAATTATTGAATGTAAACTTTTAATCTTTTAATACATGATGATTTGCTAAGAATTTTAAAGTCAGAAATGACTTTCTATTCGACAGTTCAAATGCTTCCAAATTCCTTATCATATTTTGAAGGGTCATAAAGCAATTCATTTTTTTTTTTCGATTTCGACTATTAAAAAAAGATTAGAATGGCTGACTTGTGTATGAAGAAACGGAAATGAATTCTGGTGGAATTAATTTTGTAATTAAACTATTTTTTTAAATAGGATTTTTTAAATTTCATTTTACACTATTGCATTTTTTTTATTTCAATACATGATTAATAGTAAATTATAAAAATAATATTCAAGTCACATAGAGGCGAGAAACACATACAGACACGAGAGTGGTAACATAATTTTTTTTATTATAGAGATGTGTTAATTAATTTAATGCTATTTTCTTTCAGTTAACGCAAGAGTTAAAAACTTGAAATATATATTTAAAATTTGATACATTTGAAATGAAAAAGTTATATAAGCACCAGGAATAATATATTTAATGTTACGAAAACCAAAATATTTTGGGAATTCTTAAGATGAGGATTGATAATTTGGATTACTCGTACCCGAATAAAAGTGCTAAGCGACAATCAGTTCTAAGTGAGTCTTCTGAAGGTTGAAGGTTCAATCCTCTGTATGGGCGATACTAGTAATGCAATTACGAATTCCTTAATACTTCTACCTGGTCATGGCTGACGGAGCGAGAGCAAGCTACTTCTCGTGGATTAAATAAAAGGTTCCGTTCGAAATTCCGTAGATTCCAAAGTTCGATGAGATGCACCTGAAAAATGAAATTGAATGAAATGTTGTGAGAACAGTAATCCAAATGATTAAAAATATTTTACCCAACTTTATTGTCACTCACTGTACTAGTGCGTGTAGACACCGAAACAGAAGTTTATTTCTCCACAGCTAAAATTTAAATGACACATTTTAAAATGGTCATGTGTCTAACCTCCCTTGGAGAGGAAGTAAATAAAATACCACGTTACCACCCATCATTTCTATTTACTATCCTTCTTTTTCCAATCACCCCGGAGTAATCATGTTACATGCTGACGGTGAAAGGATTTTGATGGAGCAAAATGCGGAACGTCCTCTCTCTTCGATCGTTAAGTTTTATCTCATGTTTTTCTCGGTCCTCTTTCAGGCAGTAGTCTGCGATTGTTTTTGAAACATTCCTCAATCGGCATGCTTCAAAATGAAAACAAAACAAATGTTTACAATTTAAATTTTAGCCCCAACCTTGCAATAATCAAAACAATCGCAGTCGCACCCTAATTCATGAGGGAGGTTGCCGACGAGACTATATATGTATTTTTGTTCCCATCCTGACAGATAAATTTTCCCAACATTGAAAACCGACTTTTCCAAGTAAATAGTGAATACATCTTTTTCGTTGCAAATTATACCATACTTATTGTGTTTTTTACTTTTCTTTATTTACTTTTATTTGTTATCTGAAGGGATTTAATATTAACTCGAACGACCAACATACAAGTATACTATAAGTGAACAATGCAATAGGTAGTTGCAAGTTGGGTAACTGGCATGTAATGTATACGGGGGAACAGTCCAGCTGTACTGGTACTAAAGTCATACTCATAATCCGTCATGCTTTTCGAGGCTAGCCTCATGGTCGCTTTTGGGGATAGTTTATTATGTAAGAAAAGGGGTGTCAGTACTTTCTCTACAACAACCTTTTTTCTTTGTTTATTTTTCTTCATAGAGGGTGCCGAGTGAGGATCAAACGCAAAAAAAAGACAACCTAATTTGTTGGAGAAGTGGTGATGCTGGGGGTGAGGGGTTAAAACGCAGCCACTTTAATATTACATGTGCAGAAATACATGTTAATATTACATGTGCAGAAATACACGTTAATATTACATGTGCATAAATACGTGTATTTCTGCACATGTAATATTAACGTGTATTTATGCACATGTAATATTGCCGTGTATTTCTGCACATGTAATATTAACATGTATTTCTGCACATGTAATATTAACGTGTATTTATGCACATGTAATATTAACGTGTATTTCTGCACATGTAATATTAACGTGTATTTCTGCACATGTAATATTAACGTGTAGTTCTGCACATGTAATATTAACGTGTATTACTGCACATGTAATATTAACGTGTATTTATGCACATGTAATATTGACGTGTATTTATGCACATGTAATATTGACGTGTATTTCTGCACATGTAATATTAACGTGTATTTCTACACATGTAATATTAACGTGTATTGTTGCACATGTAATATTAACGTGTATTTATGCACATGTAATGTTAACGTGTATTTCTGCACATGTAATATTAACATGTATTTATGCACATGTAATATTGACGTGTATTTCTGCACATGTAATATTAAAGTGGCTGCGTTTTAACCCCTCACCCCCAGCATCACCACTTCTCCAACAAATTAGGTTGTCTTTTTTTTGCGTTTGATCCTCACTCGGCACCCTCTATGAAGAAAAATAAACAAAGAAAAAAGGTTGTTGTAGAGAAAGTACTGACACCCCTTTTCTTACACAATAAACTATCCCCAAAAGCGACCATGATGATAGCCTCGAAAAGCATGACGGATTATGAGTATGACTTTAGTACCAGTACAGCTGGACTGTTCCCCCGTATACATTACAAGCCAGTTACCCAACTTGCAACTACCTATTGCATTGTTCACTTATAGTATACTTGTATGTTGCTCCTTCTGAGTTATTATTAAATCCCTTCAGATAACAAAAAAAGTAAATAAAGAAAAGTAAAAAACACAATAAGTATGGTATAATTTGCAACGAAAAAGATGTATTCACTATTTACTTGGAAAAGTCGGTTTTCAATGTTGGGAAAATTTATCTCTCAGGATGGGAACAAAAATATATATATAGTCTCGTCGGCAACCTCCCTCATGAATTAGGGTGCGACTGCGATTGTTTTGATTATTGCAAGGTTGTGGCTAAAATTTAAATTGTAAACATTTGTTTTGTTTTCATTTTGAAGCATGCCGATTGAGGAATGTTTCAAAAACAATCGCAGACTACTGACTGAAAGAGGACCGAGAAAAACATGAGAGTAAAACTTAACGATCGAAGAGAGAGGACGTTCCGCATTTTGCTCCATCAAAATCCTTCCACCATCAGCATGTAACATGATTACTCCGGGGTGATTGGAAAAAGAAGGATAGTAAATAGAAATGATGGGTGGTAACGTGGTATTTTATTTATTTCCTCTCCAAGGGAGGTTAGACACATGGCCAGGTGTGGTTTTGAAAAGATAGCACACTAGGATTACTACACTGTGGCCTACAAAAATGCCTGAGCAGCCCCGTCGCCATTCCCCGGTAGGTGATCCACAGGCGAGCAATAAACTAACCATTTTTCAAAGAGATGGTAATACCTGGGAGGGTAGACATCCTGAAGTTCAACAGAACCATACCTCAGCCCGACAGAGCAAGGCCAGAAGAAACCACAACGACCCACCCTCTGTCGGACTGATCGTCGAGGACGTATCCTTGACTGGTACAAGCACGCCTACTACAGCTGTGCCAGGTAAGTAGATGGTAACGTGGTGTAGGTCAGGGGTGTGGATAGGTGTCACGTTTGGAATGCGCCTGTGACTGTTTTGTATTATCGCAAGGTTGAGGCTAAAATTTAAATTTTAAACATTTGTTTTCTTTTCATTTTGAAGTATGCTGATTCAGGAATGTATAAAAAAAACAATTGTAGGCGTACGTCACCGATCAAAAGAGGATCGAGAAAAACATGAGAGAGAAGACTTGATGTGGGAAGTGAGTGGATGTTCTGCCTTTTGCTCCCACAGCTGGGGCTGGGGCTTGTGGAGTTGATTGTAACTATAAAGTGGAGTGTGCAGTTTGTTTATTTCTGCTGCAACAGCTGTCGATTTGGGATCAGCAAAGAAGGAGACTAGGTTACATAAGGGTCTATTTATTACCGGCAAAAACTGAGTAACCAAATAAACTCCTGCTTCCATTTTTTCACACCATTTCACTATTTTCCTTTGAAAGTTCTATTTTCGAGATTTTTAAGAATTAATTTTTGTTATTTTTACCGATTCATGAATATGACTGTAATTTCGTGTGGTTGTCTTTCGACTCTTGTCGTAGGTCCTTATTTCCTTTCCTCACCCTCTCTCTCTCTCTCTGTCTTTATCTCTCTCTCTCTCTCTCTCTCTCTCTCTCTCATTATCTCCCTTGGAAAACCATTGATTAAACCGGAAGTCGTGTTGATAAATTCGTTTCCCAAATATTTTGAATGAAAAACATTATGTAACGAGATTACCCCAGAGTGATCAAAAAAGGCAGGATCGTGAATGAGTATTATAAGCAGGATGGTTACATGATGTTAGTCCCGTGTGTGGGTAGACGTCCTGTTTGGAATTCGGCTACGATTGTTTTGATAATTTCGAATTGGAGGCTGAAATATGAAATGTATTACAATAATTGCAAAATTACGTCACCGATTGAGGGAGGATCACAAAAAATATCGGAGAACAAACTTGACGCTCGAAGTGAAGTGTTTTTGCCCCCCTCTCCCAGCTGGATTTTTAGGAAATGGCTCTAACTACAAAGTATTAACGTGTATTTCTGCACATGTAATATTAACGTGTATTTCTGCACATGTAATATTAACATGTGTTTCTGCACATGTAATATTAACATGCATTTCTGCACATGTAATATTAACATATGTTTCTGCACATGTAATATTAACATGTATTTATGCAAATGTAATATTAATGTGTATTTCTGCACATGTAATATTAACATGTATTTATGCACATGTAATATTAACGTGTATTTCTGCACATGTAATATTAACATGTATTTCTGCACATGTAATATTAACATGTATTTCTGCACATGTAATATTGACGTGTATTTCTGCACATGTAATATTAACGTGTATTTATGCACATGTAATATTGACGTGTATTTATGCACATGTAATGTTAACGTGTATTTCTGCACATGTAATATTAACATGTATTTCTGCACATGTAATGTTGACGTGTATTTATGCACATGTAATATTAACATGTATTTATGCACATGTAATATTAACATGTAATTCTGCACATGTAATATTAACGTGTATTTCTGCACATGTAATATTGACGTGTATTTCTGCACATGTAATATTAACGTGTATTTATGCACATGTAATATTGACGTGTATTTATGCACATGTAATGTTAACGTGTATTTCTGCACATGTAATATTAACATGTATTTCTGCACATGTAATGTTGACGTGTATTTATGCACATGTAATATTAACATGTATTTATGCACATGTAATATTAACATGTAATTCTGCACATGTAATATTAACGTGTATTTCTGCACATGTAATATTGACGTGTATTTCTGCACATGTAATATTAACGTGTATTTATGCACATGTAATATTGACGTGTATTTATGCACATGTAATGTTAACGTGTATTTCTGCACATGTAATATTAACATGTATTTCTGCACATGTAATGTTGACGTGTATTTATGCACATGTAATATTAACATGTATTTATGCACATGTAATATTAACATGTAATTCTGCACATGTAATATTAACGTGTATTTCTGCACATGTAATATTGACGTGTATTTCTGCACATGTAATATTAACGTGTATTTATGCACATGTAATATTGACGTGTATTTATGCACATGTAATGTTAACGTGTATTTCTGCACATGTAATATTAACATGTATTTCTGCACATGTAATGTTGACGTGTATTTATGCACATGTAATATTAACATGTATTTATGCACATGTAATATTAACATGTAATTCTGCACATGTAATATTAACGTGTATTTCTGCACATGTAATATTGACGTGTATTTCTGCACATGTAATATTAACGTGTATTTATGCACATGTAATATTGACGTGTATTTATGCACATGTAATGTTAACGTGTATTTCTGCACATGTAATATTAACATGTATTTCTGCAAATGTAATATTAATGTGTATTTCTGCACATGTAATATTAACATGTATTTATGCACATGTAATATTAACATGTAATTCTGCACATGTAATATTAACGTGTATTTCTGCACATGTAATATTGACATGTATTTATGCACATGTAATGTTAACATGTATTTCTGCACATGTAATACAAAGGAGCCTCTGCCAATTATGACGTTCAGATCTTTCTTCTGAGCCCAAGAAATTGTTTGGTGTCAGTTTTCATGGGTTTGTTAGTGTATGTGGCAACATCAGACCCAGGTTTATTTTACCCGTGATCTTGTTCACAGCAATAGTACTTATCTATCCCATATTTAGAAATAACAGTGCTCTATCACACACATTGTATGTGTTAGATGTTTTCAATAAAGAATGCTGATCAGTATTTGTTCAAATGGTCTATAACTTGGAAACCAAGTATTTCCAGACCTATATACACATATAAAACATAACCCAAAAGTTATGCAAACATCCCGTATATTGGCTTTTGAGCATCATAAGAGTACTACATCTATATAATAAAGTAAAGTCAATTTTTCCTCTATTTCATTGGCCATTGTAGCTTTAGAACCAAATACTTCTTATGCTAATCTGTTCTGACAGCCACTTAGGCCAGTTCCTGAAGTGTGTTTTCAGAAAATGTGTTTGTTTCATTTTTTCAAATTTTCTTACATCTATTCTGGTTAAGCAGTTTCTCCGGACACAATCATTTGCTGAAGAGGGAGGAGATAATTTCACTCTCACACTAATATCTACTCCCACAGATGCCAATGTCACCGAGAACAAGTATCACAAAAGTCCATGTTAAATCATTTAGTCTTCCTTGTTCCATGTGTAATAAGTTGTCTCCTTTGCACTTCTCAGTTATTAGTTCATCATCATCATATTCGGTCTAATATCCATTTTATATACTGGCATGTTTGGAACGGCTTTTAGAAATTGACTTCAGAACTAACCCATCTCTGGCCAGGTCTTTATTTATCCCTCTTTCTCTCAAGTCCATCTTTATCACTTTCATGCTTTCCTTGGCCCCTGTGGGCTGACCCTGCTACCTCAATTGTTCTACATCTACTAACCCAAGAACTCTCATCTATTCTTTCAACGTGGCCATACCATCAAAATCTCCTGTTCTGCACACATCTCCCTATACTGTCCAGATTTAATCTTCCTCTGAGTTCATCAGTCTTTAAGACTCACATTACACATCCATCGTATCATTCTCATATCACATCTCTCCATGCGACACGTCCTCAACCCTCACTAACCAGGTTTCACTTCCATTCATTTTCACACTGCGTACATTGGTTGAGAGTTATCCCCCTTTAGCATAGAACTCTTAAGTGACGTCATACGGAAGATAAGAAATGTTGTTTTTTTCTTTTTCACCATAGTAGGTTTCTTATTTATGCAGGAAGCGTTGTGATTGGTTAATTATTCTGTTTATTTAATATAATTACTTTTTTGTGATTAAAAGTGGATATCATGTGCAGGGCTGGTCAGCATAAGTACATCTTATATTTGGAAGCATAAATTTCTTATGATTTGCATAAGCTCTGATTCTCTTCAAGGCTTGTTCTGTGGATGTCCTCAAAAGAGTGGATAGCTTTGTGAATGGTATATTTACTGTAAGCTGATAGATTGACAAGTTTTATTAAGAGAAGAATCTGTTATGATTAAAGATGAAATTTGGTATCTAAGTACTACTAAATTTCTTGTGTGCGCGGGAGAGAGAGAGAGAGAGAGAGAGAGAGAGAGAAAAATATTATCTATTTGCATATTTTCTCTCCATGCAACGCATATCCTCAACCCTCACGGGCCAAGTTTCACTTCCATACTTCATCACACTGCATGCACATGTTTGATACACTCTTTCCGTTTCTTGTAAGAAAATATTTACATTTTTGGAACGATAATTCAATGAAGGAATATATAATTTTCAAAAAAAAAATGTTTTTGTAATAAAATTGATCGGAAATCTTTAAATCTCATGAATACTTTCGATTTTTTTTAGTTTATTAGAAGAGTCTTAAGATCATGTTAGGATTTTATCGGATTGTGTTTTACAAGATTTTACGCAGCCTCTTTTTGACTTTGAATGACAAAATGGAGCCTCCAAATTTTTTTCTTATAAGAATATATGAAAACTTAAAGTGAACTGAATTCTGTCTGGTTAATTTGGTGTCATGTTAAGGCTTCAGTTTCAGCCTGATAATTATGACCTTGCTTACAGGATAGTCTTCGGATCCAACGTCAACAGATTCCTATCATGAACCATCTCCACAAGTATTCGAATATGGTCCATTCAATCAACCATTCTCAATCCTCTCATAAAGTTCTTCATCGTTTAAATGACAATCATTCCATCTCATTAACACTAATTCTCGAGTGGCTTTTGGCCTTAATAAGTCCATCTCATTAACCCTAATTCTCGAGTGGCTTTTGGCCTTAATAAGTGGCGACCCATTTATTAAAAAAGATTTTTTTTTTAAAGTCCATCTTGCCTATGTAATAGGCTCATCTGTACATTTACCACGTACTGCTGAAGAATATAACAAAAATTCTGGGGAAGTTTTATACGCGAGTATATATATGGTATGTTTATTGAGAATAAGGTGTATGTTGAGATGATTACTTTTGGGCAGACTTTTCATAATTAAATCCATTAAGAAAGACTGGAACAATAATCAAGATAAAAGAAGGAACAAGATCTTTCTTTAACATATTAATGAATGAAGGAAATAATTAGAAAAATAAAAAGAGAGTGGGGGGGGGAGTTAATGAAAAGAGAGGGACGGGGGGGGGAAGAAAAAAGAAAGAGAAAGGAAAGTGGGAGAAGTAAAGAGATAGATAGAGGAGGAGAAATAGAGGCAGGAAAGGAAGAGAGAGAGGGGGGGGGAATAATAATCAGGAAGAAAGCAGGAACAAGATCTTTCCTTAACATATTAATGAATGCAGGAATTAATCAGAAAATTAAAAGGAGAGTGGGGGTGAAAGAAAAGAGAGAGAGCAAGAAAGAGAGAGGGGGGAGAAAAAAGAGAAAGGAAAGTGAGAGAAGTAAAGAGAGAGAGAGGGGGGGGAAATAAGGACAGGAAAGGAAGAGAGAGAGATAGGGGAAGAAGAGAGAGAGAGAGAGAGAGAGAGAGAGAGAGAGAGAGAGAGAGAGAGAGAGAGAGAGAGAGAGAGAGAGATGGAAATAATAACCAGGAAGATCTTTTCTTCACATATCTTCTCTAGTCAAATGTATATGAACTGAATTCTCTTTGGTGTCATATTAAGGCTTCAGCTTCTCTATCCTGGGTCGGTTTTATGCAGCAAGTATTGAGAGATGGAAATTATGAAACCAGTTGGATTATAGTACAGCCATTAATAATCTCTCGGTGTATGGGGTGTCATGGAGATGTAGTACCTTTGCAAACCTGACAGCTGCATCAGTCACCCGCAGGTGGTCCGGTTCACTGGTCACCACGTGATGCTCAACTTTCACCAGCGCCTCCTAGTAGCTGCTTGGGCACAGCAAAACCTGATGGGGTAAGTCAGTTGGCAGATGCTGTCCGGCAATGAGGCACCTTTCCCGTTCTTCGATGTCTAAAGACTGGCAGACGATGATCTCTCATCCATTGTACTCCTCCAGTTGCAGTGGGCTGGAGTCGTGGTCTAGAAAGGAGACAGCTCTGGAATCTGGAAAACCAGCTTCGAACACAACCATGCCTGCCAAACAATTCCAAATAAAGGACAACAGTGGGGGCTAACTGTCTTTGAGACGGACACCTTGAGTCTTGGAAACAATGGCAACCTACCAGACCTAATCTTTCTGGCTAGCGTAAACACCTACCTGACAACTTAAAATCCGGTCAAAAACATGACCGTTTCAGAGTTGCTATGCGGGCTGCGACGACCTCAACAGGCCATCGTGACCACTGAACATTAATAATCTCACCACTATTTACAGTGCCTTACACTTGGTGAGTAATATGGTATTACAGTATATCCAATTATGCTTGATCAGGCCTTGGACATAAAAGCAGTTGGCATTGTAGAAACCATGAAAAAGATTATTATATGACGGTGATGTTGGAAGCAGAGTTACCTCCCTTGGTGAAAAAAACTGGTTTCCAGGCCAGAGTAATCTCCCTTGGTAAAAAGTGTCACATTTCCAAATCTACTTTTTTTTTTACTTATATGAACCATTGCTTATAAGACGTAAGGGGGGGATACTGTGAATTAAGGTGCTCCTATTAATCTGACGGTAAGTAGAGAGTTGTCCAGCTAGATGTTTGTTCACATTACATTTAAATTTCTGCATATTGGTAGAGTCAGGGAAATGGAGTAGGGAGGGAATTCCAAAGGCAAGCAGTTCGAGAAAAGAAGCTATTAGCTTTCATGCATCTAAGGACCTCTACAGTATAGGGGTGGGATTTTGCTGACTGTCAGAGAGTACTTATGTTGAAGGGGCACAAGTGCAGCAAGTTCGTCGGAAAACATTATATTAAGTTTCACAAGATTTGAGCTAAAAACTGTGACGCCACACGTGGTCGAGAATTAAGATGAGATTTTGTTCTTGGTTGCTGGTCTAACGTCCTATAGACAGGGCCGGCCTTGGACATGTCCTCTAACCGAAAAGATGCCATGAGAAAAGGTAAATTTTTGCTTCAATGAAATAATGTATGCATTCTTCTATCGTATAGAAACAACGTATTCTGTATGTTTAATGTCTTACACATCTTGTTTACTGTTTATAGTTTACCATGGACAAACTATTAATAAATGAAATGTCTTTGTCTTCCACGACTTTTTAAGTGTCTAACTTTCCGACACGTATCTGTATTGTCAACCAATCCATGGCGATTTTTAGCTACCCTCACCCCCCAACACCGGTTGAGAATGAATTTTAATTCACTACCGACGTGCTGCTAAACTTGATGAAATATCAAATATACTAATTGTTTAGTGTCTTTCATCTACTTGTCCTGCTGGAAAAATCATGAGGACGGGGAGTTTTCTTGCAGATCTCTCAGAGCCAACATATGCAAAAGATGCAGTGGTATATATGATGAGTGATCAGCCCTGTACATGTACATTGTGGGCCCGGTTTTTAATGCAGACAATACTTTGGCTTCTCGATCAGAACTTTCCAAACAGTTTGAAGGGAATAGACACCTAGAAAAAATATAAAAATTTATATGAAGATTTTGTTCATAAAGAAGAGCCTGACGTGTGTAAAAGATTTGAGAGATGCAATTGAGCATCAGTGATCAATCATAAAGTAAATTTGTATAAATCCACCTGGTACAAGTTTTTTTTTTTGACTGGTACAAGTCTGTTGTTGGTTTGGGTTTCCCCAATTCTTTCTAGAATCAGGTATTACAAGAGGGGTCACATGAAGATTGTCAACATCCTTAAGTGAAAGTGGTGCTATGAAACCAAACGGATTCGAACTTGCTACACCAAGCTTGTCAGGCCACGTCGTTATCCACTTCACCACAGTCACCGCCCCCCCCCCCCCATCATTCAGATGAAAAGGGTAGGATAAGAAAATTTTTGATAAACTATTTCAGACAAGTGTCCCTATTTACTTGCCTTTTCACGAGGGAAGAGTTAGACACAGGGTCGGTGTTTAATGTGGAGAAAAATCCAGCCCCTCTGGATTGGGACAAAAAATGTAAATTTCCTCAGTCTAGAAAGATTACTCTTTCACTGCCCGAGGAGAGAAAAAAAAATGAAGTGTAGTATCACAACAGATACTACTCTTTGCACTAAGCCAAAAAGGTGTCTTTCATGCATCTCTTTATAGATGTACAACAAAAAAAATAAAAATAGTGGCTTCATATTCATTCTAGACTTACATCTAATCTTTTGCTGCTGGAAGAATAGTTGGATCATTCTACTGCTCAAGAAAGTACCTGACTCCTGACACAATTTTCTGCCTATGCCTAGACAGCGTTCAAAATCGACTCTGAAATCTAGTGGGAAGATGATCTTTTCTTTTTCTTAGTCCCCTTCTCACAAAAGAAACCATGCTAGTCTCTCTCTACTCTATCGTTATTTCCATGGAACGGGCTCAACTGAGCTTCAATCTCTGGTTCCTCCTCGTAAGATATTCTTCTCTTACCACAAAAAAAAACAAAACTTTTTCTCTGTGTGCCTTGCGCCAGCCAGAGCTTCCCATCTGTGAACCACATTACCATGGGACTGCTTCCCGGTAGATTACATGATAGTAATCTGTTGATGTTGGATTTGAAGACTCATGAACCGTTCCCAAGTAATTAACCGTGGCTTATTCAATTAATTATTCTCAATCCTCTCATAATGACATTTTTATACGTGAGTATATATGGTATGTTTATTGCGAATAAAGTGTACGTTGAAATGATAATTTTTAGGCAGACTTTTCATAATTAAATCTATTAAGAAAGACTGGAACAGTAATCAGGAAGAAAGCAGGAACGAGATCTTTTCTTCACGTTAATGAATGACGGAAATAATTAGAAAATTAAAGGAGAGAGCGCGAGAATTTTATGAAACCGTAAAGTGACAAGAAAATTACATTTGCATCACAAAAACATGCCAACTGAAATGTACATATCTTAAGACGCATTCGTGTTCACATATTTATAAACTCCCGAGAAATTACTTCGGTTAACCCTCATCAAAAAAACAAATACAAAATCAATTAGTTAAATCAGAAATGCCATACCGTCAAAATACCGTTATTAGCAGAGAAGCCAGTCAAGAAGGAAAATGTTTAAAGTTAACGTGCAGAGATGCTCTTTATAAAATATTAAAGGAAACAGGATTTTTTTCTTTTTTTTTTTTTAAATAGGAGAAAAAAATGAAATAAAAAATTTGCGCCGTTAAGTCGGCCATTGAGCTTGAGTTAGATTTGAATCAGGAAAAAAAAAAAAAAATACAATGCCAGTTAAACTTTAAAAATAAAATTTAAAAAATATAAAATTAGGCTCTTTCTGCTCGCAATCTCTTCCTCTCCAGCTATGGGTTAAATAATATTACTACCTGTGATGATATTTTATTTTGTTTATAATAGAATTTATAGTGATAGTATTTGATATCTTCACATGTGCCATTCATCTTTTCGCTATCTCTCTTTGTCACTATAGAAAGGAGGAAGAGGGTCACATGAAGCGACAGCAGAGAAAATGAGAGAGAGAGGGAGAGAGAGAGACAGAGAGAGAGACAGAGAGAGACAGAGAGAGAGTAACAGCAGTCAACTTTTTCGGTCGATTGGTAATACATCGTAATCAAAAAATTATACACCCAAATGCTATTAGTATAAATTGCAAAAATAAAACAAGAACATAAGTCAGTCATGGGACTGCATACCTCTGCCTGACAACGTAAGGATGGGCCAAAGTCTTATCTATGCCTTCATATTGTATGAAGTATTCTCAAAGTTATGCTGCCATGGAAACGTGTATAACTCAAAAACTATTTATCTGATCAAGCTGAAATTTTACATGGCGGTTACTGTTATCAAAGAGCATCAAATCCATACATCAAATTTGGGGAAAAAAATCAGAATGAAAGTTTCGCTTTTTGTGTCACATCTGGATGATGGCTTTGGTTACACTGTTGTCACAAAAGCATTTTTATGTTACAGCCATCGGGTTTTATATATAAACATTTTATGTACATTTATTCCTCTACAATAAGTCAAACAACCATGTAAAACTTTAAATATTAGACTTAACTGCTCTATGTTGAAAACGCTGCATAAACAATAATTGCCCAATTTAATCCTTTTAACGATAATAAATTAATCTTATAAATATTCCCCCCATGATTGCATCTTTAATTCATCATTCTATTTGAGCATTGATTTTAACACGGAATGCACGAGGATGTAAATATTTATAATTCAGATCACATTTTAAAGTTTTACATCCTTGCACAATTGCGTCAAAAAGTGCAAAAATAATTTTGTGAAATGTTTAAACTAGTGACTTCTAAAGGTGAGGATGGTTGTGTTGAATGACACATTGTTTAATGTAATTTTTACATTTTCGAACTATAAAAGCGTAATTAGAAAAATAGATGTACAAATTAGATGCTCCATTTTTTGATTTACTTATTCTGTAGACGTGATAAATTTGTATAAAGACGGGATCTCTTAAGAGTCTGTATTAGCTCATTTTGATTTGAAGCAACATTCATGCAAAGACAATTATATACCAGACTCCAAATCTAAACATTTCCACATTATTTAAAAACTATAACTACAGAAGGACTAATCACTTGCGAATATTAACCGATTATATTTATTGAATACATTTGTTATGTGCGGAGAGCAGTGCTCTGGTTCGATGGTTTTTATGCCTTACTGCAAGGTGTTATGTAAAATGTTGTGGCAGATAAAACAGAAGTGCTTTAAGTGACATTAGGCCTAACCAGTAGGTTCTTGAATGAGGAGAAAGGAACAAGGCGTGCATGTCCACGTACACGAAAGAGGTAATCTTTCCTTCATATTACTAATAGGGTCAATCATATAAATCAGTCATATCTGAAACATGCCTACTTACACAGAATCAGCCTAATGACAGTGACCTCAATAAGAAATTGAATAAATTATTGTTTTGTTTTTATTAATAAGAACTGAGCTGCAGTGTTCAACAGATTCTGTGTGTGTGTGTGTGTGTGTGTGTGTGTGTGTGTGTGTGTGTGTGTGTGTGTGTGTGTGTGTGAAAGAAAGAAAGAAAAAAATAATCCAAATTCATTTCACAATTCATACAATAAAAAAAAATCCCAAGTAATATTTACTTTTTATTTCAGATTTCAAATTTCTACTTCCATGTCATGCTGCTAACTGTATCAAGAAAGAATATCATAGGGTGAAGGAGATAGGGGAGAGAAAGCAACAAAACAAAAAAAAAGGGGGGGGGGGTAGACTTAAGGAAGGCAATGGAGCATTTTTTGTTGTTAATTTCATATCAGACACCATTTCGGGGGGGGGGGGGGGCAGGGTGGTGGAGAGGATGGGCACAGAAATGTAAAGTTATTAAAGGTCCAAATATCACCAGTACCAATTTTACAAGTTCAAAAATTGAAAATTAAAAAAAAACTGAAGATTTACAAAATTGTTTCATTAAATTATAAATTTTTTTCCCAACTTTTAGGAATGTAAAAATAGTCATAGTTGAAGGTATAAAAGAAAGGTCTTATTTTTAAATACAAAAAACCTTTATATGTGATGTAAGACTACTGTCAAGATTTTATGTTGATAATACCTCCTCCCCAAAAAACACAAAAGAAAAATATATATATATATATATGAAAATACCGGCAGTATAATATATAACTAGAAAAAGCTTTTATTCAATTCTTATGTTTCCATACAATTTATACCTTCTTCAAATACGTAAAAGTCAAGTGAGAATAAAAAAGTCAATTCATAGCAGACACATTCTGATAATCGTCGGCTCAAGCAGACATGGCAATTTAACATAAGTTTTCAGTCGACAACTTTCTGAAGAAAACTTCTTTCCCAACCCGGTAATTTTTTTTTTTTTTTTTAAAGTCACCGCTCATTTTCTCTTTTTCTGTATAGATTTTCTACTTGTTTCTTTTCCAAACATTCTTTTTCTTGAGCTCTCAATTTCACCTCATTCATTTACGTTTATTCCAAATTACAGCTTTTATTTTACATATGTGAAGATGTAGATTCTACCAAAACGTTATATGAATTGATTATTCCAGTTATATAATATCTTGTATCAGCAGAAAAAAAAAAAATATTAATCAGAATGCTCAATCGTAAAAAAAATACAAGAGCAAAATATGTATTATTTTTAAAACTATACATTTACGCGTCCCATTAGTGGTACCTAGGTTTCGTCCATCGGGTGGCCTGATAGATGAAACCTAGGTACCTCCAACAGATGCATAAATGTATTGTTCATAAAAAATACATTATACAAGAAAAAAAAACATTTCAAAATTGGAACCGAACCAAATTAAGAAAGCATATCTTGAACAAATACAAGGCTCGATATCCTATAGGACAGAGCTATATCAATAATAAAATTTACTAAGCTTAAACACTTCACTGTAGTAGGTTTTTTCTTTTCTAATAAGTGACCAATTCTGTAGTTTCACGGTATCACCAAGTGTCCAGACTAGTATCAAATCAATCGAAAAAACAAAAACGGAAGAATAAACTGTAAAATAATAAATGTGGGTACATGAATAAATAACATTTATTCTTTGTTTTTCAATTGATGCTACTCCCGATGATCGGTGATATTGTGAAACTGCAATAAAGTGTTAAGCTGAGTGTACACACACACATACATATATATATATATATATATATATATATATATATATATATACACCCACACAATAGCAGAGTTAATTTTTTTTTTTTTTTTTTTTTTTTTTTTTTAAACCAATAGTAAAGTTGAAACTGTATTTCCTATCTATCTGATCTTGTTGCATAATCCACGCAGATGTTCATTTTCTTCTTGAAAGATAAAATTATCTCAGACAGGAATTACGTATAGTATTTAAACAGAAAATCATGATAAAAAAAAAACAGCCTGGAAACATAAGAACATGGCAAAAAAAAAAAAAACATATTCCTAAAGTAATACTTTATTTTCCGTTTAATTTTTTTTCGTTTTTATAAAAAAAAATAGCGAACTTGGGGTGGGGGAAGGGGAGAAAAAGAAAAAGCAGAAAGAAAAATATGCATGTTTTTTTTTGTTTTGTTTTTACTAAAAGAAAAAAAATGCTAAAATATTTAATTATTATAGATGACATGATTAAGAAAGAAACATTGTTGATAGAGTTAGGCAGCAAATTGAATTCTGTTGGGATGAAATCATGTGAGCAAACCATGTAGAAACTAATTTCACCCTGTGGAAGTTTTTTTTTTTTTTTACAAAGTCAGTTTGTTTTCCAACACTTGCCAATTTAGATGAAGCATTTGGTACCTAAGCAAGCAGCATCTTTTATTAATAACAATAAGTTAAAAAAAAAAAAAAGTTTTAGAGACAAAAAAAAAAAAAAATGCTTCTGTAATAATGGCGAGTGTTCTTCCATTTCAGCTGGGATCAGAAAAATAAGCTAAGTTTCATAAGTTATGGAAGAGAATCCTAAAAGATATATATATATATATGGAATCATTTTCACCATTTTTAAAAAAAATTTATTTGGTATTAAATTATTTAAAGTTAAATTTTTTTTTAATAATAATAAAAAAAAAAGGTTGGGAACAGTGAAATGCATTTTAATTTTTCTTTTTATTTTGTAAACATTGCTTTGTTTAATCAGTTTATTTTATCACTTATCAAACTTTAGGTCGTTTAAAAAGCCAATGAAGCAAAGTTTGTTTTGTTTTTGTAAATAAAAGAAGTATAAATGAAGAAGATGAAGATGTAGATAAGAATCAGTTGTGAAATAAAGAGGAGGCCATAGAAACCATTGTATCACATTAGAGTTTGAAGAATCATAACAGAAGGCGGAAAGAGGCGAGAAAAGATAGAACAAAATTAAGAGAAATACTAATCTCCTCAACAGAAATGAACGGTGGTACGCTAGGCTAGAAAGAAAAAATGGTTGCAGATATTATTGTAATGGTTTACATGAAAACCAAATGCCTTTCTAAAAAGAATAAAGAAAAACAGTTGTTCATGTATATTGGCAAGTTTTCAAATAATAGAGATCTAAGTGTATTTGTTGTTTATGTCCCAGGGGTGTGTGGGTGTGGTCATGCTCAATTGCCAACCTCTCACAAGATAGAGGGCATCATCACGTGCTGAGGCTGTTGTACAGTTGGCTAATGAAACGAGCCGACAGTTGGAACTGTTGGTACAACGGCTAAAATGTCCAGAGCTTAAAGGAAATAGTCAGGAGTGCGCCGTGTCACATGAGGTTCTCCTCGTCTTGGAGCAGGGTCAAACTGCAAACTGGAAAAAGAAGAAAAAAAAATTAAATTAATAATGCAAAATAAAAATTCAGATTCGTTAAGATTAAAAAATATAGTCAATATTTGAATCTTGACAAATGTTCGAAAGAAATAGCGTTTCATGCGTGATCAAAAATAACGGAGGAATTCACTACAATAGTTGCTGTCGGTCAATAAATCTAAAAAATATTCTATCAAAATTTAATTAAAAACAACCCACCCATTAATATAATAGGCATCATGCATATGTTTATCTTTTTTATCTAATATATAAAAAAGTCAGTCTCTTTATCATTTCATAGTCATTGGTAGCTTTCTTTTTCCAAAATCAATAATTGATTTTGGGGTCATCAGTTTTTCTAGCAAAAAATTGTATTCATTCATACAGAGTCACTTCCCTTTGATTGGAACAAAAAGAAATATTTTTGAGAGAAAACAAAAAATTGCAACTACAAACACTACCAAGCAACGTCAGGTAGGTATAGCTAGTATATTTATATTTTCCTCTAAAGAAAGATCGATTTAGTTTTTGCATCTTTGAAAGGCTTTATAGATCTGTCAGCATAAAGTTGTAAATAGCATTTTCATTGATAAATATGCAGACTGAATGGACTTCTTTTTTTCCTTTTTTTAAAAAAAAATCATTAGGGTCTTCTTATTTCACTCCTGATGAAGGAACCTCTCCTTGGTTTCTTTCCACCTTGTTTTATCCCTGGCTAGACATGGCCAAGTAGGACATAATTGGCTATCGAGGTCGTCTCTCCACCAGGTTTTTGACCTTCCTCTAAGTCTTCTCCATTGCCTCAGGGTACATTCTGTTGCTCTATATATCCACCTGTTGTCTGTACATCTCGAAAGATGACCTGCCCATCTCATTCGTATGGTGGTGGTGATGATTTCATTTACTCCAGTTTGCTGTCTGATCCAGGTGTTTCTTTCCAGTGTGCATTTTAATATCAACTATATGGCTAGCATTGTGAATGTCGTTGAGAATCCCTTCTAATTCTTGAAGTGTGTGACTTGTGACAATGATATCGTCAGCAAATTCTAGATGAGCAAGGTATTCTTACAAAACTTTAATGCAAATCAGACATTTATTGTCTGAAAAAAGAAAAAAAAAAGGCCACCATTTCAGGTTATTTGAGGGGAGGATTGAAAATTTGCTACTCTCATTTTGGGTGTTATTCTTACAATGTTTCGGCCGATGTAAGCAAAGTTTGACAAGATGCACCTGAAGGACAGAAGTAACATCGTCCAAAACATTGTGAGAAAAACACCCAAAATGAGAATAGTAGTCTGAATAATCAAAATAAAACAGAAAAGCCACTTTCAAAGATTTGAAACTAAAGTGACTTCTACAGTATTGCTTAACTTCTTTCGTTTGCATCACAGCATCTCACTGTTAGATCACCAGCTCGGTTGAGAAACGCCATGCTAATGTTTTGTTGTCTAGCGCACCTATGCCGGCTTCGCCGTTGGGTGGTCGATGTTTAAGGCATGACTCGATGATGTGGTCTACTGTCTGTTCAGAGTGACCACAATCGCAGACAGCCGAGTCCCCATCCTTTCATGGTCGCGGCAAAACGGCCGACACCAGTCCTGAGGCAGTTGAGCATTGTCCACTGTCGGCGAGGGAGGTCCATGCCTAGTAGGTTATCCGGGTCTTCCACAAATCTGTGCAACCTTGATTTATCTGCTGCCTGCCATTCCTCCGTCCAGCAACGTTTCAGCCAGATTCGCTTTGTGACGTCACTCATAGGTTATACGACTAGGGCTACTCAGCATTACTGTATATATATTATAGAAGATTATCTAATTGTCAAAATGAGAAAGCTTACGGGAGGGGGGGTACATTCATCACCACTCCTCCAATAATAGGCAAAATCCAGAATGTCTTCAATTAAAAAATCACATCACCAATATAAAAATTTAGAATGAAGACCTAAATTATATTTTTTTGTCTATCAACATCTTTTGAAACGATGTCACCATATCATTGTTGTTGTTGATTGCTAATGTTATTACAATATTTTTCATTTGCAAATACCTCTGCTCATCAAGTTTACAGATCTGGATTTCTTTGATAAAACCTTGCTACAAAGACATTGATTTTTTGCTCTAAACATTCTAATTTCAAACCGACACACAGATGCCCTTTATGTTAGCCAACAGAGTTAGCCAATTCCACATTACTATATTAAGTGGGATGCCATACAAATCAAGATTGGATATACACAAAATTAAAAACTGATAACAGTTTAAGAATAAAAAGAGCTTAAATGATGAAAACGGTTAAGTGTAGTAAAATTTAAATATTTTGTCTAAAAGAAAAGAAACAACAACAAAACAATGATTACAAAATAAGATTTTTTTTAAACTTCTACTTTGAAAATAGTCATTGCTGGCAGAATAAGGAGTAGACAATTTTATTAATTACTAGACCACCCGTATTTGTTATATATATTTGATATTTATGACAAATGTTTCTACAAGGGTAGGAAACTACTATAACGCAACAATTGCTCGAAATTGATATTTATCACGAGTAGATCAAATCGAGAGTCGAGGAATGCATTAAAAAAAAGATAAAAAATTATAAAGAAATTAACAGAAAAATAATTTAACCCTCAAGATTAATCAATGATATCTTATTTAAGAATCAAAGACCCCCCCCCCCCCATCAATTAAGTTGTTTCTTTTTTTTGTTTGAAAAATTATCTAGAAAAGTAGAGAACCGACATCAAGCATGAACAGTGACGGATTGAAGAAACCCGTGTGAATATTATAAATAACAATGAATACGACTCATCCTCCGGAAACTAGAAATATTATTGACAAGAATGTTCAACTTACAAGGAATACTTAAGAGCATCATCAAGTTCCATAATAGCAGCTTGATTTCCACATCGGTAGCAGTAGTTGGGAGCGCTAAATATAGTTACCACATTTCTGTCATGACACCAGTTATAACCCTGGGGAAAAAAAAAGAAAAGAAATAAAAGTACATTATATAGTATTAAATTTGTTTTTTCAAAAATGTAATTTTAATATTTTACTAATAATGAATACTTACAGTGATGGAATTAATAATTCAACATAATGAAAAATGTTTCATTTTTATTGTCTAAAGTGTTTCTCAAAATGAGTGATGTGAAAAAAAGTTAAAATTCGAAATTTAAAATTTTACCTGTTTTCCTTCACATCACTCATCGTGAGAAACTTTCTGAACAATAAAGATGAAACGTTGATCAACATAAACAATTTTCGATTTTTCATAATGATTACACACACACACAAAGACGTAGCAAATAAGCCAAAGGTGATCATTATTTTTATTTGATTTTAACATTTTTTCATCTTTACCTAAAAACTAAGAGAAATGTGAGCATCAGAAACCATTGGACCAGTAGAACCCTATTTCTAGGCCAAATCTTGTTTTTTGAGAACTAGACAGCACCAAAAATCCGACTATGGTAAATTGCCAAAACTTAATGAATTGCTTTGAAAGCTTCACCATGTAAGTTTTTAAGGGAAAGGATTCAAAAAATGATATAAAAGCTAAAAACGAAGAGAAAAATCACTTAGGCCTGTTCAGAAAATGGAAGGCAATATTTCCTTCTAAGAAGATGAACTGAAAGGGACTCAAAATTATTTTGTACTTTTATCTTGATGGATTGGAATGACAATTTGCTGGAAACTTCCACATACTTGAATTGTGCTTATTAAGTATCTGTTGCATACTATTTTAAGCTAATTAGATGTTTAGTGTGGCATTTGGGGTTAATTTTGATATTTTAAATAGTTATAAATAAAGTTTTTTTTGTTGTTGTTTGTATTAACTCCTTTGAAAATGTGTGCATTTTTTGATAAAAAATATTGAAAATTGACAAATTTCCGGCATAATCTTTTTAAAGTGTGGCAAATATCCCAAGAACTTTTTTAGATGTTTTAAATAGTTCCATCATATGTTGTTCTTTGAATAAAAAAGATTATTCTTTCACGCTATCAGTTATGTTTTTTATTTTCAAATCTCTATAGCATTTTTCAAAACCCCTGCACAAAACCAACATAGGCCTAAAAGTGATTTTTATCTTCCTTTTTAGCTTTTCTAAAGACTCATTTTTGGAATTATTGCCATAAAAAAAAAATTTACATTAAGCTTTCAAAGCAATTCATTAAGTTTTGGCTTCATAATTGCAGTTTTTGTAAACTACCGTTGTCAAATTTGTGGTGCTGTCCAGCTCCCAAAAAACAAGATTTGGTCTAATTTTCATGAGCCTTAGAAAATAGGGTTCTACTATTGCACATTTCTTAGTTTTTAGGTAAAGGTGAAATCGTATTAAACTCTAAAAGGATGATTTGGCCTGGAATTTCCCACAATTCTCTGAACACAACTCATATTTTACTAGTTTGTTTTGTTTTACAACATATCAACCCTTTTGGGTCATTTAATGTCAAATCCATTTATATTGGCAAAATTATTTTATGCTTGAGGTTTATAATATAATATATTCATCAAAATCTGTTAAACATTTAAAAAAATGTTTAACAGATTTTGATGAATTTCTTTTATATGTGTATATTTGAGTAAACAGTCTGCAATTAATTAATTTTTTCCGAGGGAAGTTTGGTTTATTGAACTTATAGATATTACATTTTGGGGTATAAACCCACCATTTTCAGAAAAGACATTATGATTTCTACTCTGATGTCTTTAAATAGTTTCTTCATGGTACCAACATTGTAGTGTTTTCGTCGCACGGGAGCAAAATCAACACATTCTAACATGAAGCGTTACACTGTGTATGGTACTTGACAAGTCGCACACCATGTTGGCTCCTTCTCAAGCAGGAATGAATGCGTAGCTTTTGTATGATAAATACGGAGTCGAGAGAGGATGACTTCCTCCCTTTGTGACTTTCTACAGCCCTGACTCCATTCGCCTCAATCCACAATTTATTGAATGTATTACTGCTCCATCTAGACTGCCATTTCTTACGGATATATGCTTGGATGTCTTGACGTCTGTGTATGGAAATTCAAATTTGTTGTTGAGGGGCTCTTTTGGCTGCTGTGTCAGCCTTATCATTTCCTCAGATTCCTATCTGACTTGGGATCCAACAAAATATAATCACTTTGGTGTTCAGCAATGTTATTCTACATAATAGTTTGATGATCAGTGGTTTCTCCAGATTTCTATTTTGCAATGTTATTAATACTGATAAGGAATCAGAAAGAATAATGACGTTTTATTTTTTTTTACTCTGAGAGATAATATCGAGTGCTAAATCTATGGCATTGGTATGGTTTGGTAGTTTTGTTTTACGGCATATCAACCCTTTTTGGGTTATTTAATGCTGAATCTGGTCTTGTTTTCTTCTTTTTTGTTTCTTTCCCCTTTTAATATCTGTTTCTATTTAACCCATAGTTGGGACCCTAACAGGTACTACCACTCCGGGTCAGGGTGGACCTGGGAGCAATGGTAATTAAGAGGAGGCTCCACATTCCCCAAAGTCCGTAAGCCGGATCTCACCATCGGATGTAGTTTAAGGTCATATCCAGGACCGGGAGTAGGGTAGGAAAAATAAAAATAAAAAAGGGGAGGGAGAAAGGGAGAGGGGCTGTTGTTTTTGTTTTTGTAGAACATAATTAAGTTTTACAAACAAAAAAACAAAAAAAAAACGTCAATGTAGGTGAATTTCGTCTCAGGGAGCCACAGGGCAGCCTGATCTGGTATCACCAGTCTATGGCATTGGATTCTATACTGAAAATAGATGCTTTCCTAGGAAGATGTTGTCTGTAAATATAGCGGTATATTTGAGATAACTATCTAGGATTTTATTAAGTTTTTCTTGAAAAATGAGAGGATGTGTGGTAGTTTTATCGAGTTTATTCATTTCCAAGTTTACTTTTGGTTGTGTTATTTCCCTCGGTGGTATTGTAGGGTGGATGGTATGTATATTTTTGAGTGGGGTGTTGGTTTCTTTGATTATTGATTCTATGATGTTTGGAAGGCTCCCAATGCCAGTTGCAGTCCTTGGTGGTGAACAATTTTTAATGTTTTTAGGTACGGGTTTCGGGTTAATTTATAGATGAAGCAGCCGTAGTCCAGTTTGGATCGAACACGTGTTCGGTATAATTTTAATACTGTGTACTTGCTGTTTCCCTTTTGTTTGTGGCTTTTGTATTTTTATGTACTAGGTATTTTAGGGATGTGTTGTTTTTCTGATATTTTCTTTCTTTTGGCTTCTTTAAAAGTTTGTCGGGTTTAGGCTCTGCAGTTCTTAAAGGTATTTAGGTTTTCTTTTATTGGGTTGTTTTTAAATTGACTTTGGATTGGGAGGGGGGGAAAGATATATTTTCCCGTCTTCTGAGCTTGAGGTTTCTGAGACAGAGTGGTATCTTTTCAGGTTTTTTGGGGGAAAATGATCTATGTGTTAATTGTTGTGAGTAGATTGGTATGGGTTTTATGTTGTGGGGCTTGATGTGACCAGATGATTGATTGGATCGGGTCTCTCCAATCGCCCGTCTAGCCCAGGTAAGGACCAAAGTGGAGTGTTGCAGTGAGTATATCAACTACTTTCCCGAGTTATGGACTGCTCAGCCACCAGGATCCCGCCCTTGAACATCACAGGTTGCCACCCATGGCAAACTGGTGGCCCAGTTAGGGGGGAAGAAAAAAGGAGGGGAGAGAGAGAAAAAAGGAGGTGAATTGTTTTTTTGCTTTGCAAAAAGGGAGAAAAATATTTTACTAGTACTGAACATGCCCCACCTCTTAAATTGGTAAAAACAAAACAAAAGAACATAAACCAGTCATGAGACTGCATACTTCTCCCTGACAACGTAAGGATGGGTCTAAAATTTTATCTGGGCCTCAGTTCTCTATGTGGACGGTAGGCTGTACACAACTGAACTTGACCCAAAACATTTTTATTTATTTATATATATATATATATATATATATATATGAACAAATAAAATTCTCAAAAGGATTGTATTTATATGAAAGCAATGTAAACTTTAATTTTTTTTTTTTTTACCTCCATGACCAGTTGATGTGCACGGGAAACCAATGTAAGTCCATTACTATGGTTGAAAGTTTCAGAAATGTCTTGTCCAAACGTATATCCTGCACCACGAGGGGAAATTCCCCAGCCACCACGGTCATCGGGGTCTGACCAAAGAAGGTCACACATTGGGCCCTTAAAAAGAGAAAGAAAAAGCAAATGAATAAATAAAAGAACGATTGAATTTCACCAATGATTGAGGAGTACACGTTTTGAAGTAAGTTCATGCCTCTCAATAGTTTTTAAGAAACCTCGGGTATGAAAATCCAATCACTCATAGCTGTATAATCTCTCAAATAGAACAAATATTAGTTTTATTTCCTTAATTGAGCACTGCCTCCACACACACATATATATATATATGAGAGAGAGTACATTACCCAGGATAAATATGTTTCATTTTTAATCACAGAATGAATAATAATATTGTAAGGTTTTGTTTGTTCATGCCGGACAACTTTATTTTATTGTAGTCATAACTTGAAATACTAGATAAACCTCCATAAGAAAATATATTCTATAACTACATTACCCAGACTACTTGGATAAGCATATTTCATTTTGATCAAAGAGGTTACACAATCATAGGATTTGCATTTGACATTCATTTATTTACAACTTGAAAAATTATAAAAATAAAATGTTAAGGAGTTGATGGCAGGAGTGCATCGGAATTCTCATCAGTTCCTGGGAAATGCCAAGTGTTCCGCAAAAGGGGGGGGGGAGGGGAGATCATACATTTACCACAATTTATTTAAAATAATGTCACTTTACATACCATCAAAAATTGATAATAAAATGTAAAAAGTAACAATAAAAAATGTAATATAGTGTTATGGGCTGGATGCAAAAGACATAGGATAGAACTGTAAATGGAGTTTGAAACGGGTTGAATTATGCAGACATCCCTAATGGTTCAAATGTTATGAAAATTTTAAACTTGGAAATTTATCGTTCATGATTTACACTATATTAGTTGAAATCACAAACCAATTCACAACTAGAAGTTCATTAATATTTTCACCACTTTTTTTTTTATTTTGAGCAATTTTGATAGAACTTGACATTTTTATATAAAAATTCTATGTTCTTTCTGATTGTGCAATCAAATTTTATGTATTTCTATGGTGTAATCCATTATTTAAAGAATACGATGTACAGATATTAACATTAAAAATTTTTTTTTTTTTAAAGAAATTGATACATGATATATATATATATATATATATATATATATATATATATATATATATATATATATATATATTTACACACACTACTACAAAAACGCTTGTTATCTTGATGTTTGTGCACAATGGATGTCGTCATCCATTAAAACAGGTTGAGACATCAGGAAGACATCCTTTATCACATCATAAATGCTCAAGTACAAAAACGTATGATCTCATCTATTAAAACAGAACCAGGCTCTTTTCAAGTTCTTGTGGCCCCTATGGTTCGTCTGTTGCCAGCATCCGTCTGAAGGTGGACTAGGTATGCCAAGCGTTGAGATTCGTCAACATACGCTTTGGCTTTACTATCTGGATCGAATGTGTACATTTTGTGAGGGAAACGGTGGCTTTAAAAAAAAAAAAAAGACACTAAGAAAGCCATTCCAGCTTTGAAAATTGTGCACTTGCACAAGGGGGAGGTACACAGACGACCCAAAGTGAGTGCTCCTTTTACCGCGAGTGTCGCCAAGGGCTGAAGTTCTTACGGGTGACAGAATGCCTCTCTCAGACCCGGCTGTAGTCCCGAAGGCATTATATCTGGTATTAGTAAGGGGGTCACTTTGTAATTATAGGATTGAGGGGCATGGTTTAATGTAGGATGAAATCCGCTCAATCTGGCCATGGGCGCCTGGGCCACAATGCTTCAATAATGATGAGGCATCTTTGGCTTGGCTGAGAAGAATTGCTATCTGGATTGGCGAAAAACTTGATGCAGCGGGCCTAACGGATTTGTCAATTTGCCGTAGGTGATGTGCGATCGTGGAGTCAAGACTGAGTCACGCTTTCATCCATTGCCCTATCGTGTGGCCGTTAGTCGAAGTCTTCATGGTTCGCATACTGAATGTAAAGTTTTTTGAACTGGAACCTATCAATGTCTGCAGCAATTGGGCACCGACAACTGATAGGGAAAAACGTTTTGTATTTTTTATCCTGCAAGCTGTTAATGAGATGCAATATGGTCGACGCGGATGAGAGTATTTTACGGATTTTTAGACCGTTGCTCGTCTCAGCCTTATTCGGATTTTCCAGAAATGTATGAAGGTGCGCATTAGGACTGAGAGGGTGAAACTCTTCCGTGAAATTTGATGATAGGTGGGTGAAAGTTGCACGATTGTGTCGAGTAAGAGGGGTCAGTCTTGAGTGGTATTTGGACGTGCCTTAGGCAAAAGAATATTGGGTAGATTCAACAAACATTGATTATTGACCCATAAAAGTCTAGTATAGATGCCCCTTTTTGGCTAATTTTTGTTTAATTTCTTAGCTAGTGTATGAATGATTGCATTAGGGCCCCTTTATTATTTTGTCTCACCCTCCCCTTTTGTTTTTGATTAATTCCCCATCCCTCCCTCAATTAGGTGACATATAGTTCAATTTGCTAGAGATGCAGGCCTACGTTTGTAATTTCAAAAGTGGTGTTTGGAATAAAGCTTTCAGAGCCTGCTTTACTTTTCGACTGGCAAATGAGTTTATCTGCCACATTAGAGGGGGGGGGGGGTCTTTATAATTTATTTTTTTTATCTCAACACCCCACTGCATATTGTATATATGGGTTTTAAGTAGGTTATCTCTGAATGATTTCTTTTGGTGAATGATACCAGCTAGGTTAGTTTAAGTTATATTAGACCGGCCTTTCCCTCACCCCATTTTTAGGCCTTGTGCCACATTTTGTATTATTTATGCAAATAAATATCTTGAGTAAATTATCTATTTCTTTTCAATGTAGAATGAGAGGTAGAAATGCAAGTTAACAAGGACAATGGAAATCTTTACTTACTTCGTGAGGTACTTCTTGTATTCTGTCTAAAGCCTTGATGTGGTCAAGTGAATCTATGGAAGGGGATAAACCACCATGTAAGCAGAATATCTGAAATAGAAAAAGAGTTTTAAATAAACCACAGTAAAAACTTTCAAAAATAATTGAAGAAAAATATTTTGTCTAAATATATATATAGAGAGAGACAATTACTTTTTATCAGGTATGTGAGTAACTAATGGCAAAAAAGTCAAAACCGAGATGAGACCCCCCTCCCCATGTATGTGTGGGGAGAGAGCAGCGGAAAAAAACAACTTTTTACCCAAACAACTATAATCAGTTACAATTAAGTCAAAATTCAGGGAAAGACACAGAGTGTCTTGTGGAGGGAAGGAAATACGAAATCATTTGTTGAATCATTTCACGACAAAATTAACATTTTCAGTTTTTAGAGAGAACCATCATAAGAGGGAAAAGGAAGGCAAGACAGAGGAAGAAAGAAAAAAAAACAGGAAAAGAGAAAGATAAAGCGAGAGAGAGGGAGAAAGAAAGAAATAAAATCCAGCCAAATAGCGACAAAAAATAAAGGCTCTAACGATATGGCAGAAATCAGCCTTTTCTAAATAAAAAAAAAAAAAAAACAATCGGATTTCGACCAAAAAGCAGAGAACTCACATCCTTGTTTTATTTCTATTTTTTAATAAAAAAATTTTTTTTTTTATAGATAACTGCCAATATTTATGAGATGAGGTATTGTTATTTATATTGTCCGAACATGTGGATTCACAGAAAAAAAAAGTCTGGAGAGTACAACAACCAAAATATTTAAATGATGGAAGAAGCTTGTTTCATTCTTAATGAAGATAATTTAATTTTAAGTTGCAAATTGAAAATAGTTATTCAGAGAATAGTTATTTAGAGAATAATATGGTTTTATATCGGGTCAAAGTTGGTTTAATTATTATAAGTGATAAATTGGAAAATCCATGACAAGCAATTTCTTCAACTCTTCGGTGGTGATTAAAGGGAGGCAATTTTGCACATGTTTCAAGGTTATTAAAAAAAAAATGACTGCAATTATATTTTATTTTGAGCACAAAAATACTCAGTTTTTTTTCAGATATAGAATGCTACTTTATTGTAACATTTTTTCATATTGTTCACAGGTTGGCAAATATGAGAATAAAATCTATAACTTTGCTGCTTAAAATGATCGCCTGATGGTCGTTGAGGAAACTTAATCTTTAAAAAAAAAAAAAATATATAAATAAAAAAAATCCAATTTCTTAGGAGTCTCGGCATATACACCCAAAATCATTAATTTGGCCATATTTTAATTAAAAATGATTGCCTGAGAGTGGCTGATGGCTCATTGAAAGCGTAATTTGACAATGAAAATAAATTCATAAAAAATATATTTTTTTTAAAGGGACCCTAATAATCATATTTGGGAGCGTATGTCCAAAATCTGCCTTCTTTGACAAAATTGATAATTTCTGGGTTGTGATTATCCCAAGCTAGCATCAAATGTGTGCCCATAGTGTGCCATGGGAGACGTGCACGTGAAATGATGGTCAGTTGATAAAGAAATGGAGTGAGGGTCCAGTGGCAACGTCTCGATAACTCTTCATTAACGATAACATGTACAACATGATCCATCAGATGTTGATCATGTCTCATCCTGAAATTGCTACGAGATCCCACCCCATGTAATATTTGTAGTGAAGTCGACCATATAGCACGATCATCTAGACAGTAGTATGCAATTCCCTAAGAGAAGATAAAATTAGGCCTGCTGTAGCCGACAATGCACGATATAAAAACGGCAGAGCCTTATAACATCTTAACGCCCTAATTACTTTTATGTTCACACAATATAATTTTTTTTACTAAACTTTAATGTTGGATTATCATCAACAAAAGTTAAAATAGTTGTACCTACCCAACGTTGCCTGGGAGTAAAAGAAAAAAAAATGGCTGACTTGTTTACGAAGGAACAGAAATTAATTTTAGTGATTTTAATTTTGTAATCAAATTATTTTGTGAAACAGAATTTTAAAAAAAAGTTTGTTTCAGTACAAATGTGGAAGCGAGAAATACAGACACGTCTGAAATCGTATAATTTAATACATGTGTATATATATATTTGAAAAACTCAAAAGAGACTTATGTAATTGCACCTAATAACTTTCTTTTAATCTGGTCTATTAACACTTTTCTTAGCCAGAGTAAGTATTTCCAGAAAAATTTTAAAATCTGTGCCAATAACCATGAAAGGAAACGACAAAGAGATAGGCTAGTCTGAATCAAGTATTGATATGTCAGAGATTGCTATTTGGTCCTGACTGAAAGTCTGACAAGATAACTATGTGTTAGATAATTTGTAATATAGTAGGAAACACTTGTGTGTTAGATAATTTGTAATATAGTAGGAAACACTTGTGTGTTAGATAATTTGTAATATAGTAGGAAACACTTGTGTGTTAGATAATTTGTAATATAGTAGGAAACACTTGTGTGTTAGATAATTTGTAATATAGTAGGAAACACTTGTGTGTTAGATAATTTGTAATATAGTAGGAAACACTTGTGTGTTAGATAATTTGTAATATAGTAGGAAACACTTGTGTGTTAGATAATTTGTAATATAGTAGGAAACACTTGTGTGTTAGATAATTTGTAATATAGTAGGAAACACTTGTGTGTTAGATAATTTGTAATATAGTAGGAAACACTTGTGTGTTAGATAATTTGTAATATAGTAGGAAACACTTGTGTGTTAGATAATTTGTAATATAGTAGGAAACACTTGTGTGTTAGATAATTTGTAATATAGTAGGAAACACTTGTGTGTTAGATAATTTGTAATATAGTAGGAAACACTTGTGTGTTAGATAATTTGTAATATAGTAGGAAACACTTGTGTGTTAGATAATTTGTAATATAGTAGGAAACACTTGTGTGTTAGATAATTTGTAATATAGTAGGAAACACTTGTGTGTTAGATAATTTGTAATATAGTAGGAAACACTTGTGTGTTAGATAATTTGTAATATAGTAGGAAACACTTGTGTATTAGATAATTTGTAATATAGTAGGAAACACTTGTGTGTTAGATAATTTGTAATATAGTAGGAAACACTTGTGTGTTAGATAATTTGTAATATAGTAGGAAACACTTGTGTGTTAGATAATTTGTAATATAGTAGGAAACACTTACCTGCCCATCTACTAATGCAGTTAATGGAAGAAAGTCAAAGAGATCTGTGAAGAACTTCCACACATTAGCATTTCCATATTTTCTTAAACATTCATCATAAAATCCATATACTTGAGTAATTTGTCTACTTTCATGGTTTCCTCGAAGTATAGTAATCCTGTCCTTATATCTAACCTGAAAAAAGAAAAAAAGAAAAATGATAACACAACTTCAAAAAAATTCATTTATTTTTAAAACAATTTAGAATAACTAGCATGAAAAATGTTTTAGCTATGAAATTAGTTTTAATAATCTGATCAATAGACAATATGTTTGTTCATTTTGCTTTACAGCATTGTTAACCTGTATGCCTGAAGCCGAACAACCTGAACAACCTGAATCTTCTCACTGGCATTGCCCCTTCAGATGTGAGACGGGAAGTTGCCAGTCAAGTAGAGATCACAAAGGCTATCAGTGATGAATGCCATCTCCTTCATGGACTAGAACCAACGATCCAACGACTGAAGTCAAGGAGAAACTTCCTCAGCCATGTCGAACCCCTAACATCTCAGGAAGAAACCAGACTACAGCTGTGGACCAGACGGCTAGAAGATGGCCCCCTCATAATGACATGGGAATCCCTGCTTCTGAACTCCCTCCTGATTCAGAGGCACCCTGGCTCCAGTGGAAAACACTAAACCGCCTGAGAATGGGGCGATCAAAAGTTGCTATGAGTAGATGGGGCTACAAAACTGACCCAACCATCTGTGAATGTGGAGGAGGACCATATGATGCAACACTGCCTGGTCTGCCATCTACTGCCCAACCGGTGTAGTTTGAAAGATCTTGCAGAGTGCAACACTATTGCAAAAGACTGCATAACAATGTGGGAACCTGTCCTATGACCACATGTTTCAAAGACACGCAAAGAAGAAAAGCCTGTATGGTTAGAATATTAGTATTCATTGGTCAATATGTTGGAGAGAAGTTACAAATATTAGTATTTGTAAACTTGAACATTTTCTATGCAAGTTTTACATAAAAATGACCCCTTCCTCGAAATAAAACCGGTATTAAAAAAACACAAAAAAAAAACAAGCTTTTCATTATTTCAAGCAGAAAGGATTATTTTACATTTAACTTACAGTAGTTGGTGTTCAATCGACCAATATAGTAATTTTTTAAATTTTTTAAGACTTATGAAGTACTCAGGAAATATTAATTCACTCCAAAAGTAACATTTTGCACCTATTTTTATATAACAAACTGACCACCCCCATCAAAGATTAAAAAGTCTAAAAAAAAATTTAAAAAATTTTTTTTTTTAATTCATAATAAAAATAGACACTTAAATTGATAGTAATCTGAAGATTTTATTGGAAAAAATAAAAATAAATAAGTTTAGTTATGAAACATTCACAAAAAAATCTATTATAAAATTAGTATTTTGTAAAGAGAAGAAAATCAGATTGAGTGTAATAAAAAAGTAAACAGTTTTTATAACACTTCCTCAAAGTGACAGCATTTTATAAATTTTCAATTTAATATAATTAAAGAAATAATCTTTAATTCACATTTTGATGAAACAATCTTTCTCGGAATTACTCGAACGTTAATGCAGCCATAAAAATTACTTGATGTGATTCTTTAAGTCTTGTAAGACAGCAAGATGTGAAAAGAAAACAAACGCAGAATATACGTACCTTGAGTGCTACAAGAAGTGTAACAGTTTCCACAGAATAATAGCCTCTGTCCACATAATCTCCCATGAAAAGATAATTTGTATCAGGTGATCTGCCTCCTATTCTAAAAAGTTCCATTAAATCATGGAACTGTCCATGAACATCTCCACACACAGTCACAGGACATTTCACCTGTTGGACATTAGATTCTTTGGACAATATTTCTTTAGCCTAGAAAAGAAAAAAAGTTATTCAAAGTATTTTACAAAAATATTTACAACTAGTCATTAGACGCTCAAAGATTGTTTAAATTCATGCAGGTCTTTTATACTATGGCAACTATACAAATTAAAATCCTCTACAATTATTAAATTAATTAAAAAAAATATATTGCCAATTAGGACTTTAAAATATATTATCTCAAAATAAAATTTAATATTTATATTATACTAGAAAAATGTAACCCATTGTATAAAAATAAAGACAAAATCTCAAATTAGTCGTTTTCTACTCGCTATACCCCGCCCCCCTTCTCACATAATGGACTATTTCAATCAATCGATCGATCGAGTATATGAAATAAGAGGAGGTGATGGGCAAACAAGTTAGTGAGAGGAAGTTCATGATCGCCAGAAACTCAGTAAGGTATGGGTCACGTAGTGAATTAATTGCAAACTACAGCTAATTAGAAAAATTAAAATGGAAGTTTTTCAGTACTGATACAGTATCTGTCCCAATCTCCGGCAACTTTGCGTCGACATCTCCCGACAGGTTATGTAAGCAGCTGAAAAAAGCCGACGCAAAGACTGACAGACGATACATTTAAAATGCTGCTTTTTACTTTGTACGTTTTTCTTTTGCGATGAGCACGGACGATAAACAAGCAGAAGAGGAGGGGGGGGTGAAAAAGTGGAAAGAAGATGGTCTACAGAGTATGATTTTGCTATGTGCGCTAATATGGAGATGAAAGGGTTGCTTCAGAACTTCTGTCTCCGCATAAATTTGCGCAGATAGCTGTCGATGAAGTCCCTGCTCGTACCGCACTCTTTCTTGTTTTGCTTCCGTCCACATTCAACGTGATTAGTAGTAGCCTTCGTTATGGCGTCAGGTGTTCATACCTCTCCTCTCCGCTTTCCAACAGTCAGATATAACTGGTTCCAGGCAAGACTAATTTTTTAAGTATGGGAAGGAGGGTTTCGGCATTCCTGTTGGCACTGTCATCAGGAAACCCTCCTTCCCTGTGGAGTCATATCTTCTGAAGACCCAGAACGGCTGGAGAACCCTGGCAACGTGTTTTCTACGGTTGAACAGTCTTGTCTATCTTAACCGTATGCCCTGGGCCTCTGCTCTGACAAGGATTTCTTAAAAAGTGTTTTGTATTAGTGCATCTCCATGCAAATTTGTCCGTAATCGTGTTCTTTGGTGTCAACTTCCACATATACTCGCATTTTCTGCATTTATCTTTTGGGCTAAAAGAAATCTTCCTTGACAGAAAGCAATGACTTGTCTGCTGACAGCTTATTGGCTAGTCGCTTTTGGCATCTTCAGCTGCTTACGTAACCTGCCGACGCGAAATTGCCGGAAATTGGCCCGGGTTCTGTACTAGTACCGTTTGTTTTTTTTCCAAATATAACTCAATCCCAAAACTGAGGAATATATTGTATGATTAAAATATATAAGAAAAAAGTCTTAGGAAAACAGGCGTTAATTAACTCAGATTTTATATAATGACAGATGAAACACCTGCCCCATGCATTAATATCTTCGTATTGAGTGCAAGAGTTCAGACTCCAAAATAATTCAATGCAATTTCTTTTTTTTAACAAACTTCCATGGGACAAATTGAATGAAAACACAACTTACTGAATTTTAGGGCAAAGAAGAATGTTGCATCGTGTAAAGTTTATTTGTGCCTGGTCAGTACTTAGATGAGTGACCATTTAGAAATACTAGATGTTGTAAGCAACCGGATGTATAAATGGTAACCAGCCTTGTTGGAAGTGTAATACTACTAGTATTACATCAAAAACAACAAATATTTTATATATATATTTTTTTTTTTTTTTTTACAAATTTGCATATTTTACACTTCTATATGACTGCTAACTGCAATTTATTTTAAGCATTGCTTTAGTCAATAAAATTTTTTTTTAACTTTTTTTATTTTTAAAAGTCTTACTGCTTTTTAACGTCATTTTAAAGTAAATTGTAACAATTAAAAAAATAAAATTACACAAAAAGCATACCAAAAAAGCACTTAATTTCTGGACTTCAATTTCTTTAGTCGTTCTGTTGTTTAGGTATGAACCCCTCCCCCAGCTGAAATCTTCCAAAATACGAGGGTTAAAGAATTAAAATAGAATGAGGATTTAAAGTTTTATTCTTCATGAAATCTTTCATCAGGTCACGGATTTAAGGAGTTGACTGTCAAAAATGAAGTTTGATTTCAACATTTAAGTCCTTCAATAAAAGGATGATTGAGTCACAAAGATAACCACCTTATTAAAAGTGACATAATTCAACGAGACGTGGAATAATCGTCATCATACTAGAGAATGAATGGCTTGTTCAGGGGGAAAAAAAAAAAAAAAAAAAAAACAAAGCGGAAAGAGGCATGTAAATAATAAACAAAATCATATCAAAACTAAAATTGTCAGATTGCCCAACTAACACCAACACACTTTAGGGTCAATGTCCTTTTCATCATAAGGTCAATGTCTAAGGTGTGTTTTTTTTGCATATGTAAAACAAATTTAATGAAATAAAAAGGATATAAAAAGAAACCCGTCTTTTGTCTCTGAAATTATAAAGATTGCCAAGATATGCATGAAAATAAAAGGGATTTGAAATTAGGAAATAAGAGTCATAAAATATTCGTTTTACATAAATAACTTAAATTTTTATTTAGTGGAATGGTTAATAATGAAAAAATAAAAAGGTGTTTTAAAAAGACAAAAAATAATATTTAAATATTAACTAAAATAGTTTTTATAAAGAAACAAAAAAGAAAAAATACCAGAAGTTAGCATATTCTTAAAAGAAAAAAAGTCAGTGATGGTAGCAGCATCAACATATGCCAAATGAATATGCCTGGTGAAATTAAGTCTATTGTCATACACAGCGACCAACGATAATAGCTTTAAAAATGAAAAAAGAAAAGAAAAGTTATTTCTCAATTTTCCATGACTCAATTTCAGAAACACATTTAACAGTTATAAAAGTGTTCCTAAAAAAAATCAAAAGCTCATTGCTAGTATTTGCAAAATAACATTTTTTTTTAAAATCACTGAAAGTTTACCGACCAATGGTAATAGCTTTTACATTAAAACAATAAAAAAAGCGCTTATTAGTGAAAATAAAGAACAAATAAATAAAATAAAGATGAATGACGGTTATATTTAACAATTAATTGATATAATTAAATATATAATAATATATAGTTCAATACATATAATGAACAAATACCTTATTTACCCACATAACCACCATTATAAAAACTTCAAAATGTCTTGTATTGACTGAATCAGTCAATTTGTTAATTGCGGCTGGTGGCACTGCCCTTGCTGCAGTATTAATGGCTTCCCATAAGTCCGTTTTAGACAAAAATTAACATCCATCGGCATAAACATCTTGTTTAATTACAGACTAAAAGTTTTCTATTGGGTTTAAATGTGGGGAGCATGGACGCCAGATCCTCAACTTCATACCTTTGATGCTTAAAGGTGCTAAGAATACTTGAATGGCATGGGCAGAGTGAGATGGAGCATTGTCATGCATAAAAACAAAGTACCTTAGTAGCGCAAGATTTATGTTTTCTAGCCAAGGTACCAGAGATTCTCTCAAGAGATTGCAATAGGCAGCAGACGTAATTTTTACTCTTTCAGAAACTCTTATAGAACCAACAAGTCTATCTCCAATGATATCCGCTCATATCATGACTCCTCCACTCTATTGCTGTCGTCTCAACAGATGATGACTCATCCTTTTGCCAAGCCATCAGGTCCATCAAGTGTTGCCCAGGTCTCATCAGTGAAAAGAACCGTACTCATATACAGCATTATATATGTCTTTGCCCATTCCATTCTCAAATTTTTGTGTCTTGGTGTAAAAGGAGGCTTTGTAAGTGGAACTTTCACCGAAGCCATCGTTTGAATAATTGTATTCCTTGTTGATTTTGGTACGCCAGGACACACCAGCTGCTGTACAAATTAATTTGCTTGATTGTCCAAGTTTTCTACAGAGTTGACGACCAATATTCCTCAAATCCTAGTTGGTGACAGTCTTGTATATTCCAGCATCTGATCATTTCTTCCTTGGGGAAGGGTCTTTTAGAAATCTTTTTACAGTATCCACATGACTTATTTTTTGGGCAATTACACCAGGGGAGGGTTCTTTAGCCGTTTCCTTTATTATCATTTTTTTCCCTCCCTGTTGTTTAGAAGTAAAAAAGCTATTATCTCTGGCCACCCCCAAATAAGAAAAAAACATTAATGACTGTACAAACTACTGACAACAATATGTAAATCAATCAAATAATGGTATCAATGTGCCAGAATCTCTGCAAAACAATTGCTGAAATTGGTTAACAGAATGATGAATAAATGTTATTTTATTAGAAAGCTATTATCATTGGTCGCAGTCTATTTTAATAATCTAATGGGTGCAGTCAGTTATGCTTAATTTGAAATTACTATTACCCCCAAAAAGCAACCGTGACGAGATATTAAGATTACATTTTTGTGACATACTCAAACATTGGTCAATAAATGTCATTACTGTTCAAGAATCTATGTGACCATTCGATCTGTGTTTTTAGCAATGAAAATGCTATATCAAACTTGAGCATGACTGACCGACCGACAGAGCCTAAAATAGAGATGCTTAGACACATCTAAAACTTAATATTCTTTAATGCATGTACATGGAACAGAGGCCCAAGTTATTTTTTTGCAAGAGTCTGGAGTCAGAGCTAGTTGATATTTTTCTTTTGATATTATATATATAAATATATATATATATATATTTAAATACTGAGTATTGCAGCAAAATCTGACACTTGATAAAAAAATAAGTGAAATACCAGGAGGTCCTGAGGAGCATAGTGAAGCCCTGGTTAGACGAGATCGCCGCCGGACACCCCAACATCTTCCAGCAGAACTCCACTCTTGCAAACAAGACCAAGACAACCCAGGCATGGCTGCTCAACAATGTTCCTCACCACTAGTCGCCGGACTTGTTGCCGCACTACTCACCTGACCGCAACCCCTTCGACTATTTCTTCTACGCATGATCGAGGCCAAGACCAACAAGCACGCCCACAACACGATTGACTCTCTGAAGACTACCATTGTGAAGGTGTTTGCTGCTATAGACAAGAACATGGTTGCCAAAATGTAACTCATTTTGCACCCGCTTTGAGATGGTCGTCTCTGCCGGCAGCAGTTACATTGAAAAATAATGTAGTATGTTACTCTAACTGTTGCGTCTTGTTTTTATCGCGTAGTTTGTTTTCATTTTGTCAAGTGTCGGATTATTCTGCAACACCCTGTAGTTTATAAAATAACAGGTTTCAGCTACGTTGTTTGCTTCTGTATTAGACTACAGCAACACACATGCTTACTATTTTGACATTTGGGTGCTCTGTAAGTTGGAAATAAGAAAATGATCATAAAAAAATAACTTATTCCAAAATTAGAGAAGATCCGGAAATTAAAATAGATTCACAAAGCAACCAAACGTCAAACAGTGGACTTTCCTGCTGCTGTAGAAATACACCTACAATACTAACAGAAATGTAATTACATTTAAAAATAAGGCACCTTTTTCATGGTGGGGTGATTGAACATAAGCACAAAACTTGTTATAATAACTAAAATAATTATGAAAATAGTAATGCTGAAAGATTGCAAGACTAATAACTTCATTTACAATTGCATTTAACAATATGCTTAAAAGTTGTTGAAATCATGATTTTAATTAACCACCCCATTACAGATTTTTTAAAATATTTTTTTAAAAACGTATTTCTGGTAATTTATTGGCAAGAACGATTTCAAAAACTACATCTACCAAACAATTTTTTTTTTCCTAACAAATTATCGAATCAAGTTAAAAATAACACTAGTGTAGAAAGTTTTAATAAATTGGATGAATTCAGAAATAATGGTAAAAGAATTAATTTACAAGGACGTTGGGGGTATCTGAAATATTTAAGATTTTGATCTGTATATTCCTATTGCATACCAGGTGAAATCGTATATAAATATTACTGACATTATTGAATATTATACACTAACATATAAAGAAAAGTCAGTCTATCGTTTCTTTGTCATCGGTAGCTCTTTTCCTATAAAATAGTTAATCAATAATTTTTTTTAAAAAAAGTACCCAGCCTCTTATTGTGTCTATTCAGCTCCCTCACCCACTCGAAAAATGATAAGCATGATAGCCAATGATTTGTATACAATTACACTCACATAGAATATTGAGATTTTTTCTCGATTAAAAAAAAAAATGAAAATATTGTACACGGAAGAAAAAAATAGTTTAATGGTTGACCTACTCGTACTATTCTTCATTTTGAACTGAAACTCAAACGATTTGGTAACTATGAAAAATAGTTCTATTTTTCCTATTTATCATATTTGGTAACTTAAAGTCTTGTTTAAATTTTTCCCTATTATTAACTGAATTTCCTAATTTTTTCCTCCTGTTTATAAAACAATGTATTATTATTAGTATTTTCTAGTAGTAGCAACATTTGCTGCAGATAAAGATAGTTTCCTTCTGAAAAGTATTCTGAGCAGGTTAAAGTATATTTTCAAAGAATTTAATTCGCATTACATTGTATTATTCTGAAAAACATGGCATGATTCACAAGGTGGGCTATGAAATATAGATTTAGTAGGAGAGAATGTATCAATGACAAACTTCAAGAAATAGACTGACTTAGTGTGTGTGTAAGTTTTCTCAAAAGTTGAAATGGGATTATTGAAATAAGAGATGTTGAAAGAGACATAAATAAAAAAAAATAATATTGTAGTCGTTAATTACAAATCGTTTTTCATTTGCGTTTTGTTTGTGTCTACATTTCATCTTAAAGTATAATATTTCCATGATTCATTTTTTATTATTTTTATATAGAATACAAAAAGACAACAAATCAACCCATGTCAGGTGTCATGACTAAATGTCATTAGACTGCATGAAGCCAATGACAAAATTGATCAACTTTAGGAGCTAAAGTTCATTTCATGTCAGGATGGTTTCAAAATTTGCCTTTGGCAATCTTAATCTCAAAAACGAGCTGCCTTAATGAAAAATTGAAGGCAGCTGTGCCGACTCATTTGGAAGGAAGCTGAGGACGCAAATCAACAAAGTGAATAAAACGCAGTAGTGGATACATATGATTGGCTGATGATCAGTAGCAGTTTCTACATTTTGACACAATTGTTCAAGAAAATAAATTGCTTTTTTTGATCATGTGATTTACAGTTGATCACAAATGATTTGTGGGGATATTCTACAATGTGGCTTTCTTTGGGAGTCAATACAAATCTATTGCAGCCTGGTTAAGCTATCTAGAGCCGGTGCTACCTACACCAGACTCTGGAGGGGGGGGGGGTACTCTGGGATGTGGAGTGAGAAACAAAGGGGTCATTGGAGTCTTTGAGAAGAAAAAAAAAATACTGCCACATTTTACACTTTATATGACTAGTCTATTATTTGATATAAACCAGCCATAATGATACGGGTCGACTTCATTTAGGAGTATATGCATAAGCTTTAGATTTGTAGGCCATAATCACTTAATTACATAAAGAGGAGTCTGAGTTGTGAGTGTCAAAAATAGAGTGTAGAGTCAAAAGGTTTTGTGTTCTGACTCTACAGCCCTGCTGCTCCATCCCTGAAATGGATAGTTTTAACAGCACCCTGGAGGGTGCGTTAAATTTAATTTTTATCCTCTTACTTAAAATGTGGCTGGGAAAATTGATAGTCACTTTCAACAGTAACATTTTTTATAAACATTACCAAACTTAAATTCCGTCACAATTGCAGTTTTTGAAAATCATTAGAAAATTGGCATTCCTTAGAAAATGATTTATTGAATAACATAAATTAAAATTGGATAATTTACAAGTGTTATCTCAGAGTGCCCACCATCCTTCCTATTATTATTAGGACCCGATACATTAAAAACGACAAAATCTGTTTTATTAAAACCATAAAGAGGAATTATTTTATTATTTTATTAAAAATAAAAGCAAGAATAATGTATTGTTTAAAGATCTGTTGCAAAATGGTTTTATTATTAGTAAAAACAAATATTAACGTTAGATCTGTTTAAAACTCAACACTTTCTGTTGCAACAGGAGTCCCCATGGATTAAATGAAATCCACGGGGACAGGGTTCAGTTCAAACATTCCATATAGGTTCCTGAATTCAAAAAGATTTGAGGTTACATCGACCGAAACATTGTGAAAATAAAGATGAGAATAGTAGTCTAAATTATCAATCCTCATCTTAAAAGTTCAGAAACATAAAACGCCTTAAAATAAAAAAAATTACCGATTAAGAACCAATAAGAATTATCTTTTTTGATCAATTTTACAATTTTGATGGCCCCGAAAGCATTTTTGAAGAACGGTATATCAGGACTGAAGCTTCACACTTTAAAATGAAATCAGCACATATGGAGCAAAAATATTTTCATTTTTTAGTGAAGAAAAAAAACAAAAACTTTTTTTTTGCTATGATGGTTGTCACATAAAAATAAAGACTGATATTTTTTTTTTTTACACATAGCAAGAAAGATTAAATTTGGATAATATAGGGAGATGTGTGCAGAACAGGAGACTTTTTTGGTATGTTCACGTTGAGAAAATAAATTGAGTTCTGAGGCTAGTAGATGTAGAACAGTTGAGGTGGCAGGGTCAGTTGGCAGAAAAAGGCCAAGGAAAGCATGGGAGGAAGTGATATGGATAGATTTGAAAGAAAGAGGGAGAAATAAAGACCTGTCTAGAGGTAGGTTTGTTTGGGAAGTCAATTTCTAAAAGCTGTCCAACACATCAAAATAGCTGTTAAACCAAATATGATGCTAATAAAACAGAAGAAAAGAAATTGAGTCATAGCTGGTATAGAATTGGCAAAACGATGTGTCAGCAGCAGATAATTAGGTCATTTTGAAATTTCATAAGAACAAAGTTTGTTTCATGAATTCACTGAGAATCCAATTTGTTTTAAGCGGCAGACTAACTTTAGAAGAAAAAGAAAAAAAAAAGAAAGGTCATGAATCCTACTGCTTCTACTAACCCATTATTCATGAAATGCCTTAGTTAATAGGAACTGACAATGTCCATTGTTGGAGAGGATTGCCAAAGTTTTATTTTGCAACAACTCATTTTTTCAATCTGACACCAGTTAGAAATGCGCCTTTGAAATTAATTTACCAACATTAATACACACACACTTTTTGTAAGATAGATAAACAATAAATCTGGCTCATCGTAACACTTTTACTGCAGTTTCATGGGATACCCGATCATTAGAAGTGTACTAAAACCCAAATGTCTTCATACATTTGAATATAAACTGACCCGAAAATCGATTCTGAACTACTATAAACATTAAAACGGTACTTCTGCAGTTTACGGACTGTAATGAAATAAAATTATTTAGAAAAAGCATGATGTCATCGCATGGCATTAAGTTTTCATATAAAAAAAAATTATTTTTTTTAATTCAAGATCATGCATGCACAACGCAGTGATATTCTCAAATGATTTTTCATATTTAATTTGATTTATTAAGTCAAAACGCGAAATATTAGAAACATTTGTTTTAAACAAAAATATTAAGAATAAATAAATACCACACTTGGTCTAACGTCCGTTTTTACACGCTGGCATGTGCTGGACAGTTTCTAGTAATTGACTTCCAAACTAACCTATTTCTGGCCAGGTCTTTATCCTTCTTTCTCAAGTCCATCCCTCTCATTTCCTCCCATGTTTTCCTTAGCCTGCCCCTGCCAACTGACCTTGCTACCTCAACTGTTCTACATCTATTAACCAAAGAACTCTCATCCATTCTTTCAACGTAATCATACCAATGAAGTTTCCTGTTTTATACACATCTCCCCATACTGTTCAGGTTTAATCTTCCTCTGAGCTCATCAGATTTAAGCCTGTCCTTAAGACTCACATTACACATCCATCGTATTATTCTCATATCATGACTCTCCATGCAATGCATGTGCCCAACCTTCACTTCCATATATAATCATACTGCGTACACATACCTGATAGACTTCGCTTGATCAACAGTGTTGTAAGGCTTTCCTGGTTAGTAATGGAAAAAGTTGCCTGATGTGACAATTAAAACGGAATAAATAAGTATTTAAAAACATTGTTTTCGTTTAATCAGAGCTAAAATGACAAAGTAAATATTTATTTATTTTGGTCTTGTTTAATAATTTAATTTAGTTTTAAAGTTTATAATCCAATATTTTTCCTCTAGACAATCTACAGCTTTTAACTCTTAATTAACATTTTTGAATATCAATAATATTCAAAGGTGTTAATTAAGAGTTCTCAATAAATTGATGGTTTTACTTTTTGTTCACATTTTTTAGATAATGTACTACCCCCCCCCCCCCAGGTCATCATATACACTAAAATGGATTTTTTATAGCTCCTATATATATATTTTTTTTTTTTCTACATTATTTATAGTTGCTTTGCTGTGAAACATTTATTTATTTATTTATTAATGGACAATATTTTATTTTTTAATTTTACAATTACATGAATTGCTATTATTAGTAGTAGGAATATTATAACCAATACTAATGTTATTACTGATATTTTTCTTACCACTAGACTTTGTTTACACAAAAAATAAATTTTATTTTTGATTTCGATATTAGATTTATAGTAAATAAAAAAATAATTCAATATGTATTTATCAGGGTAACATAAGGTGAGAAATACAGACAGATTATAATAACCTACCTCGTGTTTTTATTTTACTTTCAAGGTAGATTAAATAAAATTATATTGTTTTATTTTAGTTAATTTATTGTATCCAGTTTGAGGTTGATATTCATTCGATCAAAAAATTTCTTAAAAACCAAATGATATTAAAAAAAAAATAGAAATATTCTAAATTAACAAATGGGCAATCTATTTCAGGTATAAAATAACATGTAATCTCTAAAGAGATGGCATGACACGTGATTTTACACCTGAAATATTTTGTAACATTCATAAAAGGTTGGCAGTAGTTCAAAAGTATTTTTTTTATAGAAATCGCTCCAGACAAGGCATGAAGCCACTTGATGTAAGGAGCTAACAAGACCGAAATGATTATCACAAATACAGAAGATGGCAATTGGCCTGAGTCTTGAAAAGATCAAGGCTATAGGTAGGAGTAAAACAGTCAGCAGGAAGAGAGTTCCACAAGTCTGCAGTTCTTGGAAAGAAGCTACTTGAACAAGAAGCTGTATAACAATGATGGATATCAAAACAGCGAATTGGTGCAGACCACATAATTCTGAAGAAGTATTTATAGAAAAGACTGAGACTAGCAACATCACGTCTTTGAGAGAGGGTGCAGCCAATCAAATTACAGATACATTTCTGCACATTATCAAGTACCCTCAAATGGGACAGAGATTCACTAGCCAAAATATGACAACAATACTCCATACATGGTCTGATAGTAGATTTGCAGAGATAGAGAATAGTCTCAGGTGTGAGAAAGTGTTTGGAGCGATAGAGAGAACCAACATTATGAGACGTAGAAAGAGCAATGGATCTAATGTATGAACTCCAAGAAAGATTTGATGAGAGAGAAAGAACAAGAAATTTCAGAGTCAATTTCTCCTCAAGAGCAGAGTCATCCATGAGAATCTCAGAAAGAAAAGGGATTGAAAGACATGAGCTGAGGATTAAATGAAACAAGCCATTTCGTACCCCAATCCACAACTGAACCCAGGTCAACTTCTAGATCAGCTGCATATTTCAACTGATCTGAGGGAGATTGGCGAGAACACCAGAATAGAGAGTGGTATCATCAGCATAGATGTTAATTTCTTGAATAATATTCTCTGGAAGATCATTTATATAAAGTGTTGGGCCTAGAATAGAGCCCTGATGAACACCAGCATTAATAGGAAAAAAGAATGAAGAGACACCATCCAAAGTTACCCGCAAGCTTTGATCAGAAAGAAAAGACCTAATAATGTCAAAAACCTCACCACCAACACCATAACCCTGAAGTTTGTGTAGGAGATCAGAATGCCAAACAGAAGCGTATACAAGAAAATATATATATATATATTATAGATCTGAGGTAAACAAATTTATGACGTATTCATTTACATACGTTCCAAGAATTCAACATAAAGTTTCATGTATGATATATCATATATAGATATATATATATACATAACACACATCTCTACTCGGCATTCCCGGGAGTAGTTTTACCATCATTTTTGTTTATATAATAACTGTCAATCTTGTAATACATGAGAATTTACTAAGAATTTTTACAAAAGCAATTGACCCCCCCCCCCCCCCCCAGTACGAAAAGATGCAAATGGCCTTTATGAAGAAAACGAAAAACAGAAAGCAAAATATTTTAAAATGTGACAAAGTGGCAAGATTTGGAATTTGGTGGTTAAAAAAATGTTTTTTGATTTATTTTAAAAATCTGATGCAAACATTTCTTAAAAATATTTTATATATTTGAAATACTCAAACATGCTTGTATGCCATCTTGGAATTGATCAAAAGAATATTTGTGAATGACAGCTACGCACTGAATATTCATTTATAAAATTTGCTATTTAGAAAACGAATACTGATAGGAGTTAGTGTTTAAAAGTTCAATGAAACTTGGGAGGGGGGGGGAGACAAAGAAAAAAATGAAGGAGTTTAAACATGGTTTTACAAATTTTCAGTATTTGCAAGAATGTAAGAATGTTTTGTTCACACCATCGACGACGTGGCAAGTTTTCGAATGATGATTGTTCAAATAAATATGAATGACTTTCGAATATAGTTTAAACGCTTAGAAATTCTTTTTCTGAAAAATAGCAAGATTTCAAATAATAAAAAAGTATAAAAAAATAAAAATAATAATTTACAGAAAAATGATTTATATTTGTTCAAAAACGGAACAATGTATTTTTTAAAAAGTATATTTTATATAATTGTGTTTACTTTTCTCCTAATCTCCGAATCTACAAAATAAAGAGTCATGAATGTTAGGACTGCACATGATATGTTGTCACATTTTACAGAGATCTGCACCAAATACGCATTTCTATAATTTTGTCATAAAAAGAAAATATTTGCGAAAAATTTAAGCTTCATTATTTTAGAAATTTTAAAATCAGTGACAATGTGGCAAGAAATCGAATGGTGATTGTTTAAATAAATATGAATAATGATTTCTCAATAGAGAACATAAACACTTCTAAATTCCTTGAATGAATAAAGTTTTGTAATTTTGTGTGATAACGCTAGAAAGTGTATATTGATCAATCATACTACTATCCTCATCTTGATTGTTATATTCATGTTTCAGCAGAATTAAATAGTTACGTATGTATTGTGTACAACAGACAGGAAAAAGTCCACATATGTACCTTAAAAGTAGATTAAAAGTCAAATGTAAATGCTGTCTCACCTTTGTAAAATTCTTTTCAAAAATCCATTATAAATTATGAATGCTCACGCAACAAACGCCAGTTGCAAATTCAATAAGTTAACATGATAATGCAGTCAATTTGAAAAGATTCCAGAGATTCAAATATTTTTTGCAAGTCTGTTTTTATATTGAGAAGAGCATTATGTAAGTATTATTTAGTAAGTATTCATCAATAAACAAAACTGTAATGAGACACCATTGTTTATTTCCATGTTAATGTAAATTTGTTCCAGAAGAAAAAATAGAATCCAAACCAGATAAAGTATACAAGCAAAGAAATAAAATACAACTTTTTCCTTCCTAACATGTATCAATGCTAAGAAAAAGAAAAAATTCAGAATGAAACATTAATATTTTAGGACAAACTATTTAGGTCGAACATGAAAAAAAAAATCAAACAAAACCGTGTTTATATATATTTAGTGGTTGCATATTTTTACCAGCCCGAGAGGATGGTATGACGACCACAGAACAGATACTACACTATCTCCCCCTTCGAATTAAGCATTTGAAGATAGTACATTAATATAAGTAATATAGTTTTGGCTTCAAACAGACACAAAGTCTCCATTAGCAATAGATATATACAAACCACCAGACATTTAAGCTGATGAAATTTTAACATCTCGGAAAAGGTTTTAGAAACAAATGAAGCATCCAAATTTATTCCCGAGACAAAGTGCCCCCCTCATTTGGTAGAAGAAAAACTTTCTAGCAAGCCCAGCCTCACATGGTGAAACCTCTACATCAATATAGGCAGAGACGGGTTTGTCTGAGGTAAGTGAAATCATTCTGGAGCTATTAGGTATCAAAAACCATTCAAGTTTAGTGTGTGAAAAATGGGTGAATAAATTCTCTTCAATTTCAACTTGTGATAACTAATTTATTTTTTGGATTATTTTGATAAAATTTGCATCATTATATTTGGTTTAACGCCCGCATGCATTGGACGGCTTTAAGAAATTGACTTTCAAACTAATGGATGTAAACAAATTTTAATCTTTTCTCTTGGGTCATCGATAATTTTTCTTTCTTCCAGGTCACTTCAAGTTTCAGTGACGGGCAATTTATCTTTTTACTCTTGATGTGCATGATATTGTGTGAATATGCATATAAAACAGTCTCACCTTAAAGAAAAAGGCTTACTCCCCAAAATGGTGGGCTTAATATAGAGGTTTTAATTGTGAGTTTTTTTTCTTTTCTTTAATCCTAGTTGAAATTTTTGCTCTTTTATCAAATTGTCTGTTTTTCATCGTTCAACTCTGAGGGTTTTCTTTTTAATTGATTTACTATTAAAAGAAAACTAACTTGATCTCTACTGTGCTTTGAATCAGTAAGATCCAAAGTGTTAGCTGTTTAAATGAATCTTATACAATCAGTCAGTTGTGCCTCGAGTCATTTTTGTATGTTATTTTTTCAAAATGTAATGGGATTTTTGCCCAATGTTTAAGCTGGTTTGATCTAATAATTACTGCTTCGATTATAATTAATTTTCATTTACCACAAGATGACATTACATTTATAAGGATTTTTACTTGTTTGATGCTTGCATTTTTAGTTATACACTGAAAATTGCCTTCTGGATCAATAGCATAGAAAACGGCAAATTTTATAATTTCCAACAAACTTTGAACGGTCATAGTTCAATGGCTAATTGAGCTACCAATATAAATTTGATATTTTTGTTTATGTTTTGCAAAGATCTATATGGCCACATTAAAAGTTTTTAAGCATAATGAAAATAAATTTTCGGTTTGGGATATTGACTCATTATATTTTATAAAAATTAAAAACTTTACATGATTTTGGATATTAATTTCAAACAAACTTAAACAGAAAAAAGTGGAGAAAGGATTGTAATTATAAATAACATTTAAAATCGATTTTTATTTATAGAAATGAAAAATTGATTTTCTTAGACCATTCGAAATTGTCACTATTAAATAAACCATTTTCTAAAAGATAGGTCCTTAAAATTGAAAAAATAAATAGGTTTAATTTAAACATAATTTTCTTGTAAGACAACACCAAGAACTGTAATTTTATCTATTCCATAAATAGCAACTAGTCACATAATACTTTTTTACATATAATTTAGTAATGAAACCTATCATACATGAGTAACCTAATAACTAGGCCAACTTGATAAGTGTTTATTTTTAAAGTACAGGTAAGTAGTGAAACTTTTAAAACTAACTCCTGAGTTGAATCGGGAGTCAGACCTCCCCCCCCCCTCGTAATAACCGTTCTACCCATGTGATATGTTAAAATTTAATTTCTAACTTCATCAGTAATTATAATCTGGTTATCCTTAATTAAAAGATACATTTGAAATATTTTTTAAAAACATTTCTAATACGCTGTCAGGTACATATTTAAAAAATACTTTTGTTCAACTCCTATGATACAGATAAGGGCAATTCTAAAGATATTGATTCATGTAATTGATATTCACAACCGAATTAAGGAATATAATTCTTTAAATAAATTCTTTCTTCAGTGGTGTACTTATTTACAATTTTAAGTCCTTTTAATTTTCTATTAAAAATCTAACATCTTAAGGTTTTAAGAGTTTCTGAGTTAAGGATCGATAATTTGTATTATTTGGGCTAGTGTTTTCATCTTAGTGGTTATATTCACGTTTCAGTCGATATAACCCCCCCCCCCCCCTCCAAGTGCATCTTTTTAAACTCTAGCTGAACTCAGGATTCTCTATGAAAATTAGAACTGAACTCTTTAGTTTATCCATGGGGTCGATTGTTCTCATTCCGCCAGCTATGACCGGGTAGAAATGTTAATTTGTTATTTTTTAGCTGTAGTAAGGATGGAATCTTCAATCCCCAGAAGACTCATTTAGACTAGAATTGGCCACATGGACATAGGGTTCAATGGTTAAAAGCACCGATTAACAATCAGTTCATGGCCGACGGAAGGAGAACAATCGACTCCCATCAGTCAAAATTACATACAGGATCCAGAGTTAGAAAAATTTCCTAAGTTTGAAAAGATGCACCTGAAGAAGGTCGGAGATTACATCGACCAAAATATTGTGAATATAATAATCAAGATGAGAATTGTAGTTCGAATAATCCAAATTAACATGTCAATGCTAAAATCGAACTTTTCTTACTCTTTTTAGAAAGTATGATTGCAAAATGCTGATAGAAAAAATCCAATAATTAGAGGCAGTCAATTTCTTTAAGATGTGAAGTTAAATTGATTAATCCTTGCTTCACAGAAATTGAAACATTAAAAACTTAGATGATTTTTTTTTTGCCAAGCAGCTCAAAATCAATGAAATACTGCCTAGAAGGTATAGATTAAGCAATTCTTACATAATTCCGTTTTAGTCAATGATTCAAAGTAATGATGTTTACTTACATACTGTGTCAGATCAAGAAAATAGTTGTTTAAATGAATCCATACAATGAGAAAAATATTTCCATTCAGGTTAAAAATAACATCCTATATTCCAATGTTTATTATGCTAAACGACGTTGAAAAAAATAATGCTAATTGCTTACATCAACACAAAGTAATCTTATGGGCGTCTACTAAAACTGTGTAGACATGTTTAGTTAGACAACTAAAACTTCACCGACCCTCTTTTCCCTGTTAATAAATATATTTTGATTCAGCATACTGGAAAACGAATGTATACGTAGACTTTATCTACATACTAACTGTACCTACCTGGCGTTGACTGGGAGTAAAATAAAAAGGCCGACTTGTTTACAAAGAAATGGAAAGTAATTTTGATGACTAATTTTATCATTTTTTTTAGTACTTCATGCTTATCCATTAATATTGTGTAACTGATATGAAGATGACACACACTTGGAGTCACATAATTTAATGTTTATTTTTGAAGAATTGTATAATTGCACACGATAATTTCCCTTTAATCTGTATAAGTGAATAAAGGGAAAAATGTAAAACTGAAGTAAAATGAAATATTTGTGCCAATAAGAAAAAACAAAAAAACAAACAGATTAGTCTGAATCAAGTATCGATATCTCAGATGGATTGCTATTTAAGCCTGACTTTCAATTTGTCTAGAGGAAAAGTCAGTTTCCAATGAATTCACACTTTCTTACATATACTTTTGACTATATAAAGAAACTAATGTTATATTTAGAAAGACCTGCGTTCCAACACAAGAAAATGTGAAAAAAAATAAAAAAAATTAAAAAAAGACCAAATTAATAAAAAATGTCAAAGGCATCTTATAGAGACTTAAGTCAGTCAGAATTTTTTTTAAACGCTATGTTTATTATACATTGCAGAATTTGTCTCATTTCGAAACATCAGAGATCTTAAATATTTTTCGATGTGGAAAATATTGCATTAATAGTAAATAATAAATTCCCAACAAATAAAGCAGATGCCATGACCGGAAACCGAAACCTTAAGATCTTCAGTCTGATGTTCTACCAACTGACCTATTTGGACTTTCTTATAAATAGTGCTTAAACCATTTCCATAACAAAATAATTATAGCTTTGGTGTGACGTCATAGATTTATGATTTACGTCATGTTTCAAAACATGAATTCAAACATAAGCGATAATAAAAAATAAATAAACGAATGGGTAAACATTATCAACAGCGATAAAATTATTTTACTAGTCCAAAAACTATTTATTTTGCTTTAACTATGTAATGTATGTAGCTCTTTCACAATTATATAATCCTCCCAGCCTAGCAAAAATATGTGACCGGATGGAGCATATTTTTCCTAGTTTTATCAAATTAAAAACTACACGACATTGTCCAGGATTCATTGATGGCATTTTAGTTTAAATTTCTTTAAAAAAAATAAATTAATAATCACAAGTCTTTAACGCCATTATTTTTAATTGCCTCCACTGTAATAATCTTCCTTGTCAGAATAATTATTTTCGTAAAGAAACTGAAGGAAATTACATTTTAGCGTGAATAACATGCTAAAAGGATAAAAAGAAATCGCTAGTCATCATCAAATATCAATTTATCAGGGGCAACATGCAAAATCCGACAAGATATCTTCATTAGATAAAGATAATATAAATAGTCAATTACAACATACATTTAATGTGCGACTTAAATCGATCACATGTGTTGGAAATAGAGTTAAAGCTATAGACATCTTAAGGCGATTTTAATTCAAAGTATTGTTTGATAATCAAAACAATTCTCCTTCATGAAAATGTTCACAAAACATCTTTTGAATCTTTTCAAAGTGGAATATCAAAATGACTAGAAAATGAGTTGTCATCAAAACAAAAATCGATAATCTTGCGGTGAGATCAAAAAGGTAAATATTATTAGTCATTGGACCATTACAAATAGATAACGAACAAATGACGGCGAAAGAGAAAATGCAAAATTCAGAGATAGTAAAAGTAATTTTAGTTGAAAGAAGTTGATTTCAGAAAAGGGTATTTTATTTTGGTTGTTATGAAATATCAATTTTTATTTGACCATGGATTGATCTGCTATACAAATAAGTTGATAATGGTCAAATTGTAGAAAATAAAATACATTAGAAGACTCAATCACTTAGAACATTGTTAACCAACGCCCATAACCGTTTAGCTGTAAGTTTATGAAAACAGTCTACACCTGTAGTTCGAAACTATAAGGTTCCCAAGTTCGTAAAAAAAAAAAAAAAAATTTTTGAAACGCACTTTAAGGTAGATCAGCCGAAACGTTGAATATAACCAAAAATAAGAAATAATAATCGCGAAGAATACAAAATATCAAGTCTCATCAAAAGAATTCCAAATAGTTTGTTAAATTTTCAAAGTTACGGAAATAATGAATTTCCATTCATAGCGCATTCAAAAAACAAAATTTGTTTATTCATAGTCACGCCTACTCCCGTTTCTAGTAGAAACTAAAAATATTTTCCATTTTTTTTTTTTTTTAATTTTTTTTTTTACTTGAAATAAAATTTCAATTAGCAAACATCAAAATTAAAAACAAAAACGTAAAACTTTCAAGTTAAATAAAAACAAAACTCACAAAAACAATCCACTTCTTCCGTAACCTTGACACCGACAATGTTGACAATTTTTAAGTCATAAAGAGGAGTTTTATTATTTTTCTAAATGTTCAAATTTCTGCGATTAAAAATTTCGTGGTTTTATATTAATGTTCTAATATATATATATATATATATATATATATATATATATATATAAATATAAATTGGTTAAACTTTGTAATTTAATAAAACTAGTTTTTAAAGATTTAGAAAATAATTCAAAATCTAATTATGTTTACATTTTTTTAAAATTAGTTTTATTGTTCCCTTATTTTATATTTTGATTTCAATAAATATTCGATAACTAGTCAATAAATAAATAAAACATAATGGGTTTATTAAAGTTACGTATAGACGAGAAACATGATCTTGTCTAATAGTTTTATACAAAGATATGGAGTTTTCGACATTATAATTTAATTTACTATAGTTATGTATTTTGTACAACTTTAGATTTTTCACTTCAGTTTTCTAAGGAATTACCCAATTATGATTTATTGTTATATTAGACTATCGTACAATGTAGATTTTCAATTTTAATTCTATCTTAAATTTTAATTTGATTTTTTTTAAATACTATTAATTTTAATTCAATTACAAGAATTTTGATTTTAAGTCAGTTTCCCCGAGTTGAACTGACAATTTGTCAATATCAGAACAATAACATGATCAAAGATGTTTGAATATTTCACATGAAAACCAGAGATCAAAATTACAACTCGTTCAAAAAGATTTCATTTTCTTGTAATCTAAACCTTGTGAAAATTTAGTTTTACATTTTCATGACGAAAATGATCTCAGTGTAAGATCTTTATCGACCATGACATGGGTTCGAACCCAGGCTCAATTTTTATAAAATCTGTTTTGATCTGGCGTGCCCAAATTTTGTTAATCATAATAAAAATCAAATAAAAGTTTTGTTTGTTGCTATGTGAGTGAATGAATAATTTAAAGTTTGAAAGAAAATTGGATTAAAAATAAACAGTCGAAATTGTCAAAAAATCTAATCCTTAAAATTTGAATAATCATGATAAAGTCCAAAGATTTATTTTTTTTGTAAATAATTGAATGAAAACGCGACCTAAACACATTAAGAAAACGAAACTGGATATTTTGTTTCATTTTAATTAAATTCTTAAAACATTTGGAATCAATGGAAAAGCAATAGCATCGCTAGTTATAGGAAAACAAGATATTCACATTCAACACGTAATTAACTAGCTCGAAAAAGATAAATTTATTTTTCTGAAAAGAATCTAATGTGCTTCTACATAATTTGAACCGACTTTTGTCAAACTAAACCTAAAACTTAGGTTTATGGTTAGGTTATGGTAAAAAAACAAAAAACAGATCTGTTTAAATTCTGTAGAAATACCAAATCTAAAACAGTTTTTACTCAAATCAAAAAGAAAAGAAATAGTTCAGGATTTTAGATAGCCCCCTCCCTTAATTGATAAATATGTTGAGTAAAAAAAATAATCTTTAAAAAAATAAAGTGTTTAAGCTTTCAAATTTTTATAATTGTAAATCATTTTAATAAACTTGATGGATTCAGAAATAGTAAAAAACAATAAAAATAAAAAATCTACAGGGACATTTTTGAGGTCTATCTGATGAATTATTTATATGATAGAGTTTTTAAAATTTTCTTTTAAAGTTCGTATTCGATTGATTAAAGGAAAAGATGACCAAAAAGGCATACATAAAAGTCTGTAAAATTTGCCTTAAGTTAAAAATGTTCTAACGATACATTTAAACGGTCAAAAAGTGGGGGTTCAGTTATTACTTAATACGGTTATATAATTCGATCCCTCACTTTTGACATCTAATCTGCGTACTACTACTACAAAGATATTTTTAAAATATCCGTACTCAACATTTAAGGAGAGAGTAGTCGGATATTTAACAAGATTTACCATTGGTAAACTAATTAAAATATAAATTGAGTAGCGGGAAATAAAAATAAAACAATGAACAATGAAAGAAAAATGGGGAAAAATAAGTCATATTTAATAATAAAAAAAAAGTAAGAACGGAGATGGCGATTTTTAAGAGATGCAAAGAGAAATCAATGATTTTTTTCTTCATTTTGACAAGCAGCAATAGCGAACGCGGGTCAAATTTAATTAAATAATTAAGATAATACGATTATAATTAACGTTGTTAACAAATTGACAGCTGTTTTTTTTTAAGTAGAATTAATAAATAATTAAAATTAAAAAAAAAACAAAGATAAAAAAAAAAAAATGGAGAAATATTGAAGCAAAAAGAAATCGCGTTTATCTAAATCTTAAAACAAGACACACCGGCTGCAAATTATGAGATTTATATTAAAACGAATATTTATTTAAGAAACAAATATTTTTTTTTTTTAAATAGTGTAAAAATAAAAAAAATAATAATTGTTACCTTCTCACATAGTGTTTTCACTTGAGTCTCTGTTAGTTGCTTACATTCGTGCAATTGCTCAATCCATTGATCCAATTCCTTCGCTGCAGCTCGATCTTCCACCATTATTATTTTCTCCTTTGGACTTTTTCGTCGTCAACGACTCTTAATAGTTTATTCAAAATCAAACAAAAGTTTTAGATGGGTCGGAAGATTGTCAAGAAAAGAACTCAGAACAACACAAATGGTGTTTCTGAGGACAATTTGGCCGACCCTACTCGAGACGTTACCCAAAATGGCCGACCCTCCTGCTCTGACGTCATGAACAGATCGTCTCTGCATATAATTTTATTATTAATTACGCTAAATATCGATAAATACCATCTAAAACACGTTTAAATAAGATATGTCCCCTAATAATATGTTTTGTTTAAAAAAAATAATAATTTTGAAAATATCTAATTCAATAACCGGAAGTCTCAGCTGAAACGAGACCAACGCGTCAACTCGCTGCGCACGTTCTCTTCCGGCCGGTCACCATTCCATGCAGATCGGCTAAATTTCTCTTCGGGTTCAATCTGTAGGAATCCTGAGATAAACTTTTCAAAAATAATCATGAGTGAGCAAATGACCCTTCGTGGGACCCTTAAGGGCCATGGAGGTTGGGTTACACAAATCGCCACCAACCCAATTAACCAAGAAAATATTGTTTCTGCTTCCAGAGGTAGGTTTCTTCATTTTGTTCTTTTTTTTTCTTACGTGAAACGTGATTTCTTACGTATATTTTTTGTATATATGGATTTATAATTTCTCTTAACTATGAGACCATTGTCTATTTTTCCATGATGCGATAAATATTTTTGCATATATATAAATTATGTTCACGTTTAATGATTGCAACAAACAAATCGATCAAACCGGCCCATAATGACGATCAACCACATGTGGACACAGGTCGCAAAACTATATCACTCCTATTTAACATTTTCGTTCAAATTTTAGATAAAATTGCCGTAAATTGTATTCTCTTGAAATTTTAAAGTCCTGAATGTAAGTTTAACTCAATATTTTAATCGCTGGCGGCCATTTTTTTTTTTTCTCATGCGAAAATTATTTTTACAAATTTCATGAATTAAACGCAAAGATTAAGTGGTTGAATGAAACCTAATCGATAATCTAATTTTCAAAAAAATGTTGAATAAGTTTAAATTAAATATCATGTAGGATTGTTTCCTTACAGAAAATCCAATTTTAGACGAATTTTAATTCAAACTGTTATCGAAAATTGATCTATTCCAACCACATGTGCTTTGAACTAAATCGTTTTTCGTCTAAATTATCATTCTTCTTCGGGTATATTTTTTAAACATACTGCACCAATGCCTTTAAGTAATTTTACAGAATCATTCCCGTCTCCAAACCATCTTTTTCGCCTCTATATATTTTGCGTTAGGAAGACGGGAGTGATTCTATAAAACTTAGGTACTTCTAGAGAATTTGAACCGCACTATTTTCTTTTTTAAACTAAGTTTATGGTTTGTTTGGGCAAAATGTAGGTTCGGTTCAAATTCTGTAGAAGCACGAATTTCATTTTTCGGATTTCTGATCATCCGACTTTCTGGATATTTACCTAACCGGATTAAAGTATACTATATTCTGCCTCTACTGCACCTCCCAGGCATGACCTCCGGGGAAAGGGAAATTTCGAACCCACCATGATTGCCCACTATAAACTGACCTTGTGTTTAAGGCAGGTAAAAAAAATTGATTTCATTCGACTTATTTTTCTGAAGAGAATTCAATTTTAGTCACATTATCTCTAATGAAATAAAACCTGTCTACCGTCCGCCATTTTGTTTTGTTTTTCCAAGTATAAATTTGTCTTCAAACTGATTCGTAGTTTAGTCTTACTAATAACTCCTTGAAATTGACACGGTAAAAAAAAATAATCGCTTTTGATTTGAAGCGAACGTTAGACATCTTATTAAAATAGGCCTACATTAAGAAATATCCACGTGGAGTTAGATTCATTTCACTACGTGGAATTTAAGCACCAGTTTGAGCTCCATGAATAGTGAAAATATGAAATTAGCGAAAATGATTTTAAGATAATTTTAGCTGGGTGGGATTATTAAAATAAAATGTACACGTCATTAAGTTTTTAATATAAAAACAAATTCTATAGATAAACACTAGTTTTGTTTATGGAGACTAGAACTCTTAAAAGTAAGTGTTTCTAGCTATAATTAAAGTTTGCCCAAAAGACAGGCATTTGTCCCCGAAAGTGAAGATCAATCGTATTTATCTGCGCCTCTAATAGAAATCCCGTCCTTATATGGACAGTCAAATTTAGAATCTTTATTGAATACCCCCCCCCCCCCCCTCGCTTAATGTTATGTAATTTGCAACGATGATACTCGAAACATTTGCATGGCAGTAAATACGTACCATTTCCTTTAAAATTAATTTTAGTTCAATCAATCAATGAAAATGGTTTTTTTAATTGGGAGGGGGGATCTAAAGGGGAAATAACTCTTCGAAGCAACAATTCTCTCTGGTTTTATAGTCAAACGTCAAATTCGTAAATTTTTCGTTTTATGTGCTTTTGGAGAGAATTTTTTAAAATGACTAAATTTTAGTTTACCTGTACAAAAATGCGTATACCGCGAAGATCAGAATGGTAACCTGGGGGCCTACTCATCTTCATATTAAGTCTATCTAGACAATGTCGTGTTTTTAGCCTGTATCTAACTTTGATACATAGACATAAATGTATCAAATGTGTAATATTATTGACTCAACTGCTTTTGTAGATCAACAAAGTTTAATTGATACTATTTTTTTTATATACATCGCCTACTTTAATAAAATAATTTATCTGTAAGTATGGTTAAAAAAACATTTGTGGCCATAACAATAAGTTTAAATATTGCATGAACAATACATTAGTTATGTTAATTTGGGCGTTTTTAACAAGAGCCAACAAAACAAAAGGGATGAAAAAAACAAAACAAATAAATGTAACCAAAGGCAAGATAAGTTACTCTTCTACCCACCTTGATAAGTTTATTTGTGTTTTAACTTGAAGCGTTTTTGTTTTTTGTTCTAAAACAAACCTGGTGCCCACCTGTTCAATTAAAACGGGGGGGGGGGGCTTAAATTAGTTTTGTATACTCGCTCAAAAAACGAAAATTAAACAAAATACTGAAAGAACATTACATTTTCTCATGATTGCTGACATTTATTAGGTGTGTTTTTAACAGTATTTTTATTTTTCGCTTTTTGATTATCAAGGGCTCATGAACAGCCATTTTGTTTTTCGTTCTAACTGAACAGGTGGACGCCATGTTTGTTTTTGAACAAAAAAACGCTTTAAAATTAGTTAAAACAAATAAACTTATCCAGGTAGGTAGAAGAGAAACTTATCTTGCCTTTCGAAACATTTGTTTGCTTTTCACGCCTTTTTTGATTTGTTGGTTCTTGTTAAAAATGGCCATCAGTTTTTTATCTGGTATGGCGGTTGTCAAAATACAGGTTTTATACAGAAAACAACCTTCTATTTTGTAAAACTTAGTCTGAATAAGATCGGGCTTTACGTGGATTAAAAGGATATTTTTTTTAATTATCACTCCTAGATTGACGTACCGAAAATGGTTACCATACAACATTTAACCAAAAAATGTTTTGACTATTTCTATTCGTCTTTAACTTTTCGTTAAACGAAGACAAATAGAATTAACCTTTTTATTTTTTTATGTCGTAAGATTATCATATTTGGTGCCTTTGTAATTTAGAAGGTCTGCTATGTTGAATAAATTAGGATTCTCATTTGGATACCATAGACTGAAAATTGTCCCAAAATGTTGTCCTCTTTAATAATTTTAAACGATTGATCAGAAAACCTGTTTTCTACTTGAAATATTCAATTGTTTTTATTTTTGTTTTCTAGACAAGACTTTGATTTTGTGGCAATTAACGAAAGATGAGCAACATCAATTTGGATATGCCAAGAAATCGCTTAAAGGCCACAACAACTTTGTGTCTGATGTTGTCATGTCTTCTGATGGAAACTTCGCCCTCTCCAGCTCATGGGATGCCACTTTGCGCTTGTGGGATTTGAACCAGTAAGTTGACCTTTTATTGTTCACTACTTCGACCTGCCCGGCGTTGCCAGGGATGACCCGACATATTTAGTTTATAAACTCATACAGAAAAGTAAAATATTAATTGTAAGGTAAATTCTTCAATTTAAATGAAAGTTATCCTTGCTGGTTTTTATTTTTAGGTGATTGTATAAAAATGTTTCATTTTACAGGTCGTCTGGACCGAACGAAATTTTTTAAATAAATTGTAGTGAACTACTTTCCCAATAACATGGTACAACAACAACAAACCAAAACTTCCTAGTCAGAAGCAAAGTTTGATTTGTCATTAAATGTTAGTTGGGTCAAACTTTTAAAATCTGGTCGACTTTACATGTTAGATTGTGAAGGATTTTTCTCGCCCCTTTCTTATTTGTATCGTGTGCATCTTCACTTAATTTCAATTGGTGTAGTAAATATCAGCAACCGCTTTGTGTATGCCTTTTATGATGAAAAAAAAAAGCTAAAATACTTTCTGAAGCAATGTCTTCAAATGAATAAAAGTTAAATATTTGAAAATTGCTGGAGCAGATATTTACGTAAATTAAATATTTGAACTTGAGAATAAAAACTTTGTAAAAATAACACTTTATCTAACTAAACAGTTTATCATACATAGTTTTTGCGTGAGAATTATAAGTTTTAGATCAGCTGGTTCTTATATGCAAATTGATTTTTTTTTGTAATTTCCCTGTCAATCTTACCATTTAAAAAAAAAAAATGGTCCAATCCAGTGCCCCATTTTGAGACTGACATTTTGTCCACATTAAAATCTACCTTGTGTCACTTGGCCCTTGTGTGGCAGAGAGTAAATAGGGACATCATAAGATGATACTTGCTTATTGTTCAAATTTTAAAATTGAAACTTCAAATATGATACATAATTTATTTTTAGATTTTTAAAAAAAAATTTTAATTTAGTGTTTAGTACACTAAATTAGAATAACTAAAAACTGATATATCAACATTAAGTGATGTCAGTTGACAATCCTAAACACTTTCTAGATGCAAATTTGTTTTTCTCGCTTCAGACAAGGCATGAAGCCACTTGATCTAAGGAGCTTGTCAGTCTTAGAATTAGAAAGAAATTCAATACAATTCTACAGTGCAAGATAAAACATACTTTAAAAAAATAAATCAATGTGGAAAATTTTGTATTCATCTCCAGTGGTAACCTGGTTTTAAAATTTTGTGTTTTTTAGTGCATATTTTGTATGTAATTAATAATTATTGATCATATTTTATCAACACATTTCAACTCTCTAGAAAGTTTTAATACATTGTTGTTCTCTTATAGAACGCAGGATAAACAAGTCCTTCACTAAATGATCAGTTTTCATATCTACCTTTGTTTACTTTTGCGAATGGTACTTATAATTATAGCATGTAAGCTTTCAAAATTTATTGCCATTTTGCTTCATGATGTCAGCGTAACTTTTTTTTTTCTTCACTGTAGGGGTACCACCAGTCGTCGCTTTGTTGGTCACACCAAAGATGTGCTCAGCGTTTCTTTCTCTGCTGACAATCGTCAAATTGTGTCTGGCTCACGCGACAGAACCATCAAGCTGTGGAATACTCTTGGTGTCTGCAAATACACTATTACGGTTTGTTGAACAATTCTTTGCTTTTTTTTTAATAGTTTTTTTTTAATGCCCAATGATTAATAAATTCATGTATTAGCTATTGAAACAATTTGAAAAAACTATTCTATATGAGGGCATTGATTTTGTTTGATTTTTTTTCTTTCGAACTACTGTTCTCGTCTTAAATGTTATTCTTACAACGTTTCTGCCAATGTAACCTCCGATCTTCAGGTGCATATTGTCAAACTCTAGGATCTGTAACTAATTTCGAACGGAATCCTTCATTTAATCCTGGGCTTGCTCTCATTCCATCAGCCACGACCGGGTGAAAGTCTTAAGCAATTTGTAATCGAATTCTTAGTATCGTCCGCACTGAAACTGATTATCACTTAGCACTTATATCCGTTACGCCACACTAGTCCCGATAATAAATATACATCAACTCTCATCTTAAAAGAAATTCCGAAACATAAGTTTTTATGTTAACATAAAGATATAATCCAGTGACATTGGTCAAGAATGAAACAAATATTTAATCTTTATGCTTGTTGGCATTTTTAACAATCCCCATTCACATATAGTGACGTTAGATTAGTTTGGCGTATGGGTGGTGCGTTTTCACCACCACACACATGTGCACCAGGGGACATAGGTTCAAATGATATGTGCCAGTTTATCCTGGTTAGCATCATTAAAATGTATACTTAATCATTTTTCTTTTATAAAATTAAGTTTCCAAGGATCTGATAAATTGTCCCATCTTTTTACGTTTATTTTAATGCCCAATGATTAATAAATTCATGTATTAGCTATTGAAACAATTTGAAAAAAATATTCTATATGAGGGCATTAATTTGAATATTTTCAGTTTTACAGAAATATGAAAATAGCTTTAGTTTTCTTTGTCCATAGTAGAGGTTGGTTTGATATACATATTAAAATAAAATTAATGTTTCCGCATTTTTAATCTTTTCTTTTTTAGCAACGCTTGCTTGTTAGAACCTGATTAATATTTCTTTAAAAGGGGAAGTAACTCGTGGTCTGTTTAGAAAAAATCTTGTTATAAATGTGATTGAGGTTAAAGAAATAAATTTTAAAAACATGTAAAATGTTGCCCAGTGATTAAGAAAAACATGTTTTTGATGTTCAGTGAAATGAATCCTGCAATTATGAGGGCACAATTAAGCCCTTAAAATGCAAAATCTATCTACTTGTTCCAATGTTGGCAAGCTTTTTAAAGAAAAGCAGGATTGTTTGGGTTTTTTTTAAGTTTTTGAAACTTAAATAATGTGCAACTGGGGACCACTTGTGAATTTAATATTGCCTTGAAGAGTGAATGCCGCAGCAGGAGAAATGTTTTATAAATAGTTTTTGAATTTGATCTAATATTCCTCATTTTTTTTTTTTTTTTTTTTTTTTGCTCAAAATAAGATGCCCAAAGAGACCTATGAAATATCAGAAATTCACATTGCAAAGTATTTAAAATAAACACTATAATCTTATTTCCCCCAATGATTAGCAATGTAAATTGATGTTAAATGGAATTTCTTGATTGTTTTAAACTCGAATCAATACTATCCGCTTATTTCAATTATCCAATTCATAGAAACAATTTGCATGATTTGGGGGCATCAGGTTGTGGGATACGAAGATTGCTACAACTTTCTTCCTCTCATGTTAAAAATACAACTAAACAAATATATAAAACCTTTTTCATAGAATTTTTGCAACTCTTAGATGATCATATTGAATAGAAAATGCAAAAAAAATTTATCTTTCAAATGCATGTGCGAAATAAGTCTTTATTTTATCGATTAAGTGTTGGAATCTGTAGTGATAAAAAAAAAATCTGTTGTTGCCCTGTGATTAAGACATTATATATTTGATATTCAGTGAAATGAATCCTGCAATTATGAGGGCATTTAAAATTCGGAATTATGTTAGTCTAATTTATTAAGCCAAAAAATAAGTTTCAAAATATGCATTGTCTATAAACTTATCTAAATGAATGCGAAAATTGTGCCCATTTCTCGTATTAACGGTAAAGTCAAACCCACCTATTTCAAGTTTAACACAAGACGCACCATCTTTTTTATATATTGCTTTACGTATATGCAAAGTGACCTAATTTGCATATTCCTTTTGAAATAGGACATTTTAATAATTCATTTAATTTCATGATTATTTTGATTTTAATAACAAATAGTCTGTTTTGCAATATATTTTATTTCCTGGAAAAATATTAAGTATTTGTGTTCAAATGTTCCGGGGGGGGGGGGGGGATTTTCAACAAGTTACAATCTATTTTTAAATTGCAAGTGAAAAGGCAAATTGATTTCTTTTCCTTTCTTTATGGCCACATTTAGAAGATAAATTGGATGGCCACATTTAGATGTTTGAAAACTCAAACTACCAAACCTAACAAATTCCATGTTTATATTCTGTATGATCTCTGGCTGCTGGTTATGGTTAAAAATAGTGTAAAATTTATTTGCTTCTGGTCATCAGGAACCAAATTGTGTTTACCTTGAAAAGAATTTTCTTAAAGAATCCATGAAACTAACTTTATCTATTAAAGCAGTTGCAAAATTTTGTGCACGAACGTAAAAGGTGGTCTGATGGAGTTTGCCCAGTGATTAAGACATACATTGTTTGATGTTGAATGAAATTATTCCTGCAATTATGAGGACATTAATTCCATTACCTTTTGAGATACAAAAATTACTGTTAACTTATTTGATTTATCAGGTCCAGATTAAAGGAAAGGGGTTCCTTTTGGAGAAAGCTTGCTTTGAACAATAGTTCCCCCATATAGAATCTTTCAGTAGTTATCATATAACATATCAAGCTTTTTAAATTGGGTTTAGATTTACGAATACATTCTTATCTGTTTTCCATCTCATTTAAAATTGTCAGATATATCTCTTAATTTTTGTTTTTAAATAAACCCTGCGAATTGTCTGCTAGGGTCTGTTATACTTGGAATCTAAAATGTAATTTATTAATGTAAATTGAGATGATTATCTTTTGTCAAATAAATAAGATGGGGGGGGGGGTTAAGAGCCTCTGTTAATCTGTCACTGTTGAGTGTGAAAGGTCATTTTCATTGTATGTTGTGCTGTTTTTTTTTTATTGACCAACTGGGGTATTCAGCCAATAACCTTTTATCTCTAAAAAAATCAACATGCATTTTTGCTCTCAAATAGATATTGTCCATTCCATATAAAACGTTTATTTCATTAATTATGTTAATATAATTAAAAGATTAACTTCGGATTTAAATTTCTTTGAAATTATATTTTCAATTGTAAATATACATAAAACGAGAACAGATATTAAGATGAATCCATTTAACCTGCATATTTAGAAATGAATTATATTTTACGCGGTACCTGGCAGAGAGCATCTCTTAATTAGAAATGCTTTTATGCATCGGAAAATGCTAATTTACAGAATTTAAAACGTATTAATAATTTCCTCTCTTTATATAGGAGGATAGCCATCCTGATTGGGTGTCCTGCGTAAGATTTTCTCCCAGCACTGCCAACCCAATTATTGTGTCTTGCTCATGGGATAAAATTGTCAAGGTAAGTCTTCAATAATACATACAAGCAATCTGTTTTATAAAATTCTATGGCACTTTACATAATTTGAAATATATTCTAGTTTGTGAAATTTGTTTGCGTGTTTTTTTGTTTTTTTTTATATAAGCCTGCAAATAAAATGTTTAAATTTCTTTTTAGGTTTGGAATCTTACCAACTGCAAGCTGAAGACCAACCACTATGGACACACTGGTTACTTGAATACTGTGACCGTTTCTCCTGATGGATCACTCTGTGCTTCTGGTGGCAAGGTAAAGAATTATCTAAACCATTTGTTTAAGATTTTTACCTTCCAACTCAAAAAAAAAATTTTTTTAATTACATGTATTAGCTGTTGACAAAAAAAAACCTGAAAATATTGTGTGACTTTGTAGGTGATATCTTTTTTAAAAATCATTCAAATCGTTATTTTATATATTTAAAAAAATTATGTAACCAATGTTTTAGTGAGATTTCTGGATTATGTTGAGTGATGTGGGTAAATTTTTGAACAAGTGAACATTTTAATGATCTGAATATATTTTTTATATATTATATTTCTCGAGTTTAATCCAATATACATCTTCACCTTTTATTCTATTTTTAAAAATCAGGATGGCCAAGCTATGTTGTGGGATCTTGGAGAAGGCAAACATTTGTACACTTTGGATGGTGGTGATGTAATCAACGCCCTGTGTTTCAGTCCTAACAGATATTGGCTGTGTGCTGCAACAGGACCAAGCATCAAGATTTGGGTAAGAAAAAATCCAATTGTAATCATAAAATAAATCTCTTTCATCTAAAAAAAATAAAACCTAGATGACATTCCGATTGCTGTGAAGTCGCCACACAGGACTTCCTCAACAGCCTGGGTTATTTGGGGGAACAGTTTGTGGGCCCAGCCACTTTGACGTGCAAGAACTTTTAAATTTAAATCTAATAATCCTATTTTCACAACTTTTGAATGTTTTATAAACAAAAAATCTTATTCTATGGGTGTAAATTTTATTTTGTGAAAGTTCTGATAATGCCATTTGATAGGGTTTTCTACGGCACAGAATTTAAAAACAAATTTATAACTTTTTTTGCCAGAATACTTTCATTAGGCTTTTTTCATAAGCGAATGTTTTATAAATCTTTCTCTTTTATTTCAGGATCTTGAAGGTAAAAATGTCGTAGATGAGCTGCGCCCCGAAGTGATCACTCAGAGTACCAAATCGCAGCCGCTTTGTACCTGCCTCGCCTGGTCTGCTAATGGTCAGACTTTGTTTGCTGGCTACACGGATAATAATATCCGGGTTTGGCAAGTCTCTACTGCCGCTCGATAAACATTATAACAAAAATAAAAATTGATTTGCCATCAAAATAAAGATTTTGAAAGTGCTCGGTGAACTTTTGTTTTCTTATTCACTTAAATTTTTTTAAGAACCAAATTGATAGGATAACTTGCAATCTTAGTCTCCTTTATATTCCGGTTCATAAGTTTTTTTGTTTTTTTTTTTTCTCTCTCCCCCCACTTGAATTCACAGTAAAACTTCAGACCAGATAACTTTATTGTATTGTGAAATCGTTTCATGTATGCCTTTTGGCCTCTACTTTTAAAACCAAAGCACATTTTAGCAATTTATTTCTACAAACTAAATTTAATGTTACTTGGAGGATATTAATTTGCAGTGGCTTTTTATCATTTTCTATCCTTGACATTTAAAACTACAAATTGTTAGTGTTCCCGTTATTTGATACCTTTTTAACGAATACTTTTTGGTAAACAAAGTACTAATGTCATTGTGCAGTTTTAAGTTAAACAATTTTTGACAAACCATCAAAACGGTGAAGCAGGATGAACTAATCCGTCTGCATATCGATGTTTGAGATTAACTGTCTTATGTTCTGTGAAACGATGAGGCAGATATATTCAAGGCAACTTACTGCATTTAAGCATCTTAATGGAGCTCCTTAACCAAGACTTTCTTTCGGCTGGACTGTAATTGGCTTAATTTCAAATCTCTCCTGTCAAGGGATTATCCACCTCAAATAGAGCTTAAAATAATCCTAAAACACTGAATTTTTCCTGAGTTATTTTTATTTTAATAGCCAAGTTTGAATCTCACATAAGTCTAAAAGATTTTAAAGAAATTAACAAAGCTAGTACAGAGGAAAAAAGTCACCAAGTACAAATGGAAATTGACATACTCATTGTATCAGTATTGTTCAAGAAGCCGGTATAAACTTTTATTTAAAATATTTTATGACTAGCTGTTGTCACATTTGATAATGCTTGAGCTGTAAGAGGGGATTGGAATGGCTTTATTCTTTGACCACTAGAGAAATCAGACATCAAAATCTTGGCCTGGTGCAGTTTTTTTTTTTAGTTTTTTTATTGTCTTGGCCTTCAGGGCTTGATTTACGCTGGTCTATGGGTCTGTCCTGTGCAGTTCTAGGAGGGCTTCACCTCCCCTCTTTGGGGAGGAGTAAGTTTATTGCTTACTGCCTGAGGCGCCCCTGTCGGGGAATGCCGACGGGGCTGCCCATGCAATTTTTAAACCCCACTTTCCCAACCTTCGGTCACATCTTACTTGTGAGTAAGATGAAAACTGGCCTTGTGCCTAACTCCTGGAGAGGAGTAAATCAATATTGTAGACATAAGGAACTACTGAGAAAAAAGGGTGAACGTTGGGGTCAACCTAAATTGGGAGCTGTCCAGTGAAATGTTTGTTTACATTAGTTTTAAATTTCTACATGTCAGGAAAGGGAGGAAGTTCCAGAGTCTAAAGAAGCTTTTGGTGTAGAAAGCTCTTTGGCATCTGGGGACCTCCACAGAGAATGGAACGGATTTGTCGGATTGATCTAGTGAGTTCATCAGAGCACAATCCGTTAAAGTACTTGTAAAAACATGCACAAGGAAGCAACATTGTAGCAATGGTGGATAGCTGGCGACTTTTTTTTTTTTAAGACCTTTTCTAAGAGGGGAGAGACTAGTAGATGGTGGCTTTGTAGAGATAGGATAATGTCAGGTGTAAGAAGTTAACTAGCATGGTAAAGAGAGAGAGAACCCACCTTCTTTGCAGCAGCCTTGGCAATGTCTTCAATGTATTTATTCCAATTCATGTCAGTGGAAGTTAGGCCGAGTAGTTTGAATGATAACCTCTCAGGTAGGGTGTTATTTGCCCTGACAATTGGTGGTTAAAGAGGTTTCTTGAAGGAAAATAACTTTGCAGCATTAAAAGTTACCATCCATTTTTTTTTTTTTTATATCCTAATCCACTAGACGAGGTCATTTTCTAAGGATTCAGCAATTGCCTCGTGCGCTTCTGGTTTTCCCACATGACGAGTATAGCGTGGTGTCGTCAGCAAATATTCCTATCTCAGTCTCAATTACATCAGGGAGGTCATTTATGAAAATCAGGAACAGTAGAGGTCTAAAGATGGATCGTGGGGAACACAAGCATTTGTATCATGTTGCTTAGATGAACGGCCATCGAGAAACCTGGACCTTTCTTTTTGTTAAAAAATTAATTATATTAGTAATACCATATGAGTGCAGTTTTAGAAGCCCTTCATGCCAGGCCTTGGGTATATCAAGCCCTACTGCCATAGCTTCACCTGCATTGTCCGGTGCATGATATGTGTTCAGAGATGACTTAGGATATCTGCAGTAGATTGTGCTTGTCTAAATCCATATTGATGATCAGAAAGGAGTTTAGCATTAACTAGGTGCCGGACTATCGCTAAATTGATTAATGATTCAAAGATCGGGAGTAGACTGATTGGGCGGTAATTTAGAGGATCAGTTCTATCTCCAGAATTCTTGAAGACTGGTACCACAGAGGCAATTTTCCAACTATCAGGGGAAACAAGATTCAACAAAGCATTTGTAGTTTGGAGAGAATGGGCCAGCAGAGCACTTCTTTATTACTATTACTAGTTCAGGCTTTGGACGTGTCAAGGTTTTTTTATGATGTCTCTGAGATGGGGTGATGACCAGGTTCTCAAGTGTGGAATTTAGGGAGGGGGTGGTTTGCTGAGTCCAAAGTGGAGTTTAAAGCGAAACAGCCTTATCAGTTGCTGTGCAAACAATATCGTGATTTGATAGGGGGAATTATCGATTGTCCATCACACTGGGTGATTCTTTCGTTCTACCCTCCGGAGAGATGCTATTTAACACCTGCAGAGCCTCATGAATTTAAGGTGTGGCTCAAGAAGAAACAACAAAAGACGACTTTTTTTTCTGCAAAATGATTTATTGAATTAGCAATTTCAAAGATAGAAGTACAAAAATTCTGTGAGGTAATTTATTCAATCATCTCAAAACATGGAATTTATCAAATATATATTCATGTAAATAATGTGTTTAAAAAAATATATATGGAACTGTTGAATGCATTGATCATCATGTCATTCGTTTTGGATTTAGAAATTTCTGATTTTTGGCACAATTTCAAGTAGCAAAAAAAAATGCCGTGGCACATTAGAATTTATTTGGTTTACGAGTAGAAATTAACCAGAATACGTGACTTGTCGACAATTACAAATTTCAAAATTACTTTTTTTTAAGTGATACAATATAGCAATTTTTATTTTATTATATTAACACTTCAGAATCCCGAATTTCTGGCAAAAGGGTATTTATTTTTAATGAAATAGAGAACTAATTATTTACTAAACTTTATATTTAGAGATGAAAGTTAATTATTTCTATTGAATTATTAATTTCTTTCTTTTAGATTTGCTTTAATGATATGGCTCCTATAAAAAAAAACCCCAGATGACAACCACCATGACTTATTTTACTTTTGATTTCATTCGAAAATTCATAAACTAAGATGTGTTAAGACATTCTTCTTGCTTCTAATTATAAGGAAATATTATTCTTTTCTTTAGTAGTAAAGAGACTATTTTTGCCATCTAATTTACATACATGTGCTGATAAAAAGTCAAACGTTCAGAAATATTGGATTGGTTGAATCAACAGAATGAGGAACAGATGCGTGACTTGTTCTTGTAAATTTACTTAGAACAAAAGAATTTTTTTCCTCCCAAACATAACTAAGCTATATTTTAGCCTGTATTTTGATGTGAGGGGAAAAAGCCTTAGGGAAACGAACTTTAGTTAACTGACATTTAGTATAATTTTTTTTTTTTGTAAGGCTGAAAATTAAACAAAGCCCAGTACCATAACTTTAATGAGGGTAAATTTTTTAAGAATCCAATGGTGCTATTAATATTCTATTAGGAGTTTATAATCATATCACCAGGTCTGCATTCTTGTTGAACATCCGTAAACAGCAAAGGCATTTTATCTTATTAATAAACTGAAAATTATTATTTTTTTTTTAAAGTTTCAGACTGGAAGCAGCAATACATGGTTCCCCATTTATTCCCGGACAACACTGGGGGTGCCTTCTAGTCAATCTCAAGCATTAATTGTAAATTTGTATTACGCCAGCAAAAATTACAAGTGATATTGCAATAGTGTCTACTACGTTTGACCTGTATAAATTACACATCACTTGATATTGTGTAAATAACATTAATTTAGAAGTATTCATTAAAACTGGTTGTACGGCTGAAATTACACAGTATTTGAAATAAGTGCACTAAAGCCTGTTTCATGCGCCACTTAATCTAAAACACTGACACTGGAAAGAGGTGAAATTTGTTAAAATTTCATAATTTATAGTTTTAATGCTAAATCATTCACTAACTGAATTTTGGTACTACTCCAGGATTTGCAACTAATTTCCGTGACTGCTCGGCAGCAGCGAGTCGACAGCTCGCGGAAGCTGCCGAGTCGAAAACGAGGCTGTAAACAAAACTGGGGGAAAAAAACTGACCAATCAGGATGCTGCAAACCAGTTTATATCAAGCAGCCGATTAAAATTGGAAGGAGACACTAACTGAAAAAAAATGAATTTTGAGCAATTGTGTCGAAGCGTAGAATCTCCGGAGGAGGTAATGAATTTCGGCCATCAGAAAGCTCTACTGCCCACCAGAATGCGGTGTACGCGATGCGGACGACTTTGCCGGTTGATGGCAAGACGAACAATATCTGACAGATATGCCTGGAGATGCCCCATCCAGGAATGCCGGGCTTGGATTTCTTTGCGATCGGGGACATTTTTTTCGCGATCAAAGTTGGAGATAGCTACCATCCTAAAGATGATCTACCTGTGGTCCCAGGATATGGCAACAGGGAAAAATCTACAAAAAGAATGCGGCATACTGTCTCCAACCACACAAGTGGATTGGAAGAATTTTCTGCGGGAGGTATGCACCGAACATCTGGCGCGCAACCCTAGACGACTCGGAGGCCCAGGGCATACGGTGGAGATCGACGAGACTCTCTTCAACCGTCGTAAACATAACGTCGGCCGTGTTCTCCAGCTGCTTTGCCTAATTGCAAAACAAAAAAAAAACGGTTTATTTATTTCAGCTATGGGTTTGTTCATTTCTAAACAGTAAAAAAAATGGTTCAAAAATAAAAAAAGTTTATTTATTTCAGCTATGGGTTTGTTCATTTCTAAACAGTAAAAAAAAATGGTTCAAAAATAAAAAAAGTTTATTTATTTCAGCTATGGGTTTGTTCATTTCTTTCATTTTTTTTTATAAAAATATATGCATTTCTTTTTCTTTCCGTATATTCATCGTCTTATATTGTTGTTGTCTGCCAACCTTCCATTTTTTTTTTTCACGCATTTTGCGGTTTTGTTTATACAGCCTCGTTTTCGACTCGGCAGGTCTCGGACGCTTCCGCGAGCTGTCGGCTCACTGCTGCCGAGCAGTCACGGAAATTAGGCGCAAATCCTGGAGTAGTACCTGAATTTTGAAATTATTACTCTCTTCTGTTAAAATAAATCTCAGCTTAAAACAAAATAACTAATTCATACTGTGACAATACCAGTTTTTACTTCTTCATAACATACACATCACATATTTCTGGCTTGAATTTTTAAACCAATAATTTTCTCACTTGCCACTGTCTTAAACATCCACATTAAGTGGCTGAATTATTAGAACATAAAAAATAAACTATGTATCTTTGGACAAACGTAACTCATCTCTAATAAAAATTGTTCTCAAAGATTTGGGGAAAAAGTTGGTTCCAAAATGGTTGACTTTATCAACTAGTTTTGTCTAATTTTCCAAGCGGTGACAGGGTAAATTAATCCACTATATTAATTTTTTGCAGCTTTAAAAAAAATTTTTTTTTAAGAAATCCACAATAATCAGAAAACAAATTTATACAGTGGATTAATTTTCCCTGCCACCATTTGGAAAATTATACAAAATTTTGTCAATATAACAAATATTTCTACAAAAAAGATCAGTTAGCAAAAATGTCTCCCATTGGAAGCCAGATATTTTTGCATTGTGTTGCATGATATAAAAACTCCTCCCCTTGGCCTTGTTCGGGGTTTGACCAATCTCTCGCCTGTCCATAATTCACGAATGTCCTCTTGCAGTTGTCGGCAGACGTGTATTCTACAAACTTGGAACCCTCAGCTGATCCAAAGTACCACATAGCCTGCACGTCATGGTGTTCAGTCAAATATTTGGTAAGGTGGTCTCTATCGCCTGTCAAGATGTTTATTACACCACCAGGCACATCAGAAGTATCAAAAATCTACAAAAGATAAAAGAATTATTGCAATTAGATTACTTTAATTGTACATAATAAAAAAAGACTGGCGTAATTTTTTTAAAAATGATTGATGTTAGAAAGTGTAGATGTGGAATAAGAGATACTGGGGATGTATGCAAGTAGCCGATGCCGGCCCCAAACAGCTGAAATCGAGATGAATTTTCTGTGTATGGAGAGGGCAGTGCCAAAAACAACTTGGGTGACGTGCTAGTGAAAGGTAATAAAAAAACATTTTAAAATGTTTAATTAATGAAATATCAATCTTGATAAAAAAAAACCCGGCAAATTTACACAAATTATTCATCAGATTAATTAACTGAGAAAAGGGTGCTATTTTACTTATAGGCCGATCAAGTTAATTGTATTCATGTAAAAGCATTATTTTGTACTTACTCAGTCATATTTTATCTCTCACGCCCCGAAAAAGAATTTTAAAATATCAAGCAGAACTTTAATTAGAACGGTTTTTCCATTTCGATGTTCAACCTGTATTTGTGCCCGAGCCAACATTTTGGGCTGTGAGCGGTCGGTAGAATAGACAAGGGCATTAACTCCGTTTGTATTGTTAGGATTATAAAAAGAAAGAAACACATAAGCAATAATAATAAAATATATATTTATTAAATTAAAAAAATAGAAAATTAAATAATTATTTTTACTTTGTTCACCGGGATACTTTCCACGATATAATTTTCTTGGGTTTTTTTCTTTTTTCATATTTACATGGTAACTTTTCGCGACACTTATCTGCCCTTAGTTAGCTAACCGGCCACTCCGAAAATCGCAGACTCGCCATTTCATATAACCCTTATGGAAATGGAAAAATCGTTCTAATTAAAGTTCTGCTTGATATTTTAAAATTCTTTTTCGGGGCGTGAGAGATAAAATGTGACTGAGTAAGTACAAAATAATGCTTTTACATGAACACAATTAACTTGATCGCCCTATAAGTAAAATAGCACCGAGAAAAGCCACCAAGTGCCCATGTGATGGAGGAGACAGGATGATGAAACAAAAGTTATCTAACTACCCTACTCCTATCATGAATCTTTGAAGTCTTAGCCTTTTCAGTTCAGTAAAAAATTGTCATAAGAGGGAAAGGAAAGGCAAGACAGAAAGAAAAAAAAACAGTAATAGAAGCGATAGAAATAAAATACAGTCAAATAGCAACAGAAAAAAAAATAAGGAGATAAAGCTCTAGCGGTTTAGCAGAAATCAGCTTTTTCTTAATTTAAAAAAAAGCGGAGACCATACATCCATGAGAGGCTCTTGCGGTTTAAATTGAAATCCGCTTCTCTGGATTAAAAAGAAGCAGAATTTTGCGAAAAAGCAGACAACTCACATCCCTGAGATACAAAACTGATTGGTTGAAAAAAAATCAAGTGATGTTAGAGAGAGGGTACTTTTGAAACAGTCAAGGAGATACAAAGCTAGCAGACGGGTGTCTAAAACGGAATAAAGTGTAAACTCCTACAACTTTATGACAATCAACTGGCCAGTGACTTGTAAAATGAAATTCAAATGTTTTAATATTCTAGTGTTTGTGGTCATACAAACAATCTAGACATTATGAAGAATGACATTTTTATATATGTACTAATGAGTCACGACTTAACAAGGAAGATAAGGGTTGGTGAATAACACTATGAGAGAATTGGAAACGATAATATTTAATTGTTTAAATGGATGGTCAACAAGCGGGTAAGCTAGGGACAAACAATGAAAGTGAAAGTAATTTGTTTTCTAACCAAAAAATAAAATCCCTGATTGTAAAAATCAGAGAATTATCCAATGTTAATGAAATTTTTAGTTTTTATTATTAATTAATTAATTAATATATATTAATATGAAGTATTTATTTTATTAAATAAATAAATAAACTTAGATTTTTTTAAGGTCATTTAAGTTACTTCACCTCTTCCCCCCCTATTTCAAGGATGAAATATATTTTATACCCATAGTCGAAACTCAGTGACCACCTTTATAAAGAAATGACACTCTAAAGGTGCAAATGAAAAGACAAAATTAAAAAAAAATTTTTTTTAAAAGGCAGCTCTCAAGAAATGCTTTTTAGTATCATTTTTTTACTGAAAGCTTAAAAACCTTTTTCATTCACACTATCAAGGTGTTATCAATGAACACTGAATTTTGGCTGGATTTAATAAGATGTATTTTGTCCTTAAAATAAGAGGAGGGATGGGGGAGTAATTTAAGTGAGCAAGAAAAAATGAAGTTTTTGTTTTACTTGAGAATGATGTAATTTTGAAATGACCGACCACAAAATATCTGCAAATACCTAAAGGCTAACGTACAAGTTCCTTTACTCAACCTTCGGCTATGATTCTGCTATTTGATACTGTTATTTTTTTTTGTCTAATTCTCAACTCTCCAAACCTCATTTTTCTCAGAATAAAACTTATTCCAATTGGCTAATCAATACCACATTTTGACCAATCAAAATCCTTCTACCCACGACTGTTCAGTCAAATCCAAACTCCTTCATTCCTCGAACCAACCAACCCCATTGCGCACACACAGATTGCCACAAGAGGAAGTGAATAAAAAAAAAAAAGAATCTACCTGATACATATTCATGGCAGCCAGTGGATACTTTTGACTTGGAATGATGACAACTACATTACCACGGGCAACAGCAGGAGCAAATAAGGAAACAAAGCTAAGGAGGGGATTTTCATCGGGACAGGCAATGCCCAACACACCAACGGGTTCATGGAGTTTCACTGTTAGGCCATACACTGTAGTTTCCTGTAAAGACAAAAAAGAAATTGAAGAGAAATCAGAAAGTTAAAATAGTGTAAGAATTTGTTTTTTTGTTTTACGGCATATCAAACTTTTTCAGGTCATTTAATGCCGAATGAATTGTATTTTTTAAAAAGTTCTTTGCAAAAAAAAAAAAAAAATCTTTAGACAAAAAAAATTAATATTTTGAAAACATTCGTTAAACTTTTTATTTTTTTTATGGCATATCATCCTTTTTCAGTTCATTTAACACCAAATCAAGCTGGATTTATGTCTTTAGATAATTATATTTTTTATATAGATCAACAGCTTTTAAAAAGTTCATTATTGTCTCTACTTTATTTTTCTTAAACAGTTCCTTCATTGTACCTGCTTTGTAGAACGTTTCTCTTAGAGGCCAGATCAATGCATTCAGTAAGAATATGCTTGATTGTATACGTAGTCTGGCATGCATAGCATATTGGTTGCTGTTCGTCTTCAAGTAAGTAGGAATACGTAATCCTTGTGGGACCTATGCGAAGTCTGGATAACACTACTTCCTCCTTTCGGCTTTTTTTCCATTCTCCTATTGTAGTTTTGATCGCTAGGAGTTTGTTATGTGTATTGCTACTCCAACGTTGTTGTCTTTGTTGTTGGATATATTTGTTGATCTTCATTTTAAAATCTGTATATAGAATCTTAAAATTGGTCTCCCGAGCCATATCTAAGGCAGACCTGGCCACCCTATCAGCCTTGTCGTTTCGTCTAGTTCCGATATGACTTGGGATCCAACACAGTAATATTTCATTATCCTTTGACAAATATTCAGTTTTACACAGCAACTTGGTTATTAATGGATTGTCAAATTTCCTGTTTTGTAGTGATATTAGTACAGACAAAGAGTCTGAAAAGATAATGAATTTTTTTATTTCAAAATGAAATTGAGCGTCATATCCACTGCACATGCGTCTGCATTAAAAATGGAAGTGTCATTTGGAAGACGCTTCTTATTTATATTATTGTTGTAAATTGCAGCACATCCTGGTGCTTCTTCATGTTTTGATCCATCTGTGAAGATGTGCATATGTCTTGGATAGTTCTCTTTGACTTTCTCTAATTCCTCGTGGAAAATTAGAGGATGTTTATTTGCTTGTGGAGTCTGCTTAAAGCTAGTATGATCTTTGGGATCCTTATGGTCCAAGGTGGGATCTTTGGTATTATCGTATCATGTATTTTTGTCAGGTTCAATCCTGCTTCTTTGTTGATCATTTCCATTCGAAGGCCAAAAGGTCTTATAGCCCTTTAATTCCTATGGAATAATTTGATGAACAGAATTTCAATTTTACATAATACTGCAAAGCTAATTTCTCACCTCTGATATCTGCAGGTGCCTCGTCAGCTTCTACATAGAGACTCTCAACAGGTGATGTTCTGAAGGCTCCAAGGACTAACCTTAGTCCTCCATTGTAGATCGGGTCAATTATTTTTAGATAGGTCTTTCTGGCTGATCGATATATAAAAATACTGTAGTCCAATTTGGATCTAATCAACGACCTATATAGTTTTAGTAGAGTGTTTTGGTCCGCACCCCACTCAGTGTGGGCTACCACACGTAGTAGTTGTAATGTTCTATTACATTTAGCTCTTATATATTTCAAGTGGGGAATAAAGATCAATTTTCTATCGAAAATTACCTCATAAAATTTGTATTCATCTACAACTGGAATTTTCATCTTTTCAAGTTTTAGGCTTGGGATGGTGTGTAATTTTCTCTTCTGACGAAAATGGACGCATTCTGTTTTTGCCTGAGAAAATCAGAAACACTTTTCTGTTGCCCATTTGTTGACTTTATTCAGGCATTGTTGCAATTTTCGCTCAATGGTATGCATATGCTGAGACCTGTAGTATATTAGGAAGTCGTTCACGTATAGAGATCCACCCACTCCGGGTAATAAGTGTTTTATTATTTTTATGCTAAACAGAGTCACAGATAGCATGCTTTTCTGCGTTTCTTTTGGTGGTTAGAAATTCTTTTTTTCTGCCCTGACTTGATGAATTTTTGGAAAACGTTTCTGCAAGCTGATTTGCTGTCTTTTTTATCTGCTATTGTGCAGTTATTTTTGGAGAGGTGTTGGATTGGTTTAGTCTGGTGTTTACCCGCTATTTTCCCTCGATCATTTCCCAAATTGCTTTCGGTTTAGAAAAGGAATTTAGTTTGCCAACATATTCTTGCCAGCATTCTTTTTTCACTACTTTTATCACCCTGCGGGCCCCTGCTCTGCTTTGTTTAAATTCTATTAGATTTGTTGTAGTTGGTTCTTTTTCGAACTTTCTTAGGGCTGCTCTTCGCAGTCTAATGGCGTTTTTGCATTGACTGTTGAACCAAGGTCTGTTACGTTTGTCTGGTGTGGAATTTCTCGGGATGCAGTCTTTTGCTATTTCAATCAGCCTTACTGTGAAGTGTTTCTGGAGGCTCTTTGCATGGAGATTTTTTTTTGCTTGGGAGATTTTTTATTTGGATCTTTTTGGATCACTATCTTTTTCCTAGTAGATTCTGTTGCATTATTCATTTCACTTGTCTTTGACTGTGGTGGTGCATCTTGGATGGGGGCAACCAGTTGAGTAGGAGGCACAATGATAATGCTTTCCTCTCTTGGTTCCACCTGTTGCTTTCTAACTTTTGCCTTTGGTTCCTTGTATTCTTTTCTAATTGTATTTTGGAATGCTGGCCAGTCTCCCGGTCCAAGCTGAAGGAACCTTTGTATTAATTTTTTTTATTTACTGTCGTCCTCATTTTCATCACCGGGGACACAGCCTGAGAATATGTCTTTTCTCTACTAGTGGTTTAAACCACCCTTCTTGCTTCTTGGAAGGAAATGTTTCCAGTGTATTTAACTGTCAGTCTCTCTTTTTCCCCTCTTCCATCTCTCACAAATTTTGGCATAAATGGCTGATCACCACTACAGTTTGCGCATGTATGGGTCCCTTTACACTCATCCATAGAGTGGTCAGGGTCTTTTCCCCCACATTTTCCACATGCGTTTCTTCCGTTACATTTGCTTTTGTGATGTCCATATTTCTGGCATTTGTAACACCAAAGAGGAGTAGGGATATATTGTTCAACCTTTTCCTATCTTCATTTTTGTGGTATCGTTGGCATATCAAATCTCAACACGTATGTGTTTGTTTGGATTATCTTGTTTTCTCTTTTTATACAGATTCGTTTCACCTCGATTACTCCTTGGGATTTTAATTCTTCTTTTATTTCTTTTATAGTACACAAGGAGAACTCTTGGCTCCTTATTACTCCTTTTGAAATATTTAAGTATTGATGCGGCTATGATGTAATTTTTTTATTGTGAAAATTTTTCATTTTCAACAGAAAATCTGCATGTTTTTGTTTCTCAACTTCGACCAGTATGTTTCCATTGGCCAATCTTAAGCGTCATATTAACCAAAATTATTTTCTCAATGACGAAGGGAGATAATGTAGCAAGATTTGATTCTTCTAATTATTCCAGTACAATAAATCTTGGGAATCTACTTTGGTCGTTTTCTTTTTCTTCTCGTTCGGAGCTTGTATCCCTATGCATTCTTTTTGTGGTTCTGTTAGGAGCCATAAATTGTTTTTTTTAAATTAATCATTCCTGCTCCCTACCCACCACAGAGTCCACTTTGACTCAAAGTCTATGGGAATTGCCAAAGGGGGAAACCCAATCGCCTTGACAAGACAAGGCTACAGGAATCGTATACTCAACCTGATCGTGATCACAAGCACCCGTGTTCCATCGATTTCTCTATCCACTTATAGCGAAACATCTGGGGCACACAGCCATGTTGCGGTCATATATCTTTCAAGTTGATTGACCGTTGCCACCGCCTTCTAGCACTTATTATAAACTGGAGTGGGTATTGATAACTACAAAGTTAATCAATTTCAATATTGTTAACGATCGAGGAAACTGATAGAATAAGTGATAGGGCAAAACGTAACTGGCCGATTGATCAGATCGGGCCGCTCCAACCTCCCGTCTAGCCGAAGTAAGGGCCAAAGTAGAGTGTTGCAAATCATGTGCCCATTTATACAACCAGGCCACAGACCGCTCAGTCACCAGGATCCTGTCCTAAGACATCACGGGTCACCACCCACAACCAACAGGTAGTCCCGTTTTCGAGTTTTTTTTACCCCTCTGCATGGAGTTGCAGTCTGTGAATTCGTGGCCCCGCCGACAGGGCAATGTAAGAATTTGGTTTATCTTTTAGACATATTCACTCATCTCTATACGAGGCTCTATGGAATATTGAATGGGGAATTCTTTGATCTGCACAGATTGCCCATTGTCTTCGTCGACAGAAACAACTATTCGTTGACACGTAAGCAGACGGCTTAATGAATGGTGACGTCTCTCAGCAGTGGTGACAGTAGCAGCCATAGAGATGTTCTTTTCTTTCTTTTTCTCATTGTAGTTGATTTGGTTGTTTTATTTTATGGCATATCAACCCTTTTCGGATTATTTAATGCCGAATCAGGGGTCATTTTGGTAAAAGTTTTTATGCTTCAATTTCTTTATATCTTTAAATATTTATCATGGTGTTTCATTTGGTTGTTTTGTAGAGGAAAAAATTTTTTTTTTGTTTTTAGCTTTGCAGAACATGATTGAGTTTTGCAAATGGAAAGGAAATAAACAATGACATCAATGTTTGGTGCATTTTAAGTCAAGAAGCCGGTATCTTCAGACAGCCTGATCTGGCAGCACCAAACTCATTGTGGCTGGAATAATAGAAGTAATTAAAAAGAACAACAAATAACCCCGTTATTTGCTCTGGGATTTGGTTTGCTTTTTACAACAAGTACATTCAGATGAACTGCATCTTCCTGGGTCAAACCCCGTGGGAGTAGTGGAAAAACCACAAACACCGACGTCCGTTCACCTTGACGTCAAACACCCAAAAGGCAAAACTGATCTCACTTCTTTGCCACATACTTCCTTCCATGATGCAACTTCCAGTACATGTCAGCCTAACTGGAGTTTCACTGTTAGGCCATACACTGTAGTATGTAGTTAGAGCCTCTCTAGTGGAAAATTTCTTTTTCTATTTTATTTCTTTTTGTGGCTGGAATAATAGAAACAATTAAAAAGAACAACAAAACTCCATTATTTGCTCTGGGATTTCGTTTACATTTTACAAGTACATTCAGATGAACTGCATCTTCTCCTTCAAACCCCCTAAGGATGGTGAAAGCCTCAAAAAGTATATGTTCACTTTGATGCTGAACATCCAAGAAGCAGAACCGATCTTGCTTCTCTGCCATATACTTCCCCCCATGATGCAAAAAAAAACAAAGAAAACCCCCCAAAAAACAATGAAAAGCAGCTTACAGCACTGAAGTTATAGGTGTAAAAAAAGTTCTTGATTTTGAGTTTAGACCCTATTCTAGTACACTAGAAGTGCTTTTTTTCATCGTGGAGTTACTGCAACGTAGCACCCAAATTGTGCATTATCATAAAAAGAATCAATCTTACCTGAACAATGCCACCATATTTATCGCAATAAGCCGCCCAATAAAACAAGCGCTCAACTGAATCGTCAACTTCTGAAAGGCAATCGTTATAACTTCTTCCTGTCATTTTGTGCAAAAGCGTGGCACTTTCATCACGACGCAGTTCCAAATTCTCTGCAATGTAGTACATTATCTGCGACCGAAGACGTGACGTCTTCTTTGCCCATCTGCAAATAATCATTTTGGTTGTTTTAGGTTCATTTGGTTGTTTTATGACATAGCAACACTTTTGGGGGTTATTTAGTATCAAAACAGAATACATATCGGAAACACAATAAAGCAATAGATAAAACAAAGTTTTGCCAAAAGCTAGGGATGTTATAAAAGAAAACTAGTCACTTTGTGAATTCCAGCAATGGTAAATAAATCCAAGAAATGGTAATAAATTTAGGTAAGTAGTTTTTGGTTGACTTTGGTAGGTATATTCAAAAATTGTACAGTCTTACAGTAGGTACAGAATTTTAAAAATATTTTGACGGGGGGGGGGGGTAATTTTATGTGAGGGATATCCAGCTCCCAAAAAGGGTTATTCTGGAGGGGTCAAAAATTTTTTTAAAAATTAAAAAATAGTCCTACTCAACAAACATTTCTCTGATCCTGACCGAGGCAGAACAGATACTACCCTCTGATCCCAGCCTGAAGGCCAGAAAATAGTATTTACTTCCTTCCCACCGCAGGAAGACGTGACACAAGGACGGAAGGTGGGGGTTGAAAAGCCAGCACCCAAGAAGCGGAGCACTCTGGCCTACAAAAAATGCCTGAGCAGTCCCGTTCGCATTCCCTGGTAGGGGCATCTCAGGCGATTAACAATAAACTAATCCCTTCTCAGAGAAGGTAAAGCCTGGGAAGGTGGACTTCATAGAAACTACACAGAACCATACCTCAGACCGACAGAAAAAAGGTCACCTATCTCAAATGGCCTAGACTCTGTCGGACTAATTGTTGAAGATGTATCCTCGACTTGGTATGAAAAATAACACAAGCTTAAGGTCAAGAACCCCTGGAAATAATGGTTCTCAAATTATTTAAACCCGAAAGTTGACCAAAGCCATTTTTCTTTTCTTACTTTAATTGTATGTTTAAAACAGTAGAGCAATGAAAAGAAGTTTTGCTACGCATTTAGTAAATAAAGGGAATGATGTGGAGATGGTGGGATCTTCTCCACACTTCATCTGGATTAAAAAAAAAGAAAGAGGCTTTTGTTCTTGCAAAAAAAGAGTACACCTCTTCCGCCTCTGCTTTGTTAGTTTTGCAATCATTATAAAATCCTTAGAAGCAAATTGTTCCTTCGGCATTTGATAACTGAATGGTGAGTTGAATAAAATTTGTGGATGAAATTTTATATAGACTGTCCTTTTTTGTATTGTCTTTGAATTGCGTTATCTTGATTTTTGGCCCATTCCTGAAAGCACCTTACACTGTATTAGTACCAAAGAAAGAGCCAATTATTAATTACAATTGTGATAATTTCTTGTTGATGTACACTACCCGCCACCCAAACAAGGAGGAGGTAATTCCTAGGAGGGTAATCTCATAACAATAGAACAGATACTAAACCCCACCCCACCTCCAAAAAAGGAGAAAGTAATCACTGCGAGGAGAGTATCATGACAACAACAGAACAGATAGACCCCTCATCTCCACGAATTGAGAAGAATAGTACACTAATATAAAGTAATAGTATAGTTTTGGCTTCAGACAGATACCAAATCTCCATTAGTAATAGATGTGATGGAAGGCATTCTTTTTTTTTAAGCAAGGGGTTTGATGATGAAAAGTCCATTAGTTTGTAATCGTTGGCAGTGTCAATGTAAGGCAATGTCAATATTACAATTAAGATTGCTCTACTTTTAATAATAGTGAGCACTTTTGTGAATAAATAAATGAGCCAATTTTGAGAACCATCAGAAGACTAATAGAATAATGGACAATGTCAAAAACATAAGTTCTTTCCGATTCCCACCAGGGACGGAAAATATGTAGGACATGAAGATTTCTATATTTAAATGATCGTAACAAAGTACAGGGTGTTGCAGAAAAATCCAACACTTGACAAAAAGTAAATGATCTACCAGAAGCTGCTGAGGAGCGTGGTGAAGCCCTGGATGGACGAGATCACCACTGAATGCCCCTACATCTTCCAGCAGGACTCTGCTCTGAGACACAAGGCCAAGACGACCCAAGCATGGGTGCTCAACAGTTTCTCACCACTGATCGCCAGATTTGTGGCTGCCCTCCTCACCCGACTGCAACCCCCTTGACTATTTCTTCTAGAGTGTGATCGAGGCCAAGACCAACAAGCACGCCCACAACAAGGTCAACTATCTAAAGGCTGCGATCGTGGAGGAATTTACCACAATAGATAAGGACACAGTCGCCAAAACATGTGACTCATTTTGCACATCCCTTGAGATGGTTTTCTCCACCGTCAGCAGTTACATTGAAAAATAATGTAGTATGTAACTGTTGCTAAATAAACCGTGGAGTCTCTGCATATGCAACTTTTGTTTTTATTGCCTGTTCCATTTGTGTCAAGTGTCGGATTTTGTTGCAACACTCTGTATTATCATTCAAAAATATTTAACGATCATAATGAAGCATTATCATCATCATCATCATCATCTTCGGTTTAACGTCCGGTTTACATGCTGGCATGTGTTGTATGTTTTTTTTCTCAATTAAATTCAATTAATTTGGTAAAAAATAAAACAAGCATATGTCAGTTGCCATGTAGGGAAAGAGTGGTAGAAATTTACACAGAAGAGGATACAGTAGCCCAGCACGTGTCCAAATTGACCTTGAATGTTTGCATTGTTGGCACATTTATTACCTCTCTTGGGGGTCTATTCCAAGGTCCAGAGATCTTGATTGAGAAAGCGACCCTCCTCCGGTTCAACCGAAATCGACAGTGAAATAGGTTCTTGTTGTGTCCGTGTAGACCTCTTTCTGGTGCAGGAGTTAATAATATGTCCTGAGGTATATCGTAATGACCATTGAGGATTGTAGGCCAAAATGAGATCATCGTGTAATCGTCATCGCTCAAGGGAGAAAAAGTTAAGTTCTTGAGTCGGTTTTCATAGAGCAGATCCCATAGACCCTGCACCATTCGAGTAGCCAGTCTTTGAACTCTCTCCAGATGCTGGATATCACATATTAGATATGGAGCAGAGGTCTGGACATCATACTCTAACAATGGTCTGATGAGGGAAACATAAAGTGGAAGAAATATTTCAGGAGTGCAATTGCAGAAAGAACATCGAATTAGAAATAGAGTGCTCCTTGCTTTGTTTGCAGCCTGAATGCAATGTTTAGATGGCTTGATGAAGGATGAGGTGACCAGAAAGCCAAGACCTTTTGAAACTGACTTCCAAACTAACCTATCTCTGGCCAGGTCTTTTAATTATCCTTCTTTCTCTCAAGTCCATCCTTACCACTTTCTCCTGTGTTGTTTTGGCTTTCCCCTGTGAACTGACCCTGCTACCTCAATTCTTCTATATCTCTAACACTACTACGAACAGTCATGAAACCAAACTGCATTTATGCTAATCTGACTTCTGTTCAATTATTCTATCAATCCTTTGTAATTTAGTCATCAGGTGCTTCTTCTCTACCCTTGTAACAATTCACAATTGTACGTCTTTCGGGCTAACCTCTTCTTTTATGATCTGATTTGTCAAGTCTGTGATCATCTCAATGTCTGTTTCACCCACAGCCTTCAACATCTCCGCAATAACGTATGAGAGTCCTCCAACCTTAACATTCTTCATCTTACAGCTTCCCATACCATTTCGTTCTCAATTCTTATAGCTGGACCAGATACCGTTTCTGCAACTTCTAGATTTTCTCGATTCCACGAAAACTCAGTTTTAAACAATTTCTCATAATGGCATTTCCAAGCATCCCTCTTGTCCTGATCATTTATTGCTAACAAAGATCCCAATTTAGGTTGACCCCCTCCCACCGTCTCCCTTTTCTTTCTTCTTAGTAGCCCCTTACGTCTACAGTGGCGACCTGCCTTGTCTGGGGTGAACTATGTTAAAAAAAAAAAAAAAAAAAAAAAAAAAAAAACACTCCATTATCATTTTGAATGCACTTCTCTCCAACAATATCCATATTTGTCTTTACCATCTGCTTAGCTATTCTAATACTTCATTCTTTTGATCAACCCTTTGTAGTATATCCGGAAACCGGGATTCCTCAAATTCCTTCTTGGCTTTGTATATTGCTTTTCTTGCTTCCCTTTTTTCATCCAGATATACATTCTTATTCACTCAACCTTTTATTCACTGACCCCATTCGTTTCTGCTTCTCAACTTCCTCATTCCACAAACCATGTCACCCTATGCCTTGGGGACCCCTTTCATCCACCCACAAGTCTGATCTGTTACCTCTAACAGTGTATACTTCAACTTCGTCCACACTTCCTGAAGTGGATCTGGAGAACCGAACGCTATATTACTGGGTCTCTAAACTCACGTTTCACATGTTCTTCGTTCAACCTCCACATCTTTCTCCTGAGGATAAACTTTCTCTTTACTTCACAAGTTTTCTTCAGCATTAAATTGCAAATAACCGGTTTGTGCTGGATCACAATTTCTGCTTTCATATTACTGAAGAGCTTTCTTTGACTTTTCCTAACCAGCAGATAATCTACCCGAGTCTTTGCTGTACCAGATTCATACCTAATGATATGGCTTTTCTTTTTCCTAAAAAGAGTGTTTGCAACCAACATGTCCATTGCAAGACCAAATTCTAAAATTTTTTTCTTCTTCTGCATTCCTATCACCATATTCATTTCTTCCATGCACACCCTCAAAATCACCAGGCGTCTTTGCAACATGACCATTAAAATCTCCTGCCACAGAAAGTACTTCCTTCTCATCAACCTTAATAGTCACTGCACTAAGCCTGTTATAAAACTCTTTTTTTCGCATCTTCACTCAAGCCACATTGTGGTGCATAAACAGATATGGCTGTGAAAATTTGCTCACCAACCATCAACTTTATCAGTATGATTCGATCACTTACACGATTAACTTCAAACACTATCTGCAAAACAAAAATGCCAACCTGTTTCCCTTTCATTTCCAATCCAATACAGCTTGTATCTTGCATTCTTTCCCACAATCATTCTGGCAGAGTTACCTTTCCTTGGACATAACACAGGTCAATACATCTCTCAAGAAACTCAACAATCTTACCAGACCTTCCGCGCAAGCTTTCAACATTTAAACTACATAGTCTGAAATGAGACAGATTTTCTTTGGAAGTCATTTCCTTAGTTGAGGCAAGATTTTTTTTTATAGGCTTGATGCCCTTCCTGATGCCAACCCAGTTGGGTGATGGAGAACAATGCTTTTATCGAGACACCATCTCTAAGTGATTGCCTACCAAGTCCGGTTTAGGCATCTGGTACATTTCATGAAAATACATGACACTTTTGTTGAATTTATCAGAAGTAAATGTTTTGTTTTTTTTCTTAAGTGGAGAAGTTTTCAAGACTTTTTGAATTTATCGATAGTTCAAAAAAATAAAAAATAAAAATAACAAATCAACATTAATGAAATCAGTTGGTTACATTCTTACCCTGGTGCTGTCTTTTGGGCAATTTCAACCGCATTTCTCACATCTTTCCTGTTACCTTCAGCTACAAGACCAATTACTCCACCTTCAGGATTAAATATTGTGCGAGAAGCTTGGCCGTCGGGACGTTTTTGGGCACCACCATAATACAACTTGTACGTGTGATCAACACTGAAAATAGAATTAAATACACAAAACGTATTTCAACATCAAACTTAATATTGAAAGAACTTTGCTGATTACCCATACTGATCAGAAATATTGAATAAACATAGCATAGGGTCCTAAAGTACAGGCATCCTGATTTTTTATTTATTTATGTAGTAGATTATCAGAAAGAACACATTTAACACAAGTCCTAAAAGCAAAGTTATTTCTTCGTTTGTGATCTTTGTGGTAATTTATTTGGAAAAGGATTTTCTCAATGCAGTATCAAACACGGTAGCAAGGGATTTTTTTCCCTAAAATAAAATTTAAAAAAGAAAAGATTTTTCCAAAGTAATCTCATACAAGGTAGTTAAAGTTGACTGACTGGCAGTTTGGTTAACTCCAGTGAAGCAATTTCGGTATATGTCTGTCTCTGTCGAAAGTTCTGTTCTCTCTAACTCCAGTCGCCAATATTTTAAAATCAAACTTATTTTAAATAAATATACATTCTCATTATTACATTGGTTTGATGTTCAACCACTCCTCAAACTGATGATTTCTCATTGAAATCAGTGGCCGTTACTGATGGTTTTTGAAATGTTTCTTGTTTTCTTTTCGATTTAGAATTTGTTTATAATGTTCATTTGGCAGGGAGACGAAAACTGGAAGATATATATATATATATATATATATATATATATATACATACATACATATCTTTATAAAATATCTTTTAGAAATTTGAAAAACCAACAACAATGTATTATTTTTTTTGTTGTTAAAATAAATCATATTTTTTATTATTTTAAGCTAAGCTTTCAGCATAAGATACTATTTTCAAAGCAAGACATTTTCCTTTTTCTTTTCATTTTTACTGGTACAGCCAATATCTGTTTAATGTTATGTAGACTTGTCGTTTCAAAGAAAGTTGAGATGTGTCAGCGCAGTAAAACACCTATTTTAAATTAAAAAGATATACCCATATATATATATATACTAGCAGGGCTACCCAGCGTTTCCTGGGGTCACAAAAAACTAATAGAAGAGGTTAAAAAGTGTGTAACATCTTAATATTAAAATTCCTACCTTTCTCAATTAGTCTCTCTTTCCCCCGTCTCCGTTTTGCCACATCCTACTTCTCTTTCACCTTCGCCCAGCCCATTCCTGTCTTCTTTTAATGTATTGAAAATAATAATAATGCAAGTCATGAGATTTCAGTTTTAAAGTTATTGCTCCCGGGCAACACAGAGTTTCTCTCCCCCCACCCGCCTCAAAAATATAATGAAATCTATATTTGTTTTAATTTATTCCCGGGCAACGCCAATTTTCTTGTCTTCCCCTTCTTCCTCAAGCATATACCACATAGGAAATGTACTAATGTATTATTGCAAACACCTGCTCTATCTAGGATATTGAGTACCGACTCGCGAGCAACGCAGAGTACATTTTCTGGTATACAATAGTATAACAAAATACGGTGAAAATTATTCTCCTGGACAACGCGGTAGTTAAAGACACCTGTTCTATGTAGGATATGGATGACTCCCGGGCAACGCCAAGTAAACACACCTGCTCTATCTAAGATATTAAGCAATTTGGATTAACTTATAACACTTATCAAACATAATACTGTATTATTACTATTATGGCTCCCAGACAACACTGAGTTAACAAAAGACAGAGAAGTTTTTTCTCTCGGGCAATATTGCATTTAAACACACTTGCTCTATCTAGGATGTTGAGCACTTTTAGATTACTATATACCACTTACTAAATGTAATACTGTAAGAGTGATACTGAAACCACCCAAATAAAATTAAGGATGCATCCAGAGCACTACTAAAACCATCCTTTGAGTTTTTTGCCCCTCCCTAGTCCAACAAAGAGATGCTTAAGAAACGTTAAATAATTTTGAACGAAATTGCAGAGTTATTTCTGGAAGGCATACATCGAAATTACAGTATTTTCTTTCCAAATTCCGAAAGTAGACCCCCCCCCTCTCCCAACGAAATTTGCTCCATAGCCCGCTTAGGAGTTCACCTAGAGATTCAGTAATACAATTCCATTATCTTCCTCGGTTTATTTTACATAAGAATACACTTTTAGATTTTATCTAGATTCTCTAACCTTTCGTACTATAAGGCACACAAAAACAAACACATTTAGTTTTATATATATATAAAAATAATATGGGTCGTTCATTTAAAAGCATTGCTGGGTTTGTATTATAAAATTGAAAATATAAGCCATTATCAATGCAAGATTAATTTTTTTTTTATTTTTTTACTTTAATCTTATTAATTTCGGAATAAAATTCCATCATCAGAGTTGACCAGTATTGTGTCATTTTTTTTTTTTTCATCAAAAAAACAAGAATAAACAAACTTATTTCTTTTGATACTTGATAAATGTCCTTGGTGCGATGTTTCCACGCCAGTGTAATTGGCAGTTATGAATTCAAATTCTGGTTGTCGAACAAAGAAAAGCGTTGGCTCGCTTGTAGTTGATAAAAATAATATGGGTCGTTCATTTAAAAGCATTGCTGGTTTGTATTATAAAATTGAAAATATAAGCCATTATCAATATATATATACTAGCTGATCCTACTCAGCATATCTTCGGAGTTGAAGTAATGTTTTTTTAATGTTGATTTATAAATTTATTGGATGTAAGTAGTGGAGAGGAAACAAGAACTGGAACTTTTCTGTGAAAAAGAGACGAAAACTGTTCGAAAAGTGTAATGTTATATTTAACCCATCAAGTTGCTGACATGTTACCATTTTATTCAAATTAATTTTTGCATAAAAAAATGTTTCTAATTTAAATTGTTCATAATCCTACAGGAAAAATTGTTTTATTTTAAAACTCCATATAAAATCGATTATATCTCAACAGTTATTTCCAAGATATTTCAATTTAATTTTTTTTAATAACATTTACAAGTGCAATTTTTTTTTTTATTCATATACATTTAAATATTTTTCTGTACACACTGCAGTCTAATAAAAACAATTCGGTGATTTTCCTTGAAAACAGCGCCATTAATACAAAAAATTGCAACAAAGAAATTATTACAGCAAGCCCCCCCCCCAAAAAAAATCATTGATTTAAATTATTAAAAAACGTATGAAAAAAAGTGTAAAATATTTCACCTTGGTTTGTCAGTTTCATTTGGTTGAGAAACCATCTGTTCATTTCCGGGCATTGAATGAGTAAATTCTGCCGATCCAAATGTCTTCATGTTTACTTCTAACGATGGAATGTTTGGCTTGGACATCCAGGCAGGCTGAACATATTCATACAAACCCTGCAATATCAAAAGAACGGATTTTTTTTTTAAAGATGCTTCCATTCAATCTAAGCATTTAGAAAAGAAAATGCAATTTCAAACTTTAAACATGACAGACTGACTAAAATGCTATTTTCAAAGCGTGACAGATCGACAAAAATATAAATAGTAGAAACTGTAAATTATACTTTGAGGAAAAATATCAAATCATGAACTTCGGTACTTATGAGAATATTAGAACATGGTACAACACGAATAAGAAGTTTGTAACATCACCCTGGACTTTGTTAAGGGGTTTGAAATCCGCAAGAGTGTAGCTTTCTGTTGTCGTCTGTTGTTGTTATAGTTCCTGGTTAGTCAGCTTCGTTAGCAACACATAAGACACAAAAAGAAAACATGTACAATTATTATAATCTTTTTTGTTTTAAAGTTTTTCCTGTTTATTAATGATCCAAACATGATAACATACGGTTCTCTGTTCATTATTGCTTCAGTAGTCAAACTCCTACTCCAACAGTTATAACAGTTTTAGTGATTCTTTGCGCAAACGTGTATACCTGGCTTAACGTAAAATTCTGTCGACACTACTCTTTTCTCTCCATACGTCACTTCGGGTTCTGTGTCTGTCTTTTTATCTATGTCGCTTATGTCACACGGATTCTCCATACATTTTTCCTTGTTTCCAACAAAAGATGTTTTCTGGTCAGAATTTTACAGACACACTGGAATTCATTTGTTTACCAAATCCTGATAAACTATTCCGTCCATCGTTCATTAATTAACGTCATCACATTTCCGAACCCAATTACATTTTAATATTTTTTTAACAAAAATATTTGTCTTTTTATTATATTGCTTCAAGTCATCCTCTTCTTCAATAAACCCTATGACTGATTTAAACGCCCCTCCCCCATAGGGTTACAATACATGTGGCATTCTTGTCAAAGGTAGATAGCAAGTGCAAGTATATAATATACTTTTCAGAAGTAGCATATAATCTATAAGAATAAAAAAATTCACTGTTCTTACCTCTTTTCCGCCATCACGGCCATAACCACTTTGTTTATAACCCCCAAAGCCAGCAGCAGCATCAAAAACATTGTGGCAATTTATCCAGACCGTTCCAGCCTTAATATTCGAAGCTACTTCTAAGGCGAGGGCTGAACTCTCAGACCAAACACTTGATCCTAAACCAAAGATGGTGTTATTTGCCAGGCTTATGGCTTCTTTTGCAGTTCGGAAGGAGAGAGCCACAAGTACAGGTCCAAAAACCTAGAGAAAAAAAAAAGTAATCAGAAAATTTGTCAGGATTAAAGAATCAGGCACATAAATTACTGATAGACCCATCAAAGGGATACATTTCCGACAATATACTGTGCGTTATTTTTCAAATTTTTTAGATAAGGATTTATAATTTGTATTATTCGGACTACTGTTCTTATCTTGGATGTTATTCTCACAACGTTTTGGCCGATGTAACCTCCGACCTTTTTCCGTTGCATTTTGTTAAACTCGGGAATCTTTATGTTAGGTTGAAGGTTCAATCCTCAGTGAGGGCGATAACTAAGAATACAATTACAAATTACTTAAGACTTTTACCTGGTCATGGCTGATGGAATAAGAGTAAGCTATCCATGTGGATTAAATAAAGGATTCCGTTCGAAATTTTGTACAAGTTTCCGAGTTCGACAACATGCACCTGAAGAAGGTCAGAGGTTATATCAGCTGAAACGTGAGAATAACATCCAAAATGAGAACAATAGTCCGAATAATCCAAAATATGTTGCGTATAAGGTTTCTATTTGGTTGAGGTTAGGGTTTGTGTAGGTATAAATACCATTATTAAATGAAACGGTTCATTATTCTACGGGGCTCGGAACATAGAAAATTCTTAAACAGAAATATGAGACTCATTCAAGATTCAAAAGCTACAAAGAAGAAGCTAATAAAAATATTGTCGGAAATATATTTCATTGTTTATGTAAATTAGACGTTTACCTCATACATATTTTTTCTTTCTTTCTATTTCTATTTTTTTTAATTCTGGTCATCATTCCCCTCCCCCTCATCATTGGCAATGTTTCCTCAATCCCATTCACCTTCTGTGTTTTGGCTCAAGATTATTGTCTAGGTCATTTCCGATTCAATTCTCCATTTCTCTGGCTGTCACGTCTTCTATCCTTTTCTTTTTTTCTCTCTCTCTTTTGCAGTTTTAACTTGTCTATCTTTCTTTTTTATTTCCTATTTTCTTTTTTCTTTCTGCATATTTCTTTTTAACTTTTTTCTTTTCTTTCCGCTTTCCATTTCTTACTTTTTCTTTATCTTTATTTCTTCCTTGCTTTATACTTATTTATATTAAACTTTCTTTCCTTTTTCTTTCCTTTGTTTCTCCCTCTGATACTACTTTCTCCTTCATATTTTTCATTTTATAATTTCATCAACCTCTCCCATTCTGAATTTGGTCGTTTAAGGCCTTTAATCACACTTTTTTTTTACTGGCCCAAAGAAGTCAAATTACCAGGCTGATGGATTTACGTATATTGTGAGTTTTATTTGGAGATTTAAATTCTTATATTCTTCTCTGGTGAGTCGCACATTTTTTTTACTAATGAACTTTAGCATCAGATTATTCAAACTTCTGGAACACTTTCTGCTATATTTGTTTGACATTCATAATATTCTGGATTTACCTTTTTTGGACATGTTGCATTTTTCCATCGATGTGGATTTTCTTTGCTCAAAAATAATTTTTGTGTATTTTGTATTTTTATATACTTTTTAATATTTTCAAATCTGTGCTAACAATAATATCATTTTTGCTTATCTCATTTGATGATAAAAGCTTCCATTTTTTAAAAATCCATGGGTTAACGAATCATACTGATAAAGTTAATGGTTGGTGAGAAAATTTTCACAGCTATATCTGTTTATGCACCACAATGTGGCTTGAGTGAAGATGTGAAAAATGAGTTTTATGACAGGCTTATTGCAGTGACTATTAAGGTTGATGAGAAGGAAGTACTTGCTGTGGGAGGAGATTTGTATGGACATGTTGGAAACACCACTGATGATATTGAGGGTGTGCATGGAAGAAATGAATATGGTGATAGGAATACAGAAGAAGAAATAATTTTAGAATTTGGTCTTGCAATGGACATGTCGGTTGTTAACACCCTTTTTTAGGAAAAAGGAAACCCACATCGCTATGCATGGATCTGGTACAGCAAAGACTCGAGTAGATTATCTGCTGGTTAGGAAAAAAGAAAGCTCTTAAGTGATGTGAAAGTAATACCTGCTAAAGAAATCGTGACACAGCACAAACCGATTATTTCCAATTTAATGCTGAAGAAATCTCATGAGGTAAAGAGAAAGTTTATCTTCAGGAGAAAGATGTGGAGGTTGAACGAAGAACATGTGAAACGTGAGTTTAGAGACAAAGTGATGGAGCATTCGGGTTATCAGATCCACTTCAGGAAGTGTAGAAGAACAGTGGAAGACGCTGAAGGATACACTGTTGGAGGTAACAGACCAGACTTGTGGGTGGATAGAAGGGGCCTCCAAGGCATAGGGTGACATGGTTGTGGAATGAGGAAGTTGAGAAGTTTATCAAAGAAAAGCGAAAGCGTAGGAATCAGTAGATAAAAGGTTTAGTGAATAAGAATGTATATCTGGAAGCAAAGAGGGAAGAAAGAAGAGCTATATACAAAGCCAAGAAAGAGGCTAAGGAATCCCAGTTTCCAGATATATTATGAAGGGATGATCAAAAGAACAAAGTATTCAGGATAGTTAAACAAACAAATATGGATATTGTTGGAGAGAATTACATTCAAAATGATGATGGAGTGTTAGCAACAAATTAACAGGATAAGAGGGATGCTTGGAAATGACACTGAGAAATTGTTTAATACTGAGGGTTTTTTATAAATACAATAACACTGTTTGTATGATGGGTATTTAGCTGCATATGAATAGACCGGAGAGCTTCACCATATGTTTTAGAGCAAAACCCCGCCTATGGGCCAATTGTTTTGTTGTGTTATCATGTGTTGTTTAGCAGGTTATATTAAAAAGTATCAGCGATGGTGCAGTATAGTTAATAAGAAAAAAATACGGGTGAAAAATAACAAAAATAGTCAACAAATAACCATTACCAAACACAAGAAAATTTACTTTTCTATTTACCTTTATAATTTGCACTTGTGTTTACTGATTCTAAGATTTATTATCTATGCATTGGTTATCGTCACTTTTACTTAGCCAAGCTCGCTAGTTTCCAACATGGCCGCAAGTTTCAGGCTTAAAAGATAATGATAATAAAAAAGATTACCCTAATCCGATTGGCAACAACACTCGGACTTAAGCTTACAGTTCCACTAACCCCTCTTTTTTTTTCTTTTACTATCTTTTAAGTTTGAAATTCGCAACCAAGTTGACAGCCATGTTAGAAACCATGCGGGCTTGGTTAAGTAAACGTGACGATAACAAATGTATAGATAATAAATCTTACAATCAGTAAACACATGTGAAAATTATACAGGTAAGTAGAAAAGTAAATTTTCTTGCATTCGGTAACGGTTATTTGTTGTCAATTTGTTTTGTTTTTTTCACCCTTTTATTCTTGTTAACTATACTGCACAATTGCCAATGCATCTTCAGGGCTGGATAAGTATACAGCTTGCCAAACTGTACACTTTACAGTTTTACACTCCCTAGAGAAGTGCACCTTCCTGTTGTCAAGAATGGTCTTCCGCAAAGCTGCAATGTTCTCTCTGCTGAAGCATCCATTTGTTGATGGTCGCCACAGTAATTAAAATTACCCGTACAGAATAGAGGGATTTTTGTTCATGGTTTACTCCTCTCTTGGCCTTTTGGCTAAGATCAAAGTGTAGTATCTGTTCCGATGGATATGGACCCCATAGACTGGTATTGTCTTGGCCTTCAGGGCTTGATTTACGCCGGTCTATGGGTCTGTCCTGTGCAGTTCTAGGAGGTCCAGGCTTTGCCTCCCCTCTTTGGGGAGGAGTAAGTTTATTGCTTACTGCCTGAGGCGCCCCTACCGGGGAATGCCGACAGGGCTGCCCAGGCAATTTTTAATGGCCAGAGTGCTCACCTCTCGGGCGCGTGCTTTTCAAACCCCACTTTTCCCGACCCGACCTTGGGTCACATCTTACTTGTGGGAGTAAGATAAAACTGGCCTTGTGCCTAACTCATGGAGAGGAGGTACATAAATACTCCTCTAGATCCACCATTTTCTGTCTATGCCCATGCATATTAACAGGCTGCCTGACTCTTCACCACAAAATTTTAGTATTTAGCTAGTGTACACAAATTTACTTACCTCTTCCTCAACAACTTTTGAGACAGTCTGAACATTGGTAATTAATGTAGGTGGGTAAAAACAACCAGTCACTGGCATTTCAATAGAAGGTTGATAGACCTGAAATATTGGAAAAGCAGTCATTTAAAGTAAACCACTTACTTAGCTAACATTCATTTAAGGATTAACATTATTACAGTGTGAAAAAAAAAAATTTATTTATTAAAACGGGACAATAAAATTGGCTTACAAGAAATTCACAAATTTAACACTAGTAAAATTATGACTAATTAAGAAAGTATTTTTTTTTTTTAAATATAACTCAATCCCAAAACTGAGCAATATTTTAGCATGTATTTTGCATGATTAAAATATATAGGAAAACGGCCTTAGGGAAAAACGTTGATCAACTCAGCCTTAGTATTCTATATATATATATATATATATATATAACAGGTAACAATATAAAAGCAGTTTTTATACAGATTCGAATAGGAATTAATTTCCAAAACAAAGATGAAGCTCAATATTCAATATATAAAATTTTGAAACTTGCAATAGATCCATTTATTTATATATAAATATATATATAAATATTTGCTCCTCACTTGTGGGTTGTGCTCTCTAGTGAGGGAAATAATGTTTTCATTACTCTTCATAATTAGAATAAAGTTCTCTCAGTAACCAATAGCATGAATATCAAAAAAACATGAATAAAATTTCCCTTACTGTCAGGGTGAGAGTAATAGCATAGAGGTGAACAACCAGACTCCTGATCACAGCTTCAAGTGATCTGCTGATTCGGTTTCAAATTAAAAATAAACCGCCATGTCTAGCCACACTGAAGAGCCATGAAAAATTAAAACATAAAACATCCTTTGATACATTTTTTATATGTTTTTAAGCATCTCAAAAAGGTGTTCTGTCAGTCGGATGGTCTGTCATGCGTAAGTTTCAGCATCATCATATTTGGTTTAACATCCATTTTACATGCTTTAAATTGACTTCGAAACTAACCTATCTCTGACCAGGTCTTTATTTATCCCTCTTTCTCTCAAGTCCATCCTTATCACTTCCTCCCATGTTTTCTATGGCTTACCCGTCAACTGACCCCTGCTATCTCAACTGTTTTACATCTACTAACCCAACAACTCATCTATTCTTTGAACGTGGCCAAACCATCAAAGTCTCCCTATACTGTCCACATTTAATTTTCCTTTGAGGTCATCAGATTTAAGCCTGTCTTGAAGATTCACATTAGACATCCATTGTATCATTCTCATATAATTCCTATCCATGCAACGCATGTCCTCAACCCTCATTGGACAGGTTTCACTTCCATACATCATCACACTTCACTCTTTCCTTGGTCAACAGTGGTAATGCTCTGCTGGTTAGTAATGGCAGCATTTCCTTAATTTACTCCATCCACTACTAACTTTTGCAATCAAGGGAGGCGCGAGAGCGCTCTATCCCTTAATAAACATCAAAAACGGCCTATGCTAGAAATCTCATTTCTTTGATCAATCATAACTCAAAAACCAATAAACCAAATTAGTTAAAACTTTGCACAAATTTTTTATTTGATTGGTTCTATAAGTGTATAGAATTTCAGCATCATTAGTCAAGGCAACCCAGAGATCCAGAAAGGTCAGGCATGATTTTGTGTTATCCGTGTGTACGTACATACGTATGTGCCACCCTGTATCTCATCAACTATTTGATCCATTCAGCTGATTTTTGGCAGAGATAGAGGTTCTAGGGTCTAGTTAATGACATTTTAATTTCAGTTTAGCATATACCTTACTTTTCCAGAAAATCCCAAAAAACTTTAAAAATGGCCATTGTATTGAGGCATAGCCTTTACAAAAGTAGTGACATTCCATGATAAATGCCAGTATACTGAAATCATATGCCCTTAATAGGGTTAAGATGAAAATTCATATACACTAAATGTACAAAAGCAAGGAAATTCCCAAATTTTTACACTTTTATTGTCATTAAGAGTATGCGAGCACAACAGGGCTATGTATTTTACTGGTAGGAATTTTTCTTCAGCACACCTCACACACTTCATCCACTCATGCATAGAGATTTATACTGTAGTGATGTGATAATGAAATGGTTTGGTTGATATGTAGTCATACCCTTAATTAATGACAATAAAAGTGTAAAAAATTGGGAATTTCCTTGCTTTTGTACATTTAGTGTATATGAATTTTCATCTTAACCCTATTAAGGGCATATGATTTCAGTATACTGGCATTTTTTATAGATTCCAAATATACTTTCTAGACGTGATTTCTTATCCCTCTCCATTGTCCTACACTTCTTTCTAAATCTGTAATCACATTTTTAGACGTGTCTATGTATCTCTCTAAGAGGTTCCGTCTGTCCATTGTTTGGTTCATCCATGTGTCACACTTAAGTTTGAAATTGCATTTTCATCACTAAGTGCACAGATTGAATTGACGCACTGGAGATTTAGTCCCTAGAAATCTGTGTTGCCCCTAATGGTCGATAGAGATATATACTGGGGTGAATTCAAGGGGAGGGCAAAAGAGCATGTACCAAATCCTGCAATTTTCCTTCAATTTAATTTCTTCTTTCCATATATTTTCCAATAGTGTAAAAAAAAAAAGATTTTTTAACCCATGCCAAATTTGGATTTTCAATTCAATGTAAGGATCTGATTTTCCGTCTGTCTCTCCATTTACAATTTTTATTGACCCTAGACTTAACATTTTTTTTTCTCATGTAAGATTTGATGGATTTTTTTTTTAATGTTGTGTACACAGGTTTAACACTATAAAATACTGATCATGTATGTTTATAGGCTGGATCGGCCAGTATGTTCACAGTAATCTGCCCGTGACTTTGTAATTTACCATAACTGGTAGACATTTTCTTTTTTTCTTGTGTAAGGCTTGATGGATTTAATTAATCTGAGGAGGTGCCACTCAGAGCACTCTTTCTTGTCTTGGCAGAGTACAAAACCATCTTTGCAATCTAGTGGGGGATAATCTCTTCTCTTCCCTACAGTATCTTTCTCACAGAAGAGACGTTGCTAGTCTTTCTGCACTCTACTCTTATTTTCATGGTAGGTATGCGACTGAGCTCCAATCTCTGCCCACTCTCCATGTAAAACATTTATAGCAAGAACTCGTTTTCCTACCACTAATCCAAAAAAAAACCTCCTTTCTTCGCCTGTGTACATAAAGCAAAGAACTTCCAATCCGTGGGACACAATACCATAGGACTGCTTCTAACTTCAATATGGTCATCTTCAAGTCCAATGACAACAAATACTTGTCAAGCCGTCCTCTCAAGTTATCAAATTCTGTCTTTCCATCATTCGTTTCCAATCCTCTCATAGTATTATTCATCATCCAATTGACAATTATCCTCGAGTGGCTTTTGACCTTGGATAATTGGTGACCGATTAGTATTAAAAAACAAAAAACTAATATTTAAATACGGGAAAAACATCATTGTAAATGAACAACACACCCGAAGAAGGCCGGAGAGCACATTGGCTCAAATTATATAAATTGGCTTTTTAAAGTGTTGAGAATGTAATTTGGGGCATTTTTAAGTGTAGTTGGCAGAGCAGGACAGAGTTGAATGCGGAAATTTGCAGCAAATGAGTTACCGAGGCCAAGTTGAGTTGCTCTTCTGCCTGCCTGAATGCGTTTATTTGTGTCTCGACTTGCTTTGGAGCGTTTTTTTGTTTTGGTAAAAACAAACATAGTGCACATTTTCTTTAAGAGTAGAAAGTGGAACTTGGGTTTACTTTCGTCAATCTCGTAACTCTTGCTTCCCTTATTTTGTCCTTTAGCCCGCATATTTCATGAGTGATGTTTCTGACAAAGGGGGAAGAATTGCTGTTTTCTGGGTCATAATATGTCTATCTAACACTTGTTGTTGACTAGTTTTTGACCTTGAAGCATTTTTTTTTTAGCTTCTTACATCAGGTGGCTTTGTGCCTTGTCTGGGGCGATTTCCATAAAAAAAAAAATTAGAAAATGTAGAAAAATAAATAGTTGATAAAGACAACAATTCAAAGAAAAAAATCTGTAAATATTGAAATGGGATTCTGAACTTTTTTTTTTTTGCATAGTTTTTTTTACCGAGATGGCCATGGAAGCCTGGATAGAAAAGATGCAGAATTTAATGGAGATATCCGAGTTTTGCAAACAAATTCGGGGCTTGGGCAAGATAGGCAGCTAATAAATTGGCTGATACAAATAAAAAAGGCGAGTACAGACAAAAAGAAAACAACACTTTTATAAGAAAACACTCTAGCAATGCGTTTGTCCCTTACGTTCAAGCACTGCCAGAAACGGAGCGCAAATGAACCAACGAGTGCACTATTTTGCCTATGTAACAGAAAATTGATAATGGGACTGGCTCATTCCCGTCCTATCTGACTCGTACTAACCTCTATGGGCAATGACTTAAAAAAAAAAAAAAAAAAAAGAGAGAGGAGAAAAATAATAAATAAAAAACTTACTAAACAATAAAAACAAAAAACAAATTGTAACAAAACAAAAAAAACCCAAATAATTAAAAGCATTGCTCTCTTCTAAGCAATCAAAAAGAAATTTTTTCATTAAATAAATTGTTTGCAAAAAAAAAAAAGAAAAAAAAAGTTTGTTCTGTTTGCTAAGAGTTCGAGTATCTATGTCAAGACTCAGGAATCTTCATAGACACAATACCATAGAAAATCTTACCTCTGCGCCTTCTTCTCTTGCGTCTTGAATGTATTGATCAATTGTCCTTCTCTGGGATTCATCTACAATAGCTCCCATATCAACCGTCTTGTCTTGACCACAACCAACTCGGAAATGGCACAAACGTTCCTTCAATTTACTTATTACTTTTTCATAAACAGGTTCTTGGACAAGCAATTTAGAACCAGCACAGCAGACCTGAATGAAAAAAAATATAATTTCTTTTAATCTAAATTAAGAAACAGATTTGATACATAATCTTTAAATGAATTCTTTTTTAAGTCTAAAGTTAATGAAAAGAAAGAATTAATAAGTTATAAGTATTAAGGAGAAATTTTTCTTTCAATTTTAAGTGTAAAAATGCACGAGAAATAAAGTTCTCGCCAAGATTATCAACTTCAGACGCGCAGAGAAAAATCGACAGACATGTTACGCGGACAATATATATTACTTTCCATTTCAGCAGGAACTGCAAGTAAACAATTAGAATACATAAACCTCTATAACACACAGTATTAGAAGTGTTAATTTATGTTATTCTTAGTTATTATCACCTGTAGCAATGTAAACATGCGCAAGGCGGCATGTTTAGTGTTGCATGCATGCGAATAGCAGACTTGCTGCAAGTGAGTAATATTGTAACGGAGAGCGGCCAATTGACATAAATGCAGACACTTGTCGGCGCCGTTCAAAGAGGCAACGTTTGGTATGCTGTGTGTGAGGTGAACCTGAAAACGCTCGCTGACGACAAAAAGAAAGAAAGAGGAGTAGAAGGAGAAAGGCGTCAAAAAGTCAAATAAGGTTTTTATGTGAAGATCCGGGTAGCGATGTCGAGTGAGAGATTTATGCAAATTAAGTTGGTTTGCATGTGTCGCATTTTTCTTTCAATAAGAGAGGGAAAGTGAAGATTCGGTCAGAGACGTGGAGATCGTTCTGAACCTGGGATTGGAAAGCGAACAAAAGAAGAGGATAGAGCTGGACTTTTTTTTATGTTGGACTGAACAATGTTTTTTTTTTTTTTTACAGTTGAGAGAGACGTATTTTTTTCATTTGGACTTGATGTTGGCGACGTCTCTGTTTAACTGTTTCGATATTATTTCGTTACTTTTTTTCCAAAAAAAAATAGAGCAGAGACCACACAGGAGATTGGAAATATGTCTGATCTGGAAGTTTGTCCACTTGAGAAAATAATGTTTTTCAGATAAGGGGTTCCCTGCTGTGGTTATGGACCACTTCTGTTTTTTGCTAGGAATAATGGCTGGAACCTCCTGGGGATTGGGCCTTTGATGTTCATGAATAAGGCTGACCATTATCTCGAATGGTCATATGGTGATGACTTAAAAAGAGCAAAATCTAAGATTTCTGGTCAAAAGTACATATATTCCAGTCTATGGACAGGGAAAGGGGGGGGGGTAGAACAAGGCCTTGTCAACGAGGCAGTTATAGAGAGTTGGACGTCTGAGAGTTAGTTGGATTTGTGTGCCTCTCAGATAGAAGATGGACCCTTGGGGCTCTTAGCTACATGATTGTGTTGATTGGACTTATGTTTTGAATTGGTTGGGCAAAAATTTCATTTTGCAAGTCTACTATTCAACCTAAGAAAATGAGCACTACTTGTAACCTCCTCCAAAAAATAAACCTCTGTTAACTGTTTTTAAATTGGAGTTATGGTTTTATTTGGAGGGAGAATTCCTTTGGTGCAGCACTGACTGAATTAAACAACAACTTTGCACCAGCGCAACAAGACGCACGATCACGGCCTGTGCAGTGAATGCATGCACGCATGTGCATAGTAAGCATTGAACCTTCACCTTCCAGAAGACTCACTCACTTAGAATATATTGTTAACTAATGCTCTTAACCATTGAGTCCAAGTGGACAATTTTTGTCGAAACTTTGGCGACCGTAAACCTAATATTGTGTAGTATTATTACTTATTACTATAAAATCATCTCACCAACATCTCACCCCCCCCCTGTCTAACATGCATATACACGCCTAGAAAGTTATAAAACAGAACAGCTCATATGACTTACAGAAACATTTTTCCATACTCAGAATTGCTGAAGCACAGAATAAATTGCCTACATCAGTTGTTGGTTGCTGAGACACTGCATATTTTTAAAATCCTCATAACTCTATATCACTTTAAATCCTATGTCTAGTCACATGACTAAACCAATCAGTCATTCACCCTTGTACATGGGACCTTAACCAATCCTTGAATCAATCATACATAATAACTCGATCTACACCTAATTCTAAAAGTATATTACCCCAAAGTAATATTTTTAAATATTGGTGAATACCTTAGCTAGTATAAAGAGTGGCCGACAGTGGCTTTGTTGCTGTTGGGCTGAGGTATGGTTCTGTTCAGTCTCAGGAGGTCCACCCTCCCAGGCTTTACCTTCTCTTTGAGAAGGAGTTAGTTTATTACTAATTGCCTGAGGCACCACTACTGAGGAATGCCGATGGGGGCTAGCTAGTATAAATATTAGTTAAAATATATTTGTTCAAGTGGATCTGGCCTTATGTGTAAACAGGCTATATCCTAAACAGAAGAAGTTAAAATGGGGTTATGGGATTCACCTGCCAAGAAATAAGCTGAATTTTCATGAGAGTAGGAAGCGTCAAATTAGGCGGAAATGCTGTCAGATAAACATTTGAGAGAGAAGTGGTTGCTATCTCTTGGGAGAGTCCTGTGTGGCAGGTGGATCGCCCCCTCCTCTTCAAGCTTTAAGCACTAGACAATCAGTCGGCTGATATGAATAAATCATTCCTTTTCGAAAAAATCTTGTGTCATATTAATTTAATAAATAACATCATCAGTATGAGATGGCTTTGTTGCCGCTACCGAAATGACCCCAGTCCTTGGGGGCACAACACACACGCACAGCGAGAAAACAAGGTATGATTTTAATTTTTAATGATTATTTAATAAGCGAAAGTTTACTATTTAACATGATCATACTATTGTCCAAAAGCTCAGCAGTCCTCCAAAGAGGTTAGATTAAACGTTCCCCCAAAGGATGGCTTTTTTGCTAGTTTACAATATGTTTTTAAAAGAAAGAATTACCTGGCCCTGATTAAACCAGATGGCATCAACGATTCCTTCAATGACGCTGTCAATATCAGCATTTTCAAACACAACCACTGGAGACTTTCCACCAAGCTCCAAGGAAATCTTCTTGCCACTTCCTGCAGTTAGACGGCGTAAAGTTTGTCCAATCTGAAGTACAAAGGAATAGAAAATGAATAATGTTTACAATAAAATAATTTAGAAGTTTTGATATTTAAGAATAATTTAGGATGCTTTATATAATAATGAATGTTATGTTTCGGAATTATTGGAATGCAAGGGACGAGGCATGTGTATGAAACATGATGATGTATGGCCAGTGAGGGTTGAGAACATGTGTTGGATGGAGAGAAATGATATGAGAATGATACAATGGATGTGTAATGTGAGTCTTAAGGACAAGCTTAGATCTGATGACCTCAGAGGAAGATTAAATCTGGATAGTATTGGGAAATAATTATAATAGGAGGAGAAAGGAATATTAGAGAGAGGGAGAAGAGAAGATAAGGAACATGATTATCAAGAAAGAAATATATATATATATATATATATATATATATATATATATATGGGGTAAAGTACACGATAATTCATGAAAATGAAATGCCATGGTGGACAAAATGTGTGAAAAAAGACAAACGGAAAACAGGTTAAAGTGTTTTTGTTTTTCTCCTGCACTTAAACCTGTTTTCCGTTTGTCATTTTTCACACACACACACATATATATATATATATATATATATATAAGAGCAGGTGAAGCACTCTTTAGCCTTGGTAGGCAATCATCTAGAGATGGTGTCTCAATAAAAGCACTGGTCCCCATCACCTAACTGGGTTGGCGTCAGGAAGGGCATCCAACCTATAAAAATCTTGTTTCATCTAAGGAAATGACTTTCAAGGAAAATCTGTCGAAATTTTGGTTATGGAATTTAAATAATGACTTGGCCAGAGCTATGTTAGTTTGGAAGTCAATTTCTAAAAGCTGTCCAACACATGTATGTAAAACGGACGTTAAACCGAATATGATGATATTTTTACTTGAAAATGAATGACCTCATTAAGGAAAAATGGTAGTTTTTCCGAAAGGTTTTCATAAATATTTAATAATATATATAACAAATACGGTTTCTTCCAAATACTGTTTTTGATGCTTATTTATATTGATGCTCAAGTGAAATATGGCTGTTCAAAATAAAATAAGAGAAAAACTTATGAATATATTTACTTATCAGTGAAAAATATTAGTGTACACCAAAAATTACAGAAAATAAGCATGTACAATTTTAATAAAAAATAAAATTAATTTTCTATTCGGAGTCCACAAACTCCGAACGACAAACCAGCGTATTGCATTCATTTTAGAAAAAGGGAGATAATCATCTATGATACACTGGCTTGATGCAAATGTCATTCGGATTTAGTGGAGTCCGAATTTATTTTTTATTAAAATACTTGTTTTTTTATGTACATTAATACTTTTCACTGATAAGTAAATAGATTCAGAAGTTTTTCTTGTTATTTTATTTTTAACTGCCATATTTGAGCATTTTATTTTGAACTGCCATATTTGAGTATTTTATTTTGAACTGCCATATATGAGTGTCAATATAAATAAGCACCCGTTTTTTTCCTTCGCTAACATAAAAAGTAAGAATTGTTTGTTGTCGCTTGATGTAAAGTAACAGTATACAATCATTGAGATGAAGCTGATTTTAAGGGTCATTGTTTAAAAGGGAAACACATTTTATTGTGATTTAAAAAATCGGTGTAGTTACCTGTTTGAAAAACATAACATTTTCCTCCATTGTTGACAGAACGACTATTCTAGAAAAAGAATAGATGAATAAATAAATACTTACTCCAGTCGATCCGGTGAAGGCAACTTTATCAACGCCCGGATGTCCGGCTACCATGCTACCAAATGCTCCGTTTCCTGTGACTATATTGAAAACCCCTGGGGGTAATCCAGCTTGAGCGCAGACTTCGGCCAGCAGAAGACAACTGAGGCGGGTGTAAGAAGCCGGCTTTAAAATAACAGTGTTTCCCATGGCGAGAGCAGGACACACTTTCCACATGAGGATCATCAGTGGAAAGTTCCATGGCACAATACCACAAACAACACCTTAAAATAGAAATTTGCTTTTGAAAAAAGTGTTTACAAAAATAAAAAAAAAATTTTTTTTTTTTAAATTCATAATCATCTCTGGCAATAACTCTCTGTAAAGTCATCATTTATTTTATCGTGGTCTGGAGTCTGACGTTTTCTGCTAGCCTACAATCAGTCTCCAAGCTTGGTCTTGAAGATTGATTCCATTCAAATTCCACTGTCTAAGATTCTCGTTGATGGTTTGCATCCAAATTTTTTTGGGTCATCCAACTTTCCTCCAGCTCTCCACCTCAAGATTTCTACATTTCCTTATACAACAGTCGCCTCTTCTAAATGTGGCCAAACCAACATAGCCAACTGATCGTCAGGAGTTCATCAAGCTTTGGTATATTCAGCCTCACCAACAGGGTATCAGTGTTGCATACCTTTTAATTTCTCGTACCTTATCTTCTTCGTCATGTGGGGACGCCTTCCCAATGTCGTCTAGTGGTTGAGTTCCCTCTTCGTTTCTGTACTGCCGTGAACATCGCCGTCCGCTGTGTCTGCAACAAAAACCCTCATACCACGATTCACGAGGCAACAATCTTTTCAAATTTTGTTTGTTTATTTCAGGCGTCAGTCTACTGTCAAGGGAGAGACCAAATTACTACTCTATCGTAGTTAATTCCTAGAGCTTAAGTCCTTAGCCATTCGGGGAGGGGGGGGGGGGGGAGAAGGAATCTCATGCCTGTATTCTCTTAGGGAATTTAATTCCCCTAATCATTTGAAGACTACATAGAGATATCGTCTGTTCGGCTTGCTTCCAAAACCCAGACTGGCAAAACTCTGTTTCCCACACAAAAGCCTGTGACGTCACAGGACCTCTATGCACAGGTGCACCTTGACCTGAGGTCTCGTCAATGTGGTGGCCCTGTCAACGCCTGTGAGAACAGCTTTATTTTGCACTCGGTTGTACGGGTTCACCCGCACTAAATCGCGCAAGCCAAATGATCTCTCACACATACGCCCACTTCAACATGCGTCCGGCCCCACAGGGTCATTATCCAACATCAGAGCTGATATGCCAGGTCTGATTTGACTACACATTGCATATCCATATGATCATTGCTCTGTCATTATGCTGAAGAGAATCAAGCTAGGACTAAGTGGGGGCCCAGCACTCACCTCTATACAGCATCACGCTCCTATATGCCCTTCCTCTGGTAGTGAGAAGGATAGCTCAAGATGTCAGGACTGGCAACAGTTTGTGGAATTTACCCCATGCCGATTTTCCCCTAAACTTGCAATCATCTCCATCATTCAACATATTCCCACGATAACAAAAAGAGGCCACTACTTCAAAACTAGATCCTAACATAATTTTCTTATTAAAATCAGACTTTTATAGTTATAAATAATCCCCGATTGTAATGAAAAACTAGTAACATTACAAAAAATTATACGGACTCTCAAAATTCTAACAAATTTTGATAATTTTAATCCAACTTTTGTGGTACTTGTAAGCATTGGATACATAAGTGCAGTGGAATTACAGGTAGGTTGAGAGATGATAACCAATTTATGTGCAATGGAGATGGATGAGAACTCAGATGTGGAGAAAGTATATTTTGATAGCGAGGCTATTGAGGTTGCTCAGAAGTTTTGTTACTTTGGTGAGACCATTGGAGCACAGAGAGGAGCTGGTGCTAGCATGTTTGCAAGAGGTAGGAGTGGATGGAGTAAGTTTAGGGAACTTCTGCCATTTCTAACCAGTAGCGTTACCATTGTCGACAGAAGGGAAGAGTCTATCAGGCATGTGTATGCAGTGTGATGATGCATGGATGTGAAACCTGACCAGTGAGGGTTGAAGATATGTGTTGCATGGACAAAAAGGATATGATGAATGTGTAATGTGAATCTGGACAGTATAGTATGTGCAGAACAGGAGACTTCGATGTTATGGCCACGTTGGAAGAATGGATGAGAGTCCTTGGGTGAGTAAATGTATCATAGTTGGTGTAGCAGGCTCTGATACGACAGGGATGCATTAGTAAATGAATGTTTTTGTTTTAATAGCAGAAACTAAGCATAATGTGTTCTTTTATATGACAGGGGTGCTATATAAAATGAATATGCTTTTAATTTTGAGGCACAAATGAACCATACGGGTTCTTTGATATGACAGACACACATTAGTAAATGAAGGTTTTCGTTTTAATAGCACAAACTAAGCATAAGTCTTAGGTTTGGTAAGGAGTCAGAGCCAGAGGGTGAGGTTTGGGAAGGAGTCAGAGCCATAGGGTGAGGTCTGGGAAGGAGTCAGAGCCAGAGGGTGAGGTCTGGGAAGGAGTCAGAGGGTGAGGTCTGGGAAGGAGTCAGAGCCAGAGGGTGAGGTCTGGGAAGGAGTCAGAGCCAGAGGGTGAGGTCTGGGAAGGAGTCAGAGCCAGAGGGTGAGGTCTGGGAAGGAGTCAGAGTCGAAGCAATAAATGCAAGATTACATCTACATTTAAAACAGATAGCTCTGGTAAATGAATTACATTATTATTTTTTTCGAATGCATTAAAACAAGAGAGCTAGTCACTTATCAAGGTCAAAAGCCATTTATGGATAAGGGTTAATGAGATGGATGGAATATCAGTTGAAATGGTGAAGAATATTATGAGAGGATTGAAAATGATGAATGGAATGAACCTAGTTTGATTACTTATGAAGATGGTTTATGACAAGTACTTGTTAACATTGGACTTGAAGATGAGCGTGTTGTAGTCTGCAAGTAAAAGATGGAAAGAAACTCTGTTTGTGGAAATTCCGCCTGATGCTAGCTACACGGAAGAAGAGAAGGTTCGTTTTAATTCTGGTAGCAGGAAGATTTCTTGTTGTGAATGTCTTACATGGAGGAACCAGTAGAGCATTTTACATATAAATAATGATAGAGTAGAGAAAGACTAGCGACGTCTCTTCTGTGAAAAAGGGGCTGTAGAGAACAGAAGAGACCGTCACCCACTAGATTGCAAAGTCGATTTTGTACTCTGTCAAGGCAAGAAAGCGGCACCTGTACTCCAGCTTAGGGCATATCTGACTCATATAGGTAGAGGATTGCACCAGAAGTCATGTACCTTCTGGAGCGATAGAATGATCCAACCATTTTTTTTTATGTACTAACGAGTCACCGTTTATCAAGGTCCAAAGTCCACTCGAGGATAAGGGTTGGTGTTGAACAGTGACACAACACCGTGAGGATGTGTAACGATGGTTAAAACTGGGCAGAATCTGATTATTTAAGAGGACGGCTCAACAAGAACTTGTTAACATTGGACTTGAAAACGACCATGTCGTAGTCAGCTGGGAAGTAGCCCCGTGGTATTGTGTTCAATAGATGGGTTGTTCTTGGAAAGAAACTTTGCTTATGGAAGTTCCGGTTAATTTTAGGTACACAGAAGAAAGGAAAATTATTTACAGCAGTTGTAGTTATACACGTTATTGTTGTGAATGTGTGTTAAGGGGGAACCATAGATTGGAGCTCAGTCGAGCACCTACCAGGAAAATAAAAATAGAATGAAGAAAGACTAGCAACCTCTCTTCTGTGAGAAAGAGGCTATAGGGAAGAAGACATCCCCCACAAGATTTCGAAGTCGATTTTGTACTCTGTTAAGGCAGGAAAAGATGCTCTGAGTGGCACCTCCCCAGATGTGGCAACAATACCCTATTTTAGGACATATTTGACTCTTATATAGGTAGATGATTGCATTAAAAGTGAGATACTTTCTGGAGCAATAGAATGATCCAACCATTTTTCCAGCAACCTTAGCAACAAATTGGTTATAAGTGTGTTAAATTAGGTTGTATATAACATTTGTGCAAGTGATGAAGCACAATCTGTTTTCTTGATTAAAGAATAGCAAACACATAAAATTGAATATTTCATGTTGATGTTTTAACAGCAAAACGTACCAAGAGGTTTCCATCCTTTCATCTCTGTGTCTCGTAACTGAGCCCAACCAGCGTGATGATAGACATGGTTTATGACGGTCGGAATGTCGTAGTCTCTCGTCTCTCGCATGGGTTTTCCATTGTCCATGCTTTCCAACACAGCAAATAGTTTCTGATGTTTCTGAATATTCCTAGCAATACTACAAAAAAGACAGATAAGCATTGTTACAGTCAAATAGGAATTCATATTGTAATCCAATCAATATAAGAGATTTGGATATTGGGTAAAACAAAAAATGATTCAAGTCTAACCATCTCCATTCGAACTATTCATTTCGATTTAAACAGTGATTAAAGTCTAACCAATTCGGTGCTTATTTATATTGAAACTCAAGCGAAATATAGGAGTTCAAAGTAAAATAACAGGAAAACTTATGGATATACTTATTTATCAGTGAAAAATATTAATGTACACCAAAAATTACAGAAAATAAGCAAGTAGAATTTTAATAAAAAAACAAAAGTAATTTACTATTTGGAGTTCACGAACTCTAAAAGACAAGATCACATGGCGTTTATATTAGAAGAAGGGAGATAATCTTCTATGCCATGTTGGCTTGACGCGAATGTTGTTCAGAGTCCACAACACACATAACTTATTGCATATATGCATAATCTTAATGTCCTATTCTAGTGTTTTTCATTTGTTCAATTCTGCACTGTTTCTATTTGTTTCTTCTTCTGCTGGCTTCGTCGACATTCAGTTTACTTTCTTTTGGGTCGTGTTCAAGAAAGATGGAGGAAAAAGATAAGCTATTTTGGCCATCCGTAACTATAAAAAGCCTGATTCACATAAATAAACGCTTGTAGGAATTACATATAATGTTGAAAGGAACTATACTGACCTATATAAGTAGCGCGACCGCATATGGGGGGATAAAGCACTCCATGATTTGAACGCTTTCCTGGAAGACTCTATAGCTCTTTCGGCATCTTCTTGCTCCCCCTGGGTTGTGGTGGCAAGAATTTCACCTAAAAAAAACAATAAATTAAATACAAATAAAAAAGAGATTTGTATAAAATATATTTAAATTCTTTCATGAATGTCTATCTTTATAAAGTTAGGTGTATTTATATATTTGTATGTACATGATTCACTCCTAAGCTAATTAATTGATCATTATGAATTTTGGAACAAAGCTGCTAGGCATAAGGGGTCCAAATGTGGGCTATATTTTAGTTTTATGCAAAGGGGATAAAAAAGAGGGTGGGACTGTGGGAGCCTTTTGTTAAAATTAAAAAACCTCCAATTTTAGTGAAATTTTAACAATTTTAATAAATGTCTGCTAAATTTTAGTTTCTTTAGAGTATTTTAAAGGGTTTTTAAGGGGCAAAATACAAGCACAACTTCCCTTTTGAAAATTCAAATATTTTAGATTTGCATTGAATTTGATCCATAGTCATTGGACACCAATTAAGCAAGATTCACTGAATTTCAGTTTCTTATGAAGACCCCTTAAGCTTAAGCATCAAATTTGAGACATTTTGTAGAATGAAAATCAGGATTTTAGACATAAGGTTTAGTATCATTATATCTTGATTTTAATCTTTGTAAGAGGGACATAAAAGTGGTGCAAACTGTTTTGGGAATTAATTTGACTCATCCTGGGACGGGTATTCTTCTAGCTTAGTATATAAATTATTATGCATCTTCCATTGAAAAGGAAATTAAAACTAAATATATTTATTTACTCCTTCGCTAGGAGTTAGGCACAAGGCCAGGTTTATCTTACTCCCACAAGTAAGATGTGACCCAAGCTCAGGTCGAGCAAGTGGGGTTAAAAGCCAGCGCTCAAGAGGTGAGCACTCTGGCCATTTAAAAATTGCCTGGGCAGCCCCGTCGGCATTCCCCGGTAGGGGCGCCTCAGACAGTAAGCAATAAACTTACTCCTCCCTAAAGAGGGGAGGCGAAGCCTGGGAGGGTGGATCTCCTAGAACTGCACAGGACAAGCGTGCAGTATCCATCGGAACAGATACTACACTTTGATCTTAGCCAAAAGTAAATATATTCTTATGCTAAAAGTTATGGATAAGTAAAGTTGAAATCTTTGTGGAGTCATTCCATGTCAAATTTGGTAGACTTATTAATCTTCAGGAGAAAAACTGAATGCCTATTATTTTATGTATCAAGGTCAAAGGATTCCGGAGATATGACCCTTTAACCTTTGTCAAAACTCGGAAATATCTCAGTTGTTTTTGCATCCCAAAAGTTCAATTATTTATATATGTCTATAC